>CM074726.1:6612513-7212513 GCA_037306005.1 Rhinophrynus dorsalis
TCACAACCACTCAGTGCCAAGGGCAAAGACATTCAGTGCAGTATTAATCAAAGCGCATATTTTAAGGACGTTTTCTATACCACGAGGTACCAAATCAGACGGCTCTGCATAGTAGTGACTCGGCATACAGAAAGCTACAGATACCAGTCTATCTAAAGTGGCAGGCTGTGTGGTAAATAAGTCAGTAGGGGTTCTAAGCAAACAGTATAGACAAGCATAGCTTAGATGAAACCAACCGTCTAAATGGGAAATGCAACTTAGGCATAAGTGGATTAACTTGTTTAACCCTTTGAGTGCCAGAGGGGTAAGCAATGCATTGCTTTGCCATGCGTTGCGAACTCCTCTGCCACTCAAAGGGTTAACAATTGCATATCGGGTGCATTATTCACCTCCCTGGCACACGATGTTTTAATAGATGGTCTTACCTAGCAGGCATACTTGTTTTGCATTGGAACCACGCTGCAGTCTATAGCTGGACAGCGGCATCTTACAATCTGTAAATGCTCACGTGGTTCTGAAGAATGCGGCTGGAACATTTTTCTGCAGGATTTTTCATTCTCACTATAAAAGTCAATTGTTAATGTGAATGAATGTTTCAGAGCCGCATTCTCAACATAACCACTGTCACAAGAGCCTCAGAGTAATTAATTACGAAAAAAAAAAAAATCCTGTGTATGTTCAGGTAAGTGCATCAGACAGTAGGAGTAAAAATGTCATTTATTTATGTTTTTACACTGCCTGATCTTCAAGCATATTTATTTTATCTTGGACTTGTGGTTTAGTGATAGAATAACATTCATCGAGGTTCTAGGTGCCTTTTGAATTCAAAGTAGAACTTTCATCAGATAACAACAGAGCCGCATATGATAATTATATTAGCGATATGCACACACCTAGCTTTATTTTCAAGAATAATTGCGGTCTTAAACAAAAATATAACCTTTTACGCAGGCAGGCAATGGCTGGGATCTTGGCTGTTGGCGCTGTCTGTGGCGTCAGTCCCTTCCGGTGCCTTTCGGCACAAAGGCATTCAACTCACCAATCGTGGAGTTGAAGGGGATGGACGGTGCAGACGCCAAGATGTCTGCGCTGTTCCCCTGTGCCTGCCTGCATAGAACGTTCTATTTTTGTTTAATGCTGCAATTATTCTTGAAAATAAAGCTAGGTGTGTGCATATCGCTAATATAATTATCATATGATGCTCTATTGTTATCTGATGAAAGTTCCGCTTTAAATTCAGAAGGCACCTAGAGCCTCGATTAATGTTATGCTATCACTAAATCACAAGTTTAAATTAGAATAAACTATGATTGAAGATCAGACAGTGTAAAAATGTATATAAGTGACATTTTTACTCCTTCTGTCTGCACTTTCATGAACACACACGGGATTTTTTTTAAATTTCTTTCATAATTACTGAGGTTCTCCACTTTAAGTTCCCACGTCAGACTTACTCTTTTAGTTCCTGTGTTCCCAGTGATGCTGTCACCACGGGGCATTATGGTGGGGAAGCTAATGCCAAGCCCACAGGGTTGTCAGCCAAATCTTATTGGCTGACGCCCATGTAAACTAGGCATTGATTGGATCAATGCTGTGAGCACCACATTAATCCAATCATCCATATGAACACTGCGTATTGCATTCCCAAAAGGTAAACCACTGCTGAAACATTCCTGAGTAGAATGCGGGAAAATTCAGCCTCTATGACATGTCAAAATTACAATCATGAACAGCCAGATTTGCAGCTATGGGGAGTATTTCAGTGTGTTCAACCAGCATAGAAAATGCTGTTGTGTTGAAAATGCCCAAATGAAGTAGGACTTAAGCCTAGTTCACATGGGTGTTTTCAGTGAGTCATGAACTACAAGGCATTGCATTGTATGAGGATGTTTACACAAGCGTTATCAGAGAACACTACACGGGCCAACAAAGCTTGCAGTAGATTTTGTGCGCTGATCCATTAACGCACCATCGGAAGTGTACAATGGATTTCAGTGGATGTGCCTTGCCCTAAGGAGAGATAAAGAGGTGATAAAGTGGAGATATATTTTTCCAGTGATATCACTTCTCCAGTTCCTATGTTATTCTATAAAGCCTATGCATGAAGATCTCCAAAGTTGGAGAAATCTTAGTGCATAGGCTCTATCGAATAACATGGGAACTGGAGAAGTGATCTCCACTTTATTACTTCTTTATCACAACTTAGTGCATAACCCCCTATATTTTGTACATAGTCAAAGCTGATATGTGTCATCACCTCTATTTTCTGGCTCAGCAGCATACAGATAAACAGCATAGCTGGGAGCTCTCCCGATTTGCCCTGGAGACCCAGTAATTAGAAGACAAAAAAGGGGTCTCCGGGGCAAAAGCTGATTCTCCGGATGTGGGAAGTTTTAAATAAAACACTGCCCACTTCTGTGTCTTCCAAATACGCTCCTTGTGCTCAGCGCCAAGTGCTGCTGCTTCCAAGGCTATTTCTCAGGGGGGGTTTTGTATATTTTGAAGCCCCGCCCCTACTCTTCATTAAGCCCTGCCCCTTTTCTGACACGAATCGCGCCAGATGTCCCCCTGTGGATCCAGAAGACTGGCCTACGGGTAGTTCTCATTGCAGAGTTCCCAAGTACGCTAAATAGAATCCAAACAATGCGGCACGACTGCATTGCAAAGAATTGATAAAATGCAAAGTCTTTTCACATTTTTTGTAGTGCTAGAAACAACTCCCACAAAAAAGTGCATTACCTAAACTTACATGAATCTAGTTCTAGCTGCCTACAAGAGTAAACTACTGTTCCGTAACAAGGCATGAACTAAATACAAGTGTAATATGGGGGAAATTGTAGATTCAATGTAAAAATATGAATGGATGTCAGACTTCAGTGTGAAGGAGACAAGTTCTTCTGTTAAAGGGATAGTAATAGATAATTTTTACAAATGCGTATCTTGTAGTTATTAAAAAAAGAAATTAAATGACCCCGGTCCCATCTCTCAAACCTTTATGGTTTGAGAGATAATCGTAGTTAAAGTCCCCCACCTTTTCCTTTTCCCTGATGTCAGCGCTCTAGCTGACTGCAGGGGAATCCGTTCTGGGGACCGTATTCCCCTGCAGTCAGCTAGAGCGCTGACGTCAGGGAAAGGGGAAGGATGGGGGAACTTTAACTACGATTATCTCTAAAACCATTAAGGTTTGAGAGATGGGACTGGGGTCATTTTAAGATGCACATTTCAAAAATTATATATTACTATTTCGTTAACCGGCATGCACTGCATACCTCTCTGGCACGCAAAGGATTAAACAAATAGCAGCACAGTCTTGTAGGGATATTTCTCTTCAAATTGTCCTGTAAACAAATCCATCTAAAAATAAAAACTCTCCTAAAAGGTAGTTCATTATCCTTGTTAAAACAGAAAGACTTCCTGACACCAAATTCCTCCAGATCGTCCCATTGTCCTCTCACTCGTTATAAGATCCATCCTGCAGACATCCCTTTTCCTTTACAGCAGAGAATCTACGTCACCAATCAAAACATAATGTGAATTAAACCTGCAACAGTGGGAGCTGGACAGATTCCAGACCTCGGCAGTTCCATGTTAATTGGGAGGACAAACACACTGCATCCTGCAGGCGGCTGGAGAGCCGCAGGACACAGCCCCAGGGCCACGTATACATGATCATCCCACCTTCCTCCTGTCTGAAGATGCTGCAAGGGAGGAATGTGTCCGAGCAGGGTGGAAAGACAGCCAGGAATAGCGCATTCAGAATGTCACACATAGAATTCAAAAGAGCAGAGGATAGAGATAGGGCGAGCACTTGCACATCACAGGGGATGTCAGTCATACCTGTTTGTACACTTGTCCTTTCTCCAGTTTTGTGATCTTGTCCCACTTCAAGTCTCCATTCCCATCCAGCCGACGGAAAGGCCTGTTGAGGAGAAATGCAAAATCATCATACAGTGGAACATAATAAAACTACAGAGAAAGTGATCCATTATCATTAACATGTAACAGAAGAACTTAAGTGGGGGTCATACATATCAAACTCAGGTATAGCTAGATCTTTCTGATGAATTGGAATCCTGTTGTAGTTTACCACTGGAAACTTCCATTGATGAACATGAACCTCTTCTTGTGTTATTTAACAGAACAACATGGGTGGTGATGGAAAACTTAGGATTGCTATGGTCTTCTCAAACAAAATGTTTGCCTTCTACCGTGGATGGTTAGTGCGTTTTAGGCAACTATTATACAGCAAACTCCCACTCATTTTGTGTAGGTTTAAAGGGATAGTAATACTTAAAAATGACTATCCCCCATCTTGTAGCCCTTCAAAAACGGAGTAAAATGAGCCCAGCGGCATCTCTCAAACCTTTATGGTTTGAGAGATATCCACTTTCAAAGTTCCCTCTTTTTGCCTTTCCCCTGACGTCAGTGTTCTAGCTGACAGAAGGGGAATCCGGGACCGGCGGCGGCTCTACAGCAGTGCCGAGATCATAGTAATAAAAAAGAAATCCTTAACTTAAAAGGTCTTCTATGTGTGCTTGCAAACCAAACACAAACCAGGCACACGTAGAAGACCTTTTTAGTGAAGGATTTATTTTTTATTACTGCAATCTCGGCACTGCTGCAGAGCCTCCGCCGGTCCCGGGACTGGATTCCCCTTCTGTCAGCTAGAGTGCGGACGTAAGGGGAAAGGGAACTTTGAAAGCGGATATCTCTCAAACCATAAAGGTTTGAGAGATGCCGCTGGGCTCATTTTACTCAGTTTTTGAAGGGCTACAAGATGGGGGGGTAGTCATTTTTAAGTAATACTATCCCTTTAAGTACTTAGAGTTCTCATCACACAATCCCGCTTTGATTACCTGAAAGGGTCAGGTGACTGTGCAACTTATTTCCTGTTCATCAGTCAAGGAATATGGGGTATGAGCAGGGGCAAACTTCATGCCTGCTCAAACCCTGTATAGCTACTGAGCATGTGCAAACTGAGCGTTTCACCTTGGTTCATGTAGTATTAAAGATTATGATCATGTGATCATGCAGGATGTTTGGTCCTACTCAGATCCAGTATTCAGTGTTTGGTGATCAACAGGAAGTAAGTAACCCAATCAGAGGATGCTTCCACATGTGATGGGTAAGTACTTACCAATACAAGGCTATAGCATGTGTTTGCTGTGGGTAGGGGTCACTGTTAGACTGAGGGCATTGTTCCATTTAGGTTAAATGTATTTATGTTTAGGCTGCAGATTTCTATTCTGGTCTTTAGATCAAGCTCCTCCCAGCATTTAAAAGGGAACAATCACCCCAAATAAAATCTACCCCCAACAAACAGACATGTAGAGATACACTTAACAATAGCAGTATTAGCCGACATAATTACCTCGTTAGTGAAAAATCCTACTTCTGCCGAGACTGACGACCAGGCAACAGCGCAGACATGTTTGCTTACAGACATCTGCGTGCCTGCGCTGTCTCTGGTCTCCTCTAGGAGGTGCTGCAGGTTACCTTTAGGTACCAGAAGGGACTGGCGGAACAGGCACCTCTAAAGTGCTGTTGAGTGGCCGTCAGTCTCGGCAGCAGTAGGATTTCTCACTAACGCGGTAATTGCACTGGCTAATACTACTATTGTTAACCCTTTAAGGATGGCCGATCACGCATGCAGCCTTCACATAAGGACCATGGGCCATTTTGATTTTATTCTTGCATCTGGTTCAGGGTTCCCAGAATGGTGTGCATCCGCGTGGTGATCCCCGAATTCCATGACAGTCCTGGCATGTCACAGGTCCTTAACGCAAATCTACGCATGACATGTCAAGACCATCAAGGGTCGTTAAGGTTTTAAGCATATCGCTAGATGTCTAATTGTTGGGGGGGGGAGACTTTATTTGGGGTGATAGTTCCCCTTTAACAGCTTGAATGAGTAAACCATAGACATATAAACCTCACTCATGGCCCTTTAGAACCATGAATGAATATTCCCAATGGTAAATGCAACTGCCCAGCTCTAGACTACAACACAATCCCAATGGAGAGAAACAACACAAGAAAAGTACTTCAGTGAAACAAACTGGCACTCAAAGGGTTCTCAGAGAGTTATCGAATGCATGGCATTGTAATGTATTGGATACCTTTCTGGCGCTCAAAGAGTTGAGTTCCACTTACTTCCCAGGAATATTTCCCCTTGAAACTACAGACGTTCAATGGAAAAAAATATTTTTGTTTCCTTCTTTAACTCCATGGATGCTAGACATCTTAACACTCTGAGTGCCAGACTGGTACCCAACGGATTGCAACGTCTCTCTGGCACTCAAAGGGTTACACGGCTAGCTTTGCGGTGCTTTACAGACTTCTTTAGCATCAATGGGGTTAAAATGTATATAACTGGACTGGACTGTTCCACGAATGACTTCGACCTTTGTCAGCCCATGTGGTAAATATATTAAGAGCCACTTATTCCTAGAAGCATAATTCCCATTTAAAGCGGCGTTTCCCAGAAAAAAAAGTAAATCTAAACGATCCGCTGGAGGAAAAAGAAATCCAGATACCTCTGTTTAACATTTCCTTAACAAGGAACAGATGTCTAAGACATTTTGCAAAGGACGCCCTAATCCTGCCTCCTGAAAAAAAACGCCTTTGTTAAAAATCATTACATAATACGTGGAATATTTCGGTCTTCTATTTGGCATTAAAGCGGAGGCTTTTGTTTTTTTTAAAAAGGAAAAATATATATATTTTTAAATAATAAAAATACAAGAAAAATCCTCGGAGGATTTCACATATTTGAAAACCGACCCCTTGTGGATCAACGGTTTGTGTAGCTCTCTAGTACACATTGGGTTAAAGGGATAGAAATACTTCGTTTTATCTTTATTTTATTTTGTAGGCATTAAAAAAATATGAAGAATGATATAAGTCTTATCTCTCAGACCTTTATGGTTTGAGAGATATTCACAAGCAAAGTTTCCCCTCCCGCCCTTTTTACCTAGTGTAAGCCATCTCTTCTCAGATGTGGAATGCAGTCCATAGACCAGACAGATAACAGAAGGGGACAATCTTCTTCCTATGAGAACAATGAAAGCCCTGCCCCCCTTGACAAGTTTTTCAGGTTTTTCCCTTATCTTAATTGAAGATTGTCCCTCTCTGTAGTCTACCTGGGCACCTCCCTTCTGATCTGGCTGAGCAGTGTTACATCAGTAAAAGGGGCAGGAGGGGATACTTTGTCATTGAATTACTCTTGAACTACAACTCTGACAGAATTGAAATAACACTCTCCAAAGTCCAAATACTATGATGATTAATTAGAGCTGTTTTTATTATGAAACATTACTATCCCTTTAAGCACTACCTTGGAGTAAAATTGGATTAATTCGGAGACAAACCAAGGGCACGACAGTGGGTAATAAATGGGGCCTTGACTGCCAGACAGGTCTACGCTGCATACAAGGAGTTAAAATTACTGTTCTTTATATAAACAGTCGTGTGTTTGTCTCGGCAGTTTATGGACAGTTCTAAGTATGACAAGCTGATTATCTTTCACTTAAATTGTTGTGAACCACGGCTTTTTTCAGTGATTAACCCTTTGAGTGCCAGGGGGGCTGTACCCTGCTGACACACAAAGAGTTAATACTACGTTTTTATGAGTAAACCAGCCTCTACGCACGTATTATGTCTCTGTACTTTCGCTTTGTCTGATTAGACTGCTCAGTTAGACGTCTGACATCCATTACATAACCTGCAGTCAGGTGGATAGCAGTAAAATGTCTGGCTTTCTCTGCTGGAACAGATCATACCAGCTTGTTGAGATGTTTTCCAGAATGTCACAGTAAAGCAGATTGTATATACAGAAAGACACATATACAGAATTGAAGCCTTGGGCCATTGCTGCACGGTAAAAAGACCAGACCGTTTGCTTGCAACACACAGACGTTTAGGTATAATGACTAAACAATGTTGTACGTCTGTTCCCTGCACAGAGATTGCACAAGGACAACAGCTGATGTTAAATCCAGGCACTTCACTTCTGAGTTACTGTGTGCAGTAAAGATTACATGCCAGATAATCCCCTAAAACTCCTTGTGAGTTTATGTGACAATCTTGAGTTTTTAATCCTGTCGGCCGCGATGAAAGGTATATGCTAGACTGTGGTGCTGGAAAGGAATCCAACGCATTGTGGTGCAATGCATTCTATGCCTCTCTGGCACTCAAAGAGTTAAGATGGGAGACTGGTGTTTTCCTAAGCCAAATAGAGTCCAGCATGCTGCAACTTTACAGTTCCTAAGGGGAGCAAGCTCTGGACTGTGACCTATGGGGCACCAGTAGACCTTTCACACACACTTTAAAGGGATAGTAATGTTTCACAATAAAAGCAGCTCCAATTAATCTCCATAGTATTTGGTACATGGAGAGTGTTATTTCAATACTGTCAGAGTTGTAGTTCAAGAGTAATTCAATGATAAAGTATCCCCCCTCCCACCCCTTTTACGGATGTAACACTGCTCTCCTCAGAGCAGCAAGACTGTCCAGATGGATCACAGAGAGGGACAATCTTCAGTGATCATAAGGAAAAACCTGAAAAACCTGTCAAGTGGGGCAGGGATTTCCTTATGATCACAGTAAGAAGATTGTTCCTTGCTGTGATCTGTCCGGTCAAGAGACCAGATTCCACATCTGAGGGGAGGTGGCTTACACTAGGTAAAACGGTTGGAGGGGGATACTTTATCATTCAATTACTCTTGTACTACAACTCTGACAGTGCTGAAATAACACTCTCCATTGCCCAAATACTATGAAAATTAATTGGAGCTGATTTTATTGTGAAACTTTACTATCCCTTTAATGGAGGTTATGCAGTTCATCACAATAAATGGCTGACCCACATGGCAGTCAGACAGTAATACTGACTGGTTCTCATATTGGCTGTGCATCAAGTACTTGAGGAAATAGACAAACTCACTTGACGCAGTCATTGAAGAAACTGGGTTTGTCTGCCTGAACGATCAGCACATCGAAAAAGTCCCTCCAGTCTTTACCCACCATGTACTTCATTCCCTTGTCTCTGTGGGGAGAGAAAAGGCAAGTCAGTGGCACAATACAGCCCTCTCTATGTGCACAATGCTGTAATCTGTGATTAACCCCCAATTTCAGCAGTATACAGTTTGTGTTGTATAGTTTCAATCCTAAAGAAGAGAGTTAAAACCTCCTAATAATAAATGCTATTTACCCTACTATGTCCAGAAAATCCTAACTGCAAAATACATTTTATCTTTGTGCCTTTTTCCAAGAGATACATCAGTCCTGGATGTCATATACACGATAGCTGCTGGCAATTTTTTCAAACTGAAGTGTTACATTACATTGTGTTTCCATTAAAAAAATGCAATTGTATAGGCACATTAATAGCTGGTTGAGGATGATAGAAGTTGTAGTTCTCAAAAAATAGAGGTACAACAATTAACTACAACTGCTGTAGTTTATTTTAAACACACACATACATACTCCTATGCTATTTAACCTACTATGGCCAGGAAATCCTAACTGCAAAATACATTTTATCTTTGTGCCTTTTTCCAAGAGATACATCAGTACTGGATGTCATATACACGATAGCTGCTGGCAATTTTTTCAAACTGAAGTGTTACATTACATTGTGTTTCCATTAAAAAAATGCAATTGTATAGGCACATTAATAGCTGGTTGAGGATGATAGAAGTTGTAGTTCTCAAAAAATAGAGGTACAACAATTAACTACAACTGCTGTAGTTTATTTTAAACACACACATACATACTCCTATGCTATTTAACCTACTATGGCCAGGAAATCCTAACTGCAAAATACATTTTATCTTTGTGCCTTTTTCCAAGAGATAAATAACATCAGTCCTGGATGGCATATCCACGACGGTGTACACAATAGCTACTGGCAATTTTTTCAAACGGAAGAGTTCCATTACATTGTGTTTCTATTAAAACTGCAGTTTTATAGGCACATTAATAGCTGGTTGAGGATGATAGAAGTTGTAGTTCTCAAAAACTGGAGGTACAACAATCAACTACAACTGCTGTAGTTTATTTTTAACACACACACACACACACGCACGCACGCACGCACACACACACACACGCATACTCCTATATGATTCGGTTTATATTTAAAACAATTTCAAATGTTTCGTACCTGTGTGCATTTGTTTACTATTCTCGACTCTCACACTCTGCTAAAGGCTTTATAACAGGGATGAAACACAATAGAATATGAAGGTCTTCCTGACAGATGAAATGACAGTAGGGAAGAATGGCACTAAGGTTTCTTTCACACGCCAAAAGAAATGTCACAGTCCTTCAGACCAGTCTTGGAGTCCGGCAGCAAGACATCATGGCTGATTCCATAGACCAGGTACCAGTACCAATTAAAAATTGATTGTGTTGAACCAGTCCACTCTGAACCGATTTAAAAAAAGGCCAGACGAATCATATGCCCAAATGAATCTACAGTTTATTATTAGGAGGATTTAGGGCTTGTTTAAAGCAGAACTTTCATGCTAAGAAATGTGTGGTCGAATATATTACTAACCTAGTGATATGCAACATTATACTATCCTTAAAGGGATAGTAATACTTGAAAATAATTTTATTTTCTATTGTAGCCCTTAAAAAAAACATGAAAAATGATATGTCTTATCTCCCAAACCTTTATGGTTTGGGAGATATTCACAAGTAAAATAAAATAAAGTTCCCTTTCCTGGCTGTTTCAGCCAAGTCTGCCATCTAGTGGACAGATTTGGAATCCGGTCCACAGATCAACCGGCAGCTCTTTAGCAGTGCCGAGATCACGATCTTTAAAAAGAACTAGTTCATTGGAACTGTGTACAAAGTGTTCCTGGCTTGCAAGCACACTTTGTAGACCATTCCAATGAAGAAATTCTTTTTTAAAGATGGTGATCTCGGCACTTCTGGAGAGCGGCGGCCGGTCCCGGGACCAGATTCCAAATCTGAGAGCTAGAACGGTGACGTCACTCAGGGGGAAACTTTGCTTGTGAATATCTCCCAATCCATAAAGGTTTGGGAGATAAGACATATAATTTTTCATGTTTTTTTAAGGGCTACAATATAAAATAAAATTATTTTCAAGTATTACTATCCCTTTAAACTCACCAAGTCAGGGGTACTGAAGAAAAATCACATCTTCTATAGGCATCAGGCTGCACAGTGCTTACAAGAGAAGCTCTGCGCGGTCAGTCCCTTCAGTTGCCTTAAGACACCAAGGAACGTCATCACCAGTACTGGCAGCGAATGGGACGGACAGCACAGACTCAGAGGTATATTTCCTCTAAGACGTCTGCGCTCTCTGTCCTCTGGTTCCTGCCGAAGATGTGATTTTTCTTCAGTACCTCTGATTTGGTGAGCTGAAGGATAGTATAACTTTGCATATCGCTAGGTTAGTAATATATTCGGCAGCAATTTTATTAGCATGAAGGTTGCATTGCCCACCCCTCTGGCACTCAAAGGGTTGGATAGTCATAACTAGCTCGGATTGAAAACCTACCATTTGTTTTCCACTTACACAAAACTGAAGGGACTGTTGGTGATCAGGAAAAGCTTCTTCCCTTGGCTGGCCAAACGGTGCAGAACAGCGTACGTTTCATCTCCCCGCAGGATGTACTTCTCTAAAAGGTGAATATTAAACAAAGGCGTGAAATCTGGCTGCAGGTGGACTACAGCGTCACAGAGAACTTATTATTCTAAGCACAGTAGTAGCTTCAATTTCTCATTCAGGACAGACTGACAGATCTACATAACAGAGGCAGGGCCGGATTTGCCATAAGACAGAGTAGGCATCTGCCTACAGGCGCACCCCAGAGGGGGGAGCCTGTCATTAGAATACATTTTTTTTTTAAATATTTTCATTCACAGAGCTGCGTGCATGGTGAGGTCTGTGCCTTCTTCGGCACAGACTTGTAGCTGCTGTTGCTCCCTCGTTGGCTCTTTAGTAATGCAGTGCGTTGGGAGATTACATCATCTCCCAGCGTTCTGCATTACTGAAGATAAGACTGCGCGGGAGCAACAGCAGCTACAGGACTGTGCAGAAGGAGGCGCAGACCTCTCCTGCCACTGGACCACCAGGTAGGTAGGAAACTGATACGGGGGGCAAAGTGAGGACAATGTGGAGATGATGGGGGCAATGTGAGTGCAAGTTGGAGCTGATGGGGGCAATATGGAGAGGATGGGGGCAATGTGAGGGCAATTTGGAGCTGATGGGGGCAATGTGAGGGCAATATGGAGCTGATGGGGGCAATGTGAGGGCAATATGGAGCCAATGGGGGGCATTGTGAGGGCAATATGGAAATGATGAGGGCAATATGGATATGGAGCACTGTGGAGATGGCCAGTGTGGGGAGGGGCGCTTCAGATTTCTGTGTTTACAGGCTCCTGAGATGTAAATCCGGCCCTGAACAGAGGACATAAACGGTCAACTAGGGACTAGACGGACAAGTGCTACAGCATGATCTATAGTAGGGGTGAGCAAACTGTAGGGCTGGTTTCCCAAATAACTTACTGGATGCCAAAAACGGTATTGACTTGATCGGAAATGTTTGACCACCCCTGCTTTCTAGGACCTGTCCCATCCAGGGAGTAATCTCTTTTAGCTCACAGATGCCATACACAGCAAACATTTACTGGAGCACATGGTATTGATCCTGCTAGGAAATGACAGTCCAGCCACAACGTTCCAGGCAATTCTCCTCTGAACGACAGAAGCAGCTAACCCCAGACATTTCAGCCTTTTTGTGCAGTCTTAGTTGCTTAGAGAAAACCTTTGCACCAGAGAGCAAGAGGTCCAGATCTGCACCACCAAGAAGGCTGAAATATTAATTTGGGATAAGATGCGTCTCTCATTTGAAAGGAATTAATTGCCTGCGCTTGGATCAGTATGTTCTGCAGGTTATTTCTTATCTGTGAATTTCACATGTAAGCTATGAGATTGCACCCTGGGTAGGAGAAGTGCTATAGAACTCACTACCTAGTTGAGCATCTCTGCTCCTCGCTTTCACCAAACACATACACTGAACTGCAATCAGTGTTACGGAGGACAGATAGGCTATGAACATTTTCAGTTTTGAGGGAGAGTTGCACGCCCATATAGCAATCAAAGGTTAAATATAATAATATTTGCATTATTTTTAATCCAAGGCATACTTGGCAACATCCTGCTGCCCAGCTACAACAAACTATGCTGAATTTCATATTTACTCTTCTGTTTGGCAGTGCACCAACTTCCTTTAAACACTGGATGCCAGAAGAGGTTTGCTCACCCCTCCGGGATTAAAGGGTTAATATCTTAGCAGCCCATGACAACTGAAGTGCCGGACTGCATCGTGGTAAAAGCATGGTTTACGTCCTATATAGATAACACAAATAAACTAATGCATTTAATTCACTTTACTTCAATATTATATATATATATATATATATATATATATATATATATATATATATATATATATATATATATATATATAAAATCTTAATTCTAATAAATAGGATTTTTTGTTTGCTAGAATATTTTATTTTATAATATAATATCTTCTGAGGAAGGAAATTTTATTTACCAGTCTAGTGGCTCGCCATGTCTTGTACTTACAGATATTGCTCCAGCAGGAGAAATCACATTAAATCTGTTTACTGGTCCTAGTGCAGGAACAATACATCATTAAGCCACTCACTCAGGCTCTGACATGTGATTAAGCCTCTAGGACACACTGTGCACATCGTACTTTCAAGGAATGCTGAAAATCGAACCAACTATATTGTTTAGGTAGATTTCAGCCCTTCTTGATGACAAGTCTCAGGGCTAAGGGGCAATTTTTTTTTTTAAAGGTCATAAGTAAAGTTCATGTGCTTCTAAAAGACAGCATTGTTCAGGGGATTCAGACGGCCCCATCCCCCATACACAAATACAGAGTCCGTCTAGTACCGAGAGGGATGCTGGCAGGCAGCAGATTACTTCTAAAATGAGCACATACTTTTCTCGCTTGGCAAACAGCTTTCTGCCACGTATTCAGTTAGCTAAAAGGGTTTATAAGAATTGCCAGTAGTCCCACTCCACTTCCCAGCTGACGGAATCACTCACCGAGATCTTGCATGATCCATTTGTACATGAATCCTTTTATATGGACGTCTCTGATTGCGTCCTGTGAAGAGGGGGGAAAAAATAAGTAGAATCACATTAAAATAAAATTGGTTGTAAAATAAGTAGAATCACATTAAAATAAAGTTAGTAGTAAAATAAGTAGAATCATATTAAAGGGATAGTAATACTTAATTATTACTAATCCCTATAGTAAAGTCCTACTAAAAATAAATGTATTGCCCCCAGTGTCATCTCTCAAACCTTTATGGTTTGAGAGATAATCGCTCCTAAAGTTGCCCTCCCCATTCCCCGAAGTCAGCGTTGTAGCTGACTGAAGGGAAATCCGGTCATAGATCATCAGGCGGCTCTGCAGCAGAGCCGTGATCGCGTTAATTAAAAAAAAAAAAAAAAAAAAAAAAAAAAAAAAACACCTTTCACTAAAACGGTCTTCTACGTGTGCTTGCAAACCAAGCACAAACCAATCACAAACCAAGCACACGTAGATGACCAGTTCAGTGAAAGATTTCTTTTTTATTAATGAGATCGCGGCTGTGCTGGAGAGCCACCTGAAAGTCGTACGACTGGCTTCCCTGCAGTCAGCTGGAACACTGACTATGGGAAGGGGGGGAAGGAGAGGGCAACTTTAGGAGCGATTATCTATCAAACCATAAAGGTTTGAGAGATGACACTGGGGTAATACATTTACTTTTAATAGGACTTTAATATAGGGATTAGTAATTAAGTATTACTATCCCTTTAAAATAAAGTTAGTAATAAAATAAGTAGAATCTCATGAAAATAAAGCAGTGTTAACCCTTGTGCATGCCTGGGGGGGATAAGGATAATGTTAAAATAAAACAAGAACCAAATTCAAATAAAAGCAGTGGTAAAATAAATAAAATCACGTTAAAATAAAGCAATTTAAAGACCTCACGCAGCTCCCCCACAGTCAGAATTTTAGAGTTAACTCCCAGTGCCAGGGGGAGTGCAGAGCATTATGAAGAAACGCATTTCACATGCCCCAAGCACTTAAAGGGTTACCCACTTTTTGCGGTTTAGGCCCCTCCTATGAAACCCATGAGGGAGCACGGACAGTCTCTTCAGACCCCCCTGTTCTGCTCTGCAGCTCACACTGAGGGGCAACTGCTAACAGCTTAACCCTTTGAGTGCCAGAGGGATATGCAACACATTGCTTTTGAGTGGTACGCAATGCACTGCAAAGGGGAAGCAAGTGCAATTTAATAGATCGTTCTGCTCATACTTATGACGTCAAGTTTGTGAACATATTTGGGCCGAACTATGCAACCAAGACCTCAACATGAAAAAGTGATGGAATAGGAGCGTTCTAAGCAGTAATACAGGTTATACACAGGCCGACACTGAAGCGATCTCTATGAAGTAGCAGAGGTCTGGCTTTGGTTGTTTTAGGTCAGGGATTTGTGGAATCCCTTCAGTCCTTGCTGCATTTTGCACCTAGGCACTAATGTCACTATTCTGCACATATGGTGCCCTGGTAATGTGCAATTTTCTCTCTCTAATTCATTTTACGGTTTAAAAGGATAGCAATGTTTCACAATAAAAGCAGCTCCAATTAATCTTCATAGTATTTGGCCCATGGAGAGTGTTATTTCAATACTGTCAGAGTTGTAGTACAAGAGTAATTGAATGATAAAGTATCCCCCTCCCGCCCCTTTTACCTAGTGTAAGCTGCCTCCCCTCAGATGTGGAATATGGTCTCTTGACCGGACAGGTCACAGCAAGGGGCAATCTTCTTACTGTGATCATAAGGAAAACCCTGCCCCCCTTGACAGATTTTTCAGGTTTAGCCTTATGGTCACTGAAGATTGTCCCTCTCTGTGATCCATCCGGACAGTCTTGCTGCTCTGAAGTGAGCAGTGTTACATCAGTAAAAGGGGCGGGAGGGGGATACTTTATCATTCAATTACTCTTGTACTACAACTCTGACAGAACTGAAATAACACTCTCCATGGCCCAAATACTATGATGATTAATTGGAGCTTCTTTTATTGTGAAACATTACTATCCCTTTAAATTAAATTGAGTAACTCTCCTTTTTGAATTTACAAGTGTATAATATGTAAAATCAATTTCAATTTCAGGTACATAAGTGAAAAAAAGTGATTATAATTTACATGTTCTGTTCATGCATCGTATGTAAAGTAAAAAAATTAACCCTTTGAGAGCCAGGGCGGTAACCAATGCATTGTGTAGCAATACGCTGTCTCTCTCTCTGGCATTCAAGGGGTTAATCTGTGGTTCCTTCCGCATATTCTTGTGGGATTACTGTTTAGAGAGTAGGTAATTATATTGTTGAATACAAGTGCAGAGACGAGAAGGGGAACCTGCAGGACTCGAATTTTTACTGGACTGAGACTCCCATCATCCTCAGCCAGACATGTGCCACCTGAGTATCATGGGAGCTGTAGTTCAACAGCAGTTGTAGACCACAGGTTGGTCACCCGTGGATTAGAGGGAAAGTCAGCTCCGAGCAGGTTGTAGAGTTGGTGGACCCGTTACCCTGGTAGTTCTCCCCTCTTTGTTGCCTATATATACTCCCCTGGTGTACACATAGCCCTTTAAAAGCCTAAACTCAGAAGGGAGTCCGTGCAATGACAAAATCAGGGCTGAATTTCCCATTAGACAAAATAGACAGCTGCCTGGAACTCCATATTCTGATTGGTGACAGAGCTTTGCTGGCCACACCCACATTCTGAGTTGTAGGTGTGACCTGAGCAATCAGATTGTGTCTGCACTAGTTTATATACACTTTTGCTAGATATTATTTAACCCCTTAGTGACCGTCCATGCGCACACGCGGCCGGCACTTAACGATGGTTTTTTTTCCCCTTCATTCTAGCTAATGACTTCTGCGACTTACCGGGTACGTCCTCTGTCAGTAACTGACAGTGGGTAGAACTGTGCATGTGGTTATGTAAGGAGTGGGGGGGTTTCAGCCATGGGCAGACTTAACCCCTTAACGACCCTTGAAGGTCATAGTACATCATGGGTCGATCTGAGTTATCGACCCATGACCGTCATGGAATTTCAGGCTCCCCCCACGGCTGCACACCGTTCAGGAAGCCCGGAATCGGGAAAAAAAAAAAAAAAAAAAAAAAGTTCCGTGGTCCTTTAGTGACCGCCGCGTGCCTGCGCTGTCGGTTGTTAAGGGCACCTAGAGTACCTTGCCAAGCGGCACCTTGGATGTAAATATGACCCTGTATAAAACAAACAAGGTTTATGACAGCTAACAATTGTACATAAGCCCAGCCGCAGCATTAAATTATATAATGATACTGTATACAATTCTAACACAAATACACAGCGATGTTTTTGTAGGATAAAAGTTCCCTAGGACAGCAGTCTCAGAACACAATGTGCGCTATCAGCAACAGAAAATCTACTCCCACTACCCCTCCTTCATTCCTGCTTGTTTTCTCAGACCTAGGTTACATTCTATTCCCACATAGCTGGCCAAAGAATAGATTACATTTCTTTATATAAACACAAACATAAAATGATTTTCACAATCAAACAGAACAGTGCCAATAAAAAAAAGATTAGCTGCTGTGATTACTTTGAACGTTAATCTCCCTTCACACATTTAAATTAATTTCCTTTTTCCCTGAACCGAGTTATCCCATCGAACCAACCTCAAGGGAGGGCAACATGTGCTGAAGACCAAAATGGTCATTAGACACACAGGACTGTCCGATGCTCACTAGACCCGACATGACTGAATCAGTGCTATAAGAATCAATCATTCACTTGTCTGAATGGTCTCAACGCAGCCTCAGAGGGGGTCATGCAGACCTTCATAATGCAACACGTCATCGAAGAAGGGAGGGGGGCAGAGGCAGATCATCGGACTGCGGTTACAGAGCAGGTAACCGCACTCTATGCAGAAATATCTGCAGCCCAGACTTTATAGCTAAATTTACAAGAAATAAAACTTAAAAAAAAAAAAAATGAAGACCGTTTTAGTAATATTCGATATGTAGCCTAACTAACTATTTATGCTATGTTATACATAGGTGACACATCCACTTTAAACACAAGTGACAAAGTCCCGGGACAAACACAGCTACCGGCCATTTCAATATAATTCCACTGAACCCCACTGCTGCGTTATCGCACAGTCATAGGGGAAAGCTGCACGATGCTGCGTCTCTCTGCAATAGGTACAGCGCATGTCATGGGCGGATTGTCCTATCGGGGGATCGGGCATCCCCTGGTGGGCCGCTAGATAATGGGCCGGTGGGGGAGATCAAAGGATCTCACCTCACCGACCCATGATATTTTGAAGGAGAGGTCTGTGTTGCCACAGGCACTCTCTGTGACAGCCTTCGGGTTCCTTGTTAACCCTTTGAGTGCCAGAGGGGTAAGCAACACATTGCTTTGCGTACCCCTCTGGCACTCAAAGGGTTAATGCAGAGCGCCAGGATATGACATAATATCCTGGCGCTTGCTCTCCCATGCCGCACAGGGACCACAAGGGGGCGTCAACAGGGACATCGGTGCAGCTAGTGGGCTGCTTAAAAAAAAAAAAAAATGCCCGGGCTGGTATTCCCCTACAATCCTCCCCTGGCGCATGTTGCCTTCACTGAATACCCCATATGGCACAACAATTCACAATATTTATCTTTTCGTGCTTTTCTGTCACTGGGAAAACGTTGACTGTGTGACAAGTGGCCGAAACGTAAGCAAAATGACAAAAATACTCTCTCTACCATCCTCTATACATCGTAACAACATCACTGGGTAGAACAACATTTGTGGCGTGTCAAACCTTGTGTTAACCCTTTGAGAGCCAGAGGGGTATGCAACACATTGATCCTACTGCGTTACATACTCCTCTAGTACACAAAGGGTTAATCTTATACGCATAACAAAAAATTTCAAAAACAAAAAAGATACAATTATATGAAATGAGTCATTTATACTTTTTTTTTTGGCAGGGGGAGCAAAGTAATGAATAAACATGGATACAAAAAAAAAAAAATTATATATATATATTTTTCTTTTTTTATTTATTTATTTATTTTTTTCTCTTCTATAAGGAAAGTATGCAAAAAAAGAATAAAATTGTCTAAATATCTTGCAACTTCGGTCATTAATTTGGTTATTATTTTTAGGACTTTTTCACGTGGGAGAAAAGAAAGGTTACACCTCTCTCATGCATTCCGCCCCCAATCAGGACTCAGGAGAGGAGGGTTTGAGAGCCGGCACACATGAGACCCTGACAGTGTTACTGCTTGGCACTCACGGGGTTGGCTGTTCATTGGAGGTTCTGATGAGAATGGCAACAGCAAATGCTGCTACTGTGAAAATTCTACCAAGGCCCTGTAGGCTGAAACCTGAAAAACCTGTCAAGGGGGGCAAGGTTTTCATTGTTCTCACAGTAAGAAGACTGTCCCTTGCTGTGAGCTGTCCGGTCAAGAGACCAGATTCAACATCTGAGGGGAGGTGGCTTACACTAGGTAAAAGGGGCGGGAGGGGGATACTTTATCATTCAATTACTCTTGTACTACAACTCTGACAGTATTGAAATAACACTCTCCATGGCCCAAATACTATGAAGATTAATTGGAGCTGCTTTTATTGTGACACATTACTATCCCTTTAAGAGACACTTGTTTTTAAAGTATCGTTTCCCTTTAAATGCCATCCTGTAGGGATCAAGTGAAAAACAGTACATGTTTACAGATCGTAATATTGGTCTGACCCAGGCTAAGATTACTCATGAAACAGTATATACACTTCATAACTTACTGAATTATGGATGTTAACATTGTTCTTAGTGATGCAAACGCTGCCCTTTCCCCAATGAGTAAACAAGCACTTTAATGTCTGATCCAAGATGCTTCCTGTTTGCATAATCTTTGAGTTTCACAAAACAGTTAGTTTAATCCCTTCCTAAAACATAACATCCTCAAACTGACGGGAATGTGTCTATGGGGTGGGGATGAGTTTACCAACACACGCAGCTAACGGTACGTTTGGATATCCAAAAAGTAACCCCGATACACTAGATTTTTTATATAATAAAAATATCTGTTTTCAATTTTTTTTTTTAACCCGTCGGATGCTTGTATTGTGTCAAAATCTGCACAAGCTCAAAAAACAGCTGTGGGTAACCTGTGGCTCTCCAACAAATGCATTTACTGCACCTTTAAGAAATCTTGGTTGCACTTGTATTGACCCTTTGAGTGCCAGAGCGGTACTCAACGCATTGCAAAGCAATGCGTTGGATACCCCTCTGGCACTCGAAGGTTTAAAAGCCTTAGCTGCCAGCAGGATCTGCAGTGCTGGCATCACAGATAGAAAAGGTTTGTTGTATAAAAACCAGCGCTTGCTTGATAGTTTAAATTCAAGGTGCTCTCACCCCATCACCACACTAATACACTGCAGTCCAACTTGCGGTGAAAGTGTTAAGAGTTAAAGACAGATGCATACAACATACATAATAAGGAGCCTTTGTTTTACCATGTCAATGTCAATGTGCCCCAGATGTACCAGAACATACTGATCCACGCTCAAACTACAGATTCCACAACCCTGTTACGCGCTGCACTTGGTATTCCAACAACACAATTCACCATACGTGGGAACCTTCAAAATGAGCTGACCCTGAGATCTTTGAAATATTAACTCTCAGCGTTCCCCTGGACATAGATTCTAGGCGATACACCCCTGACTGAGCTAACACAGAGGTGCTCCAGTCGGTCCTCAAGGAACTCCTAACATGTTACAACTTACACACAGTCCTTCAAGGAACCCCTAACATGCTACAACCTGTACACAGTCCTCAAGGAACCCCTAACATGCTACAACTTACACACAGTTCTCAAGGAACATCTAACATGCTACAACTTACACACAGTCCTTCAAGGAACCCCTAACATGCTACAACTTGCACACAGTCCTTCAAGGAACCCCTAACATGCTACAACTTGCACACAGTCCTTCAAGGAACCCCTAACATGCTACAACTTGCACACAGTCCTTCAAGGAACCCCTAACAAGCTACAACTTGCACACAGTCCTTCAAGGAACCCCTAACAAGCTACAACTTGCACACAGTCCTTCAAGGAACCCCTAACATGCTACAACTTGCACACAGTCCTTCAAGGAATCCCTAACATGTTACAACTTGCACACAGTCCTTCAAGGAACCCCTAACATGCTACAACTTGCACACAGTCCTTCAAAGAACCCCTAACGTGCTACAACTTACACACAGTCCTTCAAGGAACCACTAACATGCTACAACTTACACACAGTCCTTCAAGGAACCTCTAATATGCTACAACTTCGAGGTCTCACTACCTGAACAGAAACACAAACACACACAGACTGACACCAGTTTAGAGATTAAAAACGCAGTTACTCGGTACGTATCAAATAGAAGTAAACACTGGAATTTTCACCCTGAAAAACTAGTTCGTCATCTTAAGATTTTGTTCTAAAAACAGAGTTTCAGTGTCAAGCCACCTGAGAGTTCCCAGGTGTGCAATGTACCCTCTGACCCTTGGACTAACCAGCCACAATCCATCAAGGCTACACTTCAGTCTGTCACAGCCACCCCATGTGACGGCCAGGACCCTGCAGTCCGAAGGAGCTTTCTAGACAGATTAATGAGATGTCCACGACAGGTGTGTGTGGAGGTCAAAGTTCTCCATGCTGACCCCCTGGAAGGACTTACTGAGTCGTGTCAGACTGACAGCACCCAGAGGACAGAGCAATGCATTGCAATTGCGAGTACAAGTACTTGCGCAAATGCAGGTATCGTCACCAGTATCGGTGCAACCCTACTTTTTTAATTAAAAAATTGGGCTTTTAACCCTTTGTGTGCTAGCGACATGACCCAACATTTCAAGAAGGAAATTGGGAGACCTCTCTAGCATTCAAGGAGTTAAAAGTCCCATTTAAATCAACTGGGATTTTCATTTTTTTCCCCTAAAACGTAGTTAGCACGCCCTGAATTTGCGCCTCATTAGCTTAACCCTTTGAGTGCCAGAGAGGTACGGTTAATAAACAAGGCCTAGTGTTTTTTTCTCCATTCCTGGCCGCTATACCCAGTACAAAGAAAATAAGAAACAAAGGAGCATAAAAGGGGTTAAAATCATGCGCGGAGGCTTCTGTAAGACGGTTTCCATTTGCTCCAATACACTTACTATACAACCCCCCCCACCCCGCTTGACTTTGGAGAAAGTCCTCTGTGGTCTGTGAGATAAAGAGAACATCTGCAAGCGCTGTTCCAGCACACAGCTCGGCCCACATCCTGGCACAGAATGTTCCATCAGGGCTGCGGGTACAGTTACCAACACAGATAGACGTGAAAGGGGGAGGGAGGATGACCTGGAGGTCACCCAAACAAGTACAGGCAGCTTTCTTAAAAACAGAAGGACATCTCCTACCCCTTGTCCTAATGATCGTTTTGTGCTGGTCTATAGTCTATTTTTGTTTTTAAAAGCAGAAGTCCCCTACCACCACGTCGGTTAAATAAGGCATCACTTTCACCCTGTAACTACATTGCTTTTACTGATATCCACAGATGGGAACTGAATCCGCTTTACACCCAAACGTTGTAGACCCCTAGCATTCAATGGGTTAAATACACACATGCCAATATAAAAATGGCTTTTCTATGTATGTGGTATGTGTTAATATCAGTTAATTCTGCAAAAGGGTTAAATGAGGACTAAGTACCCATACCTCCCAACATTTCAAATGGCCAAAGAGGGACGTTTCTGTTTTAGGTGGTATTGCTGGAAGTGTGGCTAATGTGCAGGTCATTACCAAGAATTATTAGGTTATTTTACTACTTAGTGACACCTCTTTATATAACTGAATAAACAATTTAGAGCAAGACCAACATGTTTTATTTATACAGCCTAAAGTTTAAAAATACATTAATATGAGTTTTATTGCTGTAGGGCAATGTGATACACTTATATACACACCACACAGTCTGATCTCCTAAACACAGGGACACCAGGGTGATACACTTCTATACACACCACACAGTCTGATCTCCTAAACACAGGGACACCAGGGTGATACACTTATATACACACCACACAGTCTGATCTCCTAAACACAGGGACACCAGGGTGATACACTTATATACACACCACACAGTATCATCTCCTAAACACAGGGACACCAGGGTGATACACTTATATACACGCCACACAGTCTGATCTCCTACACACAGGGACACCAGGGTGATATACTTATATACACACCACACAGTCTGATCTCCTAAACACAGGGACACCAGGGTGATACACTTCAATACACACCACATAGTCTGATCTCCTAAACACAGGGACACCAGGGTGATACACTTATATACTCACCACACAGTCTGATCTCCTAAATACAGGGACACCAGGGTGATATACTTATATACACACCACACAGTCTGTTCTCCTAAACACAGGGACACCAGGGATATACACTTGTATACACATCACACAGTCTGATCTCCTAAACACAGGGACACCAGTGTGATACACTTATATACACACCACACAGTCTGATCTCCTAAACACAGGGACACCAGGGTGATACACTTATATACATACCACACAGTCTTATCCCCTAAACACAGGGACACCAGGGTGATACACTTATATATACACCACACAGTCTGATCTCCTACACACAGGGACACCAGGGTGATACACTTCTATACACACCACATAGTCTGATCTCCTAAACACAGGGACACCAGGGTGATACACTTATATACACATCACACAGTCTGATCTCCTAAACACAGGGACACCAGGGTGATACACTTATATACACACCACACAGTCTGATCTCCTAAACACAGGGACACCAGGGTGATACACTTATATACACACCACATAGTCTGATCTCCTAAACACAGGGACACCAGGGTGATACACACCACACAGTCTGATCTCCTAAACACAGGGACACCAGGGTGATACACACCACACAGTCTGATCTCCTAAACACAAGGACACCAGGGTGATACACTTATATACACACCACACAGTCTGATCTCCTAAACACAGGGACACCAGGGTGATACACTTCTATACACACCACATAGTCTGATCTCCTAAACACAGGGACACCAGGGTGATACACACCACACAGTCTGATCTCCTAAACACAAGGACACCAGGGTGATACATTTATATACACACTACACAGTATGATCTACACACAGGGATAGCAGGGTGGGAAAGAGGGATTTGGGTCTCAAAGAGGGACACCTGGGAGATATTATCTCTTATTAATCAGAAAGTGTTTTACCCAGAATAATACATTGAGATTTCTCTAGTTTTCAAATATGTTCTGTCTCTTAAAGGGATAATAATGTTGCCTAATAACTGAAGCTCCAATCATCTGTATAATATAAAGCGCTAGCCTGCGAATCTCCCTGTGTGCGTAACCGCACATGTGCAGTACAGACTGCCGGAACAATGCGGCCATGCTCAGTAGAGACTTCCGGAATGATGCAGTCATGCGCAGTTGAGACTGGCCGAACGCGCTGTTCTGGAGCGGGGAGCTCCAAACTTCTCACCGCCTGTCTCTGCTCCTGGTCCTGGGGCAGCATCCGGAACCACTGGGTGGCACTCTAGCCAGTGTACACGGGCTTTCATACTAGTTCTTTAATGGTTTTGTAGTAAGAAGAGCTGTATTACAAGTCTGTACGCTTTGTAGTTATCATTCAATTACTGTTGAAAGCTTCCCCCTTCCGCCCCTTCTATCTTTTGTAAGCCGCCTCCCATCAGATCTGAATTCCAATCATCGGACCAGACAGTACTCAACGAAGGACAGTATTGTCTCTGTGAGCATAAGGAAAGCCCTGTCCACCTTGGCAAAGGATGGCAGGTTTTTCCTTATACTTAGTGAAGATTGTCCCTCGATGCGCTCCATCTGGACCGGCTTGGACAGCAGTGTGATTTCGGTAAAAGGGGCGGTAGGGGGATACTCTGTTATTCAATCACTGTTGAACTATAAAGCGTACAGACTTGTAATACAGCTCTTCATACTGTAAAAATGTTAACCCCTTAAGGACCAGCGGTCCCGGGGCGTGCGGTCCTTTATGGACCGGATAGGAAACTTTGACGTGCCGTCCCATGTGACTGATCACGTGGGGCTACACGCCGAACGGGGGACTGAAAGAGATCGCTCCGGTCTTGGAGCGATCAACTTCAGTCCCCGGTATTACGTGACGTGCCAGGACCGTCCCTGGTCCTTAAATGCCGGACCAGCGTGACGGTCCTGCCACGTCAATGGTCCTTAAGGGGTTAAAGAATGATAGTAGCCTCAGTTATTAGAAAATTTTACTATGGCTTTCATTTGTTTAACAGACGTAGCAGTCAGTACATTACACTATATCTAAAGATAAATACTTAGTTATTTGTTTTTTTGTTGCTGATGTCTATAATTGGATACAAACATTTTTCTTGTTTACACGATTCTATACGGGAAATCTATTGCTAGTCTCATTCAGACTAACGAAGTTTATTGAGAGAGATATGAACGGATTATAGACCTAAAATGTGGATCAGAAAATACAGGGAACTCCAGGTACTAAGCAAAAGAATGATAAATAGATATGCGACCCCGAGGAATTCAAGACTCAGGAAAAGTGATACACAGCTGAGACTGGGAACGTCAGGGTCCCTCGGGGTATTAAAGGGATAGTAATACTTCATTTTAACTTTATTTTATTTTGTAGGCATTAAAAAAACATGAAGAATGATATAAGTCTTATCTCTGAAACCTTTATGGTTTAAGAGATATTCACAAACAAAGTATCCCCCCCCTGTTCAACCAGATAAGAAGGGAGATGCCCAGGTAGACTGCAGAGAGGGACAATCTTCAATTAAGATAAGGGAAAAAGCTGAAAAACTTGTCAAGGGGGGAAGGGCTTTCATTGTTCTCATAGGAAGAAGATTGTCCCCTTCTGTTATCTGTACTGTCATACAACCAGACTCACATCTGAGAAGAGATGGCTTACACTAGGAAAAAGGGGCGGGGAGGGGAACTTTGCTTGTGAATATCTCATAAACCATAAAGGTTTGAGAGATAAGACTTATATCATTCTTCATGTTTTTTTAATGCCTACAAAATAAAATAAAGTTAAAACGAAGTGTTACTATCCCTTTAATACATACAAACAACTGTACAGCAGAAAGCACCAGACTGTCAGAGATAAAGTGTCTGTAAGAAAATATAAACAAACTTAAGAACCATGGCTTCCAGCAGTCACCGCTCACTCACAACCCAGACACCGCTCCGCACTGACAGAAAAGGGCTTAACCCATTAGATTCTAGCTACTTCCTTAATGGACGTCTCTAGTTACAAAAAAACAATTGTAGTGGATTTGCTAAATTCTCAGACTTAAAGGGATAGTAATACTTCGTTTGATCTTTATTTTATTTTGTAGGCATTAAAAAAACATGAAGAATGATATAAGTCTTATCTCTCAAACCTTTATGGTTTGAGAGATATTCACAAGCAAAGTTTCCCCTCCCGCCCCTTTTACCTAGTGTAAGCCAACTCTTCTCAGATGTGGAATCCAGTCCATACACCAGACAGATAACAGCAGGGGACAATCTTCTTCCTATGAGAACAATGAAAGCCCTGTCCCCCTTGACAAGTTTTTCAGGTTTTTCCCTTATCTTAATTGAAGATTGTCCCTCTCTGCAGTCTACCTGGGCACCTCCCTTCTGGTCTGGCTGAACAGTGTTACATCAGTAAAAGGGACGGGAGGGGGATACTTTGTCATTGAATTACTCTTGAACTACAACTCTGACAGAACTGAAATAACACTCTCCAAAGTCCAAATACTATGAAGATTAATTAGAACTGCTTTTATTATGAAACATTACTATCCCATTAAAGGGATAGTAATGTCAGAAAAAAAGTATTAACTATACGGTAGATACAATTAAAAGAGAGTACTTGCACTTATTCGTATCTCTCCCCCCTTGACAAGTTTTTCAGATTTTTCCCTTATCTTAATTGAAGATTGTCCCTCTCTGCAGTCTACCTGGGCACCTCCCTTCTTATCTGGCTGAGCAGTGTTACATCAGTAAAAGGGGCGGGAGGGGGATACTTTGTCATTGAATTACTCTTGAACTACAACTTTGACAGAATTGAAATAACACTCTCCAAAGTCCAAATACTATGATGATTAATTAGAGCTGCTTTTATTATGAAACATTACTATCCCTTTAAATATGAGACATCCAAAAAGAGCAGAGAGCGACAGGGAGGAGAAGATGTTTACTTGAACGTCTGTTAGATTTTACAGTAGCTGCACATAGCTGCTTAGAAAGCGGTGGCCGAGGGGGTGCAAAGTAGTCAAAATGCCATTTGCATAGTTGCCAAAGATCATAAGCTCTTTCGCAAAAACTACAAAACACAGAAAAAGAAAAAGACCAACGCTGTATAGTTATTTCAAGCAACTGTTTTCTTGATGAAAGTTTTCCTTTAATTCAGTGGGATTTGCAGAACGATGGGGGAGATGTATAAAACTGGAGATATAAAGTATCAGTAAAAGTGTCTCAAAGCGACATAAGGAAACGTATAAACGTTTAGCGACATTTTCGATAAGTGCTAACTCCAGTTACCGTAAAATCTCAGGTATAATACGCAGGTGTATATTATACCCAAGATTTAGGGGAAAACAAGAGTGCCTATGTATAATACACACCTATGTATAATACGTACCCTTGTTTTCCCCATTGCGTCAAAAAATTTTTAATGCTGGCGATGCCTTCCCTCCCTCCCCCAGCGCTATCCGCTTTCATAATAAAGCTATAAATCTTACTGAGGTCTGTGTGCAAACTTCATCTGCGTCTGGGTAAATCTCTGCGGGCGACATGCTTGCCTTTGCCGGCCGCCCGCTTCCTTCCATGGCTTTCAGAACCGTCCGCCTCCAGCCAACAGTAATGTCCTGTGTACCATTGGCTGGAGGCAGAAGGCCCTGAAAGCCATGGAAGGAAGCGGGCGGGCGGCCGGCAAAGACAAGCATGCCACCCGCAGAGATTTACCCAGACGCAGATGAAGTTTGCCTACAGACCTCAGTAAGCTTTATTGCTTTATTATGAAAGCGGATAGCGCCGGGGGAGGAAGGGAAGGGATTGCCAGCATTAAAAAAAAATCTTAAAAAAAAAATGTCTCGTGTATAATACGCACCCCCCCACTTCACATAAGGTGAAGTGGGGTAAAATTGTGTGTATTATACCCGAGATTTTACGGTAGTTGACTTCTTTGAAAAGTGGAGTAGAAATGTTCTTGGCCAAATAAGAATTCTGTCCCAATGTATTTATATAGAAATTCGCTAATTGCTCCAAAAATAAAGGCGGCGGTGGAGCAGAAAATCCTTATATTCAAGTTATCTCTGATATCCAACACCGTCACCCCAGTTAGAAGCACAACATTACTGCCTCTAGTGTACAATACTCTCCTGGGAGATATCCCAAGTAGGTGTTTTCCGGTCACCTCCGTCCGGGTCTATACCTACCCGGTGGATATCCAGGTAGGTGTTCAAGGTCACCTCAGTCTCGTGGTCAACTGGTCCTCACAGGTAACAAACAATGAGTAATATAGAGATATATTGGGTTTCAGGGAAAGCAACACAATATCCACACATTTCACAAAAAAGAAATGCCCCCAAAACTATATTATTCACAGGAACTGCATCTTTATCAGAAACCAGACATTCCGTAGACTTACACTAGTGAAGGATAAGCAAAAAGACAAGAAACTTACAGTGACATCCTTATAAAGGTGAATTGGATCGTAATCGATGTCGTGGGTAATAAAGAAGTCGTTGGCCACAGCCAATAGATTCATCTCTGGTAGTGAGAAGATATCCATGAATTGTTTCACGGCGGGTCCCTGGATGGAGAGAAGATATCAGCTCAGCAACTCGGGGGCAAACAAGAACTCTCAAAATAAGCACAAAAGGGTTAGATTAATTTCCTTACTGATCATTTAAAGCGGAACTACCACCCTACAAAATCTTTAGCTTAACTAAGTCCCCACCTGGTGAGTAGCTGCTTAGTAGCGCTAATCGGCAGAATAATTACCTTATTTAATAGATTGATGCTGCCTTCTATGGCTGATAGTAGCACGGAGCGTGGACATCTTGCCACAGTGACGTCCGCGTGCCTGCGCTGTCAGTCCCAGCCGGGTCTAGGAGGAGTTGCAAGGAGCCGGCCGGCTCCAAAAGGGACTGACAGAGCAGGCGCACGGACGTCACTATGGCAAGGTGTCTGCGCTCCCTGCTACTGTCAGCCATAGAAGAGAGCATAAATCTATTAAATAAGGTAATAATTCTGGCTACTAGTGCTACTAAGCAGCTAATCGCCAGATGGGGACTTAGTTAAGCTAAAGATTTTGTCGGGTGGTAGTTCCGCTTTAAAAAAAAAAAATAAATAAAAAATAAACCTCAGATACATAATTTTTTAAATATGTGATAAACGCGCTCTTCCTGTGGATATGTAGGCAAATGCGCAGGATCTTTTGACCCGATTGCTTATGTAAGTTCCTAATGACTGATAACTGCAATGTAGGTCAGGAGTGGGGTCAACTCAATAAGAGATACAGTAAAAAGTCTCTGTACAGTGAAGTGTGAGGCTCTGACCTCAGAACAATTATCAGTTTTAGGTTTTGGAAACAAGCACAAGAGTCCGTTCTAAACGTCCTACAAATCCAAAAAAAGAGAATTAGACAGAAATCAGATTGTTCCAAAGAATGGGATTTTTAAAAATGCTGGTTAGGAATAAAAATATTTTATGTATCATATCACACACATGCTCTTTTATTTATATATATATATATAGTGTATGTGTGTATTATTTTAAACAACTACTAGTGTTAAAGCCCATGTACATGGGCCAAGGTCTGTGAGATGTTAACCCTTTGAGTGCCAAAGGGGTACGCAATGCATTGCTTTGCAATGCGTTGCGTACCCCTCTGACACTCAAAGGGTTAAGAGGCCGCTACCTCACTGCTCTACGCGATGCATTCTTGCGTCGCCTCACGCAATGCAATCATGCGCAGTAGAGACTGCCCGAACGCGGACACTGCGCATGACTGCATCGTGACAAACATCCTAGAGAATTATTATATAGGATATTATTTTAAACAACTAATAAAAGAATATTTTATATATCATATCGCACACATACACACTTTTTAGACTATACAGTCTTGTTATAAATAAAATATATATATATATATACACTATAGATTCAGGTGCCAAAACACCGTAACATTGCAGGTTAATATTGCTGTGCAACACACGACTGAGCACTGCACAGTCCCACCAGGAACTCGGAAATGTTAAAGCACCCACAGCATCAGCACAAGTGGTGGTGGGAGGCATGGGGGAGGTTGGGCAAACACACATTTAATTATTTAGAGATGGGGGTAGTGTGTGCGGGGACCAAAAGAATTCCTCACATCCCCACGGACTTAAATGGCATTACTAACATTGAATGCTAGGCAGGTTTACAATGCATTGGAGACCTTTCTAGCATTTAGGGGGTTAAAAGTCACATTTAAAGGGTAACATTCACATAAAAAAAAATTTGACCGTGGGTTTTAATCAATAAAACAAGATTAGCTCTATTTTTATTTATTTTTTTAAACTTACCTACGAGTGAAGATATGAAGCCTTCAAATCGGGCACTTCTGCATTCTACGGCACCCTGTATGTGCCGCAGGACTTCCCAGCTGTCCCAGGGAGCACAGTCACGCTTCCCTTCATAGCTGTATTTTTGTGGGCTAACATTACGGCAAACTCTCTTTACCATGTTACTGAGCTTGCAAGAGTAACTGAATGATAAAGTATTCCCCTTCCCGCCCCTTTTACCTAGTGTAAGACACCTCCCCTCAGATGTGGAATCTGGTCTATTGACCGGACAGGTCACAGCAAGGGACAGTCTTCTTACTGTGATCATAAGGAAAACCCTGCCCCTACTGACAGGTTTTTCAGGTTTTCCCTAATGATCACTGAAGATTGTCCCTCTCTGTGATCCATCCGGACAGTCTTGCTGCTCTGAGGTGAGCAGTGTTACACTAGGTAAAAGGGGCGGGAGGGGGATACTTTATCATTCAATTACTCTTGTACTACAACTCTGACAGTATTGAAATAACACTCTCCATGGGCCAAATATTATGGAGATTAATTGGAGCTGCTTTTATTGTGTAAAATTACTACCCTTTAAGAAATGTTTGTGAATTGGCTCCATAGAACATAGGAATTGGAGAAGGGATATCACTGGAGAAGTCATCTCCATATTATCCCCTCTTTATCACACCTTAGTGAATAACCCCACGGTCCTCCTATCACTCAAGCTAATCCTCATAAACACCCAGACCGTGGCAGGGCCTTACCTTGCCATAGAACCCGCTGACTTGGTGAAGCGGAATGTGGTGTGTTCCCTGGTAGAGATCCATCACCTCCTCATCTGGGACCGGCTTCAGGCCCCTAAGGATTGGGGAGGGAGGCAAATCACATAGAAGGTTATTGATTTGTAAGGTTAGGTGAACACACCACACCAAGATACATTTAAAAAACGACAGAGCTTGGCCATAAAAGTTTACTTTGTGTTACACAGGATAAAAATTTGCATATATACATTGCACAAACACATTTTTTGTAAAATACTTTATTTTATTATTATTTTTTTTTTTTGAGAAATTAACCTTTATGGTTTGGTGGCGCCTTATGCAAATTATCGGCACAGTATGAGAATTAGCTGCATGAGGCTAAACATACCAGTAGCTGCTCTATTAAAATTGTTGTGGATCTTTTATATAGATCCATTCATAGTACAGGGTGTGCCAATATTCTGGAAATGATTAAAGTGGAACTATCATCAAAATAACATTGCCCCCCCCCCAAAAAAAAAACAAAAAAAACAGTTACTAGCATAGCGATAGGCAAAGGCCTACTGTCATTAAGCCGAATAAGTCCGCGTTATTGAGGAAAAACAACTTCTTCAGGAGGAATCAGCTGCACAAATCTTACAGGAGAGGCTATGTGCGCCTGTGCCGTCAGTCCTTTACGGTGCCTTAAGGTACCAAGGAACGCCACTCGCCAATCCTGGCGGTGAAAGGGACAGACTGCCAGGGACATGCACAGACATTTTTGGGGGCAGGGGCTCAAATGAAAAAGAAAGGGTACTCCGCATAATTATTTATTCAAAATATATATTTAAAAAAAAGAAAAGAATTTACATCTCAGGAGCCTGTAGGCACAGAAATCTGAAACACCCCCCCCATTGGCCATCTCCACTGGACACCTCCACAATGCTCCTAATCTCCACATTGCCCCCATCATCTCCATATTGCCCTTACATTGTCCCCTGTCAGCTCCATATAGCCCCCATCAGCTCCGCATTGCCCCCATCAGCTCCATAATGCCCCCCATCAGCTCCAACTTACCCTCACATTGCCCCAACAGCTCCATATTGCCCCATCAGCTCCAACTTACCCTCACATTGCCCCCATCAGCTCCATATTGCCCCATCAGCTCCAACTTACCCTCACATTGCCCCTTCATCTCCATATTGCCCCCCATCAGCTCCAACTTACCCTCACATACATTGCCCCACCATCTCTCCATTGCCATCATCTCCATCTTGCCCCTCATCAGATCCATATTGCCCCAACATTTCCACATTGCCCCCCAGTGTCCGTTTCCTACCTCTTCCCTGGTGGTCCAGCGGCAGGAGAGGTCTCTATGTGCCTCCTTTGGCACAGACCTGTAGCTGCTGGAGCTCCCGCACGGTCTTCTCTTCATGCAGAGCGCTGGGAGATGATGTCATCTCCCAGCGCTCTGTAATACTAAAGTGCCGACAAGGGAGCACAGCATCTACAGGTCTGTCCTGAAGGAGGCACAGACCTGACTGGGCGGTGGGGGGGGGGGTTAGTGCGGGCGGCGAGGCAACTTTTTTTGTTTTGTTTTGGGGTTTTTCTGTTAAAAGGGCACAAGGGCACTTTGGACAAAAAGGGCAGGTGCTCAAGCCCCCCTTGGTGTCTATGTGTGCACGTGCCTGCAGACAGCGCAGACTTACAGGTACCTTTTCTCCAAGATGTCTGCGCTGTTGAATGCTAAAAAAGTTGTATTTCCTCAATAATGTGGACTTATTCAGCCTAATGAAAGTAAGGCTTTGCCTATCGCTATGTTAGGAAGTGTTTGGAGAGGCAATGTTTTTATGATAATAGTTCCGCTTTAAGGACAAAAAAAAAAAACAAAAAAAAAAACAAGATCTGCACCATCCACTCTGATTTATTCCAATATATATAGATTAAAAAAATTAAATTAAAAATTAACTCTGGGATAACAATTCACATGACCTAGCATTCAAGGATTTAAAAGTGCCATCCAGATCAATGGAATTTCCATTCCTCTGCATGCTACAGTTGGAACAATTCCAGAATTGCACCTCTTTAACTTGATGTAAAAGTCCTGTGGTGTCAGGCTGGATTTTGTGCCCAAATTAAAGTACATGGGGATTTTATTAAATTGAATGTTAATGTTGATTTAAGCATTTGATTTGAAGGTGGAAGTTTGAGTATCTCTTAGGATTTGGTATATCTGGACAAGTGATGGAAAAGCAGAGATGAGTGTATTAAACGGAAAACGATGTTTCACAAAAACAGCAGCTCCAATTAATCATCATAGTATTTGTACCATGGAGAGTGTTATATCAATACTGTCACAGTTGTAGTACAAGAGTAACTGAATGATAAAGTATCCCCCTCCCGCCCCTTTTACCTAGTGTAAGACACCTCCCCTCAGATGTGGAATTTGGTCTCTTGACCAGGACAGGTCTCGGCAAGGGACAATCTTCTTACTTTGAGAACAATGAAAACTCTTCCCCCCTTGACAGTTTTTTCCTTATGATCACTGAAGATTATCCCTCTCTGTGACCCATCCGGACAGTCTTGCTGCTCTGAGGTAAGCAGTGTTACATCAGTAAAAGGGACAGGAGGGGGATACTTTATCCTTCAATTACTCTTGTACTACAACTCTGACAGTACTGAAATAACACTCTCCATGGCCCAAATACTATGAAGATTAATTGGAGCTGCTTTTATTATGAAACATTACTATTCCTTTAACACCGTAATGACCCAGGACATACATGTACATCACGGGTGGAAGTCCCTAAAGGACACATGATGCACATGTACGTCATTGATTTCAGGGCTCCCCGCAAGGCTGCATGCCATTCGCGGAACCTTAATCGGAATTAAATAAAAAAAAAAAATGATCCGTGGTCCTTAAGTGTCGGCCACGTGTGTTTGTGACGGTCCTTAAGGGGTTAAGCAGTTACCATACCTATACACTGTGCCCAGCTGAATGTAGTGATATGCATCAATCTTCATTAACAGGCCCTGGGAAGTGCAAAAGAAAATGTCAGAGAAATCACTATTGCGTGCAGGTAAATGACAACTTTGGCGCAAACCAAGTGCACAATAGGTGAGAAAGTAACAATCCTAAAATTCCTATTGATTTAAATGTGGTATTTAACCCCTTGTATTCTACAGGTCCCCAATGCATTGAGAAAGAATGCTGGAGAATTCGCTATCATTCAAGGTATTAAAATCCCCATATAAAATCAGTGGGAGTTGTTAGTTCTCCCCTATAGTGCAATTAGTTTGCCCCAGAATTACTGCACTATTCTTCTGAAAATATTTAACTTACAATTTATGAATGTGGTTACTTTGTATTTCCCAAATCAAGCACCAGTTACTCCAAGTAGGTACTCATTCACTGGAACATTCCAATCAGGATACAGATGGCTAAATTATTCTAAATACTGTCTCACACATTTTTCCTTTGTGCGTGAGTGAAATGCGTCAGACTCACAATAAGCAGTATTCAGTACAGACCATTCAATTGCACACCTAATGTACTTTGGTGATAAAGTGTGTCACTTTACTCTGTTGATCTATTCTGATAATCTAGTCGCGTTAACCCCATGAATGCTGGAGGGGTGTGTGCAATGCATTGCAAAGCCCTGCTTACCTCTCTGGCACACAAAGGGTTAAAATAACATAAATGATTCGGCATTCTCCCCCTTTCCCCCAAAAAACACCCTGAACACTTGCAAAATCGCAGCTTCACGCTGACAAAACTTTCTGTACAATGTTATGTATGTACCGCAGGAGACTTTCATAAGAGCATAAAGTCTGATACCGTGGACATGACATGCAAGACTAATTAACTTTCCATAATAAATGGATAATTAATCCATGCAGAATAGGTTAACAGATCTTCTGCACAGATTAAGATAAATGGAGGGTTATTATCATTATTATCAGGAGTTCGTGTTCCTACAAGAAACAAAGATTCAAACTTAAAAATAGGAATAATCAACTTAATCCTTTGTATGCTAGAAGCATCTGCGAATGCATTGGAGACATCTCTAGAATACAAGGGATTAAATTAATTTGTGCTTTTTTAATACAGATATACAGACAACCCTCAAGTAACCTTAACCCTTTGAGTGCCAGCGGGGAATTTAAAACATTGCATTGAATATCCCTCTGGCACTCAATGGGTTAATTTAACAGTACAGATCTCAATAACATATCCACCAGTCAGCTTAGACAACTCAATTATAAATAACTCAGCAACTGACATGAGCGTTTGGGCAGCCTGCCCTGTAACTGAACAAACACCCAGTCCCGTGTCAGTGTCCAGTCTGCCAGGCTCCGATGCCATTTTGCAAACACAAAGTGATCTGAAAAACACTACCGACCCAGAGGTCAGCATGATGCCACCCCGTCAGTGCCAGGATCTGCAGACCATTACACAAAAAGCTTCTCCATTACCTTATTGATGTCGTAGTGCAGGCCCCTCACTGCAAAGTTAGGCATGTATTCATATTTCTGGATGCCATCTGGGTACTAGGGAGAAATGGACAATATTAGTTAGTTTATGTATCTGGACTCAATATACAGTCTTCAAAAATGGAAAGATAACAAATGAAACAAGAAAAAAAATGTGTGTGTGTGTATGTGTGTGAGTGTGTGTGTATTTATGTGTGTATGTATGTGTGTGTATGTGTGTGAGTGGGTGTGTATTTATGTGTGTGTGCATGTGTGTGCATGTGTGTGTATGTACGTATGTGTGTGCATGTGTGTGCATGTACGTATGTGTGTGCATGTGTGTGTATGTATGTATGTGTGTGCATGTGAACAGGGAAAAGAGAGTAGAGATGAACAGATGAATATATATATATATATATATATATATATATATATATAATATATATATATAGAGAGAGAGAGAGAGAGAGAGAGAGAGAGACAGAGAGAGAGAGAGAGAGAGAGAGACACACAGAGAGAGACAGACACAGAGAGAGAGAGAGACACACACAGAGAGAGAGAGAGACAGAGAGAGACAGGAAGTGAGAGAGAGAGACAAGAGGAGAAAAGTGTGAGTGAGGTGGGTGAGTGAGGGGGGAGAGAGAGAGAAGAGAGAGAAGAAAAGGGGAATGCATGTATCACCATATTAAATGAAAAGTACAATTTTGTATCAATAAATATTATATTTTGCAGGATTTATCCTACTGAGTAAAACACGGGTACTCCCACTGAGGAGAGATGTTTAAAAGAAAAAAAAAAAACACTTATTGCACTCAGACTTGCTTTTTTGTGCTATTCCTCCATGGCCTGAAGTGTTACAGTTGGCGCTGCTGAGATTTATGATCAAACTAGTTGAAGAGCCCACAGTGCCACTGCCAGCCGGTCGCGGGGCGGTCATACTCAGTACAGACTGCCTATTCCTTCGGAGCGTCCAGCTCTGTATCAGCCGCGGCACGGGCAGCCTCTACTGCGCATGACTGTGTCGTTACACATGTTTTAGCGAATTATTATATAGGATGACCAGAGCAACAGCAGCTCCATACAATTTCAGGCCATGCACGAATAGCACCCAAAAATCCATGTTTGAGCTACAATAACTTATCAAAGCAACTCTCAGCAGTGGGAGTATCCTTATTTTATTCAGTAGGATAACTCCTGCAAGACATATTTTACAATATTAAGAAAGAGTGTGTGTTGTTGTATGTGTGTCTGTGTGTTGTGTGTGTATGTGTGTTGTGTGTATGTGTGTCTGTGTGTGTATGTGTGTCTGGGTGTGTATGTGTGTATGGGTGTGTATGTGTGTATGGGTGTCTGTGTGTGTATGGGTGTCTGTGTGTGTATGGGTGTCTGTGTGTGTATGGGTGTCTGTGTGTGTATGGGTGTCTGTGTGTGTTGGGTGTCTGTGTGTGTTGGGTGTCTGTGTGTGTTGGGTGTCTGTGTGTGTATGGGTGTCTGTGTGTGTATGGGTGTCTGTGTGTGTTGGGTGTCTGTGTGTGTTGGGTGTCTGTGTGTTTTGGGTGTGTTTGTTGTATGTGTTGTGTGTGTGTGTGTGTGTGTGTGTCTCTCTTGGCGCATTTCGTCTTCCAATCCCACACACTCCTCACACTCCCTCTATCCCATCTATAGGACAGCGGACAGGCATTTCATAGTAGCAGTGTTGAAGGTTGCGATCCTCACTACAATGGCCAATGACTGGCTAGTCCATGTGCACCTGCTGTAAATCACATCTGTCCTGCATCTGAAAATCGTCTGGGAAATGCAGGACAGAGACAAGTAAAACTACACCGGCAACATTTCAGTTTAAGGTGTAACAGGGATGGCGCTAGGGTTTTGAGCGCCCTAAGCAAACGTTAACATGTGGCACCCCTTAACTCCTGAACTGGCTGGCATGTCAACCAGTACTGTATTTGTAGTAAGACATTGCCATCTGATTTTGTTTGTATGCAGAGGCGGTACTGAATAAACACCGCATGGCCCTCTGATCAAATGGGGGCCCAAAGCAGCCACTTAACTCTGCTTATACTGTAGCTCCACCAGGGAGGGGGAACGCGGGACAGAGGCGAGTGGAGATACACAGGAGACTGTATGAAAGAGGCATTCTCCTTATGCCTCAACGAGGGTGCTAATGAGCGCCCCATCTGCATTCTCTGAAGTAAAAACGGCTGCCTAGCAAAGTCTTCAAATAAAAGTCCACAGTGTAATCCTTCAGCTGGGGGGGGAGGGTCGTATTGCTTTGTTCTGAGAGCCCTTCACAAACTGTGTGGTCCTCCCAAACAGGCGCAACCCCTGCATGTCACTGCCACAAATACACATACCTTATATTGCTCCACCAGAATGTCCCTGGCAGTGTTGAATATCATGGAGTGCAGGGCATTTGAGTACAATGCCAGCGTGTAGTCATAATCAAATCCGTAGATCTCTATGTCTCCGAGACACACTTCATTGTTGGCGTAAATCGTGGATGAATTTAGTAGGTTGCACACCCCGGGAGGAAGGAGGTCTGAAAAAAGATCAAAGAACAGGATTGTAATCAAATCTCCATTAAGAAACAAGGACGTGTCAAATCAGACAACATTATTATTGTGTAGGAAGCATGGTGTTCTTACTGCCTGCCAGGCCACAAGGCGCCCCTTTCATATTTTGTTTAATTCATTGGGTTTTTTTTATACCATATAACATATCATCGGCTTACTGAGGCTGATGCACTGTGGTGTAATTCTGGTACGAACTAACTGCACTACAGGGGGGACCAATATTCCTCAAATTTCAAATGGTCCAAATTACACTTTTTTTTTTGTTAAAGCGGAACTACCACCCCACCATGACCTTATCGGTGTGTGTAGCATTAATGTAGTTATAAAGCGGTGTAATTTTAAAAATCTGAAAACTGATCGATAAGGCACAAAAGCAGATTAAAGTGTAACCTTGTGACGTGTAGAGCATTGAGAGCGCTACTGCGCATGTCAGTCTGGTTACCGTATGGTTAGTCACTCCCATCGTTCTCTGTTATCCCGCCCGCGTCCTCCTTGTCCTGCCGTTATGTGACACGTCACCTGGCACGCATGAGCCTGTATCAGACTGGAATTAACTTTCAGACACCTTTTGCCCATAACTGAGCCAGTGGTGCAAACGGTATGCTTTGAGTTTGCACCACTGGCTCAGTTATGGGCAAAATGTGGCTGAAAGTTAATTCCAGTCTGGTACAGGCTCGTGTGCGCCAGGTGACGTGTCACATAAGGGCAGGACAAGGAGGACGCGGGCGGGATAACAGAACGTTGGGAGTGACTAAGTAACCGCACGATAACCAGATTGACATGCGCAATATGGCTCACAATGGTCTACACGTCACAAGGGTAAACTTTAATCTTCCTTTTGTGCCTTATCGATCAGTTTTCTGATTTTTAAAAGGACACAGCGCTTTAACTACATTAATGCTACACACACAGATAAGGTCATGGTGGGGTGGTAATTCTGCTTTAAATAGTCTTTTTATTGAACACATATATATATTTTTTTTTTAAACAAAAACAGCACATGGGCAACATGCTATACAACAAAATCCTTGTACATGAAGAGTGAAAAGTATTAACACCTGCGTAGTGACGATGTCCCAGATGCCAGCGCACCCAGAGCTAGAAAATGACACCCCCAGTAATACAGTTCAACGCCTATCGGGCGCCCAACCAGCCATTTCATGTACAAATCTGATCCAGGCTTGCCGCAACCACTTACAGACAATAAATAAACATACGCATGTCCCAGGGGTAACCGGATCACCCCCACACACACACACACACACACACACACACAGTCTGTCCCCAGCATTAAAGATGTGAAAGAGAAAATGAGGCTTTTAACCCTTTGAATGCAAAAGAGCTCACATTTAAGGGGTTAAAATCTCCATTTAACTGAATGGTAGTTTTCAGTTGTTTCCTGTGGTGAAAATGTGGTCAAAATTACACATGGCCCTTAGGGTATTTGATGTTTACTGACAGAAACACAAATGGCTGTATGCAGAAAGGATATGTGGCAAATTCTAGTGCAAACCAAATACAATATATGTAACAAATACAAATTCACCAAACTCCCACCAAATTAACACTCTGAATGTAAGAGCCCTCTCTAATGCGTGGAGAATGAGATATCCCTAGCATTTGAGGGGTGAAAAGCCCAATTTAAAATGAACGTGAATTTGAATTTGCTGCAGGTGGTATAGACTCTAGAATCGCTCCCATTTTATTTTTGTGTCACGGTCCAAAGTGCACAGTGAACGGCAAAGTCAGTGGGTCTACAGCATGGCAAAATACTGCTCAGATTCAACCCAACCCCCGGCCTTTTCAAATAAAGGAATTAGAACTTTAAACAAAACTTGGAACTTGGAGAGATCCTCTTTCTCTCTCTGAAAATCCATGTATTTTGACTAGGAATTTCCTTTGAACTGACCTGAACGGAGACCCATCTCCCCCCTCCCCCCCAGGGGCACCCAGACTTGTCCAATACAGGTCATTCTGTGCGTGGGAAGGTGTCAGTGGTGGGGGAAATTGGCTGCAGAGACAAGTGGAGATGACTAATCGAAGCCATGTGGACAGTAACAAGCCTCTGGTAAACACCAGCTAATAAGATGTCTGTTCACTGTGTTTTTTTGGGAGAGCTATACATTCCCGTTAACTTAAATAGGGATTTAACCCCTTGAATGCTAGAGAAGTCTCCAACGCATTTCTTTTAAACGCACCAGAGACCTGTCTAGCATTCACAGGGGTGAACTGCACATTTAAAGGGATAGTAATACTTAGTTTTATCTTTATTTTATTTTGTAGGCATTAAAAAAACATGAAGAACGTTATAAGTCTTGTCTCTCAAACCTTTATGGTTTGAGAGATATTCACAAGCAAAGTTTCCCCTCCCGCCCCTTTTACCTAGTGTAAGCCATCTCTTCTCAGATGTGGAATCCAGTCCACAGACCAGACAGATAACAGAAGGGGACAATCTTCTTCCTATGAGAACAATGAAAGCCCTTCCCCCCTTGACAAGTTTTTCAGCTTTTTCCCTTATCTTAATTGAAGATTGTCCCTCTCTGCAGTCTACCTGGGCACCTCCCTTCTGATCTGGCTGAGCCAGGGAGGGTGAATCATTTCATCACCACTAGCGAAAGAACGATGAAGGATAGCGCACATTTCTCAAACAAAATTAGAGGAAAACATTTTTTTTTTTAGAAACACAAAAAATAAAAAGCCAGAATTCACAATTTAGTGAATTTCACAACATGAGAACGATAGATAAAACAGTGACTACAGCTTAAGAAATTAACAGCAGCAAAAAGCTGCTAAATTCAGTAATGTAATACTTTGAGCGCCAGAGGGGTATGCAACGCATTGCGTTGTGTACCCCCTCTGGCGCTCAAAGGGTTAAACGACTATTTCTACAGTTTGCAATTGTTATAACTATTTTAGGGCATCAAGAAACGTAAAAAACTTGTTTACTTTTTTGCAGTTATTTTGCAACGTTATTGGTAAGTCTTCAAATGATCAGTAAATATATATATATTTTTTTTTTTTTGCAGATGCATGGACACACAAACAGAACGGAGCTATGGGAAGCCAAGTTTCCAAATGCTGACACAGCAAAATGGGAGGAGCTTGCTGTAACACAAACCACAGCTTCTGCACCACAAGGGGAATGGAAGGCTTCTAAAGCCAACAAAGGATTAACCGTCTGAGCACCAGCGGCATGTCAAATACATTACAAAGCAACTAGATGGATGTTTCTGGCACGCACGGAGTTAAAGCAGACAGCTACTAGCTATTTTGTTTGTTTTCTATGCCTCATTCCTTAAAGGGATAGTAATAGTTCTTTTTATCTTTATTTTATTTTGTAGGCATTAAAAAAAACACGAAGAACGATATAAGTCTTATCACTCAAACCTTTATGATTTGAGAGATATTCACGAGCAAAGTTTCCCCTCCTGCCCCTTTTACCTAGTGTAAGCCATCTCTTCTCAGATGTGGAATGCAGTCCATAGACCAGACAGATAACAGAAGGGGACAATCGTCTTCCTATGAGAACAATGAAAGCCCTTCCCCCCCTTGACAAGTTTTTCAGGTTTTTCCCTTATCTTAATTGAAGATTGTCCCTCTCTGCAGTCTACCTGGGCACCTCCCTTCTGATCTGGCTGAGCAGTGTTACATCAGTAAAAGGGGCGGGAGGGGAGTACTTTATCATTGAATTACTCTTGAACTACAACTCTGACAGAATTGAAATAACACTCTCCAAAGTCCAAATATTATGATGATAAATTAGAGATGCTTTTATTATGAAACATTACTATCCCTTTAAAACATTTGCACTGTAAAAAAAAAAAAAAAAAAAAACAGCAATGAGATAAGGCCCTGGGGGAACCTAAAAGACGCAGGCAGCAGATACAGATCCCCATGCGTCATGCAGTCTAGTGGGATTGCCACATCCCCTGCCCAAGGCAAGTAACGCAGCTAGTGTTAGGATCCGATAAGACTAGTACTAGCAAAGTGCTACACCTCTCCAGGTCTGACAGTCACGTACAGTCAAGTAAGCATTATCTGAGCCACAACAATGACTGGGCTATATGCACAAAGTAAAAAGTGGAGCTAACTCAAGGCAAGCCAGATGCATGATGGGGATCCCACTGATTTAAAGGGGAATTATACCCTAGGGCAGCGATTCCAAAAAATGTCTGGCTTTCAGGAAAGCCATCGTTAAGCAGAAGTAGATCAATCAATATGGCAGAGCCATTGATTACTCTCCTGCGATTAGGCTGGGTATTCTGGAAAGCGGACCTTTTGCTGTGCCCCGAGGACTAACGATATGGTAAAACGGTCAAACGTAGAAGTGGCCCTGTACTTGAATTACCTAGGTAAATGTTCTTCATACATCAGCCAGGTATAGCACTTCTTTTTTCCTACCTACCAACTGGCAGTTCATGTGGCAGGAGACACTTACTACTTCCCACCTACCTTCCTCTAGATCAGGGCTTTCCAAGTCCAGTCCTCTAGCGCCACCTACAGGCCAGGATGTGAGGATTTCCCTGGTTACACACAGGTGAGATAATCAGTGGATCATTCATTGTGACTGACTCACCTGTGTGTAATCAAGGAAATCCTTACATCCTGGCCTGTTGGTGGCGCTGGAGGACTGAACTTGGACAGCTCTAGACCAAGGGTATTTTCTGTGCCAGGAAACAATGGATGGGACTGGGGGGCAGGTTCATGTAAGGAGTGGGAGTGTGGCCATGGGTGGAGCTTCAGGTGCCTAAACTGCCTTGACTATGGATGCCTGGAACAGGGATGTGCAAGTTCAGTCCACAAGCGCCACCAACAGGCCAGGATGTAAGGATTTCCCTGATTAATCACAAGTGAGTCAGTCACAATGAATGAGGGACACTTGGGAGGTATGGGCCCGAATAGAGATCACCATGTACAGGACACTGCAGATATGATGCAAAAAAATACACCGGACTGAAACGCGCCTACCTAGGTAAATTAATCTAAAAAACACTTATTCCTAGGGTAAACTTCCCATTTACACAGGGCTTTTAAGAATGCTAAATATGTCAACAAATTGCACTGCAATGTGTTTAACCCTCTGTTGCATTCAAGAGGTTAATACATCACAAATAAAGTGCGACGTTTATTTGTCCCTCGTGTAGCAGCTGATCTGCTTCTGAACGGTTCCACTTTTCTCTTTGTGCATATGACCCTGTATATATTTACGACATTGTGTCTGTAACTGCCATGTAGGAAAGTTCCAGAAATGTCACAGGGTAAACATGGGAAGATTTATTATTGTTCTTGAAATTCCATATCCGCTGTTATCTGACCGACAAGAATCTTAAATACCTACTGGGTCTAAAATTACTATTATATAGGTAAAAGGGTTTAATAATTTGCTAATTATTATTGTTATTATATGATAGGTCAAACCTATAGTGATATATGTACACAGATTGTGGAGAGGGACTTTAGGTAAGAGCGTATAATCTAGATCAGAGGTGGACAAAACAGGGCTCACAAGCCGGTCCCTCTTATCACCCTGTCTCAGAGACACACATGCACTAAGATGATCTGAAGAAATTCAGGGTCTGTTCTCTCTACCGTTGAATGAATTAGTTTAAAGGGATAGTAATACTTAAAATGAAAAAAAATATATGTTTTAGGGTTTATCCCCCTGAGTAAAACAAGAGAACTCCCACTGCTGAAAGGTGTTTCATTCAAAAGTTATTAATTTTCAAAGTTGAATTTTTTAGGTGCAATATCACAGTGGCCTGAAATTGTACAGTGGCGCTGTTGCTACACCATCCTATGGAGATTTATGGTCAACTGACCAGAGTTGTCCATAGGATCGTGTAGCAACAGCGCCACTGTACAATTTCAGGCCACTGTGATATTGCACCTAAAAAATTCAACTTCGAAAATCAATAACTTTTGAATGAAACACCTCTCAGCAGTGGGAGTACTCTTGTTTTACTCAGGGGGATAGACCCTGCAACATATATTTTTTTTACATTTTAAGCATTACTATCCCTTTAATAAATCTACCAGCATCTCTCCTCCACTACTCACTGATGATATTACCGCTTGAAAAAGGAGAAAGAGCAAAATTCATAGGTGCTATTGGGGGGATATTATTTATAGAAGTTAGTTCTCCTTTAATAACAGTCCAAAAAACGGCTGGGGGGAGGCCCAGTGTCACCCCATGGGAGTTCGCTGGTAAAGAATTATGGAAATTGTAGTCCAACAGCAAGACGGACGCAAATTGCCGATCTATGATCCAGAAGCTATCTTGTTAACCCCTTTCAGTGCCAAAGGGGTACGCAAACCTTTCAGTGCCAAACGGTTAAATTTAATTTCACATTTTTCTTCCAGGGCAAAGATCTGAAACACAAATGCTGCTGACACCAGAGAGGTGCGCAGGAAAAGACTTGATTTATTCCACTGTCAGCACCCATACCCCCTACATGTGGACTGCATTGTATCCGTCTCTGTACATCTACGTGCTGTCTGAAGCATAACACTCGCCTCCCTGCCAGCACTGTGCTGAGGCTTGTCCATGAAAATAAATTAGGAGGCTTTTCCCACAGCCAGGTTCGTTCATTGGCCGCTTCGTACATTTTTCATTTTACATGTAGAACGAGGTACATTAAATGAATCACTGAACAAGCATTAAATAACAGAGAAACCCCACCTTAATACAGGCATCAATGCAACCGATATTCTAAATATTTAATAAACTAAAAAAATACATGTAGTGACATAGTATTCTATATATTTAAAGGTATAGTAATACTTTATTATTACTATCCCCCATATTGTACATATTTGTAAAATAAGTTAATAGCCCCCAGGGTCATCTCTCAGACCTTTATGGTTTGAGAGATAACTGAAGGCAAAGTTCCCCCTCCCTCCCCTGAAGTCAGCGTTGTGCCGACTGCAGGGATATCTGGTCTGTCTTTCATCATGCGGCTCTGCAGCAGAGCTGCGATTGCGTTCGTGAAAAAGAATTATTTCACTAAAATGGTCTTCTCCATGTGCTTACAAACCAAGCACATGAAGGAGACCGTTTCAGTGAAATAATTCTTAGTCACTAACGCAATCTCGGCTCAGCTGCAGAGCCACCTGATGAAAGTCAGACTTGATATCCCTGCAGTCAGCACAACGCTGACTTCAGGGAAGGGGGGGGAGGGGAGAACATTGCCTTCGGTTATCTCTCAAACCATAAAGGTCTGAGAGATGAACCTAGGGGCTATTACATTATTTTACTAATATCTACAGTATGGGGGAGATAGTAATAATAAAGTATTACTATCCCTTTAAAGGAACACCAATATCTAACAATGAACTGCAATTATGTACACATAAATATGAACTATTTCATGCTAGCATCTGTAGAAATTCCTTGTTTTCTAAGATTTAAAGGGATGGTAATGTTACGATTAGAACAACGCTGCAATGCATCCTTGTAGTGTGTACAACTGATCACTGACTTTATTAATGCTGAATTTGCACTACATCACTTGAAATAATATTATACATTATCCGTCTCACACCCCTTTCCAGACTAACAGGCCACGTCCCCACAGATCTGACGTCCGGTCCCTTGACCGTGCAGAGAGCTACGAGGCACAAACTGCTTCATTCACTATAGGAAAAACCCTGACCCCTTGAAAAAGGAGGGCAGGTTTTTCTGTATACTGAAAAGTTTTTCCCACCTCGCCATCAGCTCTGAGGCTTGAAGGATGACGTAAGTATACAGGGTTTTAGGGGGATAATGTATAATATTATCCCAAGCGACGAAGAGCAAATTCAGCATTGCTAACGTCAATCATCAGTTGTATACACAAGGATGCAATGCAGCGTTGTTCTAATCGTAACATTACTATCCCTATAAAATCTAGTCTTATATATGCTGTAAGGAAGCAGACATCCCTGCCTTTTTCCAAGGCTCCAGAGCTCTGATTGTGAAGGATCGTCTTTAAATTAGCTGAAACAAGATAAGAGTCTTTTCTTTCTAAAAACAATGGGCACTAATCACAAACATTAAATTAATGCATTTTGAAAAGGACAATTTACACATATGTTAAAAAGAACGTTTAGGATTATATTTTAACATGTAACATATGAATAAACTTTTACGTATGCTAGCTGTATGTAAGCAATATGTAATACTATATAAACCTATATAATTTTTTGGTGTTTGCATTCCTTTAAAAGGGCAACTATCACAGAGATAGTGCCCTACCAACCGATCTGTGCCCTTGGGAAGACACCTGAAGATTAAGCCAGGTTGGACTGTGAGACCCAGCAGGCCAACAGTGGTCTGAAAAGGAACTCCAATGCTCCCTCCTTGGTCCCGTGTGAAAGAGAGAATGAAGTGAGAGACTGAAGTCTCACACATTAGTCTCTTTCCCTGTGCACACAGTCCACAGGGAAAGCCCCTGCTTCTGGCTTAAAAGTTACATATGTTCCAATATTTTATAAAGAAGGTACAAGAGCACAAAAAGGTATGAATCCAGACACAAAAGTCTATGGAGGCCACGCTCTTAACCCAAAAAGTTTCTGGCTGAGCAGGGGTTCGTTTTCGGACCTCCCGAAAGGCAAAATAGGTGTACAGTGTAGACCAGTGGGGTCACGCACTAAGGTGTGATAAAGCGGTGATAACTTCTCCAGTGATATCACTTCCCCAGTCCCTGTGTTACAGCAGCTTAGGAAGCAATGCATTGGATAGGTATCTAAAACCCAAGTAGTTAAAGTTGTAATACAAATGTGTTGGAGAAACAAACAAAATATTTAGAGGACAAACGAACAGACTCAAAACAAACAAAGCGGCAATGTTCACTGCTTTTGCTACATAGTAATCTGCGTTCTCTGAGAAAAACTGGCTAAGCCAGGACTGGAGATACCCTTGTTATTGAACAGTACGTTATGTAAAAGCATTCAGCAGTCGACACAATGTATCCAGCACTGACAGTGTTTTTACAATAATGACAACAATAAAAAGGAGACTCTACATTTTATAGATTAAACAACCCAACTAAAACAGGACCTTATATATAATTATATATTTTTGTAAACCCTTTGAGTGACAGAGGGGTGCGCAACGTATTGAGATTCGAGTGGAACGACTCGAGGCGGCTCTTCAGCAAAGCCAAGATAGCGAAATCTAAAAAGAAATAAGTCATTGAAACGGTCTACAAAGTGTGCCTGGTTTGCAAGCGCACTTCTTAGACCGTTTCAATTAAGTATTTCTTTTTACACTGCGCTATTTTGGCTCTGCTGAAGAGTCGCCTGCAGGTCCCCGGACCAGGATCTCGATCTGTCAGCTTACGTCAGGGAAAGGGGAAGGAGGGGCGAATCTTTAAAATGTTCTACCTCTCAAACCATGAAGGTCTGAGAGATGGGGCTGGGATCATTTATTTTATTATTATTTTTTTTTTTTTAAATAACTGCAATATTTCGTTATGTTTTAAAAAGACGTTACTAATCCTTTAACCCCTCAACGACCCTTGACGGTCATGGTACGTCATGGGTAAAAAGTGCCTGAACAACCCATGACATACTATGACCGTCATGGATTTCAGGGCTCTCTGTGCGGCTACACGCCGGTCGGGGAGACATAAGTCCGATCGTAAAAAAAAAAAAAAAAAAAAAAAACAAACTCCCTGGTCCTTTAGTGACCGCTGCGTGCCTGTGTGGCCAGTCGTTAAGAGGTTAACACTTTGAGCACCAAAGAAGCAACCTATGCACTAAAGAAATGCACTTGATGGCACTCGAAGGGTTAGTGTGCACGCACTTTTCACCCATCCCTAGTCACATTGCCTGTTCCACAAAGAAAAAGGCAATTCTCCAGAAAAGTAATTATAAGGACCACGATAATACAGACTTCCCATTTTATCAACATCAGATTCCCAGCAGACAATGTAAATCCCCTTGTTCTGCAACAGAAAGGGAGGCAGCTGTGTACATTTTGGTGGCGTGAAGGACAACAAACATTCCAGAAGGGGGGCACTCAGGTTTAAGCAATCGTTTGCAGTTAGATATTTACTATCTGACATGTCAGTGACTCACTGATTAAATTAGGTCTGGGACATTCAATAGAAAAGAAACCTCATGAAAACAAAACAAGGCAACTTTAAAGGGATAGTAATACTTTATTATTATAAGCCCCCATATTGTAGATATTTGCAAAATAAGTTAATAGCCCTCAGGTTCATCTCTCAAACCTTTATGGTTTGAGAGATACCGAAGGCAAAGTTCCCCCTCCCTCCCCCTACCCTGAAGTCAGTGTTGTACTGACTGCAGGGGAAGTCTGTAGTATGACAGGCTTGCGGCTCTGCAGCTGAGCCGAGATCTCATTAGTGACAAATAATTATTTCACTGAAACGGTCTTCTACACGTGCTTGGTTTGTGCTTGGTTTGCAATCACATGTAGAAGTCCGTTTCAGTGAAATAATTATTTGTCACTAACGCGATCGCGGCTCTGCTGCAGAGCCGCCTGATGAAAGTCAGACCAGATATCCCTGCAGTCAGTACAACGCTGACGTCAGGGAAGGGGGAGGGAGAGGGGAACTTTGCCTTCGGGTATCTCTCAAACCATAAAGGTTTGAGAGATGAACCTGGGGGCTATTAAATTATTTTGCAAATATGTACAATATGGGGGATAGTAATAATAAAGTATTACGATCCCTTTAAGCTCTCGGAAGTCAGTGATATCAAAACATGTTACTTCTCAATTTGGTAGAGATCTCCAGAGCCCAAGTGTTTAGGGTAACCAAGGAGGAAGGAGCAGCGCACGTGGGTAAACTGGCTGTATTTGTTAGGGTTATTTCACACTAGCGACTTTTTACAGAGCTACTTTTTTGTAGCAACTTAAGATGTCGCGTTTTTAATGCTACAGCATAGCAAGGTTTTCCCAGCATTCCAGTCTCTCAATAGAAATATCTCTGGGAGGACATATCTACCTGTGATAGTTGTGGAATATGAAGGCAATTCCCTTGAAATTAATTCTACAAATTTGTAGCCAAGTCATCATACTCTCCAATGACAGCTGCAGAATGCTCTCTCTCTGCAACAAATTGCACTGCATGATTCTTGAATGAGAGATTCACTAAGGGGTGATAAAGCGGAGATAACTTCTCCAAAGATATCACTTCTCCATTTTCTATGTTATCTTATGGAGCCTATGCGCTAAGATATCTCCCACTTGAGAAATCTTAGTGCATTTGTTCCATAGAATAGGAACTGGAGAAGTGATATCACGGGAGATGTCATCTACACTTTATCTCCTCTTTATCACCTGCAACTTAGTGCATCTCACCCAATATTTTTTATTTTACACATGTGCTGTCGCTGCAACAATTGCTAGTGTGAACGGAGCTTAGAACTTTAAAATATTAACCCTTAAAATGTCCAGTAATATAGATCAACCCTTTGAGTGCCAGAGAAGTATCCAATGCATGGATGTCTGCTTGTTGTAACGCAGTGATATGCCATTAGGTTTTCAAGGAATAATAACATAGTTGATGAGGCTGAAACAAGACGCATCTATCAAGTTCAATCTGTGCTATGTCACCTCTATTTTTGGTGATGCAGAGAAAGACAAATAAATAACCCTTGGAGTGCCAGACAACATGCATTCATCAAGTTCAATCTTTGCCATAGCACCTTTACTCTTGGTGATCCAGAGTAAGGGAAAAAAATTAACCCTTTTAGTGCCAGAGGGGTGTCTATGGCATTGCGATGCACACCACTTGAACTCAGAGTTAAAACAATGAAAACCGTCGAATCCATTTCCAATTATTCCCAAACTGGGTACAAAAATGTAATTTCTGATTCGTGCAACAACTTCCTGATCACACACAAGGCCAGCAGGACTTCTCCGGCAGAAATGGCAATAATTTAGAGAAAAATAAACAGTTAATTGATGCAAATCATACAATAAGTAACACTGGACTCTTTCACCCAAAAAATTAGGCCATTGATACTGATATTTGGGTCAAACCCGGAGTCTCAGGGACAAATAATAAAGAGTTCTCAGGTACGGTTCAGAATAAGGAGAGGGAAAAAAAAACAAAACACCAAACTTATATTTAACCCTTTGAGTGCCAAAGGGGTACGTACAGCATTGCAAAGCAATGCGTTCTGTACATCCCCCTTGCACTCAAAGGCTTAAGGATTACACAGTATTATTGTCAAAATAACTCTCGCTGCTAGATGAACCCACAATCACATTGAAATTAATAAGGTTCATAACTATTTAATCCAGGGCTTAAAATTTTAAGTCCTTTGCTACTAGCCAGACCTGAAGTTACTCGCCACTGCAAGCCATAACATACCCACCAGGGCTGAATTTCTACTCACCAGGGCTAAATTTTCACTAGCCATTGGCTAGTGGAAATTTTGAGCCCTGATATAATCAATGTGTACTACTAGCCAATATACGTTATACATACATACATACAATGCACATACATACACACTTTCTACTAATCTGATAGTTGTGACTAGTTAAGAAACAAAATTAAAAAAAAAAAAATCAGCAGACAATTAAATGTATACTGTTCGTAACGTTTAGCAATCGGTGAACTAGTTTCCTGGTTAGTAATTATTTTTCTCTAACTGATTATCATCACAGATATATTTTCAGGTCCGCAAACAAAGCCCTAAGAAGTGTGATACACACACACAATCTTTTCCTATGGATAAGCAGTTAGAAAAACATAACCTTTAGCCTGTGTTTATATCTAATGATTGAGAAGTCCAATACTCGTCATAATTGATTGGAAGAGTTTGTTCCCCATTTTTTTCTACTAGGTTGTTCAGTAACAAATTGGAAGGAAAACATGTTCAAAATTCAGATACTGAAAATATTAAAAATCCCCAAATTAGCACTGTTTTAAAAGTGGCCTTTAACCCCTTGAATGCTAGAAAGGCATCCAACACACTGATTCACACACACTGGTGGAGAAAACAGCGCAGCATCTGCCCTACGGTGAAAGCTGTTTGCAGCTGCTAAGCACTGAAATTTCCCAGACTAGGCAAAGTCAAGGGCAGATGCAGCACGGCGGCAGTGTGCACAAAGTATAAAGAGGAGAAATTCTGCTACAAACAAACTTCATTATAAGGGACAAAAAAAATCTCCCATTGAGTCAAATGGAACTTTTAACTCTCTGTGTCAGAGACGTATTCAACACAAAAGTTATTGCAGCTAAACCATGAATCTTATATGTGCATTATCTCAATGGCCTAAATTTTACAGTGGCACTGTTGCTATACCATTCAGTGACAGAAGGGTGCCCAAGACAATGATCTGTGCAAGCCAACAATCTTGTTGCTGGGTGGCACGACTGGCCACCCACATCAATATCAACCATACACGAGTGGCTACAATCAACACGAGTTATGCATTAACTGGAGTTTGCAGTGAGTCTCAATCATATCTTACAAAGGCCAGCAACAAAGGACTGACATTCACAAATCCGTTATATGTTTTGGAATGTTTGTTATCCATCTAGCACTAAAAGGTCTAAGTTATAAAAGGGTTTTCACTGCATTTCCATACAGTTTATATATATATCTGTGATTAGGGCAAATCCAGAGAGCAGGGTTCAACAGTAAACAGACTCCAGGTTTTAATATTTGAAAGCAGAATGTAGATTCTCTTTCTTGCCATGTGAATATAATGGGACATATTCTATAAGGTAAACAGGTGCAATTCTGGAGCAAAACATTGCACCACAGAGGAGAGATGAATATTCTGTACAATAAGGTCTTGCTCAATACAGTTTGTTCTGATCAAGTTCTGCATATCATTGCATGTCCTAACCCTTAACCCATAGAGTGCCAGAGGGGTATGCAACGCATTGCTCTGCAATGCGTTGCGTGCCCCTCTGGCACTCAAAGAGTTAATTTGTACAGCACTGCGAATATGTTAGCATTCAATAAAGGGGAATACACATTTAAATGGGGCTTTTAAAAATTGAGAATTGTCATTTGCTCCCCACGACTTACTGAGACTATGCTTACTGGTGTGTTACAGGACAGCAGAAACGCGCACACATATTAGGGTGAGGCAAATCTAAACGATGACTGAACTGACGTGAAGGCAGCAATGTGTCATTCTGCATGAATGTTTATGTTATGTGACTTTGTGCATGTGTCCAAAAACAAGTGTATTATTATGGATATAGGCAAGCAGCGCTGGTTTCTAGGCAGATCATTCCAGACCAGCGGTTCTCAACCTTTCTAGTGCAGCAACCCCTAACAGTAAAATTATTTTTTGTTGCTCCTTCATCACTGTAATTACTGAATTACTCCGTTATAAAGAAATCCTTACGGTTCCGAGGCCGGACGCCAGGCACCAGCGCAGACATCTTGTCTGCACGCCTGCGCTGTCAGTCCCGGTCTCCCAGACAATTACAGATTAAAATAGACAAAAAAAAATTTTTCGGATGGTTTTAGGAGACCCCTGGCAAATCGTCATTCGACCCTCGAAGGGGTTGCGACCCACAGGTTGAGAACCACTGTTCCAGACTGATGATGTGGTATATTGGTTGTTTTTTTTCTTTATCTGCCAGCACATGAACCTAGCAGAGCACTATATCATTACAGGGTACCAGGAGTGCACTAAATCTTTAAGAGAATGAAATGACCTGATATCTTTATTTTTACAAAATCACCCCTGTACACAAAGGTACATTTGTGCAAGCATGTTCATGTATTATAAATGCACCAATTCAGGCATGCATGTAGAAATGTGATAAGTTATATATATAGTTCTTGGATGGAGGCACTGCACATTTCTTGGGGTAAATTAGTGCCTGGGTGATGTGGCAAGGCTAATGGTACATACAGAAAAAAGCTTTAGCACACTCAGGGTTTCTAATGGGTTAATTTACTATTATTAAAAATCAACTTAGTCTGGCTGAAAAGTTGATTTTTAATAATGATAAATTAACCCTTTAGAAGCCCTGAGTGTGCTATAGCTTTTAATATTTCTACACTAGAGAATGACCACTGTCTGAATTTGGAGCACCCCGCACCGTATCAGCCGCGCCATGGGCAGTCTCTACTGCATATAACTGCGTTGTTATAAACTTTTAGCAAATTAGTATATAGGATATATTAGTTGAAAAGCTTGTTTACACGGGTCACAGTGCCACCCAGCACTGTCTTGTCACTGGCCGCTCTGCAGTCATGCCCAGTAGAGACGGCTTTGTGCGCTGCAGTCATGCCCAGTAGAGAACGTCGTGCTCTGCAGTCATGCCCAGTAGAGAACGTCGTGCTCTGCAGTCATGCCCAGTAGAGAACGTCGTGCTCTGCAGTCATGCCCAGTAGAGAACGTCGTGCTCTGCAGTCATGCCCAGTAGAGAACGTCGTGCTCTGCAGTCATGCCCAGTAGAGAACGTCGTGCTCTGCAGTCATGCCCAGTAGAGAACGTCGTGCTCTGCAGTCATGCCCAGTAGAGAACGTCGTGCTCTGCAGTCATGCCCAGTAGAGAACGTCGTGCTCTGCAGTCATGCCCAGTAGAGAACGTCGTGCTCTGCAGTCATGCCCAGTAGAGAACGTCGTGCTCTGCAGTCATGCCCAGTAGAGAACGTCGTGCTCTGCAGTCATGCCCAGTAGAGAACTTCGTGCTCCGCAGTCATGCGCAGTAGAGAACTTCGTGCTCCGCAGTCATGCCCAGTAGAGAACTTCGTGCTCTGCAGTCATGCGCAGTAGAGAACTTCGTGCTCTGCAGTCATGCGCAGTAGAGAACTTCGTGCTCTGCAGTCATGCCCAGTAGAGAACTTCGTGCTCCGCAGTCATGCGCAGTAGAGACGGCTTTGTGCACTGCAGTCATGCGCAGTAGAGAACTTCGTGCTCTGCAGTCATGCACAGTAGAGACGGCTTTGTGCGCTGCAGTCATGCACAGTAGAGATGGCTTTGAGTGCTACAGTCATGCGCAGTTGAGACGGCTTTGTGCGCTACAGTTATGTGCAGTAGAGACTGCCCGCGCCGTGGCTGATTCAGACCATAGTCTTCTCTGTGCACCTTCCTGGGAACTGCTGGTCCCAGGAAAATGCACAGACAGGACTTCGGGACTGAATTCGGAGCACTCTGCTCCATTGTCAGCCGCGGTGCGGGCAGTTTCTACTGCGCATGGCTGCAGGGCGCAAAGCCGTCTCTACTGCGCACGGCTGCAGGGCGCAAAGCAGTCTCTACTGTGCATGGCTGCAGCGAGCAAAGCCGTCTCTACTGCAAAATGGCTGCAGCGCACACAGTCTCTACTGCGCATGACGGCTTCTGACAAACATCCTAGCGAATTATTATATAGGATGTAAATAACACACACACATTGGAGAGGAATGTTCCATTAAAAAAATAGTGCAGTTCTGGGGCAGAAGTTGAACACCTCTCTAGCATCCGCAGGGTTAAGTGTATGAGTGTCAAAGTGCAGAGCAATGCCTTGCCCATCCCTCTGGGACTCAAAGGGTTAAAAGCTTCAGTTATATCAAAGGTAACAGTCATTTTTTCCCCTATGTCACTTTGGTTTGCCCCACAATTTCAGCATCTCTCCAGCCTAACGTTTCAACCCTTTGAGTGCCGGAGGGGTACACAACCCCCTCTGGCACCCAAAGGGTTACTGTTTCCTCATGTGAAGGACAGTGTATGAGGTGTGGGGGTACCTTGGACCAGTTTCTTCATCTCCCCGTACCGGGACCACAGGAAACTCTTGTTATCTATCTTTGGGGCCGTAAAGGAAGAGGAGAACCGGCGGCCCGGACTCGGGGCACCGGAGGTCTGCAGATGAGGAGGCGCAGGGGAACCATGTGTGGAGGAGGGTGAGACGGGGGGACCTTGGGAAGCAGTGGACCCCGCGGGTGAACTGGGTGCCTGGAGGCTGCCATCTCCAGCAGTAGTATAGGCGGCTGTAGCTCCTCGCCACACGAAGCCACGTAGGACCCGACACACACCAGCTGCCCCGATACCAACAGCCATCCCCGAGCAGTCTGACACACTGACACCGACGTGATAGAGCGACGGACCAGCACACAAGCCTCGCACGACCATTGGCTGAGAGGGAGGAGCGTGGGCGGAGATAACATCGAGACAGTCAATGGGGAGTGAAAGTCCGCGGAAGGGGCGTGGTCTCCAGTTGTTTCTTTGTTGCCTGGTTGGCAGGTGGATGGCATCGCCTACGTGTGAGTGTGATTCCGCTGTCAGACCGCTGTCGGCTCACAGGAGCCCAGCTGGGTCCTGCAGATCGCTCTGTTAGAAGGTTACCCAGAAATGTGCAGGGTAGCTAGGTGAGGGTATATGTTACTATAACATTGGTAACCATATAACCCTTTGAGCTGAGGCGTAACTAGAAGCCACCGGGCCCTGGTGCAAAAATTGCCATGCCCCCCTCAACCACATTGCCCCCCCCCCCATTGGCCCCCTCCGCATTGCCGCCAAAATCCATCTCCCCATTGCCCCCAATGTCCATCTACACAATACCCCCAGTGTCCATCTCCACAATAACCTCATTGACTCTCCAGTGTCCAGCTGCAAATTGCCCCCAATGTCCATCTCCACAATAACCCCATTGACTCCCAGTGTTCAGCTCCACATTGCCCCCAATGTCCATCTCCACAAAACCCCCATTGATCCCAAGTGTCCAGCTCCACATTGCCCCCAGTGTCCATCTCCACATTGCCCCCAATGTCCACCACCACACTGCCAACACAATTACCCCCAGTGTCCATCTCCTACCTCCCTGGTGGTCCAGCAATGTGGCAGGAGAGGTCTGTGCCGCCTTCTGCACAGACCTCTATTAGCTGCCGGAGCTCCTGCGTGGCCCTCTCTCCGGTAATGCAGAGAGCTGGGATAAGATGTCACCTCCTAACGCTCTGCATTATACTAGAGTGTCGGGACAGAGAGGGAGCTCAGCTTCTTATAGAGGTCTGTGCCGAAGAAGGCACAGACCTCAGCTTGCAGGCGACGGGAAGGGGGTTCACAGGGGGCAGCCGGTCCCAGTCTCTGTTGCTAAACCCTTTAACCATTTGAGTACCAAAGGGGTACCCAGTGCATGCAATGTGCACCTCTCTGGCTCCGAATGGGTTAATCACATTTTGTATCAGAGATCGCAGTGCAATGCACACCCCTTTGGCTCTCAGAGGATTGAAGATCCTCATGAAATATGAATACTGCAGGGCTGAATAGCATCAGCTGCGGAGCTGGGAAACCTTTTTCTCGTCAGCTGCTCCAAGGACTACAATTGTCATCAGCTTCAGGTAACCGTTGGCTGGCCACCACCTAAATAATTTCTCACTTTTCATTCCAGCAGCAGGCAGTTGTATATACAGCTCTAGGTATGATCCTACATGATAACCACTGTGGCTTAGGTTTTCCAAGCACACCTTGTCGACCGTTCAAATGAAGTATTTCTGCCTAACTAGCGCAATTTCTGCTCTGCTGCAGAGCAGAAGGATGGTCTGCGGTCCGGCATCTCCTTCTCTAACACAGAAAGCTGACGTCAGCGCACGGGGAGGGAAGGAGGAACTTTGAAAGCTTATATCTCTCAAACCATAGAGGTATGAGAGATAGGAGTGGGTGCAATTAATTCATTTTTTAAATATCTACGAATCAAAGTTATGTTTAAATGGTTAGTAATGTCTAAAATTAACTAACCCTAATATTGAAGGTATTAAAGATAGTATTAATGTGCCAAGTCGTATCTCTCAAACCTTTAAATTTTGAGAGATATAAGTGCTGAAAGTCTCCCCCTCCCTCCCCTTTTCCAGACATCTGCATGTAGCTGACGTCAGGAGATCCCGGTCCCACACCAGCCGGAGGCTCTTCAGTGGAGCTGATTGAGCGATATCGAAGAACAAATACTTCAGTGGAATGGTCTGCAAAGTGTTCTTGCTAACCAAGCACAATTTGTAGACCGTTCCAGTAAAGTATCTGTTTTTCGATAGCACTCATTCAGCTCTGCTGAAGAGTCGCCGAGTCGGCCGACACAGATCCACTGCTGACAGATTTACAGCTTGTCAGCAGGAGGGGGGAACTTTCAGAGCTTATACCTCTCAAACAGTAAAGGTCTGAGAGATACGACTTGGCACATTAATATTATCTTTTTATTACCTTCAATATTAGGGTTAGTTAATGTTAGACATTACTAACCCTTTAAAAATGTATTACTATTCACTTTAACAGTCTGAATAACAGAGAAGTATCCAACACATAATAAGAATAACTACTAGTATTTATATAGCACCTTTCTCCAGTGGGACTTAAAGGGATAGTAATACTTTATTATTACTATCCCCCACATTGTAGATATTTGTAAAATAATTTAATAGCCCCCAGGTTCATCTCTCAGACCTTTATGGTTTGAGAGATAACCGAAGGCAAAGTTTCCCCCTCCCTCCCCCTTCCCTGAAGTCAGCGTCGTACTGACTGCAGGGGAAGTCTGTCGTACGACAGGCTTGCGGCTCTGCAGCCGAGCTGAGATCTCGTTAGTGAAAAATAATTATTTCACTGAAAGGTCTTCTACATGTGATTGGTTTGCAAGCATATGTAGAAGACAGTTTCAGTGAAATAATTATTTTTCACTAACGCGATCGCGGCTCTGCTGCAGAGCCGCCTGATGAAAGTCAGACCGGATATCCCTGCAGTCAGCACAACGCTGACTTCAGGGAAGGGGGAGGGAGGGGGGAACTTTGCCTTCCGTTATCTCTCAAACCATAAAGGTCAGAGAGATGAACCTGGGGGCTATTAAATTATTTTACAAATACCTACAATATGGGGGATAGAAATAATAAAGTATTACTATCCTTTTAAAGCACTTTTAGTGTATGTTCTAGGAACTAACAGAATGGGCAGCTGGATAATAAATGTTATTATTACTCAATCAAGGGTACTCATTTGGAAGGATGAATTGACCCTGCTGGGATTCAAACCTGCAACCTTGAGGATTGAACAGGATCTGCAGTCTGGACATTTACCACTGAGCTATCTCACTGTCAGATTATATGTTGGATACACCTCTAGAACTCAAAGGGTAAATTAAAATTATGAGAGCACTTAAATTAATGGGAATCTTTATTTGTTCCCAGTGGTACAGTTCGTTTGCCCACAGAATTACTCCTGATCAGCTCAGGTTCACATTCAAAGAAATCAGTTTCTTCCAAATCCAAGACCATGTTCACTGCCCATACGGGTTTAACCTTAAGTCCTTGAGCATGACGTTTCATTCATCAGATTTAGTCTCATCACATGATTCCCTTAGGTGTCACTGTAGCTATATAAAGGCGCTCCGTATTCCTGAATCTTCACCTCTGTCATTGCAGAGAGTTCTGACGCCCGCCACAATGTCCTTGAGGTAGAAGGGGAATCAATTTGGTCACAATGCAGACCTCTTGAATGCAAATCATTAGAAAGCCTCTGTAACATCTCCCCCCCCGCCAAAAAAAGGCAATAAATATGTCTTTAGCGCCATTTGAGAGACTCCTGCAGCATTTAAAGTGCACCTAACACATTCAGAAAAATTGAATTAATTTTAAAGCAGATTAAAAACTGCCTGTATGTTGTATTACCATTTCTTTGCAATATAAACATTTTTTTTTTAAATTCATGTTTATTCTTTGGTGGCACAGTAGGTTACTTTAATTGGTTTCTGAGTGGTGCCAGTATTACCGCACACACTGCGTTATGAACGGAGGTGGAGCCCCAGGGATGTGCACAAACATTTTGGGGGGGCAGGGGCTCAAATGAAAATAAGGGCACTTCTCATAATTATTTATTCAAAATATATATTTAAAAAAAAAAGAAAATAATTTACATCTCAGGAGCCTGTAGGCACAGAAATCTGAAGCACCCCCCCCCCATTGGCCATCTCCACATTGCCCCCCATCATCTCCATATTGCCCTTACATTGTCCCGTCAGCTCCATGTTGCCCCCATCAGCTCCAACTTACCCTCACATTACCCCCATCAGCTCCAACTTACCCTACATTGCCCCCTTCACCTCCATATTGCCCCCATCAGCTCCAACTTACCCTCACATACATTGCCATCATCTCCATCTTTCCCCCCCATCAGCTCCATATTGCCATCAGCTCCAACTTACCCTCATATACATTGCCATCGTCTCCATCTTGCTCCCCCATCAGATCCATATAGCCCCATCATTTCCACATTGCCCCCCAGTGTCAGTTTCCTACCTCTTCCCTGGTGGTCCAGCGGCAGGAGAGGTCTGTATGTGCCTCCTTTGGCACAGACCTATAGCTGCTGGAGCTCCCGCTCGGTCTTGTCTTCATGCAGAGCACTGGGAGATGATGTCATGATGATGTCATCTCCCAGCGCTCTGTAATACTAAAGAGCCGACGAGGGAGCACAGCATCTACAGGTCTGTCCTGAAGGAGGCACAGACCTGACTGGGCGTTGGAGGAGTTAGTGCGGGCAGCAAGGCAATTTTTTTTTTTTTTTTGTGTGTGTTAAAAGGGCACGAGGGCACTTTGTACAAAAAGGGCAGGTGCTCAACCCCCCTTGGTGTCTACATGTGCACGTGGCTGTGGAGCCCACAAACTGGAGCATTTCTATAACAGCAGTGTGAGACATACGTGACCTTGAACAGAACTGATTAGCATACAGTGCAGGAAATTAGCATACACTGCCAGAACTGTGTTTTCGATTTGGGGTCTTAAAGATTGTGTTCGTTGCTCTGAAATGCATTAGGCTTGTGGAGCCTACTTTATGGCTTTTAATTGTTTTTATTAAAATAACCTTTGCATTTGCTGACAAACTCTTTTTCAAGTGTACCATTTGGAGGAACGTTCCTGCAAGCGAACAAGCCAGCTTATCCCTAGAAGCTGGTATATTTTTTAAAAGTTTCTTTCTTTTTCTGCCCACCTTCTATCATTCATTGCTGTCTGTTGTGAGCTCCCCCAACTTGTTCTTTTTTGCATTTGGTCTTAAAGAGGGTTTTCTGAAAGCCCCTTTTGTGTTGGAGAGCCACAGACCGGAGTTGATTGATGGAGTGGAAGCAGTCTGAATCCTCCATCGATCTTGGCTGTCAGTCTAACAGATTTCCATATTGTAATTACCCTGGAGCTTTGTTGGTGGTTGCTAATTGATTAGAAGTGTCACATCAGTAATGATTTCTAGAGCTTGTAGACACAGCAAGGTTGTACTTGCACTTGAGACAACTATGTACCCAAACATCACTATAAAGCAACTTTTTAGCCATAGCCTTGAGACTTTGCTTTACTTGCAAACATGTGGCTCCCCAGCACCCTTTTCTTTAAAGTAAATATTTTGCTACACTGCTTATTCTCATTCCTATCTTTTTAGGGTTGGCCTGTCTCCTTTGCATAGTGCGCCTCCCTCTGGCCAGTGGATTTGGCTCCGGGTAGCTGGACAAGGGAAAGGCTTTCAAATTGTCTATATCAGCTCTGGATACATGAGTCTCCTCCCACATTCTTACTCAGGCTTCTAGGAACATAATAGAATTACACGCCTTTTAATTGGACCTAATGTTTATTTATATATATATATATATATATATATATATATATAAAAAAGTGTTACAAAGGAGAATTCCACTTGGAGCATTCTCATTAGGAAATTAGCCTCTGCCACAAAGCATATACAATTTAATGGTGACTACAGCTAGAATAAAACGCACATGCTTCATTGTTTGTCATTAAAAGGTAGCTCTTTCTAGGGCTTTTTATTACTCCTTATTACATTCCATTTTGTAAAAACCATGTCACTGTGTGTAAAAAGATGAATGCAGCAGTCACATTCTGTTACACAAAAAAAAAAAAGTTGCAATGGCATTCATGCAAGCACCATCATAAAATCCAATGGCAGTATAAAAATAAAACTTTCCAGCTTTTTAACATTGGCAACAGATTACTAAGGTGGATGACAAAACAAAAAAAAAAAACAAAGACACACAAACAAGATCCCCCAAGAATAAGGTATGACGCATTTTGCACTATATACAGCACTTAGTCATAGACTAGTGCTGTATGTAGCATGAAACACGTCAGTCCTTACTCTTGGTCTTGTTTGTTTTGTTTTTTTGCCTTCCACCTCCTCAGTAACCTGTTGCCAATTTTAAATGCTGGAATAAAAGTTTCTTTATACTGCCATTTGATTTTGAGACCGCGATTGAACAAGTGCCGTTGCAACCTTTTTTTTTTTTTTCCTGCCAAATTTGTAAAATACGCTGGAGAGCCTGCCACGACAGAGCACCAGGATTTATTATTTGTTTCATTCCAAAAGAGGGGGGGGGGGGGGGGGGCGCAAAGAAGCCTGGAGCCACCCATGCTGGAGACAAGAGATGACCCACAGTATCAAAAGGTACATAATTAAGGTTACTAATCCAATAGAATTCTAAATTAGAGCAAACACCAGCTCTGTGCATGTTTAATACCCCTGTGTAAATATAGATTGTCTGTACGAAGGCTTGGGCAGTGTGGTATTATATGGACATAGCATTCACCTAGGCACAAAGCAATGCTATGTGCTCAGAAAGTACAGTGGAAAGAGGTATATACATATTACTTTCCTGGAAATCCATGGTACTAACTTAGAGAGATTAGTAAACAGCTTTATAGAATCTCTAGACAGAAAACTGTTGGAGTCAGTTCGTACAATATAGTTACAGCACAAGACTTAACACAAGGAAAAGAAAATATTCATGAAAGATAATATGAATTCTGTGTAGGTCTAATGTCCCTTTTTTAGTTAATCGAATGATATTCTTCTAAACACCACTTTGGTGATGTGTACTTGTGCCAATGGATAAGCTTATGACTAACAATTAGTTTTTATATGATTGTCTTTTAGATATTGGACTGATATTAAAATTGTTAGTCATAAGCTTATCCATTAGCACAAGCACACATGACCGAATTTGTCTTTAGAAGAATCATTCTATTAACTGAAAGAGGGACATTAGACCTACACAAAATTCATATTACCTTTCACGAGTTCTTTTCTTTGAGCAATAGACAGGAGTTTGTCTGAACTTGTCAAGGTGCCAATCCTGAGCAAAAAGGAAGTAGGAAGTTCAGCACTTCCTTTAAATTGCGTCCTGACTGGGACCACCAAATCCTGTCTGGCCTAACATCCTGCTTCCCACCAGGGACTAACCTGATCAATTAACTTAGTAGCATGAACTTCCAGGGTCAAGTCATGACCCTATACTCTTACATCTCCAGGACCTACTGCTGTTCTCCCTGAAGCTTAAATGCAGGAGTAAGCAAGCCATGATACGCTTGAAGTCAACTGTGCATCAATTTTAGGATAAATCGACTGGCCCATATGAAACATGAACACCAATTTATTTAAATGTAGTGTTTTTTTTTAACCCCTTTATTGCCACATGTGGTCAGTGCAGTGCTTTACAATTTGTGGAAACCAAACATTCATGGGTTTAAACATTCCATTTAAACCAGAGAGTTTCGGGAATATTTATTCGTTATGATTAATATGGCTTGTTCTAGATTGCTCAGTTTTTTGTAAACAGGATGGAGGGCTCCCTAATGTTCATACGGTCACTAAACACTGGTCAATGGGAATTAAAAAATAATTCCTGTCCAAGATTTTTGATGCAAAAGATCACTTCTTGCCAAAAAATTTCAGAATGTGCAAATTGAGAAATGACATAAGGATAGAGAAAGGGGGTGGGGGTAGTTTAAGGGTTGATGCAATTATGATTAACTCCTTAAGGGTGCCATTCAGGGAGTCTGGAGTCTGATCACAAAAAAAAAAAAAAAAAAAAGTTTCCATGGTCCTTAAGTGACCGCCACGTGCATGGCCAGTTCTTAAGCCAGTGGTTCTCAACTCCTGCCCTCAGGACCCACTAACAGGCCAGGACTTGGGGATTTCTCTGCTAGAGCACAGGTGTGGTGATCACAGGCTCACATTGATTAACTCACCTGTGCTCTAACAAGGAAATCATGTGACCAGAGGCTCATTCACATTGATTAACCCACCTGCGCTCTAACAAGGAAATCATGCGATCAGAGGCTCATTCACATTGATTAACCCACCTGTGCTCTAACAAGGGAATCCTCAAATACTGGCCTGTTAATAGTGACTGAGGGCAGGAGTTGAGAAACACTGCCTTAAGGGGTTAAGTATGTTTTTAGCAATTTTAGTAATACTTAATGTTAAAAATGTAGGATTCAAGTTTGACCTGTAACAAGTTTTGAATAAAGCACCTTTCACCAGTGGTGTTCTTGTTTTACATATTACTATCCCTTTAAAAGGATCTTTAAAGTTTCAAAAATGGAAAAAAACATATGCTGTAAGGTTCTCTTGTACTGTACACTGCTGACAGTACGGTTATTCAGATGTTAAAGCAGTTAAAAGTACAGTAATGTCCCAAATTTTTTTTTTTATAGTTATGTAGAATTTAAATCACATTGCTCTAGACACTCAAACAGTTATGGTTTGAGAGATATAGGGATTCCAAGTTCCCCCCTCCCTCCCCTTCTCCTGATGTCGGCTGTAAAGCAGACAGCAGGATAAGAGTCGTATGACTCAGGCTCTGCAGCACAGCCAGAACCGCGTTGCTTGAAAATAATTCATCGGAAAGGTCTAAAAAGTGTGCCTGGTTTGCAAGCACACTTTGTACATCTTTCCAATGAATGAATTCTATAAGTACCATGGTTTCAGCTCTGAGGCAGAGCCGCCTGTTGGTCCTGGGACCGGCGTCTGTCAGATACTGACATCAGGAGAAGGGGAGGGACAGGGGAAACCTTGAATCCCTGTATCTCTCAGACCAAAGCGGTTTGAGAGAGAGTTTAAAATAATCAAATCGCTCCAAACACTATGTAAAGTGGTCACAATGTAGCAGACCTGTCACTATCACAATTCAGATAGCCAACAGCTCACATTTTGCTTAGAATGCAATGTAATAAGTGTCTGGTCACCAAGAGGCGCTGTTAATGGGTGAAGACTTTAAAAAGTAATACGTTAGTGAGACTGCATCTCACAGCCTGCTTTTAACCCCTTAACAAACGGCACATCAGACACTTAAGGACCACGGAGCATTTTTTTTTTTTTTTTAAATTACAGTTCAGGCCTCCCCGAACAGCGTGGGGGAGCCCAGAGTTCTATGACTGTCATAGTAGGTCATGGGTTGTTAGGGGGTTAAACAGTAGGAAGAATCAACTAGCCCTTAACTACTTGAGTGCACAGGGGTATACAACTGTCAGTGCATTAGATTACTCCTTGATCCCTTTGAGGATCATAAGGTTAAGTGAACTAATTTAATAGATTACAATCTTTACACTATAAACACCGTATTTCCTCAAATATAGGGCACCTTTTGTTTGTCATTTTAAGCCTGAAAAGTAGTCGTATATTTGGGACTGCTCTTTATTTTGCATTTCTTGCCAAGTAAAACCCCATGTGATGGGAAGTCCAGTAAGTATTCCTTACAGACAACTGCCCCCCTCTATCTGAGACTCCACTCAGTAAACAAACTCCTCCACACTGTCACTGCATGATACAAAATGATCCTTCCAGAACCTATCAATTCACAGGCTCTAAGGTGCCATCAGTGCTAATGAAGGCCCTTCTGAGTTGTGCAACATCAGCATGGAGATGGGTGGCAAACACAAACAGGCCTACCACTGGGCAGCTCCACAGGAAGGCTGATTCCATTACTGCTGCTTAACCCTTTGAGTGCGAGAGCTCTAAACACATCTACTTCTGACACTCACAAGGTTAACTGTAAAATAACTTTAATTGGTATGTCACCTTAGACTGGGATCAACCCCTTTTGAAATCTATATTGGGGTTACCACCTTCATTCCAGGTCACCTTTTATGCAAATATGCTACAGTTACACTATCCAATTAGTATTTATGCCTTCTAAATGAAGGCGGCTAGACAGATTCCTCTGCTTTGCTTAGCACATGTGTTCTTTAGCTACCAAAATAAATCTATATGCCACCTTGTGGCCATTACTGTAACAGCATTAAGATGAGTACCACCTGGTCTTGGTGTGCCTTTACTAGTCAATTTTTTGGGGGATTTGTACTAGTCAATTTTTTGGGGGATTTGTATTGTAAATCACATAAGTCATATCGACATGTATATATCTGAAATGGTGTTCACAAGATATTTTACCTTGTATTTACTATTTTTTGCAGATATAAACTGATTTAATGTTATCTGCATATGCTAAGCGAGTTTCTCAGCTTTTTTTTTTTTTACATGCTCTGGAGGAACTCTAGTTTCAAATGAAAACTCAGGGGAATCCTAAGTTTTAAAATCTAGCCCAGCATTGTAGGATGTAGTGGGGGCTGGCCTTCCAAAATGTGCAATTGTTCAATTTCATATTACTGTAAAATCTCAGGTATAACACGCACCTGTTTATAAAATACGCAGGTGCAAATTATACCCAAGATTTTTGCCAAAGTGGTAGTTCCTAAGTATAATAAGCAACCCCTACTTGCCTGCAGTTAGAAGCCCCCTTAAGTCCAGCAACCCCCATCTGGAGGCAGCGGGCAGCATTCCTGCGCTCACCGCCCACTCTGTGCAGCAATATTGCAAAAAAAAAAAAAACATTAAAAGCCCACCTTAATAACCAGGACTCCCCCCTCTGTATTACAGGCAGCCATGATAGAGGGGCAGCATTCTTGCACTAGCCACCCTCTTTTTCCTCTCCCGGAACTCCTCTGAGCAGCCCTGTCAGGACCTACCATACAGTCAATGTGTACCTGTTTCACGGCTGCCCCCGTTTCACAGCTGCCTGTAATACAGAGGGGAAGTCCTGTTTTTAAAGGTGGGCTTTTAATGTTTTTTGCAATATTGCTGCACAGAGGAAGCTGGCTGTGAGCACAGTAATGCCGCCCGCTGCCTCCAGAGGGGGGTTGCTGGACTTCAGGGGCAGACAAGTAGGGATATTAAAGCAGGGGTATTTCACTCTTATTTTTTTTTTTTTTTTTTTCACTTTTGTAAAATACACCCCCCCACACTTCATGCAAGGTAAAATGGGGTAAAAATGTGCATATTATACCCCAGATTTTACAGTAATCCCCCTTTCCCCACATGTGTAAATTTTCAGCCTGAAAGTCTTGATATAAAAAGATGAGCCGACACATTTATGCATTTCATTCTTTGCTTTACTGAGAAAATAAAACTAGAATGTTTACAAAAGTATAGGAAGATGCAAGTTTTATATAGAAAAATTCAAGTGAAACTAGATTTACAATCTCAAAAATACAGTGCAGATTTTGTGTTAAGACATTAGCATCTTCTGGGAGAAAAAAAGTGGATGGGGTGCAAGTTATTTTTAAATCAAGGTAAGAACCATTTAACGTATATACACTGCCTAAAATTAACTTCTAATTAGGGCCCACGTTCAATGGAGTACAGCAATTCAGGGGTTTAAAAACTGGGAAGTGTGCATTAGTTTGCTTCCATCCAGAACTACTGCAATGATCTTGTAAACATAGGGCCTGCAGAATTAGAGACTTGTGTGCGCGCAACGTGACTTTACTAAATCAACCGTGGTTTTAGTTACAGTATGAAGACATTTGAATGAAACATTCCATTTAGGGGAAAGGTTAAAGTCTCATTAAGATCAAAAACCTTTTAATTAAAGTAGCAAAAAATATTTAAGCATTTTTCTATCCAACGTACTTCTTTTGAATGTTAAAAATAAGTTAACATTTAAAAATAACTTTAAAAACTTTAAATTTAACATGGTTTAAAACATCATCAATTAAGAGAAACCGGAACCTAGAACAAACCGCTCATAACTTCACAGTGAAAACAGGTAAATTAAAGTTACACTGGGACAGACCATTTCTGGGGGCAAGCAATGCACCATGAAACAAACGTTCTGACTAACATGGAATCCCCTCTACCATCAAGGGTTTAAGAGACCAAACACATCGATTTGCAAAAACTGAAAAAGCATTCCTAGCTTAGACGTAAATATGGATAAGATGGTTATTCTTTCCCTGTGGTGCAGATTCCTTAACCTAGATTTTCTCCACTCATTTCTACATACACCCTGACATCTAGAACAGATGTATTGTTTCACAGTGATGGTGGTGGAATGTCTCCCAGGAGAAAGCTGGTGCTGCTTAGTATTGCTGAAGGTCTCCCACTAGTCACTTGGCGTGTCCAATCAGAGAAATGCTTGTGCTGAATTATGTGAATACTTGGAAAAGTGGGTTTTCCTTGAGATATTCTGAAATTTGAGAGAAAGAATTAAACTAAAGCCAGAAAAAAAATTCTGTAGCAAAAGCAAACAAATACACCACATGTGCATGCAACAGAGCAAGTCTTCATTTCAAAACAAAGATGTCACATAACCGCACGTACGGAGAAATGTTTTGCTTCATCTAGAAATCTGAAAAGCACATATAAAATGTACATGTAACATCAAACCTACGCCATAGCAATTCTACCTCTGATGCAATCCAATAACCTTTGGGTTAAAAAGTTTAGATGGCAAACAATAGTCTTTCCCCAGGGCCATCATCTACAAAGCAAGGCTGTTTGGATTTTTTTTTTTTTTTTTACTGCTTTTACGAACAAAATGTTCATAAGCATAAATGGCACTTTATTTTATTAATAAGACAAATGCCATCGAATTCTGATCAGCCTTCATACATACTGACAATACAAGCAGTTAACACTTCTCTATAAACATTAACGAATTAACGACCACCACCACATGTCAGGACCATCACGGCTCGTGGCAGTGCTGGCACATCATGTAATTGTGATTGCATCGCTCATGGAACACATAGGTTGGGGGTGTTTAGTACCCCCAGACCGTGTGGTCCTTGAGGGGTTAAAAGTGAACATGATCACACTTTACATTCAAAAAAAAAATTTAGAACAAGAGACCAATGAACAGATAATCAGTGTTCCATCTCTAACCTGCAGCACAAGAGGTCTAACTGGGATGGCCAATGCAGTGGTGGCAGTACATACCAAGTAAATTTTGTTTTTGGGGTACGTGTTTTTGCCTTTGTAGAGGATCTTGGCTGGCTATTCTTGGAAAGGTCAGGTGCCCCATCACGACACTCCAGACGCTGTGTTAGTGCCAATTTCTGCTGGATAGCCATCCTGAGCAAGGTATTTAAAGTCTTCTTCTCGTCTTCTGCAGCTGCAAGCTGACGCTGCATCTCCTCCAACTGCGTCACATACTGATCACACCTACAGAGATAACGCAGACAATGTTGCCAATGCATGCACTCAGACTGAAAAGGAACGAACACTTAGAGCACCACATGGGTTCAAATGTATTGTATACCCACTGGCATTCAAAGTGCTAAGATTCCATTATAAAGGGTGTATGCACGAAAAGCAAGCCAAAAGGTATAGTAGGAACAAATAGACCTTTGATTTAAGTGGGACAGATATGAAAAATTTTACCAGAAAGGATACTCTTCATTTAGCTGGCACATTAACCTGCTGAACTATAAGACCCAGAATGTTTTTAGTCTCCATTACAGAGTACGGTTTTAAAGTGGGAATAGACTTGGGTTAGTGTCCTTCAAAAAGCAGGAACAGCCTTCTATTTAATTGCACTGTTCTATTTGTATTACTAGTTTCAGTTCAATCCAATACACAGATCCATGGAAGCTTGCAGTTGTGTGACGAATGTGATCTAGAGGTGGACTTCAGATTACTATATATGAAAACTAGAGATCAAATGCAAATATAAAATACACCTGGATGCTTATTATTGGAACTTATTCTGATTTAAATTTGTTAATAGCCAATCAGTCCGAGAGTTAAGACTTAGCTTTCAAAATAGCCTGTTAAACACTGATGGAAAAAAATTACATTAAAATGTTTATAAACGGCCTGTGAATTTTATTTTCAACCCATTCATTCAGTGCCAGTGGTTTACACAATGCATTCTGTGGGCACTTCAAAGTGTTAAGCTTCAGTGCTGCCATTATACCCAGGCATGGTTTTACAGAAATGTAATGTATTAAACCAAATCTCAAGTGGGGGCCACTCAGATTAAAATTAACCACTAAATCAGAAGTGAAGCAGAGAACAACCAAACCAACTGCTCAATACAAAGCATACAGGTAAAAAAGCAAGTTTGGGATATTTTAGGGGTGCAATATGACTATTTAACTTCCAATATTTTAGCATTTGTGTTTTAAGTATGATCAATGCGAGGTGTGAAATTTTTAACCCTTTTGAGTGCCAAAGGGGTACCCCTCTGGCACTCAAAAGGTTAAGTGTTTAGAATGTATTCCCTATTTACTAAAAGGCTGGCAGTTTATTAGTAAAGCGGTATATGCAATATTGTCTATTTAGACATGTCACTTTAGGTCTTGATTGTTGGCTAGTAAATATTTAACAAACTTAGAATTGCATTGTTTTTCAGTCAAGTAAAAATATTTCACTTGGATATTTGTATTACTCTGTTTTTAAGGCCAAATATTTTTGGACAATACCAAACACATCTGGAAGGTTTAATGTTTCTTCTCAGATTTCTCCATATTCAGAGAGGCAAAAAAACTCTAGTAGACTAGACTTCCGGAACACTCCCTCTACTGGTCACCTTTGTATATTAGCAAACACTAACAGGTCATCTATTCCACTTAAATAGGAGTCATATGGGGTATGCTGCTTACATATAATTTCTCCTAAAAACAGTTCAGTATATTAAAGGAATATAAACACCTAATCATTTACTTCCAACTAGCTTAAGTTTGTTCACATTAAATACCCAAAATATAAATTCTAAACTTGTTTTATCATGTGTAACCTGTCCTATTTAGAAAGCATATATTCAGTTCTGTACTGTTTGTAATGAGGCTAGTTTTTGATTAGTGCCCAATTCAAATTGAATCTCTGCTTATTTAGACACCCCTGGACTATCTCCTCAAGATTGCTATGGTACTTTGAGCAGTAGAGAAGTTAGCAATTGCAAATCTGAGTACTTAAGATTTTGGACTTCAAAATTGTAATTTTACAAATTCAAGCATGATGGGGCATTTCAATGTATCAAACACCAGCTAATTTTGCAGGTGTTAATGTTCCTTTAACTGCAATGCGCCAAACTCCTTCCTGGCACTCAAACGGTCAAAAGCTCTAGCCAAGGGTGAAAAGGTAGAAGCAACCTGACCAGATCGGAAGTGGTAGTAAGCAGAGAAGCCGTTCAAGGTTATCCAGTAAAGGTCGCTTACTAGAAAGGGACTAGTTATCGTCAATTTAAAAAGAGTACCTGCCCAGTTAACGGACGTAACTGATGTTATGCTTTGAAGCATCTACACAATCTGTCTCTTGTACTTCATTCTAGTTATTGATTAGACCAATTATGTCTGGAGCTAGAAAAGTTATCCTTTGTTTGGACAGGCACTATGAAGCTTCTCCAGATTTTGGTTTGGGCTGGAAATACTGAATTATAAGGACTGTGTTTCTGGTGTAAAAGTGTGACTTCTGTATAGAAGTTTTAGAATGGTTTCTATATTAGTTAACCCCATTTTTGCTACATAGAGAGCAATGTGCTGCTGATCCTTCAGCTAACACAACCGAAGGATGCAGCATTTAATTTCCTTACCTGTTCGCAAAAACAGACCGCAAAGAGGAGAACGTAGCAGCATCCTCCTTCAAGGCTTTTAGCTCATGTCTCAGTTTCAGCATGGTTTCTGAAACCAGAGCCTTCTCGTTTTCATATTTGCTCTTCAGGTTCGACATGGCTACTTCAGCTGTCTGAATAGAGATAGGCCAATGATCACATTTAGAAGAGGGCTTAAACATTTGAATTTGTAAATATATGCACAGCTAAAAATACCGAATCTTCACCTCCACTTTTGTCCAGACTTAGTTTTAATCGGCTGCTTAAAAAAATTTAAGGTGGGGGCGCAAAGCATCACATAGTGATTCACAACTCTGGCTCTTCAATGGCATCAGCAATTTGATTAAACCCTTGACCTTTCAGCTGCCAGTAGGTTGTACAAGCTCTTTAAAAGGACGACCGCTGAGCCACTGTGACATTGGCTATTGTTCCTAAAAGTCTTAATTCCGACATCAAAACCATCTATAGTCCATGCCATTATACATATCCACCTCTAGATGTACAAATCATGGAGATGGTCCAAGGCATATAGAACAGTGAAGTACATTATCCTACATCTTTTGGCCTTACACAAGTGTGCATTTTGTCTGCTCAATTTAAGAATGCATAGGAACACTTGTGTGCCATTAAGCCATTTTAATTGCAGCGTCTATTTAAAGCTATACCCAGTACCTATAATGTACCAATAGGTGACAAGTAGTAAGAATTCCCACACACACAATGGTACATAACAGTTCAGTGAGCTCTGCCAGAATCTTTACATTTTCCATGTGCATAATGCAACTGCTTGAAGGAAACATCAGTAACGTTAAGAGGATTGCAGCTTTAAGTCCCTTATACAACTGGAGATTAATGCTCTTAAGGAAATCCTGAAAGGGCCTAAGTTAAGAGACATCCATTAACCCCTTGGCGTCAGTCCTGGGAAGTAACCTTCCCTTTAGGACCACTTTGAAGATTCCGCTGGCACACGTGACCTGTGATGCATACCGGCATGCCGCACTGGGGACAAAGACCGCTCCGGTCTGAGCGGTCAATCTCACTCCCCATTTTTACTTGTAGCACTCCTGGAGGAGCGCTGTAAGTAAAGTGATGTGCCATGACAGTCACCGGCCCTTAACACAAAAAGCGCGTGACGGTCATAGCACGGCACGCAGTCGTTAAGGGGTTAAAGCCACTAATATAAAAAGGAATGTCAGTATACCAGAGGGAATCTGCAGATGGTCTAACAGGATGATAAACTAATAACTGGATAAAAACTGCCTAAGACGTTAAACTGATTTTAATAGGAAAAATTCCTAGATGGCTCCCGGTTCTCCATTTTAAAGTTTTGTCCGCATCGTCATTTATTAAAAGAGTAAATGAATAAAAGCACAAGTAGCAGCTTATGAGTACTATATTAATTTATTTATCAAAAATATAAAACATTTTACAGATTCACAAAACATACATGAAAAAAAGACATTGATATTGATGCGGGACATTAAAAAATAAATAGTATAAAACCGGGAGCCCTAATTATTACAAAATGTACCTGCTTATTAGCCTTCAGAACAGTCCTCAGAGTGGCTATCTGCTCTCGCTTTGTGCTCAGTAAAGACTTTAGCTTCATTATCTCTTCCACCAGAACCTCTTTGTCCTTGTCCAGTTCTGAAGCTATGGTTTCTAGTGACGCGTGCTGCCAGGACACCACAATAGCACCCTGCAGATGCTTGATTTGGTCTTTAACAATGGCTGTAAGATGGGTTATACCAAGCGGTTCCTTGGCACAGTCCCCACAATCTGACCCAAGAGAAGAGGCAGGGCTACTCAGGGGAGAGTTCTCACTTTGTATCTCAGCGATTTCCAAGTCCGGGTTAGTCAAGAGCTTGCCAAAGAGGTCGGAAGACTTTCTTTTTCGGAAAAGCATTTTGGAACCTTTTCCATCTTTGTAGTAGTCCAGCATAATGCGGTTCGGTGTCAGATTATTCCGCATGCAGACGTGGTGATAGAGATGTGCTAGCTCCTCCGTGAAGGACATAAGTTCGTCTTGTGTCACATTTAGTTTACTCTGAACATCACAGTACAACCTTCTTAAGGTCCTTAGTTCTTCCTGCAGTTCAGACAAGAGTCCTTGTTCGTTCTGTTCAGATCTCAAGCACAACCTGAGTCTTTCAGTTGCTTCTTTACTCTTTGCCTCCCATTCATCTCTCTCTTTTTGATGTCTCTCTTGAAAGTGCTGATATTGCTGCTGAAGTTCTTTTAGCTCTTTCCTGAGCCGGGATATTTCTGCATCTTCTTGACCACAAGAGCATTTCACTCCACCTTCTGTATTGTGTAGATTCTCCTGGTTATCAAAGCCATGCAGCTTCTGTAGAGACTTCATTTGTTCTATCAGTTCAACATTTTGCGCCTGTTCTTTACACAGAGCTTCCTTGACAACATCCAAATTCCTCTTCAACTCTTGCAGGTTATCAGCCATAGAGGCCTTTTCCCGATCAACCTTTGAAACAAGACAAGTTTAAAATTAGTGATTTTACAAGAAATGAGCCTTTTCAAAGTACTAGGTTGAACAAGACATGAATGTGGAAGTCTGCAAAATGTCAGCTTACAAGTAGCCAGTCTTTGGACCTCTATTTGGCACTAGAACTCCCATCACTGGAGTGTGTGGGTGGAATGATTGGAGTTTTAGTCCCAACTGCTAGAGGCCCAAACTTGGGCTACCCCTTTGTTAGGGCGTCAGGTACTACAGCTGCCAATTCAACCTAGGTCACGGAATATTAACACTTGTGTATTATAAAAATATAAACTTTGGCGAAGTGGTCTAAAATTTAATAAAAATGCTGTGTAGCCATAGGATATGCTCAACACGTGTCTCAAATGTTAATTTGTAATGTACTAGTTTATATTTGCTCAGTGAGATGGGTATAAATATTTGCATCTAGTCAATAATTACATGTTTTATAAAGTCAAGATGTAGTTCTCTAGTATCAAACAGAATTCTTCACACTTGTGGGCTTACAGTATATGGATTTTAAAGCAAGCTTGGAGTGCAGATTAAACACTAGATTATAGAAAGCATTACATTTTGAACACTTGTATTCATTTTCTGCTATGTAAAGATTGAGATAAGCATTTTATTAACAATTCAACACTTCTCTCGGTCATAAGCCCTTCATTTCAATGATCTGGCTTAGGCACATTTAAATGTTTAAGTGACATTCCAAGCGGGATCCTCCATTCCAAACAGATTACGTTAGTGACATGGGTTCCTTAGAATACTGACTCAAAAACATACCCCTAATCAACTGTTCTCCTAAATGGGACATTGATGTAGACATACTATATTATAGCACTAGAATACCACTTACCAGCATAAAAAAAAAAAAAAAAAAAAAAAAAAAAAAAAAAAAAACACAATATGTCTTCTCTCAAACCTTTATGGTTTGAGAGATTCACAAGCAAAGTTTCCCCTCCCACCCCTTTTACCTAGTGTAAACAATCTCTTCAGATGTGGAATCCAGTCCATAGACCAGACAGATAACAGAAGGGGACAATCTTCTTCCTATGCAAACAATGAAAGCCCTGCCCCCCTTGACAGGTTTTTCAGGTTTTTCCCTCATCTTAATTGAAGATTGTCCCTCTCTGCAGTCTACCTGGGCCCCTCCCTTCTGATCTGGCTGATCAGTGTTACATCAGTAAAAGGGGCAGGAAGGGGATACTTTTGTCAATTACTCTTGAACTACAACTCTGACAGAATTGAAATAACACTCTCCAAAGTCCAAATACTATGAAGATTAAATAGCGCTGCTCTATTATGAAACATTACTATCCCTTTAAGTCAAATACATGGATGACTGTCCTAAGCAAGTCATCTGTCGTTAAGGGGTTAAAGAACCCATTTTGCCATGTGATACTTTAACCAGGCTTGATCTTTATTGTATAGCATGCACACCATTGTTTCCCCAAAAAATTACACAAGCATTCATGTGGTACACATTTCTAAATCCAGTCTCCCCCTCCCAAACATTAATATATGGAAAAGATACATTATACCCAATGAAGTAGGATATTAAAGTACACAAAACTCCATGTTTAGAGATGTGCAGTTTGAGTGTGTGACCCAAGACTTGCTTACTATGAATTATCCCTCCCTTTATTTATTGGTTTTGGGGACCACTATAGCTAGATGTAGGTAGCATTTAGACAGCCTCCTGGAGATTACCATCTCCCCAGATCTATCCATTCCCAGGGGCACATCTAACACAAAACCCCCATCTGACTCTTTCCAACACAAATGTAAAAAAAGTATAAATATGTAAAAAGTATGAATACTGTAAGTTTACCAATTATTAAAAGTTTTCAGTTGTGTAGCGGGCTGAAGTGTCCCTGGGGAATTCTATAGTCAGAACACAGCCAATCCCTGTACCACTCGTACCAACGTACCACAGAAACGTATGGCCATCACTCGGAAGCACTGCCTCAGGACAAACAGGACCGGCAATCTGTCCCAGGCAGCAAGGATGGTAGACATTGGTAACTTCAATTCATTACACTATAAATAAATCTTTGTTTTAGAGAAATGCATCACCTGATTCTTTAACCCTGAGTGACGGAGTATGCAACACCTAAGACAGCACTCAAAGTATTGAGACCACTTCTTTAAAACAAACCAGTGCCATGCACAAAAAAGCAATTCTGGCCAATATTAATAATTTAAATGGGGCCTTTAATCCCTTAATTGTAAGCAGGAAGTTGGAGGATGCTTATACAATAGTTTAAAAGTCCCATTTTGATCAATGGGAGTTTTTATTCATCCAAAAAAGTGAAGTTCATTTGTTGCTTTTCTGGCCATAAAACACAGTGAGCAAGTTTATGTAAGGAAAGGTTTGGGATTGGCTGCCATGAAAAAAAAAAAAAAAAAAGTTACCTGCGTGAGCTGCTGCTTCAGTTTCTGGATTTCTGTCAGACTAAGCTCTGTGAAGAGGTCAGATGCCAGCTTGGGACCAGGATGGAATATGTCACTGTTGCGAGGTGTTGACATAAGTATTTCTCCGTTTGTCTTGTTCAGACCGCCACAGTTGTATCCGCTGTCAAACTCATCTTCATTGGGATCTTCAAAGTTTACCTGTAAGTTCCCAATGGAATCATAATGGAGGAAGCCTGATAATTCTCGCCTCAATTCATTTTTTTGCTCTCTCTCACTTTTGAGCGTCTCCAGTGCTTCTTCTAACTGATGTTCTGAGATGTCCTTCAGCCGTACAAGTTCTTCCAACTGCCCATTCAGAATCTCAATTTCTTCAACTCTTCTTTTTAACTCATGTTTTATCCCTTCAAATTCCACCTGAAAACAAGACATTTAGAATATGTAAACACTGTATTCAAACAAATTTCATGCTGTGCAAAGCCAACTCATTTTGTTTGAAAAAAAAAAATGGCATATAGCGTCCACTCTGGTTTCAAGAATGAGAGGAAAAACAGACACTGAACTGCAAGGTGGTCAGCCTCTGGTATTTTGTTTGGTTGATGTACAAGATCACTTAACCCCTAACGACCCTTGACGGTCATAGTAAGTCAAGGGTTGATCCGACTGAACAACCCATGACGTACTAGGACCGTCATGGAATTCTGGGCTACCCCCGTGGCTGCACTGCGTTCGGAGAGTCCGGAAGTGGATTTAAAAAAGTGCTCCGTGGTCCTTAACTGACCACACCGATCAGCCAGTCGTTAAGGGGTTAAGGACCCATGATGGTCCTGGATCATAGGTTGTTATACCCTTAACGGCCGATGACCATCCAGGATCCTCAAGGAATTCCAGATTGCATGCCGTTCGGGGAGTCTGGAATCAGATTCGGGGGGGGGGGGGGGGGGTAGTCCCTGGTCCTTAAGTGACTGCACTGTGCACACGGCCAGTCCTTAAGGGGTTAAGCTCATTCTCCCTAGTGTAGACTGAATCTGCGTCCATGTTGTGTAATCCCAGGATTTAGCCTAGGAGATTACTAGAACAAGTGACTGCACAAGAATCAGCTGAAACTTCTCCCAAGAGGCTCAGCTCCTGGACAACAATTTTATACCCAGAAATACAGGGAGGTAAACTGGACTAGGTTTATGGTCAGTGAAGTACATTAACCCAAAGGAAGTCTTGCCTTAAAGCAGAACTTTCAAAAGAATGACATGGCACTGCAATTAGTGATATGCACAGTTATTTTCAAGTATAGCTGCTGCATTAATGAAATAACCTTTTTTGGCAGGTAGGCAGCAGGGAACAGCACAGCCACCTTGCAGAGCCAGCATTCTCTGCGTCCGCGCTGTCTGTCCCCTTCAACTCTGATTGGTGAGTTGGATGGCTGTGCTGAAAGGTATTAGAAGGGACCGGCAGCGCAGGCACGTAGAGCACCTACAGCAAGATCCCAGCTGGTGTCTGCATAAAAGGTTCTAATTTTTGTTTAATGCAATTATACCAAGTGTGTGAATATCGCTAATGTAATCATTTGCCGCGCTATGTCATTCTGGTGAAAGTTCTGCTTTAATGAGGATTTTATTTATTTATTTTTTTTAATAATGAAAACCTGTGTGTTATAGGTCTTTTCTGCCAAGTAAAACAAAAAGGTACTCATCCACAATCTATGGAGAACTATTTACTGATTCATCGCTCAAAAAACAAACTAAGAAGTTACCACTAGGGAGCCCTGTTATTGTAAACAGAAAGCCAGATGGGAGCTTAAAAACTATTAAAGGGATAGTAATATTTCCTTTAGAAAAGTGCTGCAACCCACCCTTGTACTATATACAAAATGATCAGCGACTTAAATGCTTAATTCGCTCCGCATAGTTTGAAACATTATAAATTACCCCCTTCACACCCCTTATACTTGCCTCATCCATCAAGCCTCAGATCTGTAAGTGGATGGAAACGTGGGACAATCTTTGTCTATGGAAAGCCCTTCCCTCCTTAGACAAGGGGGGCAAAGTTTTATGTATACTGAATGGGGAGGTGGCATGGCAGTGTAAAAAGGGGCATGAGGGGGGATATTTTTATAATATTTCAATGATGCATAGCAGTGCTCTGCTTATGGTAACATTACTATCCACTTGACTCTGGAAATACACAGCAGTGCAAGTACCCTAGTTTTACTCAACAAGGAAAGCCCTACAATGTATCCTTACCCCATAAGTCAAAAGTCACTTTTAGAAAAGATAACAAGGTTTGCTTGCCAGGACCAAATCCAGCATCTCTCCAGTTGAAGGAGCCATGTGAAACTGTACACAGTAGGACACTTCTGTGATATCACCAAAAGCCTTATGTAGTACATGAAAAGTGACTAAGATCCATCATTCTTTTCCAGAGGTAAAAGTCACTGAAGATTAGTGTTGTATGAAGTGAAAGCGTCAGACTAGGCACTGAAGAAACTAGATTTGATGGCAAGAGTGGTGCACAGCAGAAATCCTGCAGCATCAAATGAAGCTAGAGAAACTTGAAAAACCTTTGGAACTACAAGGGAAAGGAAAAACGCCAAAGGAAGAAGTGGGATATGCAAGCAATCTGCTTTCTGCGGGAAAAATATCTGGAATAGTAGGCTACCAGAACGAAGAGATCTAAGTAGTAATTCAGGACTGACATACGCTGTCAAGAGCTCGCAGACTGACTTGTGTTTACTCCTGTCTGTCCTACCAGAGTAAGAAAAAGTAAATCATGCGGTAGGTCCAGAGTCACATGGCCTCCATTTCTAGAAAGCTAGGAAGGAGCAGCCTCCACTTTCGGTCTCTGAACAGATTGCTCTATGGGAGTAGACGTGATGCATCAGACCTCCATAGAGCCAGGGTGCTTGCTCAGATTTAGGTTCAGTGCCAGATCACTGGTTCTACAGGGGTCTGAGATATCAGTCTGAGCAGGAACAGGAAGTGGATACTCCTTCCTAGTCTTAAAGGGGATCTCTCACCTACATATGTGTAATGCTCATTAGTTAGAGCATTTATCTGAAAGACTGAAAATATTGTTCATTGTGTCAAAAAAACAGTTACATGTGCAAAAATTAAAGTTTAAAAAAGTGTCCGGCAGCCTACTTCCGGCTTGCCGACCAGAGGCAGCTCCGTCCCACTACCAATCATCCTCCCATGACGGAGGCTGTCACTAAGGTGGAGCGATCGCATTGGCTAGATATCTCTCTGCCAATGCGATCGCTCCACCTTAGTGACAGACAGCCTCCGTCATGGGAGGATGATTGGTAGTGGGACGGAGCTGCCTCTGGTCGGCGAGCCGGAAGTAGGCTGCCGGACACTTTTTTAAACTTTAATTTTTGCACATGTAACTTTTTTTTTTTTAACACAATTAATAATATTTTCAGTCTTAGATAAATGCACTAACTAATGAGCATTACATGTGTGTAGGTGAGAGATCCCCTTTAAGTCAGGTCTGTCCAAGTTCAGTCCTCAAAGGCCATCAATAGGCCAGGATGCAATGATTTCACCAATAACACAGGTGAGATAGGTGCGTCAGTCAAAATGAACCACTGTGTAATCGGGGAAATCTTTACATTCTGGCCTGTTTGTGGCTCTTGATGACGGCCCTGTCTTAGGGTAATTCCACACTACCAGCCATGTGATTTGTTATGTAAACCAGAGAAAGTTAGTGGTAGTCGGGGCGCAGTCTGCATTACAGTTACTTTAGCAATAAGGGCTAAGATGGAGTCTTACACTACCCTGAAGGTATTCTTGAAATGTCCTGCCTACTAGTGGAGGCCACTTGACCACATGGCTCTGGGTCAGCCAGACACAAAAAGACAAACAAAAGTAATTTCCCATTCTCCCTTATGGTGCTACCTTGCGTCTGAGGTGCAGCTCTTTAGCTCGACAAGTAAAGCCATAAAAACAGATGGGCAACACAGACCTTGAGCTGTTGGTGGACAAATACAATCGCCCTCCTATATTAGCCACTGGAATCTGGCAACTGCTGGAGTGCCCACTAACTTTCGTCTTTGAGAGTCTTATGCGGAAAGCAAGAGACGAGTTCAGGAGTTGGCCAACTGACCCAGGGGGAACAAAAATTTCCATCACTCAAATGGGTCTTAAAGGGATAGTAATGGTTAATTTTAAATTGATTTAATATTGTAGACATTAAAAAGAGATCAATGTAAGTCTTCTCAAACCATTATGGTTTGAGATATAACGTGCTAAAGTTACCTCTTCCTGGCTGTTTCACTCAAGTCTGCCATCTAGCTGACCGCTGCATATTCCAGTCATTTGACCAGACAGAGGCTCTTCAGCAGAGCTGAAATTACGCTATTTAGAAATAAATACTTCACTGAAACGGTCTACAAAGTGTGCCTGCAAGCCAGGCAAACTTTGTAGACCATTCCAAATGAAGTATTTATCTTTAGATATATTGGCGCTGCTGAAGATCTAGATCTTGTCAAGTGACCAGAATCTGCTTCTGACAGCTTTACAACTCGTCAAGCAGAAAGGGGAGGGACCAGAGAATTTATTTTCCTATATATCGCAAGCCATAACAGTTTGAGATACAAATAAGTGCAAGGACCCTCTTAATTGTATATACTATATACCTAATACTTTTTTTCTGACATTACTATCCCTTGAATTCAACTTTCCAACTCGTTACAAAGATATGCAGATCAAAATCTAGAATTCATGGGTTTAAATGAACGTTTAAGTACAAGTGAATCTGGGGAATTTTTACTTATCCCTATTGCGGTGTCTCCTTTGCTTTCTGCACGAGGCACAGAGACAAGTTTTTCCACAGGTCCGTACTCTAAACAAACCGTACCTGGTTTTCCTTCAGAACAGACACTTGTTTAAGGAGAGAGACATTTTCTTCCTCCAGCTCAGAGAAATCCTGCAGCTGCCGCATCTCGCTTATCTTGCACTGCTTAATTTCATCTCGCAACTGGGACTTCTCTCTCTCTACATCTTGGTATTCCTGTTAAAAGAAACACATACAATTAACTCAAAAACACAAACCAGCATTTAATCCATGACGTTTTCCAAGGATAACGCATCAATTTCTACAGGGGGAGAGAAAAAAAACAAAACAAAACACAGCATCTATGGGATATTTTCTGAGGTAGATGTATCAAGGGAGGGAAGGGAAAACGTATAACACGACTTTTCCCCCAATTAACCACTGAACCCAACTTTGAGTGCCAGAGAGGCATCCACCGCAACACAATGCTTTAGATACCTGTGGCACTCACAGGGTGAAAACAGGGATTTTAACACATAGAATGCGCTTCATTGCATTAATGAAGCTGGAGACTTCTAGAATGCAAGGGTTTTATTTAATGGAAATTATACCATAGGATTGAAATGGAAATTCTGCAGTTTGCTCAAATTGCACCTTCAGCTTTTAAACAGCTCTACTCTGAAACCGACGCAATGCTGTTTTTGCACATTGCAACTTCACTACAGAAACTCCATGAACAAAGTGTTAATGTTATACATGCCTCAAAAATATCCACACCAACTATAATCTATTCACATAACATACAACAATACCACGTGTTAGTATGTAAGTCATGGTAACGATAATGGACTATGTAATATGGGTATAATTGTATGGAATGCAGTGTGTGCGTGTATTATATGGTAAGAGCAATGTGTTTGTACAGAGTTAGAAAAAAGGCCTCATGAAAGTCTGGGACACTTACACCTGGTTTCAGTGTGTTTTGTATTTTGTTATTTTTACCTTTAAAGTTATAAAAACTTGAGACGTGTTCTGTGATTTTTGTTACCTGTGACGTGCTATGCTACGTTCATTAGGGTGGACGCAGGAGGGTGTGTTTTAATCAATGGAAGGGGAAAGTGTGGAGATGTTCCTTAACCCTTGTGTACCATAAGGCAATGCATTGTATTCCTCTGGCACTGTAAGGGTAAAGTAATGTGTGTACAGGGCGTTTGTGGTGGTGGTGAGAGTTATGCTGTATGGCTTTTTTCCCCCTTAATTTCTTAACAAGAGACATTTGTGGTGAAGTGTAACAGCACAGGGCTGCAAATAACAGCAGCGCATGGGAAAATGTGCAGCATGATCCCCCAGTGTTGTGGCCCTGAGGGTGTGGTGGAGTGGGTTAATTATTTTAACCCTTTAAGAGGCAGGGAAGTATGAAACTGACCTGTGTTATCAGTGGTTTAATATAAGATTCTGAATGAAATGTACAGAGAAATTTGCAGATAAAATACATTTTTCTGCAATGGAACCCACATCTATATTTCCCCTGTATAAAATGATTGGAAGAATACATTAGTAAACGAGATATTTTACACAAAGTTATTAAAATTCAGGTTCCAAAACAAAAGTCAGCTGAGACACAAGTGTGTTATCCTAGACAATGATTGCTTTGATTACTTGCTGCAGACAAACACTGTATTGTCTCAGACAGGAGAAGCATTATGGGGTGAACTTGACTAAATTTTTTACATTCATTGAAAAAGCAAAATGCCATTTAATTTAAATCTGAACACCCCTACAAGATGTAGCCTCAATTAGAGTGCTATCATCTGTTATAACTCGCTGTGTAATTTTTTTTATATAAACGTGTTAAAGAATAATCCGTGATTCCAAAGAGTACCTGGTGACTTCTTACCCCAAAAGAAAAGTGCATTGCGCATGTCAGCACAGAGCTGATCTGCCCTTGTAACTCCCCCCGGCTACACGAAAACACCTACATCAGCTTGAGATCCTCCTGCAGATGACGTATGTGTTTTCGTGTAGCCGAGGGGAGTTACAAGAGAGCCTCTAATTGAGGCTACATCTTGTAGGGGTGTCCGTTACGCTTTAAGATGATGGAAGACACCCCCAAAACGAGTTGTGAAATCTGTCCTTTGGTATATATAGCTTTGTTTTCTCCATTACATAGTAAATTAGGTTGAAAAAAGACACAAGTCCATCAAGTTCAACCTTCGCCTCATACCTCAGTAACTGAGAATTTTATAGCTTTCCCGCTACCAATTAAATTAGTCTTTATCAGACCTTCCTGATCAGCCTACTGATAAACAGTATAACTCTGTTCCCTTTGGAAAGAAATGTATCTAATCTTCTCTTAAATGTATCCATTTTATCTGCCATAACTACCTCCCTGGCCAATGAATTCCACAATTTGACAGACTTTACTGTAAAAAAAAAAAAACCTTTCCTCTGCTGAAGTTTAAACCTTACATACATATAGTTAACTGTGAGGGCATGAAAGGCATGCAATGAATTGTGCTACACTGAACTAGATACATCTGGCATTGAAAGGGTTATTATCAAATTACAGTACAAGACGCAAAGCAGATTCCTTAGTCTGACTAAGCACAACTTACTTCAAACCATTAAGATCACCATATAAAGGGTTACACCTGTATTCCATTGCAATTAACTGGTTTATGTGAGATTCCCACTGAAATCTATGCAGAAACTTAGATAAACCCTTGACAGTTAGTAATGCCAATGGAAACCAAGCCTTAAAGGGTTATTAATGGTATATATAAATAAGCATTACTGTAGATATTGAAAAACTAAGTCCATTGATGCCAGTCCTATCAAACCTTTCTGGTATGAGATACCATTTTAAACTCCCTTCCCCCTTTCCCTGATGTCAGCTGTAAAGCTGACAGATTTGTTTTGGCCGATTCGAGGTGGCTCTTCAGCAGGGCAGAGATAGCACTATGTAGAAAGAAATACTTCATTGGAATGGTTTAGTGTGTGCCTGGTTTGCACACACACTTTGTAGACCGTTTCAATGAGGTATTTCCGTCTACATAGCGCTCTCTGCCCTGCTGAAGAGCCACCTCGAATCGGCAAAAAAATCTCAAGAGCGGCCTTGCAGTCCTGGGACCAGGATCTCCTGTCAGCTAAACTCCAACATCATTGGGGGGGGCGGCCAAATACTATGATGATTAGAGCAGCTTTTATTATGAAAAATTACTATCCCTTTAAGCTTTTGGAGTACCAGAGGGGTATGCATTGCAGTATTAAGTACACCTCTGGCACTCAAAGGGATAAAACTTTGTGCAACAGAGCCAACAAACTGCTGGAGCTTCAGCGCCATCAGGCCAAGCACCCAGTGCAAACAGGACACCAAGGGGAAAGGGACATTATCCTATTATACAAGTCCTAACTGCATGTACGTGTGTATTTTACAAAGCAAAAGGAAGCACCAATGTCTCACGACCACTAACAAACACGGGGTAAAGTCCTTCAGAACAGAACATTTAAGTCTTAATATTAATCTCCTACAATAAACAGGGAGATTAAAGTCAGATCCCAGTCCCCACAGATCCTCTAGTATCAGACTGGAGTCCACGGTGACTGGCCACACAACCTGTAAAGTCTTTTGGTTTAGAGACATACTTTTGCGACGGGCTTCAGAAAGCAGACAAGCCATTCTGGGGCTGCAGCTTCAAAAGTTATATTAAGCCATTTTTAATCAAGTGAGAAATTAAGACTGTGCTGGCTGGCATGCCAACTAGATATTTGCACTCCACACTGCTTCCTCTCCAACCTGGCAGCACACCACAGTGATCTCCCTTCCAGGAAGTACCAATTAGCATAAACTAAACTGACAATCAAGCATTCCCTATAGAGATGTTCACAAGGTGAGAATGGGGACAGGTGACCGTTCCGTTTTAACCCTTTGAGTGCCAGAGGGGTACGCAACATATTGCAAAGCAATGCTTTGTGTACCCCTCTGGCAGTCAGAGGGTTAATGCCATATTTTTGGTATGCCCTTTAAAGAAGGCTTAACTAGAACACTTCTTAGAACAGTTGTCCGAATGTACTGTACCTTCTTAAGGTTTTGTATAACCAGGTTCAGACGCTCGTTTTCTGAAGTGGTGTTGGTAAGAAAAGACTTAATCTGTTTGATTTCACCCTGAAGGTCATCTATCTTTTCTGTTAACTTCAGTTCCCTTGAAGCAGTTTCTTTGAGCAAGTTTTCCTCGCGGCTCTCCCCATCGGCAGCAGTTCGCTTGTGATTACTGTGGGATTCCGCCAATGCCTTGAAAGAAAGGAGAACTTACATTTAGACCACATTTACTGCAGGCAGGAAACAAGGGACATTACAATTACAGAACGTTTTAGATAATCCATTTATAAGTAGTCGTATGTATGGAGTTCCATTTTCAGGAAGAGGGGAGGAAAAAAAAAAAAAATTATAAGAGTTAACGTAATGTAGCTCTTGCACTTTGATTATTTCCCCGCCCCTATCTTGACCTGTCATTATGCAGTCCACAGGATCAATGAAAAATGCTAGACAATTTGGGAGTCTTGTCTAGACTATAGCACCTACACTAAATTCTCATCTCCAAACAAGAGTATGAGCAGACTATTTTTGCTCTAAGTGAAAGGACTTCACTAAGATCTACCTTGGAGCTAAAGTTCAAGAAAATCCATTTGGGATATTTTACAGCCCATTTTTTGTCACCATTTTCTTCCTCTAATAGGTTGGATTATACTTTTTTCCTGATACTTTTTTTTTTAACCCCTTTACACAGCAAGCTTACAGGAATTGTGGTGATTAAGAGGCATCTTACAGGGATACCTACCTAAAAACAACTTGAAAGATAAATATCATTTCTACGTGTTGTATTAGCAGTTTTAGTTACAAAACTAGTTTGAGTTTTTACACCTAGAAGTAAGAGGATAAATACATTATAAGTGCCCTGTAGTTCATGCAACCTCTAAAAACCCTTTGTTTTCTAAGGTCTAAAATCCAGTCTTACATTTGTCCTTTGCTTTCCAGGACTCCTATTGATAAACGAGCACTAATTGACACATTAACCAGCTTCGATAATTACAAATACCACAAACACTATGAACAGGACAAATGAAATGCATTCAAGTTTTAGGATGGACGTAAACTATACCAACATTTATTGGCATTAGTGTACCTTTAACCCTTTGTGTGCCAGAGGCGTGCACAATGCATTGTGTGGCCTTCTGACACTCAAAGGGTTAGCATTTAAAAAGCAAGTCTTAATATATTCAAAGGTTATTAGAATTACCAAATCTGCATTTCCCATAGGCTTTTATCAGAATTTTCACTTGTTACTTTGAAAAGAAAAGCAGCGTTTATACCTGTGGAATGCTTTCAAACACTTCTGGGTTATTATAACCTTGATTTTATATCAATTATATTTATTTTCAAATTAAATTTTGATACGTTTTGAGAATTTTAGCCTTATGGAGATAGCAGTTTTCCTGCTGTTTGAGTACGCTCTTTGTAGGTTTCCCAAACAGATGGGTTTACCATCTCCAAATGCGCAAGTGTCAGCCAATACTGTATCCAACCCCTACAGTTGTGAGTATACATCTTTACAGTTATACTTTTTGTCCAGACAATATTGCACTATTGGGCACCTCTCCTGTTTTCTATATTTCCCATTAGAGGGCTGTTCAAACATACTAAAGCACAGCAATAAATGCCGGCTGGAAGCGTGGGCTGTTGAAAGTGTATATTCCATTTTCAGTGTAATTTCTTATTTGTCTTTAAAAGAAAGTTTTTCCATGTTTACATAACAATCCTCCGAAGGGAGGCCACTGGATTCCAATGGTGTGCACGCAAAGTGAAAACTGTAATGTATGTTTAAAATTTGCTCATTTGTCTGTGTTTTAACAGAAGCACTCAAGCATATGTACTTTTTACACAAACCCACACAGCGAGGGTTACTTGACTATCTGCCAAGTTTATTTTAAAACTCCAGGATGTGGCTTTTGCACTTGACAGAACTGCAGCACCATTTTAAGGGTGCATACATTTTTGTTCTTACTTCACAATAGTTTGAAATGCAGCCATCTATGCATTGCTGTACTTAAACATGGTGAATGGACCCCAGTGCTCTATGGGAAGTCTGCCATATCCTTTTTAATTTTCCCTTAACCCTTGGAGGGCCGAAGGGTTACCCAACACATTGTAAAGCATTGTGTACCCTTCTAGCACTCATAGGATCAGTAGACTTACACAAAGTAGGGCTTTTCCTGCAGAATACCAGGATATTTGCACTGCTGGTAGTGGATTCATTCACGCTCAGCCATTAATATTACATTCTATGTAGAACTGTAGCAAGGTTCACTGAATTCACAGAATGGAGCCGCATTACTTACTGCAATACAGGTGGCACAAATGCCAACACAATATTTTATATATTAGTTTGACCTGCAATAAGATTTAAATTAAGCAGCTCCAAGTAGTATGAGGACCCTGTATTTACTCATAATTAGCCAACTCATGTGTACGAGTTTCAAGGGAGATGACTGGGAACGCCATTCCAAGGAAGGGGGGGGGGCATGGAAGCAGGGCAATGCTAGCACAAACTAAACATCACCGACTACCATAATTCTCAATTTAAATGGGCCTTTTAACCTCTTGAATACTAGCAGTCCACGCCAGTGGAAGAGTTTTCTATGGTTCAGTTGATTTGCTCGATAGCTCTAATTGTGCACTTAGCCCTTAACGGGACAGTAATGTTTCACAATAAAAGCAGCTCAATACTGTCAGTTGTAGTACAAGAGTAACTGAATGATAAAGTATCCCTCTCCCTTTTTACAGATTTAATACTGCTCACCTCAGAACAGCAAGACTGTCCAGATGGACGCAGAAAGGGACAATCTTCAACTAGCATAAGGGGGAGAAAAAAAAAAAAAAAAAATTTCAAGAGGGGCAGGGTTTTCCTTCTCATCACAGTAAGATTGTCCCTTACTGCAACCTGTCCGGTCAAGAGACCAGATTCCACATCTGAGGTGAGCAGTGTTACACTAGGTAAAAGGGACGGGAGGGGGATACTTTATCACTTACTCTTGTACTACAACTCTGACAGTACTAAAATCACGCTCTGTGGCCCAAATACTAAGATTAATTGGAGCTGTTTTTGAAACACTACTACCCCTTTAATGAGCAAAGTAGCATGCAACACATGCAATAACTCCTTAAGACAAGTGATGAAAAATATTTCAGTGAGATTACAAATGATAGAGGGAAGGTACCTAACCCCACACATTAACAGTATCTCAGGAAAGCCATATATACCTCTTTCATTTGCTTAAGCTCCAACTTAAGCGCCTCAAATTCTGATTCCAAGTCTGAATATTTCTGTTTTAATTCGGAATTCTCCTCCAACACAGCCAGTCCATACTGAGCAGCTTGGAACTTCTGTTCTGTCGTCTCTTGGAGTTCAGCTGACAAGCGATCTAGCTCGGTCCGCAGTGCTGCAATGTCCCCCTGATCCATGGTGGTGTTTTATTCAAAGAAAACTGAACTTCAGCTGAGCCTGTTAAAATGTGATATATTCATTTATGTGGATACAATTGCACACTACATAATTATGGGAGAAAAAGTGCGTTAGAATACCATTTTCACCTGCTAATCATCAACTCCTTCGGCGCTAGAGCAGAGCTGGCAATGTGAGGCATTCTAGCTGTTGCTGGACTACAACTTCCATCATCCCAAGGCCACAAACTGCTGCCAGACAATGGCCTTTGTAGCCCAGCAACAGCTGGAGGGGCTCATTTTGTCAATCCCATTGTCAGAAGCATCTCGAACATGTTGCAAAGCAATGCATTTGAGAAGTCTAGCATCCAAAAATTTGAGACATCGCATTGAGACAAACTGCTGCAAGGCTATAATCCTGTGGCCTGATTAGCATCGCAAGACAGAGAATTAAGTAGGTTCTGTATCTTTATTAAAGGGATAGTAATACTTAAAATGTAAAAAAAAGTTGTAGGTTTTATCCCCCTGAGTAAAACAAGAGTACTCCCACTGCTGAAAGGTGTTTCATTCAAAAGTTATTAATTTTCAAAGTTGTTTTTAGGTGCAATATCACAGTGGCCTGAAATTGTACAGTGGCGCTGTTGCTACACGATCCTATGGACAGCTCTGGTCCCGGGACCATAAATCTCCATAGGATGGTGTAGCAACAGCACCACTGTACAATTTCAGGCCACTGATATTGCACCTAAAAAATTCAACTTTGAAATTTAATAACTTTTGAATGAAACCTTTCAGCAGTGGGAGTACCCTTGTTTTACTCAGGGGGATAGATAAACCCTACAACTTTTTTTTTTTTTTTTTTTTTTTTTTTTTTTTTACATTTTAAGTATTGCTTCCTTTTAAGTCTGCTTTAACTTGCATTTGTGTTGGCAAGTCTTAAAGGGGAACTACCACCCAACAATCTTTAGCTTCACTAAGCCCCCATCTAGCTGCTTAGTAGCGCTAGTCGCCAGAATTATTACCTTATTTAATAGATTTAAGCTTTCTTCCATGGGTGACAGGCAGGACGGAGCGCGGACATCTTCCCATTGTGACGTCCGTGTGCCTGCGCTGTCAGTCCCAGCCGGGTCTAGTAGGCGTTGCTAGGAGCCATTTGGCTCCGGCTGGGACTGACAGCGCTGGCGCAAGGACGTCACAATGAAAAGATGTCCACGCTCAGTCCTGCCTGTCAGCTGGGGAAGAGAGCAGAAATCTATTACATAATGTAATTATTCAGGAGACTAGCGCTACTAAGCAGCTAGTCGCCAGATGGGGATTTAGTGAAGGTAAAGATTGTGTGGGGTGATAGTTCCCCTTTAAGTCAGTATTGCAAAATAGATCATTTCACATATATAAACACCACCATCTTATTCATACAGATGGAGATTTAATTATATATTCCCTCCGTTAAACACCTGTTCCTCCTGTATAAATTATCCTTCATTTACCGAGTGCCAACAGCACAAAATGTTTATAAAACAATGAAACAGACCAGAACTTCAGTCTTGTGACCACTTATTACTCAGAAAGTGTTCCATATTCTTATGATCAGTAAGGCCGAATGTGCAACAGTGGCAGCGTCAGGCAGCCCTGAGGCCTTTTGCACACACTTTTGGGCCTTTGAAGTCTCATGAGACATAATTGAGTAAATAGAGATTCTCTTGGTTTGCTCATTCCACTGTTCCTTTGTATACACAGAATAAAAATAAACTGTCTGCCATTCTCTTTTCACCACTAATTAACTCGCCCGTCTCATTTTTAATGGACCCAATATCACCTTTTTGCCATTTATATGCTTTTGTTCTTTTATGCAGTAACCTCCACAAAACTAGTTCAATTGCACGTTTACAGACCATTACTTTTAGTTTATAGTCTGTACATTCAAACATTTAAATAAAAGTCTTCCTCCCCATTCCTATTCCTTCCTTGTTAAGCCATGTTGATCTTTGTCAGTTCCCAGTTAGTAAATACCGGATTAGTATATTTACACAAAGGCATTCTGAATAAGGTCCCTTCCTTTTGTTTTTCATCTTTGTAGACGTCCCATTGAACGCTCATCAACACTACTTTTACCATTGTTAAATTGAACATTTCGGTACTTGCTCCCATATTATACCCCATTTTATGCAAATGTCAGCGAATACCAGACTATGATCACCATTACTCAAGAACTCTTAGTCATGTATTTTGAACTAATTTCAGTCAAAACAGGCAAGACCTCATTCCTAGTATTCAGGAGCTTTTAGCAAAACCCCATCAGCAATTTTTATTGTATAAACAGACCACTGTGGCAAACCGTTCAACCCATAAGGCATTCACATTGTCACTGTCCCCTTTATGTTTCCTTATAGTAGATGCCATGGCTTTTTAAAAGTATAGCCAGGGATCATGAAGCCCCCACAAAACCTTACCTGGCTCCAGGATGCAGATCTACTTACATTAATAGGGACCCTTGTTATAAGGTGTGTGTCCCTAAAATCAATATTAAGATATAAGAACTGCCCAGGTATTGAGCTTTGTTACCAGACACAGGATGCCATTAGCAGCACAACAAAGACAGGTGTTTATCAACTAATGTTTGGCTTTAAGTTAAAGTCTGTAATTGTCATGAAGGAAAAAATGTTATATACAGGAATCAAATATCAGTGTTCCCACAAAAGGTGACCAACCCAACACTGAAGTAGTTAACAGCCCCTTTGGCAACAATTGGAAAGGCAGTTAACTGACTGTAGGTTCATGGTTTTAAGCCTTTTAACAAACAAGATGTGTGCTACAAATTGCTTTGCAATGCACTCTGTTGAGCAACACATTGTGAAACATGATGTGATCCCGTTTAGTCCTGTTTCAACTAAAATATGAAAGCCTTCAAGTTCTTAGATGCAAAATGTATTCTTAAAACCAGCAATATACAGTTTCTAATTGGTGGGGGAGAAGCGATAGAACTGACAGGCCGATATAGTGGTAATGTGATTGGTACAGACTGGTTTTAGATCTGGAGAAGGCAGACATGTGTGTGCATGATAACAGGTCTGATTCTTGGGTAGAATGCAGAAGGTAAATGAGGACATGCTAGAGAATGCATGGTTATGCTTAGTGTAATAAGCGGCTCTTTGATCTAAACTATACAGTTAAAAATAAAACATTACATAATCAAATTTGTAAGGGTAGACTTAAGTCTGGGGTTAACCTTGTTCAGAGAGGAATTGTCTGGCATTTTGCAGCTGCACTGTCGTTTTGCCAGGAACTGTATGATATGCTCCAGAGTATCTCTTCTCTGTGTATGGCATTTGTGAGCTAAAAGATTGCACACTGGGTGTGAGGACAGTCCCAGTGAGCTTTGTGCATACCTTTGCAAGCTCATGACCCTTGAGCATCTCTGACTTCCATCTAGATTTACATGTAAGGTACAGAAGGTATTTTGAGTTAGTTATCTGTATTTAAACACTGCAGTCTGTATCTAGCCAATATGCATCATCTTGAAGTAGTTTACATAATCCTAATTGGCATTGGGTGTGGCTCATTAAGACCAATCTCATTCAGCTAATTAGGAATAGATGCGAGTACCATTAAAACGGGGGATCAAAAAATACAGGCAACAAGAATACTATGCCAAGAGACACTTTGTATATAGTGCACTTCAGCCCTTTGGAAGAGAGACATCTCTAGCAAACAGGTTAAGGGTCTGATTTAAATCATAGAGTACAACACTAATAAGGGGTTTTATTTCTCATTTTGTTTTTCAGGGGAGCTGTACATATCACTACCACTGATGGCATAAGACAACTTATTCCACCGAGTGCAAGTGGGGCACGAAATACGTTGCTCTGCAGTGCATACCCCTCTGACACTCAAAGGGTTAACACAAGACATACATTCTCAACTTTTCATAGTCATACCTTCCAACATTTCATGTGGCCAAAGAGGGACACCTTTGTTTTAGGTGGTATTTGTGGGGTAAGAGCATTACTAAGAGTTTTTAGGCCATTTCTTGACCTATTAACACCTGTTTGTGTAACCTAATAAATAACTTATAACAAGACCAAAGCATTTAATTTACAGACACTTTATAGATACACACACAAGTATGGAATCCCGTATACACTGGCTAAAGTGCACCCAGCTTCTGCTCCGGAGCAGAGACATGACCCGAGCCGTCCGGAGTGGGGAAGCACATTCGGCAAGTCTCTACTGAGTGTGACTGCAGTCATGCGCAGTAGAGACTCACCGAACGCGCTGATCCTTAGCGGGGAGCTCCAGGCAGGTCACAGTGAAGCTCCCTGTGTGCGAAACCACACATGCGCAGTAGAGACTCTACTGCGCATGTGCGGTTACTGCTCCCAGTAAGTGAAGCATTCTACCACTATGTTATAGGAGATTATAAATACACAGACTCACATATATACACACATTCTAGTTGAAGAGCCCATGTACACAGGCCACAGTGTCATCTAGCAAAGGCGAGCCTACCAGCACTGCGGCTGATACAGGGCACACCATCTTCAGATCGTAGTCCTCTGTGCACCTGATTACGGTCTGAATTTGGAGCCCCGCTCCGTTATCAGCCATGGCACAGGCAGTCGGTAGTGCTCGTGACAGCATCTGACAAATACACTTTTAGAGAACTACTATACAGGATATTTTAAATAAACTAATATTACACTTAAGTTATGATAAGTTTTATTGCTGGAGAGCATTATACACACACACACATCTCAAAGCCTGACCTCCTAAAAAGAGGGAGATCAGGTTGGGAAAGAAGGATTTGGGCCATAAAGCAGGACTGTCCCTCTAAAAAAGGGACACTTTGGAGTTATGTACCCCTAATATCTCACATAAAGAGGGACACTTGGGGAGGTACAGACCCCTAATATCTCACATAAAGAGGGACACTTGGGGAGGTACAGACCCCTAATATCTCACATAAAGAGGGACACTTGGGGAGGTACAGACCCCTAATATCTCACATAAAGAGGGACACTTGGGGAGGTACAGACCCCTAATATCTCACATAAAGAGGGACACTTGGGGAGGTACAGACCCCTAATATCTCACATAAAGAGGGACACTTGGGGAGGTACAGACCCCTAATATCTCACATAAAGAGGGACACTTGGGGAGGTACAGACCCCTAATATCTCACATAAAGAGGGACACTTGGGGAGGTACAGACCCCTAATATCTCACATAAAGAGGGACACTTGGGGAGGTACAGACCCCTAATATCTCACATAAAGAGGGACACTTGGGGAGGTACAGACCCCTAATATCTCACATAAAGAGGGACACTTGGGGAGGTACAGACCCCTAATATCTCACATAAAGAGGGACACTTGGGGAGGTACAGACCCCTAATATCTCCTAAAGAGGGACACTTGGGGAGGTATGCAGACTTCATATTACTTACCCATACCCACATAAACGTGGAGCAAGAACAACTCACCACTACATAACTAATAAGACAGCCAGTGCTTTAAATTAAAGACTTTTATCCTCTTTAGATCACTAAAGCACCAACATTCACGGGTTCAACAGTCCCCTTTCCACTTTTTGGGTGCCAGAGGCATTGGTACACTTCTGGCACTCAGAGTTAAGCCAGTATACACTTATTTCACATGATGCAGTCAGCTGGCACACAGTTACCCCACTTGTCCCGGTGCATATGACCCCTAAGCCGCGCACTCTTACTTGCTCGCACTTCTATCCCCTAAGTTCACGACCGGCTTATGGCGCCATCTCCACAGCGGGTCCTTCCTGCTGGGCGAGACCGGGTGAGACTGTGAGGCAGCCGCTACTCCGCGTACACCGCTCTGTTACCTGACAGATGGCGTGCAACAAGTCCAGCCCGCTCAGCGTTCCGGGCCCCGGTCTAGGAAACAGGAGGTGGGGCTCAGGTCCGTTACGCTTTGAAAAAGCTCCCGCCCTACCCATTTAGTGACGTCACGGCGCGAAGGAAGGGAAAAGCTGGTCAGCCATTAGCCAGACCGCCTCTCAGTCTCCTATTAAACTCCACCTCCTCTTCTCAACGTGAATTGATTCGTTAACCTGGAAGGAAAGGGGCGTGTTCACTGCGGGCGGTTCAATACGGTTCTATTTGTTGTTTTATTGGGCAGGTGTACCTTCACTCTCAGGGTACAGGACTGAAAGAGAAAAATGATTGGTCAGTGTTCCTGAGGCGCTTGTCAAAAGAGTTACTCACTGCGCCTCAGTGGAGTGCATTGCACAGTCCTATGATACTCTAAAGGGCCAAACTTTGTTTGTTGTATGTGACATACTCATACCTCCCAATGTCCCAACTGTCCCTCTTTAGGAGGGACACACTCTCTTTTAGACACAAATCCCTATGTCCCACCCTGATGTCCCTCTTTTTAGGAGATCAGAGTGTGTGGTGTGTATCACCCTGATGTCCCTCTTTTTAGGAGATCAGAGTGTGTGTGGTGTGTATAGAAGTGTATCACCCTGGTGTCCCTGTGTATAGGAGATTATACTGTGTGGTGTGTATAGAAGTGTATCACCCTGATGTCACTGTGTTTAGGAGATCAGACTGTGTGGTGTGTATATAAGTGTATCACCCTGGTGTCCCTGTGTTTAGGAGATCAGACTGTGTGGTGTGTATAGAAGTGTATCACCCTGGTGTCCCTGTGTTTAGGAGATCAGACTGTGTGGTGTGTATATACGTGTATCACCCTGGTGTCCCTGTGTTTAGGAGATCAGACATTGTGGTGTGTATATAAGTGTATCACCCTGGTGTCCCTGTGTTTAGGCGATAAGACTGTGCGATGTGTATATAACTGTATCACATTGCTCTACAGCAATAAAACTCACATTACTGTTTGTATAAATGTCAGTATATGTGTTTATAAATTAGTCTGTGTAAATAAAATACTTTGGTCTTGTCCTAAATCATTCATTAGGTTTCACCAGTAGGTCATGAAATAGCATAAAAATTCTTGGTAATGCCCTGCCCATCAGACACACCCAGCAACACCCCCTAAAACACAAGTGTCCCTCTTTGGCAATTTGAAATGTTGGAAGGTATACATACTTCACAAGTGTCATTCTTTCCAATCAAAGTCCCTTTGTTCCACCCAGGTGTCCCTCATTTTAAATCAGACTGTGTGTGTTGTGTGTATAGTAGTGTATTGCATTACTCCACAGCAATAAAACTCATATTAATGTTTGTTTAAACGTCAGTGACTGTGTTTATTAATTAGTCTGGGTAATTAAAATACTTTGGTCTTCTGCTAAATCTTCTTTTTTCCAATTCAAAGTGCTGTCAATAAGTCCAGTACAAGGAAACATTTAAAGAGGAACTACCACCTGTTACGGTGACCACACGTCCCGGAATGCCCGGAACTGTCCCTTATTGGGGGTCTGTGTCCCGCTTCCTGGGTCACCCCCCACCGGGACAACAATGAGTCCAGGAATGGAGCAACATGCGCCAGTCCAGCCAGCCATTAAAATGTATTTGCTATATGGTCCTCATTGGCTGGCTGAACGAGAAAGCTTGGATGGAGCTGGTATGCTGGTGCGGCATGTGAGACCTGCGGCTGAGGCTGCCACCGGCGCGCCACGCTGACCATCTTTCTGAGGCTGTTCCCACTGGGAACTCTTACTCCGTGTCAGCCTCAGAAAGATGGTCAGCTCCGGCGGGAGCCTAAACCGCAGGACTAGGGTGACCACATGTCCCGGAATGGCAGAATGGAAATGTGGTCACCCTACCACCTGTTTTAAAGTTTATGTCATCTAATTCCCCATCTGGCAATTAGCTCGTCAGTAGTGCTAGTCGCCAGAATAATTACCTGGTTAAAGCGGAACTTTCAGATAATAGCCAGTCGCCATGCATTCATTAAATGCATGGCGACTAGCTTGAAAATAGATGTCTTACTGTAAAAAAAAAAATACTTGTGTCTAATGGAATCCGTCCTGTTTGGAGACCAGAACTGAGTCTAGAGTGCAGACATCTTGTCTGTGCGCATGCGCCGTCTGTCCCGGTCTCCATAGAGTAGACTGCTTTGCACCATATGGTCACCGGAAGAGAATGACAGCGCAGGCTCACAGACCGCACTAACCTGCCCGTCAGTCCTGAAACAGGACGGATTCCTCTAGACACAAGTATTTTTTTTTGGTAATACATCTATTTTCAGCTAGTCGCCATGCATTTAATGAATGCATGGCGACTGGTTATTATCTGAAAGTTCCTCTTTAAATAGAATGAGACCCCCCCCCAATGACCATCTCCACAATGCTCCAAATCTCCATATTGCCCTCACATTGCCCCCATCACCTCCACATTGCCCCCAACAGCTCCACACTGAACCCATCAGCTCCACATTGACCTCATATTGCCCCATCATCTCAGCATTGCCCCATTCAACTCCATATTGCCCTCACATTGCCCCCCATCAGCTCCACATTGCCCTCACATTGCCCCCCCATCAGCTCCACATTGCCCCATCAGCTCTACATTGCTTGCCCCCATCATCCCCATATTGACCTCACAGTGCCCCCATTTTCTCCAAATTAAGCCTCATTCTCTCCCCCACATCTGTTCCCTACCTCTCTGGTGGTCCAGCGGTAGGAGAGATATGTGCTTCTGCACAGACCTGCAGCTTCTGGAGCTCCCGCGCAGTCAGGATGATGATGTAATGATGATGTCATCTCCCAGCGCTCTGCATTACTAAAGAGCCGGGACAGCTCAGCAGCTAAAGGTCTGTGAGGCACAGCTTACAATGCGGCAGGTGACGCGGCATGCCACGCCACTTAAAAAAAAATATCCATTGCAATGGCAGGTGCCCCTCTGTAGGGTGCTCCTGTAGGCAGATGCCTACTCTGCCTTACAGAAAATCCGGCCCCGGATGAAGGGTATAACTTAAGTTAGTTACGTGCAGACGTGTCAGACAGGTAGATAATGTGGTACCCTCTGTTTGGAATAATACAGAGGGAACTGGGCTATAAAAAACACCTGGATGAGGAAGACAAGGCCTAGCAGGCTTCTGCCACCTTGTATGGCTTAGGAGAGAAAGTATGGCGTTATCAGGAGCTTGCTATCAGGGCTGAAAGTCTCCCAGGTAAGCATGAAGTCTTTCCTCTGCTCTGTGGGAATCAATTGCTATTTCCCAGTCCATATTTGTGGCCAATTTCCTCAGGGGCCACCCATCAATAGTCCATCTACTTACTGCTCCTAAGACCTTGTTCAACAGAGGTGTAGATAGGGCCTCTTCAGACTCCCAGTCCACCATACGTAGGTGGAAATGATTATTGCTCTCCAGGTAATCTTGGCATGCATTGCTGATCCCTACTAAGCTGAAATAAGTAAAGGGAAAGGTAGTCTGTCTGGAATAATTCTAACTGGCTTTCTTGTAAGGGTGTTCCTTATCGTTTTTGTAAGGTGCACCCTAAACAGGGTAAAAATGCTTTTAAAGGGATAGTAATACTTTGTTTTATCTTTATTTTATTTTGTAGGCATTAAAAAAACACAAAAACGATATAAGTCTTATCTCTCAAACCTTTTTGGTTTGAGAGATATTCACAAGCAAAGTTTCCCCTCCCGCCCCTTTTACCTAGTGTAAGCCATCTCTTCTCAGATGTGGAATGCAGTCCATAGACCAGACAGATAACAGAAGGGGACAATCTTCTTCCTATGAGAACAATGAAAGCCCTGCCCCCCTTGACAAGTTTTTCAGCTTTTTCCCTTATCTTAATTGAAGATTGTCCCTCTCTGTAATCTACCTGGGCACCTCCCTTCTGCTCTGGCTGAGCAGTGTTACATCAGTAAAAGGGGCGGGAGGGGGATACTTTGTCATTGAACTACTCTTGAACTACAACTCTGACAGAACTGAAATAACACTCTCCAAAGTCCAAATACTATGAAGATTAATTAGAACTGTTTTTATTATGAAACATTACTATCCCTTTAAGTGTGCTTTGTGTAGTACCACCAGTCATTCATTTTAAGTGTTTGCACTTGGACCTTACATGACAACTGGAAGGAGAGCTCTCAGAGTTGATGAAACACTCACCATTCAGTGAAATGCATGCCATTTGGGACTGTACAGCAGGAAATTACTTTTCTTCAGTTAAAGAGGCAACACGTTGCCTCTTTGTATTTATTAGATCAGTGTTTCTCAACCTTTGTTTGCCCAAGGCACCATAACACACATTCTGGAATTTTTAGAAGAAACATCTAACATATGTCATTTGACAAAGTCCCAATGACGGGGGAAATACAATAATATTTAGTTATTCTTAGGCTTCATTATCAGAATGACAAAAATAGCTTAGCGTGCTTAGCAATTTCCATAAACATACATTTGAGACTGAACATTCACTTTTTCCTCAAAGTCTTCATAGAAAAAAGGGGCACCCTTGGTGAGGGTCTGCAGCACGGCAACATGACATGGCACCATGGTTTAGAACCATGGTATTAGAGAAACATGGAGTCAGGCCCGTGCACACATAGACACCAAGGGGGGCTTGAGCACCTGCCCTTTTTATCCAAAGTGTCCTCGTGCCCTTTTATAAAAAAATAAAGTTGCCTCGCCGCCCGCACTAACCCCCCCACCGCTCAGTCAGGTCTGTGCCTCCTTCAGGACAGACCTGTAGATGCTGTGCTCCCTCGTCAGCACTTTAGTATTACAGAGCGCTGGGAGATGACATCATCTCCCAGCACTCTGCATGAAGAGAAGACCGCGTGGGAGCTCCTGCAGCTACAGGCCTGTGCCAAAGGAGGCACATAGAGACCTCTCCTGCCGCTGGACCACCAGGGAAGAGGTAGGAAACGGACACTGGGGGGCAATGTGGAAATGATGGGACAATATGGATCTGAAGGGGGGCAAGATGGAGATGATGGCAATGTAGAGATGGTGGGGCAATGTATATGAGGGCAAGTTGGAGCTGATGGCAATATGGAGCTGATGGGGGGCAATATGGAGATGAAGGGGCAATGTGGAGCTGATGGGGGCAATATGGATCTGACAGGGGACAATGTAAGGGCAATATGGAGATGATGGGGGCAATATGGAACTGATGGGGGCAATGTGAAGGTAAATTGGAGCTGATGGGGCAATATGAAGCTGATGGGGGCAATGTGAGGGTAAGTTGAAGCTGATGGGGCAATATGGAGATGATGGGGGCAATGCAGAGCTGATGGGGGCAATATGGATCTGACAGGGGACAATGTAAGGGCAATATGGAGATGATGGGGGCAATGTGAGGGTAAGTTGGAGCTGATGGGGGCAATATGGAGATGATGGAGGCAATGTAAGGGCAATATGGAGATGATGGGAGGCAATGTGGAGCTGATGGGGGCAATATGGAGCTGACGGGGACAATGTAAGGGCAATATGGAGATGATGGGGTCAATGTGGAGATTAGGAGCATTGTGGAGGTGTCCAGTGGAGATGGCCAATGGGGGGTGCTTCAGATTTCTGTGCCTACAGGCTCCTGAGATGTAAATTCTTTTCTTTTTTTTTAAATATATATTTTGAATAAATAATTATGAGAAGTGCCCTTTTTTTCATTTGAGCCCCTGCACCCCAAAAGGATTACAGGTTCAAAGCAAAGGAGCATTCAGATAACCAGGACTGTATTACAGATGATAGTTGCCTTTTAAACTCACTGATATAGTGTAATAATTAATATGATAAATGCTGCTTTTGTTTGTTGAACATATACAGCAGTTTCTGATTTTACATATAAATCTCCATGATACTATCAATATGCTCCTTTGCACAAATTTCTTATCATTTGTTTATAAACTGCATGGGAGTTGTAGTCTCCAACAGCCACAGAACTAACGTTTGCTTACCGCTGGGTTAGGGTAACCAACATGACCTTCTAGCAATGCTGGGGTTAATTGATACAGTGCTCATCGGTGCTGCAACATGAATGCAAAGTTGTCCTTAATGAACAGTGCTTGTTTTGTTTCGATCTTTCTTCTTTCAGCAATACAGCAGAAAAAAAGCCATTTTCTGTGGATCTAGTGCCAACCTCCTTATATTGCCTATACAGAGTTCTGTCTTCCGGTTTGTGACACTAGAAATATTACTTTCTAGACTTAAAGGGATACTAATGTTTCACAATAAAAGCAGCTCCAATTAATCTTCATAGTATTTGGGCCATGGAGAGTGTTATTTCAGTACTGTCAGAGTTGTAGTACAAGAGTAATTGAATGATAAATTATCCCCCTTCCGCCCCTTTTACTGATGTAACACTGCTCACCTCAGAGCAGCAGGACTGTCCAGATGGATCACAGAGAGGGACAATCTTCAGTGATCATAAGGAAAAACCTGATAAACCTGTCAAGGGGGCAAGGTTTTCCATATGATCACAGTAAGAAGATTGTCCCTTGCTGTGATCTGTCCGGTCAAGAGACCAGATTCCACATCTGAAGGGAGGTGACTTACACTAGGTAAAAGGGGTGGGAGGGGGATATTTTATCATTCAATTACTCTTGAACTACAGCTCTGACAGTACTGAAATAACACTCTCCATGGCCCAAATACTATGAAGATTAATTGGAGCTGCTGTTTTTGTGAAATATTACTATCCCTTTAAGACTTTGAGTGCCAGAGTAGTATGGAACGCATTGCAAAGAAATGCATTCCGTACCACTCTGGCACTCAAAGGGTTAACTGTGACTGATGTAATAAGTAGAATTGGAGTAAAGCAACTGCACCGTAGGCAACAATACAAATTCCCAAGTTTCTAATTGATTAAAATTGGGTTTTAACTCATTCCGTGCTGGAGAGATAGCCAATGAATTGTGAATCAATCCAAGCAGTTATAATCCCTGTTAAACCCTCTAAGTGCCAGAAAGGTATCCGATTAATTGCGTCGCCATGCACTGGACACCTCTCTGGCACTCAAAGAGTTAAATCAGCGGTCATCTTTATTAGTCCCCTATGGTCCAGTTGGTTTGTTTCATAATCGCTCCACTTTTACTAGTAATAAGCCTTACTGGCCAAACTATAGAGTCAGGACATAAAGCTGTCACAAGACTGGATATGACGGAAACGAAGTAACAAGGAGCTATTGTCTCCGTGTAGTTAGCTTCCATGTGATTAAGGACCCCTCCTCTTGGGTGATACTGGCTCTGTCACCCATGCAGAAAGTTATGGTGGCGGCCTATTGTCCCTTTCACAAAGGTGACTATGGCCTCATATTGATACACCAAGACCCACCATGCTGCATCTTAAAGGAATAGTAATACTTTGTTTTATCTTTATTTTATTTTCTAGGCATTAAAAAAACATGAACGATATAAATATTATCTCTCGAACCTTTCTGGTTTGAGAGATATTCACAAGCAAAGTTTCCCCTCCTGCCCCTTTTACCTAGTGTAAGCCATCTCTTCTCAGATGTGGAATGCAGTCCATAGACCAGACAGATAACAGCAGGGGACAATCTTCTTCCTATGAGAACAATGAAAGCCCTGCCCCCCTTGACAAGTTTTTCAGGTTTTCCCTTATCTTAATTGAAGATTGTCCCTCTCTGCCGTCTACCTGGGCACCTCCCTTCTGATCTGGCTGAGCAGTGTTACATCAGTAAAAAGGGTGGGAGGGGGATACTTTGTCATTGAATTACTCTTGAAGTACAACTCTGACAGAATTGAAATAACACTCTCCAAAGCCCAAATACATGAAGATTAATTAGAGCTGCTTTTATTATGAAACATTACTATCCCTTTAAGGGCTTAACAGCCATGTATTCTTATGGTATCATTTCTTTTTAAGTAGAATACAAATTAGGGTTATATATATTTGAAAATGTTAATAAAGTTTTTGGCATACCTCCCAACATTTTAAATTGCCAAAGAGCGACATTTGTGTTTTAGGGGGTGTTGCTGGGGGCATGACTGGTGGGCGGGGCATTACTGATAATTTTTAGGTTATTTCATGACCTGTTGACACCTCTTTGTGTAACCTAATAAATGATTTATAACAAGACCAAAGTATTTTATTTACACAGACTAATTTATAAACACAGATACTGACGTTTAAACGAATAATTATGTGAGTTTTATTGCTGTAGAGCAATGTGATACACTTATATACACACCACACAGTCTGATCTCCTAAACACGGGGACACCAGGATGATACACTTATATACACACCACACAGTACGATCTCCTAAACACAGGGACACCAGAGTGATACACTTCTATACACACCACACAGTCTGATCTCCTACACACAGGGACACCGGGATGATACACTTATATACATACCACACAGTCTGATCTCCTAAACACAGGGACACCAGGGTGATACACTTCTATACACACCACACAGTCTGATCTCCTAAACACAGGGACACCAGGATGATACACTTATATACATACCACACAGTCTGATCTCCTAAACACAGGGACACCAGAGTGATACACTTATACACACACCACACAGTCTGATCTCCTAAACACAGGGACACCAGGGTGATACACTTCTATACACACCACACAGTCTGATCTCCTAAACACATGGACACCAGGGTGATACACGTCTATACACACCACACAGTCTGATCTCCTACACACAGGGACACCAGGGTGATAGACTTATATACAAACCACATAGTCTGATCTTCTAAAAAGAGGGACATACGGGTAGGAAAGAGGGACACTTGGGATCTATGTTTTTGGAGCTAATACAGCTTAAGACCACTTTTAATTTTAAACATAATCTCTGGCACTGTTCTTTTTTCTTTTTTACACTAGGGGGTGCTGTTGCTATTTTTTTTTCCTTTCCCTTGACTGGCATGGTATCCTTGAATCAGTTTTGCAGATGTTGTGATGGGATTCATTCCATGTCCTTAAAAGAAAACAGAGAGATATAGTAATACATCTTCCTGGTGTGTAAAAATATATAGACGCAAATAAGCAGCTACACACATATGGTAATATCCCCAGTGATACACTCAAGATAAACCAGTTAAGCAGAGGATCCACTGGGACTGATATACTTAGACAAACTGCAGTGCTCCTTATACAATCCAAGTGTACCATTGGGGACAAATACATCGATTTAACCATTTGAGTGCCAAGGTTTACGTTTAAGTTGTAAGCAACACATTGGGGAGCAATGTGATGGTTACCTCTCTATCATTTAAAGAGAGAGCAATGTAAAAAAAAAAAGCCTTTATAGGAGTGTTCAGTTGCATTTTTTGTAATGCATAGTATATTTTGAAACCTCTTTTACCGTCATATTCTTCTCGAAAATCAAGTTAAAAGTTTCCCCCTCCCACCCCTTTCCATCATGTCATGCAGAGTTCCGTCAGATCCGAAAGCCAATCAGATCAGAAAGAGGGACAATACTGTGTGTGCTGTGTTGCAATAACGACTGAATAAAATACCTCTTGGGTAGGAATACACTTGTTTTACTCGGAGGATAGACCCTACAATATATATTTTTTGCCTATTAGGTTACTCTCTCTTTAAAGGGACAGTAATGTTTGACAATAAAAGCAGCTCCAATTAATCTTCATAGTATTTGGGCCATTGAGAGTGTTATATCAATACTGTCAGAGTTGTAGTACAAGAGTAATTGAATGATAAAGTATTCCCCTCCCACCCCTTTTACCTAGTGTAACACTGCTCCCCTCAGATGGGGAATCTGGTCTCTTGACCGGACAGATCACAGCAAGGGACAATCTTCTTACTGTGATCATAAGGAAATCCCTGCCCCCCTTGACAAGTTTTTTAGGTTTTTCCATATGATCACAGAAGATTGTCCCTCTCTGTGATCCATCTGGACAGTCTTGCTGCTCTGAGGTGAGCAGTGTTACATCAGTAAAAGGAGCGGGAGGGGGATACTTTATCATTCAATTACTCTTGTACTACAACTCTGACAGTACTGAAATAATACTCTCCATGGCCCAAATACTATGAAGATTAATTGGAGGTGCTGTTTTTGTGAAACATTACTGTCCCTTTAAAGTGTTAGTAATGTCTAAAAAAAACTTTTTTGCATTTAGAAGAGCTTAAAAAGCTGATCTAAATGCAAAAAAACGTATCTCTGAAACCGCTATGGTTTAAGAGATATGGGCGTTTAAAGTTTGATTTCTCCTACTGACAGCTGTAAAACTGTCAGCAGGAGATTTGTGTCGGTCGACACTGTGGCGCTTGAGAAGTATCACAATCTCGTTATTTACCACAAATCCCTTCATTGGAATGGTTTAAAACGTGTGCCTGAACAATAGGCACACGTTTTAGACCATTCCAATGAAGGGATTTTGTGTAAGTAACGAGATCCCGGCACTTCTCAAGCGCCTCCGTGTCGACCAACACGGATCTCCTGCTGACAGTTTTACAGCTGTCAGTAGGAGAAATCAAACTTTAAACGCCCGTATCTCTTAAACCATAGCGGTTTGAGAGATACGTTTTTTTGCATTTAGATCAGCTTTTTAAGCTCTTCTAAATGCAAAAAAGTTTTTTTCAGACATTACTATCCCTTTACCATGAGCTCTCTTTCGATACCATTTCTAGTTACGTCTAAAGTTTTGATTGCTTTTAAATTGGTATTTAATTACTTCTTAGAACGTACATGAGTTCTGTCCTTGGACTTTTCCCTCCGCTTCATTTACTATAACGATATTACATCCAAAGTGCTATCAGTCAGACAGACTATTTTGAGCTCTTGAAACTGTGTATCAGTATCACCCTTCCCACATATCCCTGTAGCAGATTAACACCTCATTTTATGTCAACGAGCAAAACATCACTAGCCACTTTATGTCACAAGCACTACTAGAAAATAAATCACATTATGTAATATCATTTTCATACTGCAAGTCCATTCAGATTGATTAAAAACCCTTTGGTTAATAGAGTTCCCAATGCATTGAGAAAGCCAAGTGTTAAAGCTAGTAGTTGCTCACTCTACCCTATCAAACAGCCCTACAGTGTATAATGCCAGTACCGAAATGCTTATAACTTTTGAACAGACTGACAAATAAAACCACAAATACGATCCAGATCCATATAGGATCGTATTATATATACAGGGCTCATAATTTCCACTCTCCACTAGCCAATGGCGAGTGAAAATTTAGCCCTGGTGAGTAGAAATTCAGCCCTGGTGGGTATGTTATGTATTGCAGTGGTGAGCAACTTTTCAGGTCTGGCTAGTAGCAAAGGACTTCACATTTTAAGCCCTGATTTATATATTAAAAAATAGTTTGCATTATGGGGAAAAGTAGCTTTGCTCATTATAATTTGTTTGCCATCTAAAAAGTAGTCAGGGCTACAGCAAAATGTATTAAACAGATGTGTAACCCCTTAACGACCGGGCGATCGGCGCCGCGCCGTGAGTTAAGGACCGCAGAGCTTTTTTTTTTTTCTTTTTCCAGTTCCGGACTCCCCAAACGGCATGCAGCCGCGGGGGGAGCCCGTAACTCCATGACGGTCATAGTATGTCATGGGTCGTTCAGTCAGATCGACGCTTGACGTACTATGACCGTCAAGGGTCGTTAAGGTGTTAAGAAATTTAGCACTAAGATAGGTCTTGAGTAGGGAGCAGTCTTTTTACAGATTGTTGATTGGTATTTCTGTTCCCGAGATATTGAGCACCGAAGATAAAAAAGGTTTGCTCACGCCCAGTACAATTTGCACAAAAGAAGTCAGTGCAGATTTGTGAATACAGAGTAGAGGCTTCTAATTCTGTCCCCACATAATTAAAGTTCCCTGAATCGATTAAGCGTGTTTTATATGCTTATCGATCAAAGAAAACAACAAACAAAAAAGTTGATTGTGCTAATGAGCCATGTTTAATCAAACAAAACATTCAATAAAGTTTATTAAAATGGTTGTTTGTGCAAATTGAGCTCAATCTAGCAAAACATATGACAAAAAGGGTGTGTGCAAAAAATGGTCTTGAAAGCTTGCATTCTAAACAGGGCCGGACTTACATCTCAGGAGCCTGTAGGCACAGATATCTGAAGCGCCCCCCCCCCCCGACCATCTCCACAATGTTCCAAATCTCCATGTTGCCCTCACATTTCCCCCATCACCTTCACATTGCCCCCCATCAGCTCCACATTGCACCCCATCAGCTCCACATTGCCCTCATATTGCCCCATCATCTCAATATTGCCCCATTCAACTCCATATTGCCCTCACATTGACCCCCTATCAGCTCCACATTGCCCTCACATTGCCCCCCATCAGCTCCACATCGCTTGCCCCCCATCATCCCCATATTGACCTCACATTGCCCCCATTATCCCCAAATTAAGCCTCATTCTCTCCCCCACATCCGTTTCCTACCTCCCTGGTGGTCCAGCTGTAGGATAGATCTGTGTTTCTGCACAGACCTGTAGCTGCTGGAGCTCCCGCCCTTTCTTCCCTTTAGTAATGCAGAGCGCTTGGAGATGATGTCATGATGATGTCATCTCCCAGCGCTCTGCATTACTAAAGAGCCGGAAGAGCTCAGCAGCTAAAGGCACAGCTTACAATGCGGCGGCGGGCAGCTCGGCACGGCATGGCAAGCCGAGCCACCTCAAAAAAATATATATATATATCACTTGCAGTGGCAGGCGCCCCTCTGTAGGGTGCGCCTGTAGGCAGATGCCTACTCTGCCTTACGGATAGTCCGGCCCTGATTCTAAATCTGCTTAGTTAGCCAAGAAAGGTATCAACAACTGTATTTGCCTCCTGTATTTCTACAGCTAACACGGTATCAACTCTCATCTGCAAAAAGTGCTGCATTGATGAAAACTTTCAAATAACTATAAAAATATTGATAGTGTGAGAAGCGCACTTAAACAAGCAAAACATTAAACCGCAAAAAATACTTTAGGAACAAAACAGTGAAAATTAATATTGCAAAAACTAACGTGTGGTCAGCACAGCCGAGGCACCCTTCACAATTTGGAGCCCTAGGCTCAGAGGGGACAATTACAAATTCCTGTTGATGTAAATGGATCACTAAACCCCTTGAATGGGTCCAAGACATTGCAAAATAATGCTTAATAGACCTCTCTAGTATTCAAGGGTTTAAAAACCTAATGGAAATCATTGGAAGCTCAGAAACTTGTATTTGTTCCCTATAGTTCAGTTGGTTGGCCCTGATAAATAAACGTTTGGGAAACTGACAGTGACAGCCCCAAACACATGTAGTCATAGACTTTGGTGATGATTAGAGGAACACCCCAAAACACCCACAGACTTCCATCTTGTCCTCCTCACGCAGTGTTAAGTGAAGACTTTTTTGGATTAAGTATCTTAGTAAATTGGCGTTAGGCAGGGTTAAGGATTTAAACTCAATTTCAGCGGCTGATTTACCACGGAATCAACGTCATACATCCACCCCACTGGGACTAATGCACAAAAAAAGAGAGGAGTGATTCCTGGGCAAACCAACTGCACTGAAGGGGAGAAATGAATATTCTCTAATTTCCCATGAATTTAAATGGGGTTTTAACCCCTTAAATCCTACGGAGAGCTACAATGCATTCAAGGGGTGAAAAAGTTCAATTTAAATCAGTCAGAACTGATTTAACTGCGGTGCAGTTGGTTTGCTCCAGAATTTTACACTTATCTTTTTGTACATAAGATCCAGAAAGTTTCCTTCAGTTTTATAAATATAACCCTTTTAGTGCCAGGCACTTTGGCACTCATAAGGTTATGGATTGGGGTGGGGGGATTTTTTTTAATCCTGTTGGTGCCAAAAGGGTACTCAACACACTGCAAAGCAATGCTTTGCACGGCCCTCTGTCACTCAAAGGGTACTTAATGTATTTTCTAGCGTGCTTGGGGGGAAACAATTTTCCCGTGCACGCTCACTTAGAGGACAGTGGCCTGTACTTTACTGTGTAAGATGCAACCGGAAATGGTGAGCGCAAGTCAAAATGCTTCCCCCGGTCACCTGAAAAACAGAATGTGCCATAGAAGATACCTTCAACTGTATCATGATATACAAACGTTTACAAGCATACCTGTGAATACTCTAGCATTCATTTTTAGATAATCATTTAATCTATTTTATCATCAGGATTTATTTAAATGAATGCTATATTACTTTTTTTTGCTTTCTTGAAATATTTGCATATTACAATATAAAAAAAAAAGAGTATAGCATTTCTAAGTATTTTATCGACAAGAAATGTTCAATCATTAAATCATTTTAATAATAAACTTCAGTAATTTTTTTTGCGTTTAATTGGGGTGAGGGTTCATAAAATTGAAAAAAAAGTTAATATAGATAAAATAACATCAAAATGAGGAAAGTAGAGTTAATCTCAGCACATTAACGGTATAATCCCTACCTAAACAATTAATAAAAATGTATCTATAAAAGATTAGATTAGAAATGTAAGTTTAGGATCAGATTTTAGGAATCTGAGATAAATAACCTGTTACAGATAGTAGCTGGAAGTACATGCTGTTTAATATAATATAACCTGATTTAATTTATAGGTGTTAGTGCCCCTGTTAATCCCTTAAACGTGTGACAAGTTTTTTTTTTTTTAACAATTAAATACATTAGCATGTTGGATAAAACCCCCAGCACAAACTCTTTAACCCCTTGTGAACCAGAGAGGGGGTGCAGGCATTGCAAAGCAATATGTTGGACCACCCCTCGCTGGTTCTCAAAAGGTTAACAGAAGTTTGTTGTAGGTCTATTTTAAAGACGTACAGTATTTTGCTTGATTCGACATTTCTTGAGCTCAGTGAAAGCTAATACCAAGCTATAGGCTGCAGATAGGAGCAGCAGCTCTCTTTCACTATCCCTGGGTATTCTGATCCCTTCTTGAATTGTGTGGGTTATTTTTACTTGTGATGAACAGACAAGACAGTTTTGGGAGTGACTGAACCATTACGGTAATGATGAAACCCCTTCCTTTCGTGGAAAAGGCTGAGTTGACAGAGGACTACAGTATATAAGCTTGAGCAAGGGGCTTGTGATGGTTACCTCTCAGTTTTGGTTAGTACCTTCCTTACCTGCTGGTTCAAGCTAGTGAGATGTTGATGGTGGATGCAGTGGATAGATTTAAACCTTAGACTGCCAAAGGGGTGAACTCTGCATTGTGTCTGTTCACACCTATGGCATTCAAATATTTAACTAGCTGCCTCTGTGCTGAAATTGTCTCTAAGTTTCTTTTTTTTTAAACTCTTGGAGTGCCAGAAGGGTACACAACGCATTGGCACTCAAAGGGTTTAAAACTTTTAGAACATTTTTTTTTACAGAGCAGCTTGTTTAAATACATTAACCCCTTGTGTGCCTAAGAGTGACTCATCAGCAATCTCTCTCAGTCTCTCTGGTGAGCAAGGTGTTAAAATGCATCCACACATCTATAATGAGTGCTGGAAAGTAGCAGAGAATGGGGGGGAATTATCCTTAAGGCGACTGACCTGTTACAGATATTTTGGAGGAACTGCATAACTGGAATCTAATTGATGAGTCTCACTCTCTTCTTCTTTTTAAAGGGAGACGTCACCTTTTTTCTCGTCCTTGTCTGTACTGAAAGGTAAGTGGCAATTACCCTTATAATATAATAATAATAATAATTAATAATTACCCTTATTTATACAGCTTCTATACGGTAGTCACTGGGGTATATTCATCAAAGCAAAACCATGGAGAAATTCTGGGGTAAAACTTCACAATATATGGCACATGGATATGAAGCAATTCTGTGCAAATCAACTGAACCATAAGGAAGAAACTCAAATGATTATTGAGTTAAATAGGACTTTTAACCCTTAGAATGCTAGAGAGATACCAGTGCATTGTTTGCACCCCCCCCTTTCTAGCAATCACGTTTTTCAAAGTGCCAGAGCGGTATCCAGCGCATTGCAGCGCAGTGCGTTGGATCCCTATTTGGATTTCAGGAGGTTAATAAATGGGAATTTTAATGTGTTCCTTATGGTGCAGTTGATTTGCCCCAGAATCGTTCCACTTTCTTTGACACATGTGCCCCCTCCTTGTATCAATTTTAACTTTAGAATATAACTTTTCTTGGGGTCCCCCCCAGAGTTTCTCAATCTTTGAGACATATACCCCAGTATCTTTAGTTTTAATTCAGAGGCGCACAGGTTGTGGGTCACTGGCTGTTCTTGTACCACAACTAGGATCATGCTCAGTGTGCCAATGGCCACTTAAGTTGTAGTTCAACAGCAGATGAAGTTGCACGGCATCCCCACCTCTGCTCTATTTATGAATTACATGATGCAGCCACACTTATCTTAACATACACCTTTATATCATATGAAGAAAACTTCTTGTATTTACAGAAATACATTAACCCTTTGAGTGCCAGAGGGGTACGCAACGCATTGCAAAGCAATGCGTTGCGTACCCCTATGGCACGTAAAGGGTTAAAAACAAACATTTTTAGTGCCGTGATAGAACGGAAAGTGACCCTGTCACCTTAAGCTATGATTAGATCATTTTAAAGAGAATTAAAAACTGCCTATATGTCGTGCCAGCTATTGGTTTGTAATATAAATAGTATTTAAGAAATTAACCTTTATTTGTTGATTTCTCAGTGTAGCATTTTTTTTTTCTAATTATTTTTTCACGCGCCAAATAATTTCTAATAGCACAGCAAGGGAGAGATGCACTAAGGCGTGATAAAGAGATGATAAAGAGGAGATAACTTCTCCAGTGATATCACTTCTCCAGTTCCTATGTTATTCCATAGAGCCTATGCACTAAGATCTCGCCACCTTTGGAGATGTTAGTGCATAAGCTCTATAGAATAACATAGGAACTGGACAAGTGATGAAAAAACATGGCACCACAACATATAAGTAGAGTTTAGTTCTCTGTAAAACAAAGTAAACTTATATTAGAATGACAGGTCTACTTTAAGATATATAAAATTGCGTGTGCTGTTTCTTAGTGGATGCGGATTTCTTTGCTCTTTAGTGGAGTTTGCACCTCTGAATGCCAGAGAGGTATCCAACGCATTGCTCAGCACTCAGAGGGTTAACCACATGAGCAGGAAGTGAGGCGTGCAGTGGAAAATTACTTCCCCCAGTCTTCTGAAAAACAGTACATACGATATTATATGTATGGAATTGTATCGCTATATTCCATTTACAAGCAAACTGTACTGTAACGTTAGTGTTCCTTTAACACACACACACACACACACACACATATATATATATATATATATATATATATATATATATATATATATCAAAACAAACGCTGTGCACTCACGGACTTTAAAAAAGTAGAAAATACCAATGTTTAATGGTTTAATAATGCATTATTAAACCATTAAACATTGGTATTTTCTACTTTTTTAAAGTCCGTGAGTGCACAGCGTTTGTTTTGATATACTTATTATTTAACTGTGGCACCCGGCACTTGATTCTGGTAGGCGTGAGTGCATATCCTAATATCTATCTATCTATATATATATATATATATATATATATATATATATATATACACATTCATACAAACACATTCACACACACACATATACATTCACACATTCGCATAAACACAACCATACATTCATACATACACACACATACATTCACACGCACGCACACGTATGCATGTTCACACACACACACATTCAAACACACTTATTTTATTAAAAAATGGATCAAAACAACTGCACTGCACTATAAAGGACAAAAACACATTCCTGTACATTCAAATTGACAGTCAATCTGATCGCTCAGTGTTCAGATCTCCTCTGTGTATGTCTATGTGTGCGTGTGTGTGTGTGTTTATATCTGTGTGTATGGATATGTGTGTATGTGCAGTTCATGTCAGCAAAACCCAGTCTCACAGCCACATAGCTGTGGATTGGTCTGCTGAGCCCACACAGAGAGCAATCTTATCTCTGGTTGCTAATAATTTTCAAACCAGCCCATTCATCTCAGCTGACTGATTTGTCGACCTGATATGAGTTTTTAGATTCATAATCCAATTCACACCCAATAATTTCTTGCAGGAACCAGCAACCATGGGTGACGGGGAGATGGCAGTTTTTGGGGAGGCGGCCCAATTTCTCCGCAAATCTGAAAAGGAGAGATTGGAGGCCCAGAACAAGCCCTTTGATGCCAAGAACACCTGCTTCGTAGATGACCAAAAGGAACTCTATGTGAAAGGTTTGGTCACCGCTCGGGAAGACGGCAAAATCACCGTGAAGACTGACGATGGCAGGGTAAGTATTTATATATATTGCTCAGTAGAGTAAATTCAATTTAACACTAGAAGCATTTTTCATGGACTCATCTGTCTTGCCATTCCAGACCGTCACTGTCAAGGACAGCCAAGTGTACCCCCAGAATCCCCCCAAGTATGATAAAATTGAAGACATGGCCATGATGACCCATCTGAATGAAGCCTCTGTGCTGTATAACCTCAAAGAACGTTATGCAGCGTGGATGATCTACGTAAGTCTTGTTTATTTTACTTCTCAAAGGAACTGAAGAAGTTGCACAGATATGGTTTTGTCATATATCAACAGTTCAAACTCTTCAAACTTTATTATTCTGTAAGCAACATTGTCAGTGACACCTGGTGTCCAGGCAGTTCAGCTACAGGTCACCTAGTGTCCAGGCAGTTAGTTTGTCACATGAGCCACGGCTACAATTCTCCATAGAATGGGATAATAACAGCTTCATCACTTTGTGATTTGTTGGACTGTATAACTTTTGAATAAAGTAATTTCCCAGCAGTGGGAGCACCCTTGATTTACACAGAAGGAAAAACCCTAAAATATGTATTTTTGTTCATAATAAAACTTTATTGATCCCTTAACATACCATTGAATCAACTGGTCTGTTAAAACGCTGTACCTTGTACTTAGGTCAGTATTGCTATGATTACTTCTTAATCATAACAGAGCTTTCTACAGAGGATCCTATTCAGGAAGCAAGAGAGTAATAATTCAGGACCAGAGGGATCAAATGAAAATCTTGATTTAAATAGGGTTTTTAGCCTTGAAATTTCCCTGTTTCCCATTTCAGACCTACTCTGGCCTTTTCTGTGTCACTGTGAACCCCTATAAGTGGCTGCCAGTGTACAACCCAGAAGTTGTTGCCGGCTACAGAGGGAAGAAGCGTATGGAAGCCCCACCACACATCTTCTCCATTTCTGATAATGCCTATCAGTTCATGTTAACAGGTACCAGCATCATTCTCTAAAGTTTAGTTTGTTTTATTATATGTTTAGAGCAGGAGTAGTCAATCAATGGACCTCCATCATTGGCTAGTTGGGGGTGGTAGACGATGCAGTCTCCAAGAGCTGAAGGCTCAAAACTTGACTATTCCTGGCCTAGTGAGAGACATCTTCTGATAATGTATCGTTAATATGCTTCATTTGTTTGCAGATCGTGAAAATCAGTCTGTCCTGATTACGTAAGTAAAACATTTTTTTAAGCAACCCCTTTGAAAGATGACAGATTATTCACATCTTCTAGACTTCATGTTTCTTCTCTCTCCCTTCTACCTCCAGTGGAGAATCTGGTGCAGGAAAGACTGTGAACACCAAGCGTGTCATCCAGTACTTTGCTACAATTGCAGCTATTGGAGACTCTGGAAAGAAAAAGGAGCCCAGCAACAGCTTGAAGGTAAAATGTAGTCCAGAACACACCAAAACAGATGTGTCCAACATTATATAATCTACACCCAAATTTCATACTGTGTTGGAAACATCTCTATCATCCAAGTGGTTGTAATACCATCTCAATCTGTTAGATTTGTTTATGTCAAACAAACATATTAAGTGACCATTATTTGTAACTTCTTCATGGAATTATATGTAGTGTCCTACACTGTACAACACATTTATTTTAATCATGAAGATGTCTTGTATCAAGCTAATAAATGCAACCGAAATTTGTCTATAGGGAACTCTGGAAGATCAAATCATCCAGGCCAATCCACTGCTGGAAGCCTTCGGTAACGCCAAGACAGTGAGAAATGACAACTCCTCACGTTTCGTAAGTGCTATGATAGAACATCTTATTTTCTTTCTATATTGTATATTGTATTGCATATTTCTAAACTCTAAATATGCTCTTTAGGGTAAATTCATCAGAATTCACTTTGGTACTACTGGAAAACTGGCTTCAGCTGATATTGAAACATGTAAGATAGGACCTTCTCGTTAAATATATAAAATTGTTTTTAAGTTGCTACATTTTATTGAAGTCTTTATTATAAATCTGATTTACAGATCTGCTGGAAAAATCCAGAGTTACATTCCAGCTCTCAGCTGAAAGGAGCTACCACATCTTCTATCAGATCTTGACAAACAAGAAACCAGAGATTGTTGGTAATTCAATCTTACTATTGTTCTCCATTCAAAATAAGTGAAAAATAAACCTATTTGTTCTCATAATTATGAATTATAATGAGGGCACATGGGTGTCCGCAGAAACTTTTAGAAGGGGGAAGGTAAAATCATACTATGTCCCCCCAGGCCAGATACTCCAGCCCCAATGTTTACAATTGCCCCCCCCCCCCTCCAGAAGCTCAGGAGGTACAAAACACTAATAAATGTGGACAAGGAACATCAGGGATTTTACTCACAGTAAGGCTGGAACAATTCTGGGGAAGACAAAAATTCCCATCAATTTAAATTCTTGTTTGAATTATCTTTTGTCATCTAGAAATGCTTCTGGTTACTACCAACCCATACGACTACCCATCTATCAGCCAGGGTGAGATCACTGTCAAGAGTATTAATGATGAGGAGGAGTTGATGGCTACTGATGTAAGTATCAGAAATACTTTTACAACACAATAACAACTGGAAATTATTTTATGTACTGAACGCAAACAAGCTCTTTGTTATACCTCCAGAACGCCATTGATGTCTTGGGATTCAACCCAGAAGAAAAGGTCGGTATCTACAAAATGACTGGTGCAGTCATGCATCACGGCAACATGAAATTCAAGCAGAAGCAAAGAGAGGAGCAGGCTGAACCTGATGGCACAGAGGGTTTGTATTACTTAAGACCATATAATTGTGTAACTACACATTGTTTTCAGCCTATTTAATAATTATGTATTTAAAATGCAGTTGCTGACAAGATCGCATATTTGATGGGTCTGAACTCTGCTGATTTGCTCAAAGCATTGTGCTACCCTAGAGTGAAGGTCGGCAATGAATTTGTCACCAAGGGACAGACTGTCCCACAGGTAATGTTCTCAACAGTTTTCACCAAGACAACATGAATGAATCCACAGAACAGTTCAGATAATGGTGTTAATGCTTTTCTCTTCAGGTCAACAACGCAGTTGGTGCCCTCTGCAAATCTGTGTTTGAGAAACTGTTCTTGTGGATGGTCACACGTATTAACCAACAACTGGACACCAAGCAACCAAGACAGTTCTTCATTGGTGTGCTGGATATTGCTGGCTTTGAAATCTTTGATGTAAGTTATCATGTATTTCAATGTTGTAGTTAGTATTGTACCCACCTGAAGGCAATGCAATTAAATATATTATTTATTGTATTTTCTCAATGATAGTTCAACAGCTTGGAGCAGATCTGCATCAATTTCACCAATGAAAAGCTGCAGCAGTTCTTCAACCACCACATGTTCGTCCTGGAACAGGAGGAATACAAGAAGGAAGGCATTGACTGGGAATTCATTGACTTTGGTATGGATCTGGCTGCCTGCATTGAGCTTATTGAGAAGGTGGGTCTCTAAAAATCACATCATTTTAATATATTCCCAAAAACACAACTATGTATTGTATTGTTGCTCACCAACTTTGCAAATGCATTTCCAGCCAATGGGTATCTTCTCAATCCTTGAAGAGGAGTGCATGTTCCCCAAGGCCACTGACACATCCTTTAAGAACAAACTGTATGAACAACATCTGGGCAAGTGCAAGAACTTTGAGAAGCCCAAACCTGGCAAAGGAAAGGCTGAAGCTCACTTCTCTTTGGTGCATTATGCTGGTACTGTGGATTACAACATCACCGGCTGGCTCGACAAGAATAAGGACCCACTGAATGAGTCTGTCGTTCAGCTCTACCAGAAGTCTTCAGTTAAACTGCTGTCCTTCCTCTACTCCAGCTATGCTGCAACTGATGGTATTTATTGCGCATCTATTCTGTATCTATCTGCTATTTTCAAAGTTTGCTTCATGAAGGTTTTTCATGCTAATTGTTTATCTTTCTGCTGGTCCAGATTCTGCTTCAAAGGGTGGAAAGAAAAAGAAGGGTTCCTCTTTCCAGACTGTGTCTGCTCTCTTCAGGGTCAGTGTCATTTTATATGTCGAGATAATTATTTATTGATAGAAATTATTTTATTTGTACAGTATAATTATAAGCGTACATGGAATAACCATATGTGTTTAGTTAATAATTATATGTGTATCTGATAATTATATAAGTATTTTGGATTGTTGTATATATATATATACAATTATTTGTTACAGGAAAATCTGAACAAGCTGATGGCTAATCTGAGAAGCACTCACCCTCACTTTGTGCGTTGCCTGATTCCCAATGAGACCAAGACTCCCGGTAAAGTTTTCCTTTAGACCTTTTTTTTATATAGAAAAAACATGATTCACTCACTAAAGTCATCGCTGTCTTCTAACCATACAACAATCTATATGATTAGGTATTATGGACAACCATCTGATCATCCATCAGTTGAGATGTAACGGTGTGTTGGAGGGTATCAGAATCTGCAGAAAGGGTTTCCCAAGCAGAATCCTCTATGGTGACTTCAAACAACGGTGAATATCTTAAATATGGCCACAAGATTTAATCTATTCTATGCACAATTTTACAATAATACACCTTCAAAAAAACATACACTTGGTATCATTATGGGACTACTAATTTTTTAATTTCCAATTTCAATCACATCTAACTGACAATTTTAAATTTTCAATATATTTGTTTACAGCTTAAAGTATTGTTCATTGTATATTATTTGCTAATGTTTTCATTGCTTTCTTTCTTTAAGTTACAAAGTCCTGAATGCCAGTGCAATCCCAGATGGCCAGTTTATTGACAGCAAGAAGGCTTCTGAGAAACTCCTGGGCTCTATTGATGTTGATCACACTCAGTATAGATTTGGACACACCAAGGTAATAATCACTTTCTTAGAGATTAATTTACATTTTTGGAGCTTTCTTGGCTATAACAGCCCAATCTTGAAATATAAGCTTATAATTTATATGACTTATATTTCTGTGCTGGTTCACGACTCATGACATTGGAGACTAGTATACCTACCTCTATGACCTCCTCACTTTGATTTGTTGTGCTTACAGGTGTTCTTTAAAGCCGGTCTCCTGGGTACCCTGGAAGAAATGAGAGACGAAAAATTGGCCCAGCTGATCACTCGCACACAAGCCCTTTGTAGAGGTTTCTTGATGAGAGTTGAATTCAAGAAAATGATGGAAAGAAGGTACTGGCTACATTACATGCATATAAAAACTATAAATGTCCATTTTAACCCTTTTATTAAAACATATTCTTTACACATTTTCCAAACAGGGAGGCTCTTTATGTCATCCAGTACAACGTCAGGTCATTCATGAATGTCAAACACTGGCCATGGATGAAACTGTACTTCAAGATCAAACCCCTGCTGAAGAGTGCCGAGACCGAGAAGGAGATGGCCAACATGAAGGAGGAGTTTGAGAAGACCAAGGAAGCACTGGCCAAGGCAGAAGCCAAGAAAAAAGAACTGGAGGAGAAAATGGTTGCCCTGCTGCAGGAAAAGAATGATTTAGTGCTCCAGGTTCAGTCGGTAAGAGGATAAATCTGCAGATAATACATCTGGTACAAACTACATAATGCACATTTGGTGATGTCGCTTGATGATAACCGTCTCATATTCTAATAGGAAAGTGAAACTTTGGCTGATTCTGAGGAAAGATGTGAAGGCCTCATCAAAAACAAAATTCAACTGGAATCTAAAATCAAGGAAATTACAGAAAGACTTGAAGATGAGGAAGAAAGCAACGCAGAGCTGACTGCCAAAAAGAGGAAGTTGGAGGATGAATGCTCTGAGCTGAAGAAAGACATTGATGACCTGGAACTGACCTTGGCTAAAGTAGAGAAGGAGAAGCATGCCACAGAAAACAAGGTATAGGAACTAGTAAAAATGCCCACGTGACTTAACACTAAGTGATGTATGCAAGAAAACAATTTTCAGATAACCTTTTTGCTCCTACATTTAGGTTAAAAACCTTACTGAAGAAATGGCGGCTCTTGACGAGAACATCACCAAGATTACCAAGGAGAAGAAAGCCCTCCAAGAAGCTCACCAACAAACACTTGATGACCTTCAGGCTGAAGAGGACAAAGTCAGTTCTTTGACAAAAGCCAAGACTAAGCTTGAACAACAAGTAGATGACGTAAGTAAATGAAAAATAATATTTTCAAAATATACTGATATTGATTATCAACATGAAAAGGAAACCTAAACTAATTCTACCCAAACAGCTTGAAGGCTCTCTGGAACAAGAAAAGAAACTCCGTCTTGACCTTGAGAGATCCAAGAGGAAGCTGGAAGGTGACCTGAAGTTGTCTCAGGAAACAGTCATGGACCTTGAAAATGACAAACAGCAAACTGAGGAAAAACTTAAAAAGTTAGTGTTTCTCTTTCATTAAAACATAATACATTAACTTCTTAGGGGTTAATATATTAAAGGAACTAGCTAGAGAAATGGGAACACTAGGATGGGGCAGTTGGATCTTATCTGATGGTTTTCATTATTTATTTGTAAAATTCAGGAAAGACTTTGAAATTAGCCAGCTCCAAGGGAAGGTTGAGGATGAACAATCTCTGGGAAGTCAGCTGCAGAAAAAGATCAAGGAACTGCAGGTACCTTTTTGCAAGACATATTTTACAATTCAGTAAATAATGCTTTATTTTATATATACTAACTAATTGCCATATCTTAGGCTCGTATTGAAGAGCTGGAGGAGGAAATTGAAGCTGAACGTGCAGCTCGTGCAAAGGTGGAGAAACAAAGGGCTGATCTCTCCAGAGAACTGGAAGAAATCAGTGAAAGACTTGAAGAAGCTGGAGGTGCAACATCTGCCCAGATCGAGATGAACAAGAAACGTGAAGCCGAGTTCCAGAAACTGAGACGTGAACTGGAAGAAGCCACCCTTCAGCATGAAGCTACTGCCAGTGCTCTGCGCAAGAAGCACGCCGACAGTGTAGCTGAACTTGGGGAACAAATTGATAACCTGCAGCGTGTTAAACAGAAGCTGGAGAAGGAAAAGAGTGAGCTGAAGATGGAGATTGATGACCTTGCTAGCAACCTGGAGAATGTCTCCAAAGCAAAGGTAAAGATAACATTTGGGATCTTGTTATTTTTAATCATGATTATTGTCCTATAAAAAGAATAAGTTTGTTATCTCTCCTTGAAGGCCAATCTTGAAAAAGTTAACCGTGTGGTTGAGGACCAGCTGAGTGAAGTGAAAGCCAAGGATGATGAGCACCAACGTCTTCTCAACGATCTCACAACCCAAAGGGCCCGCTTCCAGACTGAGAACGGTACAGAAAAGACAGGATATAAATTTATCCCAGGAACAGGCAGACGACAAAGTATTATGTAAAAAAAAATTAGCATGAAGAAAAGCCGATATTTGATACAGATCAAGTTCTGCCTCTTATAAATCATATTGCTGAGTAAATATGAAAATAAGATGACTTACATTGTGGAACTGTAGTCAGAGAGCTAAATGTTCATTATCTTTTAAAGTTTTCACTAATTTCTCTACTAACGTGCATAAAGGAGTATTTTGCTATAATGCACTTTGATTACATACAGGTGAACTCAGCCGTCAGCTGGAGGAGAAAGAATCTCTGATTTCTCAGCTCTCAAGAGGAAAGCAGGGTTTCACCCAACAAGTTGAAGAGCTAAAGAGACAACTTGAGGAAGAATCAAAGGTAATACCACAGTATCACTAAATACTGAGTTCTGAAAATGTAACATAAAAAATATACTGATATTAGCCTGAGAAAATTATTATTTTTAGTCTTCAGATGCAAATTTATCATTGGGTGCAAAATTTATATTTAACTTTAAAACGATTTCAGTGCATATGTTTTAACAACCTTTACATTTTCAGGCTAAGAATGCCCTTGCTCATGCCCTTCAATCTGCCCGCCACGACTGTGACTTGCTCCGTGAGCAATATGAGGAGGAACAAGAAGCCAAGGCTGAGCTTCAGCGCTCACTGTCCAAAGCAAATGGTGAAGTTTCACAATGGAGGACCAAATATGAAACTGATGCCATTCAGCGCACTGAGGAGCTTGAAGAGGCCAAGTATGTTATTACCAAATAATAATAATAATCCTAAGAGAAATAAGGAACAATTCAACACTTTCTAATTTCTCTCTTTCAATGTGTTTTCAGGAAGAAGCTTGCTCAGCGTTTGCAGGACGCTGAAGAGCAGGTGGAGGCTGTGAACTCCAAATGTGCCTCCCTGGAAAAGACCAAACAGAGGCTGCAGTCTGAAGTGGAAGACCTGATGGTTGATGTTGAGAGAGCAAACAGTGCAGCAGCTGCTCTTGATAAGAAGCAGAGGAACTTTGATAAGGTACAGATAAAAATACATGCGATATCATCTAAACATTTGTTAAGGTCACATAACATAAAAGTTCTTTGTGGGCTTATTGTTTTAAACAGATTGAAAACAAAGAAGCTAAATAAGTAAATTAAAAAAAAACAAATACAAAAAAGATGCTTTTTTTCAATATAGGTTCAACACTGTATCTTTTTTTTTTTATTGCCATCGTAGGTCCTGGTAGAATGGAAGCAGAAGTACGAGGAGGGACAGGCTGAACTGGAAGCAGCTCTTAAAGAAGCTCGCAGCCTGAGCACAGAGATCTTCAAGATGAAGAATGCTTATGAGGAGGCTCTGGAACAAGTTGAAACCCTGAAACGCGAAAACAAGAACTTGCAACGTATGTTATTTCTGTCACAATTTGCTCTGCTTGTGGTTTGATGTAAACAGTGTGATGTAGGGTGACCACATTTCCATTCTGCCATTCCGGGACATGTGGTCACCCTAGTCCCGCGGCTGAGGCTTCCGCCAGCGCTGACCATCTTTCTGAGGCTGACACAGAGTAAGAGATCTCAGTGGGAACAGCCTCAGAAAGATGGTCAGCACCGGCGGGAGCCTCAGCCACGGTCTCACTTGCAGCGCCAGCATACCTGCTCCACCCCAGCTGTCTCGTACGCACCAGTCCAGCCAGCCAATGAAGTGTATTTGCTATATGGTCTTCATTGGCTGCCTCAGCCAGCCAATGAGGACCATACAGCAAATACATTTTATTGGCTAGATGGACTGGCACGTGTTGCTCAATTTCAGGACTCTTTGTTGTCCCGGTGGGGGGTGAACTGGGATGCGGGACACAGACCCCCAAAAAGGGACAGTCCCGGCCATTCCGGGACGTGTGGTCACCCTACTGTGATGATGTTAAAGGGATAGTAATACTTCATTTTATCTTTATTTTATTTTGTAGGCATTAAAAAAACATGAAGAATGATATAAGTCTTATCTCTCAATCCTTTATGGTTTAAGAGATATTCACAAACAAAGTGTCCCCCCCCCTGTTCAACCAGATCAGAATGGAGGTTCCCAGGTAGACTACAGAGAGGGACAATCTTCAATTAAGATAAGGGAAAAAGCTGAAAACCTGTCTTGGGGGGAAGGGCTTTCATTGTTCTCACAGGAAGAAGATTGTCCCCTTCTGTTATCTGTCTGGTCATACAACCAGATCCACATCTGAGAAGAGATGGCTTACACTAGGAAAAAGGGGCGGGAGGGGAAACTTTGCTTGTGAATATCTCTCAAACCATAAAGGTTTGAGAGATAAGACTTATATCATTCGTCATGTTTTTTAAATGCCTACAAAATAAAATAAAGTTAAAACGAAGTATTACTATCCCTTTAAGCAAGCTTTTTAGAGGCTCCATGGCCTAGTTGCACACATTTACAAATGTTAAAAACACATATAGATTTCTAACAATTTCTTAATAGTATACTGCTGAAATATTTTTTTCTGTGACACATACTGAAACATCCAACCATTGAAAAAGCAGTTACTGCTAAATCTGCATTGGCAGCAATATCCTGATACGTTTTTCTTATTTCTTTTACAGAGGAGATCACAGACCTGACTGAACAGATTGGCGAAACTGGAAAATCTATTAATGAGCTGGAGAAAGCTAAGAAGCAGGTTGAACAGGAGAAGAGCGACATTCAGGCCGCCCTGGAGGAAGCCGAGGTAAGTGCTGGAATTAATCATTTTCTATGGGGTCTGCAGTAAACAGGAGAAACCTTATTAAGCGTTATAATGATTAGCATTGTGACAAATGTTCCCATTAGGAGCAAGGCAAGATATGGAATTGGGAACTTAAAAATAAAATCAATATAGATTGCAAAATAATTAGCATCTTGAAAACATTTTGGATAATAAAGATACTCCCATTAATTGGATATTGTTTCCATGCTTTTTTACTTTTCTAAATAATATGCACTTGTGTATTATAATTAAAGGGATCACTGGAACATGAAGAAGCCAAGATCCTCCGCATCCAACTCGAGTTGAACCAGGTGAAAGGGGAGGTAGACAGGAAAATTGCAGAGAAGGATGAGGAGATTGAGCAGCTGAAGAGGAACAGCCAGAGATCAATCGATACCATGCAGAGCACATTGGACTCTGAAATCAGGAGCAGAAATGATGCTCTGCGATTGAAGAAGAAGATGGAGGGAGACCTGAATGAGCTTGAGATCCAGCTGAGCCACGCTAACCGCCAGGCAGCTGAAGCACAGAAACAGCTCAGAAATGTGCAGGCACAGTTCAAGGTAGCTACAAAATAATGTAGTCACTCATATATACATTTCTAGTCAATTATTACCATTGATGAGATTGATTTGTCACTTATCTATCCGGTTGGGTATTGACTTACTGATATATTTTCTATATACATTGCTGTACTAAGTTTTACTTTCATACTTAATGAATACGTTTGTAAATATATTCATCTGATTACAAACGGACACATCCTTTCTTACATCTTACTATGGTCTATTACAGTGGACACACGATATCAACAGGTTTAACAGAATTGATTCCATGGATAAATATGTATATAAAACCCACGAGAGAGTTATCATTTGAAATGAAGGCTTGACCTATATTACATATACATGAATAGTACAACCAAATATACTGGACTGTAATTTCGTTTCTTGGTTTGTGTTTTTCTGTTCATGTAATAGGATGCCCAGCTCCAGTTGGATGATGCACTCAGAGGACAGGAAGATCTGAAGGAACAAGTTGCGGTTATTGAACGTAGAAATAACCTGCAACAGGCTGAAATTGAAGAGAACCGGGCTGCTCTGGAACAGACAGAGAGATCCCGCAAGATTGCAGAACAGGAACTTCTGGACGCAAGTGAACGTGTTCAGCTCCTGCACTCACAGGTAAAACTGAACTGTTCCACAAAGTACTTCAAGAAATATCATGTGTAAATCTGTTCCAGATACAATGTTACATAAAACATTACGTGAAACAATACCTCTGTATTCTAGAACACAAGTCTCATCAATAGCAAAAAGAAGCTTGAGAGCGACCTTTCTCAGCTCCAGAATGAGGTAGAAGAAGCTGTGCAAGAAGCTAGGAATGCTGAAGAGAAGGCCAAGAAAGCCATCACTGATGTAAGCGGACTCCTTTCTTTCCATCATATAACTGCACATGTCCTTGTTTTTGGATTTTATTTTTTATTCTTTCTTTTAATTTTTATAAAAGGCTGCCTTGATGGCAGAGGAGCTGAAGAAGGAGCAGGACACCAGCTCCCACTTGGAGAGGATGAAGAAGAACCTCGAACAGACAGTGAAGGACCTGCAGCATCGTCTGGATGAAGCTGAACAGCTGGCAATGAAAGGTGGCAAGAAGCAGCTGCAGAAACTGGAAGTCAGAGTAAGTGCAATATACATTCTGGGCTGAATGCGATTTAAATTTCATGTACCAGCAAAAAAATCCCGATTCTTATACCAATATTCCTTGCAGGTACGAGAACTGGAAAATGAGCTGGAAAACGAACAGAAACGTGGTGTTGAAGCAGTGAAGGGAGTTCGTAAATATGAGAGAAGGGTGAAAGAACTCACTTACCAGGTAATATCCGTCATAATTATGTTTTGTTGACTTCTCAAAAAAGACAATGAGTTAGTAATCGTGTATTAGCCCCCGTTTAAAAAGAAAACAATAGTAAAGTTATTTAATCATTGGCCGATTTACTTTCCAGTGAAAGTTCCAAAGCAACGTAGATCTGTCTTTAGTCATGCCATGTTAAAATAAACATGAAAACACAATCCGTATAACTGATGGTTTTTCTAGGCCCATATTGTTATTTAAAGTAATTGGAAATATGTAATCGTTTGGGATTCCAGACATATACAAGTGCCATATTCTTATTATGATCTTCATGGGATTTGTCCTCTTGCAGACTGAGGAAGACAGGAAGAACGTGCTGAGACTGCAGGATCTGGTCGACAAACTGCAGCTGAAGGTTAAGGCCTACAAGAGACAAGCTGAGGAATCTGTAAGTTCAAATACAAATACTAAACTGATGTAAGATTATATTGAGGTTTGCTTTAGTCAAGTGTGTGCAAACAAACATAGTTGTGGTGTGATATACAGGGATAAGAGAAAAGTCCAGTTTCTCCCCCTCAGGAATATTTGTGGAAACCCCCCGAAATGTTGCCACTTTTTCTGCAGGAATTTCGACACATAGAAAACAAATTTCTGCCCTTTTCACTAAGCCCCCAAAATGTCCTGTGAGAACTTTACTGGTTTCCACCCAGAGATCCTGCTGGAAGTCAGACTCAGTATGTGTAGTTTTATGGCTACCAGTGCGGTGGGGCAAGGCGGGAGGGTCAGTATGCGTGCTGCTGAAAAAACAGAAAAACAGCACTTCTTACAGGAATGTGAAAAGTTCCGTTATTTGCCCTTTTCTCTTATGAGAGAAGCGTTGTAGCTCATCCCTACTATATATACTAATATATACTATTCAAATGTATACAGAAGTGTAGTATACTTAATATAAAGTGGTTTCCTTCTTGTGATAGTTTTGAACCACAGATTAAAGTGTTTCACCCGATAACCTTTTACTGATTCTTCTGCATTGTCCTTTCTCAGGAGGAACAGGCCAATGCCCATCTAGGCCGCTTCAGGAAGGTCCAGCATGAGCTGGAGGAAGCTGAGGAGAGGGCAGACATTGCAGAGTCCCAGGTCAATAAGCTCAGAGCAAAAAGCCGTGATATTGGAGGCAAGGTATGATATAATCAGTGTAACTGCAGAGGATTCACCTCTTATTGGTTCATATCTTATGGATATCTGTTGTTGAATGATAGTCAATCACTGGACCTCCAGTAGTTGGAGACTATAATCTCCCATCATCACTAAACAACGTGGATGGAGATGTTGGGAGTTGTATTATCCAGCAGCTGGAAGTCTAAGGATTGACCATCCCCGGTTTACATGTTAAACAATGTGTTTTTTGTTTGTTTTACAGAAAGAATCTGAAGAGTGAAGGACCGACCTTCAGTGACCCGAGGAGAGAGAGAAACTTGCAGAATGTGAATTTCTCACTTCTTTAAAATCCTCCCTTGCCCTTTCCATGTAACTGTCTATAAATAAATTATTCGACGCTTGTAACTACGTGTTTTTCAGTTATTCACACTTCACAAATACACATTACGGTTTCAATGCATGTAAAATGAAACATGCGGAGCAGAGGCGGGACACATTTGGAGCAAACCAGATGCAGCACAAAGGACAAAGAAAAATTCAAAAAAATTCCAATTGATTTACCCCTTTGAGTGCCAGAGGGGTACGCAACGCATTGCAAAGCAATGCGTTGCGTACCCCTCTGGCACTGAAAGGGTTAAAATTGCAGTGTCATCCAAGGATTCATTTTGTTCATCTGAAAAAAAAAAATTAAAAGCTGCCCATTTGTTTGTAATATAAATAGTTTGAGAAATTATCCCGAATTTGTTGGTGGCACTATATACTAATTAGTTTCTAGACTGGGCCAATGTTACCACATACTGTTCTCTGAATGAATCAAGGCACAGCCTATGCAATGGGAGCATTACTTATAATACAGTGACAGATTAGTTTGGCTATAACTAGAACACATTTGCATACAATGCAGATAATTTGCATAGAGTGCCACACTCTGAAAGTAAAACATTAAGGTTAATCTCTCAAAACATTTAATTTAATAACAGAAAAATGGATAGTGTGATACACATATATAGGGGGGAATTATTATTCAGAAGTCTTAGTTCTCTTTTCATGATGTTGCAAAATAACATGAATTCACCAGGTTCAGCAGTTGCTGTGTGCAGAGAAAAGCAAACTAAAACTTGATTGAAACCATTTCAAAGTATGCCCCCAGTGGGCAAAAAAAATTCCAACAGGCAATCAGTTATCTCTCTTGATCAATATCCTACCCGGACTGAAAACAACGGTTATAATTCTCTAAATTGTTATTAACCACAAATTATTATATGTTCTTTTGAAATTATCTGCAGTAACACAGCCTCCTGAGGCAAATAATTCCACATTCTTACTGCTCTTTTCATAAAAAATACTTGCCTTTGCTATTCAGCTCTTCCAGTGGCGTAACAATAGGGGTCGCACCTGTGACTGGGCCTGTCACTCCAGGGGCCCAGCCTCCAACTGTGAACCCCCCGGTTCAGACATCTGCCAGCTGCGCTCCATCTTTGGCTCTTTAATAATGCACAGCGCTGGGAGATGACATCATCTCCCAGCGCTCTGCATTACTAAGGAGAAGACTCTGCGGGAGCTCCAGCTGTATAGAGGTCTGTGCTGAAGGACGCACAGACCTCTCCTGCCATGCCACTGGACTACTGGGGGGGTAGGAGATAACACTGGGTATCAATGGGGGCAATGTGGAAAGGTGGCCAGTGGGGTCAATGTGGTCGGAGGGGCCCATGGCAACTTTTGCACCAGGGCATGGTAGGGTTGCCACCTTTTCTTCAAAAAAATACCAGCCATGCCATTCCCTCCATAGACTTAACATTGGACAGAAGCCAATTTTTTACCAGCCTGCCGGTAAAATACCGGCTAGGTGGCAACCCTAGGGCATGGTGGCTTCTAGTTACGCCTCTGAGCTCTTCTACTAAATAATTTCCAATTAAGTTATTTCTGTTGTCCTTGGATATATTTTTAAATTGTAATCACATACCCCCCAAAGCATTAAAAAGTTCTTAAAGGGTTAAGTATGAAATATTATCTAGTCTCTCTTTGCAACTAAAATCTTCCAGTCGCTTTATCAGTTTTGTGTATGGCTCTGTGCTTTTTCTATACCAATAATTATGTTTTTTTAAGAACTCTTGTCAAAAAAGATATTGCAGAATCCAGTGATAACGCAGCATTTACAACAGAGTCCAGGCACCATAGAAGGACAGAGAATAGTACAAGCAGCATTCACAGGGAGGGTCACTAAGCAGCTTCCTACACTGGTACTATTAGGTTTACTGGGGGTGAGGTTAACCAGCCTGAAAGCCTCTACAGTGCAAAGTACCTTTGGTCACCTAATAAACAAATATGAAGAACAGAGCGCAATATATTCCGGGATCTAAAGGCCAACACCGGCCAGTGACGCAGGAGGAGGATTCATGACTACCTCCACTCAGTTAATCTCTGATTTCGCCGCTGCTCCCCACTTATAGAAGACTTCAAACGATATCTGTAAATAAACAACAAAACCAAATAGGGGCACTGAATATCCAATATAATAATTCGCTAAAAGTGTGCAACGACGCAGTCATGCGCAGTAGAGACTGCCGATGGCGTGGCGGATACAGAGCGGGGTGCTCCGAATTCAGACCGTGGTCACTCTCTGCACACGAAGAACAGTAGAGACTGCCGGTGACGAGGCTGATACAAAGAGGGGTTCTCCGAATTCAGACCGTGGTCACTCTCTGCACACGAAGAACAGTAGAGACTGCCGGTGACGAGGCTGATACAAAGCGGGGTGCTCCGAATTCAAACCGTTGTCACTCTCTGCGCACGATGAGCTTACTGAGGTCTGTAGGCAAACTTCATCTGCGTCTGGGTAAATCTCTGCAGGCGACATGCTTGCCTTTGCCGTCCGGCCGCCCGCCCGCTTCTTTCCATGGCTTTCAGGACCTTCTGCCTCCAGCCAATGGTACACAGGGCATTATTATTGGCTGGAGGAGAAAGGTCCTGAAAGCCATGGAAGGAAGCGGGCGGGCGGCCGGCAAAACCAAGCATGCCGCCCGCAGAGATTTAACCAGACGCAGATGAAGTTTGCCTACAGACCTCAGTAAGATTTATAGCTTTATTATGAAAGCGGATAGCGCCGGGGGAGGGAGGGAAGGGATCGCCAGCATTAAAAAAAGATCTTAAAAAAATCTCTCATGTATAATACACCCCCCCCACGTCACATAAGGTGAAGTGGTGTAAAATTGTGTGTATTATACCTGAGATTTTACGGTATTAGTAGGCAAAACAGGAAGTTCAGATACAGACTAATTTTGAAGCAGGAAAGCTATATAATTCTCATTTCTCTGGATTATGAGGCAAAGAGCAAACTTGTCTTTTATCAACCTAATTTACTATGTTACTATGTTGAACAGTCTTTCTGATCATAGGCGCTGTGGGAGGTAACCGCAATAAATTCCGTTACTTTAGCTCCTATCGCTCATTTCAACCAGCAGAAACAAAATTAAATAGCTCAGTTTACACATGCTTTAGAAAACAGGTTTAAGAAGCTTAGGATTATATTGTGGTGGTGTAACATATGAATAATTCACTTTTACATAGGCTAGCTGTAAGTATTTTATATAGCAACCTATTTCATTATTTTGTGTTAGTATTCCTTTAAATAGAGGTTTTAACTACTGTAATGGTAGAAAGATCTCCAGGACATTAGAAAGCAGTGCACTGGAGTCAATGGGAATGCTTATTTGCTCCCTGCTTTGCAGTTGATTTACCCAAGAATGTCTCCAATTTATAGTTTATACACGTGGAACATAGACAGTCTCGCAGGTCTTCAGTTCACTGAGCTCAGAGAAGATGCATCAATTTGAATTAGGCTGCTACGCGCCATCTGATAATCTGATGTGCAAACAACCTAATTTAGGGTCTGCTACTCTTTTTGGGAGATTAGCACAGCAATCAAAATTCTGCTGTAAGGTAACTTGAGTGAATAAGGCCTTTCAATTTAAAGGGATAGTAATGTTTCATAATAAAATCAGCTCCAATTAATCATCATAGTATTTGGGCCATGGAAAGTGTTATTTCAATACTGTCAGAGTTGTAGTCCAAGAGTAATTGAATGATAAAGTATCCCCTTCCCGCCCCTTTTACTGATTTAACACTGCTCACCTCAGAGCAGCAAGACTGTCCGGATGGATCGCAGAGAGGGACAATCTTCAGTGATCATAAGGAAAAACCTGTCAAGGGGGGCAGGGTTTTCCTTATGATCACAGTAAGATAAATACAATTCTGGAGATTATGAAACAGCTCTCAAAATCACACTGCAACCCAGCAAACATTTCTGTCACTTGTATCAATATTTGTTTTTATATAGTGTATCAGAACATTCACCTTGGCAGAGTTCCCAGACTGTCAGTATCACACCTGTGGCCACTATAATTAATACAGGCTAAAGAAAAGCTGAGTACCTGTGGCTCTTCAGCTGTTGCTGGACGTCAGCTCCCATCATCCTAAGAATGAGAGAGGGACAGATAGAAAGACAGGCAGAGACAGACAGAGAAAAAGAGACAGCAGAGACACAGAAAGAAAGAGAGAGAAAGAGACAGGAAGTAAGACAGAGAGACATACAGACAGGCACAAAAAGACAGATACACAGACACAGGACAATATGTAGGCGAGACTGAACAAACCCTTAGAAAATGGATGAATTCTCATTTGCATACCTGGGAACTTTTTCCTCTGGACTTCCAGTAGGGTGGAGTTAAATGACACAATTTGCTTCAAAAAGGAGGTGGGGCTTAATTAAAAGGTGGGGTGGGGCTAAGGAATCTAGAAAACCTAGGTAGAACAGGTTGGGGGGAGAAGTGGGAGGGAAATGGGAGGGACAGATGGGGCAGGAGCAGAGGTGGGCGGAGTTTCAATAGAAACTCCCCACATCCGGAGAATCAGCCGCTGCCCGAGAGACCCAGTAATGGACAGTCAAAACCGGATTCTCCGGGGAAGTCCAGACATTTCCCAGCTATGCTCATATGTCCAGAGTGAACAGGAAAAGAAACAACCATTTTGCAAAACCGATTGCAGGATTAAACATCTCAAGGTGACTGCACTGGTGGGAATTTCTAGTACACAGAGAGACAGAAAGATATGGGAGTATAAACTGAAAGCCAAGTTTAACACTCTGAACTGTGACAAGGAATTTATGTCACATTATTACATTAGGTCATCCATTAAGATTTGAGGAAAGGCACTTTCGACTAAAACACAGGCAGGGATTCTTTACAGTAAGGGCGGTAAGGCTATGGAATTCTTTGCCTCAGGATGTTGTGCTTGCAGATATTGTAACTGCATTCAAAAAAGCAATGGATGCCTGTCTAGCACAGAACGATATTGACAGTTATGACAGATGGCTTCAAAGCAAATAGGATATTGAGCCAGGGAACTATTTGACACACACACACACACCTACACTGGAAATTGCTCCAGAGGGCTTTTTTTTTTGCCTTCCTCTGGATCAACAGGGGTGTTATTGGCATGGGCTGGACTTGATGGACGCATGTCTTTTTTCAACCTTATCTACTATGTTACTATGTTACTATTATCCCACATAATAAACATATTTTGTTCATTGGGTGCCAGGGGCTGTGCAGCTCATTACAAATTATGTGTTACGCACCCCTCTGACGCTCTACTAACCCATATATTCCTTAGACTTGTCCATCTCTGGCTAAAAGCTAAATCTCACTGGAGAATCTAAATGGGAATCAGTCTTGTTTGTATCATTTAGTCAACTAACTGGAGCCTAGGGAATGATTTATAGACAGTACTGATAAGAACATTCACTGTCAGTGGGATTTAAAGGGATATTATTGTGTCACAATAAAAGCCACTCCAATTAATCATCATAGTATTTGGCCCATGGAGAGTGTCATTTCACTACTGTCAGAGTTGTAGTTCAAGAGTAATTGAATGATAAAGTATCCCCCTCCCACCCCTTTTACTGATGTAACACTGCTCCCAGTGAACGTCTTTATATAACGTGTTCCTGTATTACACTTACATAGTAACATAGTAATTTAGGTTGAAAAAAGACTTGCTTCCATCTAGTTCAACCCTTTTCCTATTCCTGTTTACCATCGTTGATCCAAAAGAAGGCAAAAAAACCCCCAAAAACCCTCAATCTAGCAATTTAAAATTCTGCCTTGAATGGGGGGGGGGGGTTGATTCCTTCTTGATTCAAAATGGCAATCAGATTTCTCCCTGGATCAACAAGCCCTAACTAAATATTGATCCCAATACTACGTACATAGCCCTCTATGTTATGCTCTTTTAAATAAGTATCCAGGCCCCTTTTAAAGGCATCTAATGTATTTGATAGCACCACCTCCTCAGGAAGTGAATTCCATACCTTTATTGTCCTTACTGTAAAGAATCCCTTCCGCTGCTGTAGATTAAATCTCCTTTCCTCAAGTCTAAGCGGGTGGCCCCTTGTCCTGTGTACTGTTCTGTTAATGAACAGGTCTTTGGCGAGCCCTTTATATGGGCCCTGAACATATTTATATAGTGTTATCATATCCCCACTAAGACGCCGTTTCTTTAGTGTGTACAAGTTTAACTTTTCTAGCCTTTCTTCATAACTAAAACTGTCCATTCCCCTTACTAGTTTTGTAGCCCTCCTCTGCACTCTCTCTAGTTCCATAATGTCCTTTTTCAGAAAGGGCACCCAAAGTAAAGTGCCTTTACTGCATCTGAATATTCCTGAAACTGGAGCCTTTCATTATATTGTATGGAGATGGAGGACAGGAGCACCACTGGAGCCGGCACATTGAATGTCCGAGTGCTGAATGTATATGTTGGGATTGTTACATTGGGAGTGTCTACCCCCGCACCCATTCATTCTGGACTTAAAGGGATGGGAATGTTTCACAATAAAAGCAGCTCCAATTAATCTTCATAGTATTTGGGCCATGGAGAGTGTTATATCAATACTGTCAGAGTTGAAGTACAAGAATAATTGAATGATAAAGTATCCCCCTCCCGCCCCTTTTACCTAGTGTAAGTCACCTCCCCTCAGATGTGGAATCTGGTTTCCTGACCGGACAGATAACAGCAAGGGACAATCTTCTTACTGTGAGAACAATGAAAACCCTGCCCCCCTTGACGGGTTTTTCAGAAAAGTGAGACACCCCAAAGTGATGGTCTCATACTCTCATTGTCTATTTCACTATCAGTTTCTATCTAACCATGTCTCAATTTCTTACAACCTCTCACTCCTGTTTTTCCTTCATGCTCTCTCTTGCACTCTATTTGTTTTCTCTTCAATTTTCTCTCTCTCTCTCTCTACACATCTCTCCCCCCTGTCTCTTGCTAACCCTGTCTTATTTTACCTCTCTTTTGTATGATCTCTTGTGCGTGCGCTCTCTTTTGTACTCTTGTGCTTTATGTATCTCTCATTCATTTTCTTTCATGAGTAAAGTACTGTGTTAGCCACAGAAAAAAATGTCTATATTGTCTACCGGAGAGGCTCTAAGACACCAGCTTTTAAGACAACTAGGTCTCTTCTTCAGGTAATATGAATGAAGGTTGAATACAAAATACATAACAGGTTATACACTCATGCAGATTATTGTACTATTTAAAGGGATAGTAATGTTTCACAATTAAAGCAGCTCTAACTAATCTTCATAGTATTTGGGCCATGGAGAGTGTTATATCAATACTGTCAGAGTTGTAGTACAAGAGTAATTGAATGATAAAGTATCCCCCTCCCACCCCTTTTACTGATGTAACACTGCTCACCTCAGAGCAGCAAGACTGTCCGGATGGATCGCAGAGAGGGACAATCTTCAGTGATCATAAGATAAACCTGTCAAGAGGGCAGGGTTTCCTTTATGATCACAGTAAGAAGACTGTCCCTTGCTGTGACCTGTCCGGTTTGTGGACCAGATTCCACATATGAGGGGAGGGGTTTACACTAGGTAAAAGGGGCGGGAGGGGGATACTTTATCATTCAATTACTCTTGTACTACAACTCTGACAGTATTGATATAACACTCTCCAAAGTCCAAATACTATGATGATTAACTGGAGCTGCTTTTATTGTGAAACATTGTTATCTCTTAATATTTACATATATGCTTTGTAAAGTCATATCAACCTATTTCATTTTTACCTATTAGTCCTCCCTTAACCCTTTGAGTGCCAGAGAGATACACAATGCATTGCAAGGCTTCTGCCTCTGGCACTCTAAGAGTTACACCATTGGATGTTAAAGGGTCTTCAAAGCAGTGAAAGTGACACTTTGGAGATCTGTCATTCATCCAAGATGTTAACCCTTTGAATGCCAGAAGTGGGCAAAGCACTGGGATGCCATGCGTTGCCCACTCCTTGGAACTCAAAGGGTAAATCTAATATATATATATTTTTCCCCAACATCTATTTAGGTTTTTTTTTAGCCATAGCGGTTGGCCCTTTTGATGACTTTAGGGCCACCTATTTTGCTCGTTAGATGAATGCAATTGCCTGTCTCTGTTTTATGTCCTGAAACTGTAATAGAAGACCATTTTGATGGAATGTGCATTGTAAAGCTGGGTCTACCTAGGTTCCCACTGCTAGGAGCTGAATGACATATATTACACAGATAAGAAACATGGAAACATATTTAAAAGCTTCAAATAATTTATTTATAGAGGTAGATACAAGGGGAATGGGGGATGTATCAAAGAAGTGGGAAATTCACATTTTGCAAGATTCTCACTCCTCTGTCTGTAAAGGTCCTTCACTCTTCTGATTCTTTCTGTAAAACAAACAAAAAACACATTAACATGTGAACCGGGGATGGTCAATCCTTAGACGTCCAGGTGCTGGATAATACAACTCCCATCCTCTCCATCTACGTTGTTTAATGATGATGGGAGATTATAGTCTCCAACTGCTGGAGGTCCAGTGATTGACTATCCTTCAACAACAGATAGCCATATGATATGAACCAATAAGCAGTGAATACTCTGCAGTTACACTGATGATATCATACCTTGCCTCCAACATCACGGCTTTTTGCTCTGAGCTTGTTAACTTGGGACTCTGCAATGTCTGCCCTCTCCTCAGCTTCCTCCAGCTCGTGCTGGACCTTCCTGAAGCGGCTTAGATGGGCATTGGCCTGTTCCTCCTGAGAAAGGACAGCGCAGAAGAATCAGTAAAAGGTTATCGGGTGAAAAACTTTAATCTGTGGTTCAAAACTAGCACGAGAAGGAAACCACTTGCTATAAAGAGCATTACTACACTTGTGTATAAATTTGAATAGTATCTATTAGTATATATAGTAGGGATGAGCTACAATGCTTCTTTCAAAAGAGAAAAGGGCAAATAACGTAACTTTTCACATTCCTGTAAGAAGTGCTGTTTTTCTACTTTTTTCAGCAGCACACATACTGACCCTCCCGCCTTGCCCCACCGCACTGGTAGCCATAAAACTACACATACTGAGTCTGACTTCCAGCAGGATCTCTGGGTGGAAACCAGAAAAGTTCTCACAGGACATTTTGAGGGGTTAGTGAAAAGGGCAGAAATTTGTTTTCTATGTGCAGAAATTCCTGTAGAAAAAGTGGCAACATTTCGGGGGGTTTCCACAAATATTCCTGAGGGGGAAAAACTGGACTTTTCTCTTATTCCTGTATATCACACCACAACCATGTTTGTTTGCACACACTTGACTAAAGCAAACCTCAATATAATCTTACATCAGTTTAGTATTTGTATTTCAACTTACAGATTCCTCAGCTTGTCTCTTGTAGGCCTTAACCTTCAGCTGCAGTTTGTCGACCAGATCCTGCAGTCTCAGCACGTTCTTCCTGTCTTCCTCAGTCTGCAAGAGGACAAATCCCATGAAGATCATAATAAGAATATGGCACTTGTATATGTCTGGAATCCCAAACGATTACATATTTCCAATTACTTTAAATAACAATATGGGCCTAGAAAAACCATCAGTTATACGGATTGTGTTTTCATGTTTATTTTAACATGGCATGACTAAAGACAGATCTATGTTGCTTTGGAACTTTCACTGGAAAGTAAATCGGCCAATGATTAAATAACTTTACTATTGTTTTCTTTTTAAACGGGGGCTAATATATGATTACTAACTCATTATCTTTTTTGAGAAGTCAACAAAACATAATTATGACGGATATTACCTGGTAAGTGAGTTCTTTCACCCTTCTCTCATATTTACGAACTCCCTTCACTGCTTCAACACCACGTTTCTGTTCGTTTTCCAGCTCATTTTCCAGTTCTCGTACCTGCAAGGAATATTGGTATAAGAATCGGGATTTTTTTGCTGGTACATGAAATTTAAATCGCATTCAGCCCAGAATGTATATTGCACTTACTCTGACTTCCAGTTTCTGCAGCTGCTTCTTGCCACCTTTCATTGCCAGCTGTTCAGCTTCATCCAGACGATGCTGCAGGTCCTTCACTGTCTGTTCGAGGTTCTTCTTCATCCTCTCCAAGTGGGAGCTGGTGTCCTGCTCCTTCTTCAGCTCCTCTGCCATCAAGGCGGCCTTTTATAAAAATGAAAAGAAAGAATAAAAAATAAAATCCAAAAACAAGGACACGTGCAGTCATATGATGGAAAGAAAGGAGTCCACTTACATCAGTGATGGCTTTCTTGGCCTTCTCTTCAGCATTCCTAGCTTCTTGCACAGCTTCTTCTACCTCATTCTGGAGCTGAGAAAGGTCGCTCTCAAGCTTCTTTTTGCTATTGATGAGACTTGTGTTCTAGAATACAGAGATATTGTTTCATGTAATGTTTTATGTAACATTGTATCTGGAACAGATTTACACATGATATTTCTTGAAGTACTTTGTGGAACAGATCGGTTTTACCTGTGAGTGCAGGAGCTGAACACGTTCACTTGCGTCCAGAAGTTCCTGTTCTGCAATCTTGCGGGATCTCTCTGTCTGTTCCAGAGCAGCCCGGTTCTCTTCAATTTCAGCCTGTTGCAGGTTATTTCTACGTTCAATAACCGCAACTTGTTCCTTCAGATCTTCCTGTCCTCTGAGTGCATCATCCAACTGGAGCTGGGCGTCCTATTACATGAACAGAAAAACACAAACCAAGAAAAGAAATTACAGTCCAGTATATTTGGTTGTACTATTCATTCATACGTAATATAGGTCAGGCCTTCATTTCAAATGATAACTCTCTCATGGGTTTTATATACATATTTATCCATGGATTCAATTCTGTTAAACCTGTTGATATCGTGTGTCCACTGTAATAGACCATAGTAAGAGGTAAGAAAGGATGTGTCCGTTTGTAATCAAATGAATATATTTACAAACGTATTCATTAAGTATAAAAGTAAAACTTAGTACAGCGATGTATATAGAAAATATATCAGTAAGTCAATACCCAACCGGATATATAAGTGACAAATCAATCTCATCAATGGTAATAATTGACTTGAAATGTATATATGATTGACTACATTATTTTGTAGCTACCTTGAACTGTGCCTGAACATTTCTGAGCTGTTTCTGTGCTTCAGCTGCCTGGCGGTTAGCGTGGCTCAGCTGGATCTCAAGCTCATTCAGGTCTCCCTCCATCTTCTTCTTCAATCGCAGAGCATCATTTCTGCTCCTGATTTCAGAGTCCAATGTGCTCTGCATGGTATCGATTGATCTCTGGCTGTTCCTCTTCAGCTGCTCAATCTCCTCATCCTTCTCTGCAATCTTCCTGTCTACCTCCCCTTTCACCTGGTTCAACTCGAGTTGGATGCGGAGGATCTTGGCTTCTTCATGTTCCAGTGATCCCTTTAATTATAATACACAAGTGTATATTATTTATAAAAGTAAAAAAGCATGGAAACAATATCCATTTAATGGGAGTATTTTTATTATCCAAAATGTTTTCAAGATGCTAATTATTTTGCAATCTATATTGATTTTATTTTTAAGTTCCCAATTCCATATCTTGCCTTGCTCCTAATGGGAACATTTGTCACAATGCTAATCATTATAACACTTAATAAGGTTTCTCCTGTTTACTGCAGACCCCATAGAAAATGATTAATTCCAGCACTTACCTCGGCTTCCTCCAGGGCGGCCTGAATGTCGCTCTTCTCCTGTTCAACCTGCTTCTTAGCTTTCTCCAGCTCATTAATAGATTTTCCAGTTTCGCCAATCTGTTCTGTCAGGTCGGTGATCTCCTCTGTAAAAGAAATAAGAAAAACGTATCGGGATATTGCTGCCAATGCAGATTTAGCAATAACTGCTTTTTCAATGGTTGGATGTTTCATTAAGTGTTACTGAAAAAAAAATTCATCAGTATACTATTAAGAAATTGTTGGAAACCTATATGTGTTCTTAACATCTGTAGATGTCTGCAACTAGGCCTTGAAGCCTCTAAAAAGCTTGTTTAACATCATCACAATGTTTACATCAAACCAACAGCAGAGCAAAATCTGAAAGAAATAACATACAAGCCAAAAGATGTGAGAGGCTCTGAGCAGGAACAAAAGCACAATGGCCTGTTCTCCGGCTAGTCACCGCTCAATAGCATCACATTTTAGCTCTCTAGTGCCATTACAGAGGAGAAACGTCCACATACATATTAGACTGATCCCACCCATAATGGTGGTCCAGTACCAAAATGATAGGCAAGTACCCTCTGCACGGAAAGACCAGCTAACCCCAGACATACGTTTCGGTCTTATTTGGGCCTCGTTAGTGAGGTGCAGCTGGCTTCCCTAGGCACTGAGAGCAAGGGGTCCACGTCTGGATTACCCTTTACACTTAGGGAGAGACCCCAAGTGTTTCTCAGAAACAAACCAAAAGATGTGAGAGGCCCTGAGCACGAACAAAAGCACAATGGCCTGTTCTACGGCTAGTCACCGCTCAAGAGCATCACATTTTATCTCTCTAGTCCCATTACAGAGGAGAAACGTCCACATACATATAAGACTAATCCCGCCCATATAACATACGTTGTAAGTTCTTGTTTTCACGTTTCAGGGTTTCAACTTGTTCCAGGGCCTCCTCATAAGCATTCTTCATCTTGAAGATCTCTGTGCTCAGGCTGCGAGCTTCTTTGAGAGCTACTTCCAGTTCAGCCTGTCCCTCCTCGTACTTCTGCTTCCATTCTACCAGGACCTACGATGGCAATAAAAAAAGATACAGTGTTGAACCTGTATTGAAAAAAAGCCTCTTTTTTATATTTGTTTTGTAATTTATTTATTTAGCTTCTTTGTTTTCAATTTGATTAAAACAATAAGTCCACAAAGAACTTCTGTGTTACGTGACCTTAACAAATAGATTATATCTATAGACTACTCATATATTTTTATCTGTACCTTATCAAAGTTCCTCTGCTTCTTATCAAGAGCAGCTGCTGCACTGTTTGCTCTCTCAACATCAACCATCAGGTCTTCCACTTCACATTGCAGCCTCTGTTTGGTCTTTTCCAGGGAGGCACATTTGGAGTTCACAGCCTCCACCTGCTCTTCAGCGTCCTGCAAACGCTGAGCAAGCTTCTTCCTGAAAACACATTGAAAGAGAGAAATCAGAAAGTGTTGAATTGTTCCTTATTTCTCTTAGGATTATTATTATTTGGTAATAACATACTTGGCCTCTTCAAGCTCCTCAGTGCGCTGAATGGCATCAGTTTCATATTTGGTCCTCCATTGGGAAACTTCACCATTTGCTTTGGACAGTGAGCGCTGAAGCTCAGCCTTGGCTTCTTGTTCCTCCTCATATTGCTCACGGAGCAAGTCACAGTCGTGGCGGGCAGATTGCAGGGCATGAGCAAGGGCGTTCTTAGCCTGAAAATGTAAAGGTTGTTAAAACATATGCACTGAAATCGTTTTAAAGTTAAATATAAATTTTGCACCCAATGATACATTTGCATCTGAAGACTAAAAATAATAATTTTCTCAGGCTAATATCAGTATATTTTTTATGTTACATTTTCAGAACTCAGTATTTAGTGGTACTGTGGTATTACCTTTGATTCTTCCTCAAGTTGTCTCTTTAGCTCTTCAACTTGTTGGGTGAAACCCTGCTTTCCTCTTGAGAGCTGAGAAATCAGAGATTCTTTCTCCTCCAGCTGACGGCTGAGTTCACCTGTATGTAATCAAAGTGCGTTATAGCAAAATACTCCTTTATGCACGTTAGTAGAGAAATTAGTAAAAACTTTAAAAGATAATGAACATTTAGCTCTCTGACTACAGTTCCACAATGTAAGTCATCTTATTTTCATATTTGCTCAGCAATATGATTCATAAGAGGCAGAACTTGATCTGTATCAAATATCGGCTTTTCTTCATGCTAATTTTTTTACATAATACTTTGTCGTCTGCCTGTTCCTGGGATAAATTTATATCCTGTCTTTTCTGTACCGTTCTCAGTCTGGAAGCGGGCCCTTTGGGTTGTGAGATCGTTGAGAAGACGTTGGTGCTCATCATCCTTGGCTTTCACTTCACTCAGCTGGTCCTCAACCACACGGTTAACTTTTTCAAGATTGGCCTTCAAGGAGAGATAACAAACGTATTATTTTTATAGGACAATAATCATGATTAAAAATAACAAGATCCCAAATGTTATCTTTACCTTTGCTTTGGAGATGTTCTCCAGGTTGCTAGCAAGGTCATCAATCTCCATCTTCAGCTCACTCTTTTCCTTCTCCAGCTTCTGTTTAACACGCTGCAGGTTATCAATTTGTTCCCCAAGTTCAGCTACACTGTCGGCGTGCTTCTTGCGCAGAGCACTGGCAGTAGCTTCATGCTGAAGGGTGGCTTCTTCCAGGTCACGTCTCAGTTTCTGGAACTCGGCTTCACGTTTCTTGTTCATCTCGATCTGGGCAGATGTTGCACCTCCAGCTTCTTCAAGTCTTTCACTGATTTCTTCCAGTTCTCTGGAGAGATCAGCCCTTTGTTTCTCCACCTTTGCACGAGCTGCACGTTCAGCTTCAATTTCCTCCTCTAGCTCTTCAATACGAGCCTAAGATATAGCAATTAATTAGCATATATATATATAAAACAAAGCATTATCTACTGCATTGTAAAATATATCTTGCAAAATGGTACCTGCAGTTCCTTGATCTTTTTCTGCAGCTGACTTCCCAGAGATTGTTCATCCTCAACCTTTCCTTGGAGCTGGCTAATTTCAAAGTCTTTCCTGAATTTTACAAATAAATAATGAAAACCATCAGATAAGATCCAACTGCCCCATCGTTCTTTTCCCATTTCTCTATCTAGTTCCTTTAATATATTAACCCCTTAAGAAGATAATGTATTATGTTTTAATGAAAGAGAAACACTAACTTTTTAAGTTTTTCCTCAGTTTGCTGTTTGTCATTTTCAAGGTCCATGACTGTTTCCTGAGACAACTTCAGGTCACCTTCCAGCTTCCTCTTGGATCTCTCAAGGTCGAGACGGAGTTTCTTTTCTTGTTCCAGAGAGCCTTCAAGCTGTTTGGGTGGAATTAGTTTAGGTTTCCTTTTCATGTTGATAATCAATATCAGTATATTTTGAAAATATTATTTTTCATTTACTTACGTCATCTACTTGTTGTTCAAGCTTAGTCTTGGCTTTTGTCAAAGAACTGACTTTGTCCTCTTCAGCCTGAAGGTCATCAAGTGTTTGTTGGTGAGCTTCTTGGAGGGCTTTCTTCTCCTTGGTAATCTTGGTGATGTTCTCATCAAGAGCCGCCATTTCTTCAGTAAGGTTTTTAACCTAAATGTAGGAGCAAAAAGGTTATCTGAAAATTCTTTTCTTGCATACATCACTTAGTGTTAAGTCACGTGGGCATTTTTACTAGTTCCTATACCTTGTTTTCTGTGGCATGCTTCTCCTTCTCTACTTTAGCCAAGGTCAGTTCCAGGTCATCAATGTCTTTCTTCAGCTCAGAGCATTCATCCTCCAACTTCCTCTTTTTGGCAGTCAGCTCTGCGTTGCTTTCTTCCTCATCTTCAAGTCTTTCTGTAATTTCCTTGATTTTAGATTCCAGTTGAATTTTGTTTTTGATGAGGCCTTCACATCTTTCCTCAGAATCAGCCAAAGTTTCACTTTCCTATTAGAATATGAGACGGTTATCATCAAGCGACATCACCAAATGTGCATTATGTAGTTTGTACCAGATGTATTATCTGCAGATTTATCCTCTTACCGACTGAACCTGGAGCACTAAATCATTCTTTTCCTGCAGCAGGGCAACCATTTTCTCCTCCAGTTCTTTTTTCTTGGCTTCTGCCTTGGCCAGTGCTTCCTTGGTCTTCTCAAACTCCTCCTTCATGTTGGCCATCTCCTTCTCGGTCTCGGCACTCTTCAGCAGGGGTTTGATCTTGAAGTACAGTTTCATCCATGGCCAGTGTTTGACATTCATGAATGACCTGACATTGTACTGGATGACATAAAGAGCCTCCCTGTTTGGTAAATGTGTAAAGAATATGTTTTAATAAAAGGGTTGAAATGGACATTTATAGTTTTTATATGCATGTAATGTTTCTCAGTACCTTCTTTCCATCATTTTCTTGAATTCAACTCTCATCAAGAAACCTCTGCAAAGGGCTTGTGTGCGAGTGATCAGCTGGGCCAATTTTTCGTCTCTCATTTCTTCCAGGGTACCCAGGAGACCGGCTTTAAAGAACACCTGTAAGCAAAACAAATCAAAGAGAGGAGGTCATAGAGGTAGGTGTACTAATCTCCAATGTCACGAGTCACCACCCAGCACAGATATGTAAGTCATATAAATTATGAGCTTATATTTCAAGATTGGGCTGTTATAGCCAAGAAAGCTCCAAAAATGTAAATTAATCTCTAATATTTTAAGAAAGCGATTAGTACCTTGGTGTGGCCAAATCTATACTGAGTGTGATCAACATCAATAGAGCCCAGGAGTTTCTCAGAAGCCTTCTTGCTGTCAATAAACTGGCCATCTGGGATTGCACTGGCATTCAGGACTTTGTAACTTAAAGAAAGAAAGCAATGAAAACATTAGCAAATAATATACAATGAACAATACTTCAAGATGTAAACAAATATATTGAAAATTTAAAAATGTTCAGTTAGATGTGATTGAAATTGGAAATTAAAAAATTAGTAGTCCCATAATGATACCAAGTGTATGTTTTTTTGAAGGTGTATTATTGTAAAATTGTGGATAGAATAGATTAAATCTTGTAGCCATATTTAAGATATTCACCGTTGTTTGAAGTCACCATAGAGGATTCTGCTTGGGAAACCCTTTCTGCAGATTCTGATACCCTCCAACACACCGTTACATCTCAACTGATGGATGATCAGATGGTTGTCCATAATACCTAATCATATAGATTGTTGTATGGTTAGAAGACGACGATGACTTTAGTGAGTGAATCGTGTTTCTTTCTACATAAAAAAACAAAGGTCTAAAGGAAAACTTTACCAGGAGTCTTGGTCTCATTGGGAATCAGGCAACGCACAAAGTGAGGGTGAGTGCTTCTCAGATTAGCCATCAGCTTGTTCAGATTTTCCTGTAACAAATAATTGTATATATATATATACAACAATCCAAAATACTTATATAATTATCAGATACACATATAATTATTAACTAAACACATATGATTATTCCATGTACGCTTATACTATACAAATAAAAAATTTCTATCAATAAATAATTATCTCGAACATATAAAATGACACTGACCCTGAAGAGAGCAGACACAGTCTGGAAAGAGGAACCCTTCTTTTTCTTTCCACCCTTTGAAGCAGAATCTGGACCAGCAGAAAGATAAACAATTAGCATGAAAAACCTTCATGAAGCAAACTTTGAAAATAGCAGATAGATACAGAATAGATGCGCAATAAATACCATCAGTTGCAGCATAGCTGGAGTAGAGGAAGGACAGCAGTTTAACTGAAGACTTCTGGTAGAGCTGAACGACAGACTCATTCAGTGGGTCCTTATTCTTGTCGAGCCAGCCGGTGATGTTGTAATCCACAGTACCAGCATAATGCACCAAAGAGAAGTGAGCTTCAGCCTTTCCTTTGCCAGGTTTGGGCTTCTCAAAGTTCTTGCACTTGCCCAGATGTTGTTCATACAGTTTGTTCTTAAAGGATGTGTCAGTGGCCTTGGGGAACATGCACTCCTCTTCAAGGATTGAGAAGATACCCATTGGCTGGAAATGCATTTGCAAAGTTGGTGAGCAACAATACAATACATAGTTGTGTTTTTGGGAATATATTAAAATGATGTGATTTTTAGAGACCCACCTTCTCAATAAGCTCAATGCAGGCAGCCAGATCCATACCAAAGTCAATGAATTCCCAGTCAATGCCTTCCTTCTTGTATTCCTCCTGTTCCAGGACGAACATGTGGTGGTTGAAGAACTGCTGCAGCTTTTCATTGGTGAAATTGATGCAGATCTGCTCCAAGCTGTTGAACTATCATTGAGAAAATACAATAAATAATATATTTAATTGCATTGCCTTCAGGTGGGTACAATACTAACTACAACATTGAAATACATGATAACTTACATCAAAGATTTCAAAGCCAGCAATATCCAGCACACCAATGAAGAACTGTCTTGGTTGCTTGGTGTCCAGTTGTTGGTTAATACGTGTGACCATCCACAAGAACAGTTTCTCAAACACAGATTTGCAGAGGGCACCAACTGCGTTGTTGACCTGAAGAGAAAAGCATTAACACCATTATCTGAACTGTTCTGTGGATTCATTCATGTTGTCTTGGTGAAAACTGTTGAGAACATTACCTGTGGGACAGTCTGTCCCTTGGTGACAAATTCATTGCCGACCTTCACTCTAGGGTAGCACAATGCTTTGAGCAAATCAGCAGAGTTCAGACCCATCAAATATGCGATCTTGTCAGCAACTGCAATTTAAATACATAATTATTAAATAGGCTGAAAACAATGTGTAGTTATACAATTATATGGTCTAAAGGAATACAAACCCTCTGTGCCATCAGGTTCAGCCTGCTCCTCTCTTTGCTTCTGCTTGAATTTCATGTTGCCGTGATGCATGACTGCACCAGTCATTTTGTAGATACCGACCTTTTCTTCTGGGTTGAATCCCAAGACATCAATGGCGTTCTGGAGGCATAACAAAGAGCTTGTTTGCGTTCAGTACATAAAATAACTTCCAGTTGTTATTGTGCTAGAAATGGATTTCTGATACTTACATCAGTAGCCATCAACTCCTCCTCATCATCAATACTCTTGACAGTGATCTCACCCTGGCTGATAGATGGGTAGTCGTATGGGTTGGTAGTAACCAGAAGCATTTCTAGATGACAAAAGATAATTCAAACAAGAATTTAATTTGATGGGAATTTTTGTCTGCCCCAAAATTGTTCCAGCCTTACTGTGAGTAAAATCTCTGATGTTCCTTTTCCTCATTTATTTTTGTTTTGTGCCTCTTGGGCTTCTGGAGGGGGGGTGACTTGCCCCCCTACAATCAGGGGAGGGCTGCCCTGGGGGGCAGGGGGGGAGTTGCCCCCTTGGGCCGGTCATATGTCTGGGCTGGTGGGCCATTGGTCCTCACTAAATCTCCCAATTGCTGCTGTAAATGGAGCTACATTAGTGATACCAGAGAGCTTACAATTGAAATGGAGTTACACAAATCATACCACAGAGGAACAATCCAAATGGAGCTAAACTAGTAGCATAAACCATTTCCCTTGTAAGCTCTATCGTAGGGGGCTTGAATGATATAGAAATGGGCCACTTGAATGTATTTGCCTTATGGGCGATAAGTTGCCAGCCCTCCCCTGCCTACAATTGCCCCCTCCATGTAAACATTGTGGCTGGAGGATCTGGCCTGGGGGGACATATTATGACTTTGCCTTCCCCCCTCTAATAGTTTCTGCAGACACCCCTGTGTGCCCTCATTATAATTCATAATTATGAGAACAAATAGATTTATTTTTCACTTATTTTGAATGGAAAACAACAGGAAGATTGAATTACCAACAATCTCTGGTTTCTTGTTTGTCAAGATCTGATAGAAGATGTGGTAGCTTCTTTCAGCTGACAGCTGGAATGTAACTCTGGATTTTTCCAGCAGATCTGTAAATCAGATTGATAATAAAGACTTTAAAAAAATGTTGCAACTTAAAAACAATTTTATATATTTAATGAGAATGTCCTATCTTACATGTTTCAATATCAGCTGAAGCCAGTTTTCCAGTAGTACCAAAGTGAATTCTGATGAATTTACCCTAAAGAGCATATTTAGAGTTTAGAAGTATGCAATACAATATACAATATAGAAAGAAAATAAGATGTTCTATCATAGCACTTACGAAACGTGAGGAGTTGTCATTTCTCACTGTCTTGGCGTTACCGAAGGCTTCCAGCAGTGGATTGGCCTGGATGATTTGATCTTCCAGAGTTCCCTATAGACAAATTTCGGTTGCATCTGTTAGCTTGATACAAGACATCTTCATGATTAAAATAAATGTGTTGTACAGTGTAGGACACTACATATAATTCCATTAAGAAGTTACAAACAATGGTCACCTAATATTTTTGTTTGACATAAACAAATATAACAGTTTGAGATGGTATCACAACCACTTTGTGATACACAGTATGAAATTTGGGTGTAGATTATATAATGTTGGACACATCTGTTTCGTGTGTTCTGAATTACATTTTACCTTCAAGCTGTTGCTGGGCTCCTTTTTCTTTCCAGAGTCTCCAATAGCTGCAATTGTAGCAAAGTACTGGATGACACGCTTGGTGTTCACAGTCTTTCCTGCACCAGATTCTCCACTGGAGGTAGAAGAGAGAGAAAAGACATGAAGTCTAGAAGATATGAATAATCTGTCATCATTCAAAGTGGTTGCATAAAAAATTACTTACGTAATCAGGACAGACTGATTTTCACGATCTGCAAACAAATGAAGCATATTAATGATACATTATCAGAAGATGTCTCTCACTAGGCCAGGAATAGTCAAGTTTTGAGCCTTCAGCTCTTGGAGACTGCATCGTCCACCACCCCCAACTAGCCAATGATGGAGGTCCATTGATTGACTACTCCTGCTCTAAACATATAATAAAACAAACTAAACTTTAGAGAATGATGTGGCTGGTACCTGTTAACATGAACTGATAGGCATTATCAGAAATGGAGAAGATGTGTGGTGGGGCTTCCATACGCTTCTTCCCTCTGTAGCCGGCAACAACTTCTGGGTTGTACACTGGCAGCCACTTATAGGGGTTCACAGTGACACAGAAAAGGCCAGAGTAGGTCTGAAATGGGAAACAGGGAAATAAGAAACTTCAAAAAGGTTCCATGTGTTGTTATCTAACACACCATGTAACAATATTTTAGTTGTAAAAAAAAGGCCAGGATTCCATAGCAGTTGATAACTTTATCAACGGTTTTGTCTGCCAATTTCTCCATAGACAGTTCATAACAGTTTCAACTGCAACGTAACCTAAGCCCAACAGTGAATAGGTTTGATTTTCCACTAGTAATAGCTAAAACAGTGCAGGTCTGGAAGGAAATGAATAGATTTGTTGATGCTTGCAGACCTCTTCTTCATCTGTAGTAGCGTGACCAAAGTGAAGGAGAGAACTGAAAGGATTTAAAATCTTCTTATGAACTACTATGGGCCATATTCAGAAAGCAAGAGAGCAGCAGTTCTGGAGGAAAACACCTTCACTGTAGTGGGCAAATACAAATTAAACCTGATTTAAATGGGGCTTTAAATCCCTTGAATGTTGTAAACACCTTTACATAGGGTTCCCACCCAGCCGGTATTTTACTGGCAGGCCGGTAAAAAATTGGCTTCTGTCCAATGTTAAGTCTATGGAGGGAATGCCATGGCCGGTATTTTACTGGCAGGCCGGTAAAAAATTGGCTTCTGTCCAATGTTAAGTCTATGGAGGGAGTGCCATGGCCGATATATTTTTGAAGAAAAGGTGGCAACTCTACCTTTACAATGCTTTGGATATTTCAAGGTTAAAAACCCCATTTAAATCAAGATTTTCATTTGATCCCTCTGGTCCTGAATTACTACTCTCTTACTTCCTGAATAGGATCCTCTGTAGAAGCTCCATTATGATTAAGAAGTAATCATAACAATACTGACCTAAGTACAAGGTACAGCATTTTAACAGACCAGTTGATTCAATGGCAGGTTAAGGGATCGATAAAGTTTTATTATGAACAAAAATACATATTTTAGGGTTTTTCCTTCTGTGTAAATCAAGGGTGCTCCCGTGCTGGGAAACTGCTTTATTCAAAAGTTATACAGTCCAACAAATCACAAAGTGATGAAGCTGTTATTATACCATTCTATGGAGAATTGTAGCCAGTTGCTCATCTCTCCATGTGACAGAATAACTGCCTGGACACTAGGTGACCTGTAGCTGAACTCTCTGGACACCAGGTGTCACTGACAATGTTGCTTACAGAATAATATAAAGTAACAACAGTATGAACTGTTGATATATGACAAAAACTAAATCTGTGCAACTTCTTCAGTTCCTTTGAGAAGTAAAAGAAACAAGACTTACGTAGATCATCCACGCCGCATAACGTTCTTTGAGGTTATACAGCACAGAGGCTTCATTCAGATGGGTCATCATGGCCATGTCTTCAATTTTATCATACTTGGGGGGATTCTGGGGGTACACTTGGCTGTCCTTGACAGTGACGGTCTGGAATGGCAAGACAGATGAGTCCATGAAAAATGCTTCTAGTGATAAATTGAATTTACTCTGCTGAGCAATATATATAAATACTTACCCTGCCATCGTCAGTCTTCACGGTGATTTTGCCGTCTTCCCGAGCGGTGACCAAACCTTTCACATAGAGTTCCTTTTGGTCATCTACGAAGCAGGTGTTCTTGGCATCAAAGGGCTTGTTCTGGGCCTCCAATCTCTCCTTTTCAGATTTGCGGAGAAATTGGGCCGCCTCCCCAAAAACTGCCATCTCCCCGTCACCCATGGTGGCTGGTTCCTGCAAGAAATGATTTGGATAATGTTGAGTTTTGGGAATAAGTACATGCCAGCCTTTTTACAGTGACCTAGAAAGGGCTAATAGTCAGTTTAATCAAAAGTGTAAAAAAGAGATTTGTAACTATTCATTTCAGTGAGTAATAGGACACCAAAGTGTATCAATACCGGTGAAAATATAAAAAAATAATAATTTCCTTTTAATTAAGTCAAACATTCAGCCGCTTGAATGCTACAAATATCCCTAAAGAGTTGTGAACCAATGTTTTTTTAGACTTTTCTAGTCCCCAATAATTGTTCCACTTTTAACTTTATACATATGCCTCAAATTGTAAAGTCATGTTTAAAGAGCAAATACCATAAAACTGATGACATGTATGTTAAAGCTCATTCTATTTATAGCTAAACACTACTATTTCCACCTGCCCCCCCCCCCCATGGCTTTCACCTACTAATGGCTGGAAATGTTAGTTCCAGAGAGGCAGCTGTTGGCTGTGGCAATATCACATCCACCAGCACAGCCAATTGGAATTAGACTGCCACTGACAGTTTCATTCGCAGGGGGTAGGACAAGAAGCCTTGGAGAGGGTCTATGTCTTTTGCAATTTATACCACATTACTGGTGGTAATCTGAGCCATGTTTATTAATTAAGTAGAAAAACACTGAAAACCCTGCCTGTTGCTTGACCTTGAGAACTGAAATAGGCTGAATGTCACACAGTTACATTTGTTGGACATGCTTCTTATATTATCTAAAGTGTTAGGACTTTATTTAGACCAGTGATTCCCTGTAGGGCATACCAACAGATCAGATTTTCAGGGTATGCCTGTATAAACACAGGTAGAGCAATCGCAACTGGGCCTCTTACATCTTGAAAATCTGTACTGGTGGTCTGCCCTGAAGTCTAAAATTGAGAAACGCTGATTTAAGCTATTGATATATGTATATTTTTTCCATAATTTTTCTTAACCCCTCGGATAACAAAGACATCTGCAGGGCATTGCAACATGTGCATTAACATACGAGGAGTTTACATAGTTATATTAAACAATCCAGAGTTATCAGTAGTATCTATTCATAATAAAGGCCAGGTTCAAACTGTTTATTCCTTCTTAAAAATATAAAAAAATAAGTAAAAAAATTAAGAATTCTTAACTATTTCTTAAAATTAAAAAGAAATTAACACCTCTTCTGCCCCATATCATTAGTCAAATTGTGATACGCCTGTGATCAAAAATTGTAATCATTTTCAAATAACTTTATCGCCTTGGAAGGTAGAGACATGTTCACAGTGCTTAGGAGAAATCTCTAACGTCCATGCGGATTTGCAATGCGTTGCCCAGCCCTCTGGAACTCAAGGGGTTAACAACGAACTATTTTTTTCCTGTAAATGTGGTGGATTTGATACGTAGGTATATCTACTTACCCTTTAGCACAGACAATGATGAAAAAAGGGGTATGATGATATTACCCTGATAGAAGAGGATAAAGGAAAGACTAATCAGTAAAAAAAGCAAGTTTTGAAAGTTAATTTCAATATATAATAAAACAATGGGTTAAAAGACCCGTTTAAATCAATGGGTGTTTTGAGAAAGTGTATATTTAATTTAAAATGAATAAGCTATTTAGTTTATCTTCCACTCACTTTCAGTGATATGATCAGGCTGCAGGCTATACATATAGTTTGTGTGTCTGCGAGGATGTTACTGAGTATGTCTGTGTGTGCTTGTGTCCGTGTGTGCGTCTCTGTGTGTGATTGTGTGTGTGTGTGTGTGTGTGTATGTTAGTGTGTGATAGAGTTTATGTCTGTGTGTGCTTGTGTCTGTGTGTGCTTGTGTCCGTGTGTGCGTCTCTGTGTGTGATTGTGTGTGTGTGTTTGTGTGTATGTTAGTGTGTGATAGAGTTTATGTCTGTGTGTGCTTGTGTCTGTGTGTGCTTGTGTCTGTGTGTGCGTCTCTGTGTGTGATTGTGTGTGTTTGTGTGTATGTTAGTGTGTGATAGAGTTTATGTCTGTGTGTGCTTGTGTCTGTGTGTGCTTGTGTCTGTGTGTGCGTCTCTGTGTGTGATTGTGTGTGTATGTTAGTGTGTGATAGAGTTTATGTCTGTGTGTGCTTGTGTCTGTGTGTGCGTCTCTGTGTGTGATTGTGTGTGTATGTTAGTGTGTGATAGAGTTTATGTCTGTGTGTGCTTGTGTCCGTGTGCGTGTCTCTGGGTGTGATTGTGTGTGTGTGTGTGTGTGTGTGTATGTTAATGCATGATAGATTTTATGTCTGTGTGTGGGAATGTATTTGTGTATGTTTGTCAGAGACTATATTGTGTGCTACGCTCCATCCATGTGAATAAGGAATGAGAGACCCAAATAGAGAGCTCTGTTTTATGAAATTTTTCACATACAACTGAGATGCAGACTGTTACACACACTGCTGCTAGAGGGCGCTCACATCACTGAAAGTGGGGGTAAGAGATAAAATAGCAAATTCAAGGACATTACAGAATTCAAGAAAATGAAAGCCAACATCACAGATACCTTAATAAATTAATAGCAGTAAAATATTAATGATATATAGAAAAAAAATTACAGTTTCTAGAATATTAAAGCGGAACGTTCAGATAATAGCCAGTCGCCATGCATCCATTAAATGCATGGCGACTACCTTGAAAATAGATGTATTACCAAAAAAATACTTGTGTCTAAAGGAATCCGTCCGGTTTGGAGACCGGAACTGAGGCTAGAGCGCAGACATCTTGTCTGTGCGCGTGCGCCGTCAGTCCCGGTCTCCATAGAGTAGACTGCTTTGCACAATATGGTCACCGGAATGAACTGACGGTGCAGGAGCACAGAACGCACTAACCTGCCCGTCAGTCCCGAAACAGGACAGATTCCTTTAGACACACGTATTTTTTTACAGTAAGACATATTTTCAAGCTAGTCGCCATGCGTTTAATGAATGCATGGTGACTGGCTATTATCTGAAAGTTACGCTTTAACCATTTGAATGCCAGTAAGTTGAGCAACACTTTGGAATGTCCACTCTTCTGACATTCAAGGGTTAATGGCTTCCACCTATCAGATATCTCTCTATGCGTCTGGCCCATAATGCACCACAATGCACTTTCAACTTCCATTCCTCATTGATCGGCTGTGAGGCTGGACCATAAGAAGCATACAAACTCTATTTTACCCATTCCTCCCCATTCATTAGAACACTAAGGTGGTTTATACTCTAAGGCTTGATAAAGAGGAGGTAACATAGAGATAACTTCTCCGGTGATATCACTTCTCTAGTTCCTGTGTTATTCTATAGAGCCTATGTACTAAGGTCTCCAGAGTTGGGGAGATCTTAGTGCATAGGCTTTATAGAATAACACAGGAATTGGAGAAGAGATATCACTGGAGAAATCATCTCCACTTTATCACGGCTTTATCACCACTTAGCACGTTTCTCAATTCTCAACCCTAGTTCTCAAGAAACACTAACACGCCACGACCTGAAGATTTCCATGCATGAACACAGGGGAGTTAACCCTTTGAGTGATAGATGGGTATCCAATGCATTGCACTCAAAGGGTTACTCAGAAATTCAATTGTTTGGATTAACGTAACTGTGATCAAGCAGAGAAATACTCAGGCCTTGGCCCATTCGTAGGCCCTGAAGGCTGAGGCTGAGAATCACAGTAAGTGTCTATAAACAGCATCTTCATGTACTGTTGCAGACAACAGCTGAAGTCCTATAACTGACTAGCATTGTCCAATCATATTGACACATCATCTTGTATACCGACACCAGTATTTGCATGCATTTTACTTTATCTGCAAGAATCCAGCCTAGGCTGAAGGTTTATAAAGGATAATTCAATGCATTGGCGATGTCTCCGGCACGCAAGAGATCGATAACTCTTTTAACCCTTTGAGTGCCAGAGGGGTACAGAATGCATTGCAAGCAATGCATTCCGTACCCCTCTGGAACTCAAAGGGTTAACCCCTTGCTTGCTAGAAAGATCTGTAAAACTATGCACTGGAGACCTCACTGAGTTAACTCTTGTAGACTTGCACAGCATTACCATGATATCATATCCATCAGTTAACATTTTGGGTGCCATGGGGGGGGGTACCCAATGTTGTACACAGCTCACCCTTCTGGCACTCGAAAGGTAAACAGATTTAGGGTCTGTATTCAGAAATTCAAAGAAATTCCAGCACAGTCAACTGCTTTGGTTAGAAATTATGTTTTCAACATCTTGATTGCTAGAGAGAGAGATTCAATGCATTGTATAACAGAGACCTCTCTAACATTCAAGGGGTTAAAATACCTATTTAACCATTTGAGTGCCAGTCGTGTGTGCAATGTATTAATAGGCAAATACATTGCATATTCCTCTGGCACTCCAAGGGTTAACCCAGGGCTTATAATTTTAAGTCCTTTGCTACTAGCCAGACCTGAAATGTTACTAGCCATTGCAAGCCAAAACATACCCACCAGGGCTGAATTTCTACTCGCCAGGGCTAAATTTTCACTAGCCATTGGCTAGTGGCGAGTGGAAATTTTGAGCCCTGGGTTAACTTAATAGATACAGTCATGGATCTTCTACCCTCCATGCATTGCAATAGTAATGTCTTCCTAGCACTTAACACAGACAAACACTCACAGAGCAGGTACTCACCGACAACTGAGATGTAACCGGTTCAGGCCCCTTGGTCACTCTTATATAGAGCAGTCCCCTGTCTTCTCATCTTTCTCCACCTTAGGAAGGGATTTTCTCATGACCATAATGGTCCACCCAAACCTAAACTTGCCCGATCATCACAAGTAAAAATAACCCACATACAGTAATTCAGCAAGACACTCTGAATGTTGAAAGCAACTGTTCCTTTCACTTGAAGCAGAATTAGTTTTCTCTCTGAATCACACAAAGCACATTAAGAGTTTCTCCATATATACATATATAGGTGTATAAATCGACAATATATAATTATGTATGACCTTTTAGAAACACATTTAATAAGGTTGCACCAGTGTTTTGAAAGTGTTTTCTCCATATGGTAAAAAAAGTATACAGAAACCATAGTATTAGCTGCTGGCTTAGCAAAACATCACTATGAAATCATTGCCACCAATTAAATAATATTAGAGGCCACATTCTGAAAGATAAATCAATTTTGGAGCAATCAAGTGCAGCATAGAGAACAAATAATATTCCGCTAAACTGACGTTGATTTAAATGGGCATTTAACCCCGTGAGTGCAAGAAAAAAACTCTCCACTGCATTAAAAAGTAATGCATTTGATATCTCTCTACCTTTCAAGGGGTAAATGTATTTTCCTGAACGCGACTCTCGATTTTTTTCACGCAATATATATCCGCATGTTTGCTTGTTTATTAAACAAAAATGCTGCTTAAGATTTAAAAAATAAAATTGAGCTTTGTGCATCCCAAAATGTAGTATTTTTTTTTTTAATTCATCACATGAAAAAAAGCTTTTAGTGCTTATGTAGTCTTGCAAATAGCGGTAAAATAGCAGCGTATCTTTTGAGTGTAATAGTAAATTACCGTAAACACAGATACATGTTTAGCATCTAAGGGGTTAACCCTTTGAATGCCAGAGGGGTAGGCAACACATTGCAAAGCAAAGGGTTAATACAGTACTAATATCAAATGTGTTCAAGTCTTAGTTGCTGCCCTAAATTAACCTTTTGAGTGCCGGAGGGGTATGCTTAGCAAAGTATTGTGTACCCCCAGCAGTCAGAGCGTTAAGATTACAATGACTGTCACAGTTTGTTTTCCCTTAAAGACTGGTGACGGTTCTGGTACGTCATATTTAGTACTTACTGTGCAGTTGTGGGAGCGCTTTAAGCACAAAATGGGTCTGAAATTCACTGCTCCAGTACTCAGACCCCTGCTCGGAGCGCCGGTACACATCACAGGTCACATGTGCCAGTGCGCCAACAACAATCAAAACAGTCCTTAAAGGGATAATAATGTTTCACAATAAAAGCAGCTCCAATTAATCTTCATAGTATTTGGGCCATGGAGAGTGTTTTTTCAATACTGTCAGAGTTGTAGTACAAGAGTAATTCAATGATAAAATATCCCCCTCCCGCCCCTTTTACCTAGTGAAACACTGCTCACCTCAGAGCAGCAAGATTGTCCGGATGGATCACAGAGAGGGACAATCTTCAGTGATCATAAGGAAAAACCAGTCAAGAGGGGGCAGTGTTTTCCATATGATCTCAGTAAGAAGATTGTCCCTTGCTGCGACCTGTCCGGTCAAGAGACCAGATTCCACATCTGAGGTGAGCAGTGTTACACTAGGTAAAAGGGGCAGGAGGGGGATACTTTATCATTCAATTACTCTTGTACTACAACTCTGACAGTACTGAAATGACACTCTCCATGGCCCAGATACTATGAAGATTAATTGGAGCTGCTGTTTTTGAGAGACATTACTATCCTTGTAAGGGAATATTTCAATGTTCCATAAATACGCTTGCATTTACAGAACCACACATACACTGTCTAACACCCATCCTTGTTCAACTGTCCACTGGTAGCCACATAACCACACAGACACTGTCTAATAATGCAGCCTTGTTTCACTGCCCACTGGTAGACACATAACCACACATACACTGTCTGATAATGCAGCCTTGTTTCACTGCCCACTGGTAGCCACATAACTACACATACACTGTCTGACATCCCGGCCTTGTTTCCTGTGCACTAACAGTTCCAAAACCACACATGCACTGTCTGACACCCCTGCTTTATTTCACTGTCTACTGGCAAACACAAAGCAACCATGCTCTCTCTTGCACCGCACCATTGTTCCACTGTCTTGTGGTAGACAAAAAACCACACATAAACTGTCAGACACCCAGCCTTGTTCCACTGTCCACTAGTAGCCACAAAACCACACATGCACTAGCTGACACCCGAGCCTTTCTCCTTTTTTTGCTATTAGATACAAAACCACACATAAACAAACACAGCTGCCTTGTTTCACTGTCTACTAGCAGACACACAGCAACACATGCACTCTCTTGCACCACGTCCTTGTTCCACTGTCTTCTGGTAGACACAGAACCACACATAAACTGTCTGACACCCAGCCTTGTTCCACTGTCCACTTAATCACAGAACCACACATACAAAACCACACACAAACTGACACCCCAGCCTTATTCCATTGGGGTGACAGAATCACAAATACCACAACCTGGTTTCACTGTTTCATTGTCCACTTATAGTCACAGAATCATAATCCACTGTCTGATATCACAACCTTGTTCCGCTGTGCACCGCTATACACTACAGCAATCAAATGCTCTAGTGCAGTGGTTCTCAACCTGTGGGTCGGGACCCCTTCGGGGGCGAATGACGATTTGCCAGGGGTCGCCTAAAACCATCAGATATTTATATTTCGATTCATAACAGTAGCAAAATTACAGCAATGAAGGAGCAACGAAAATAATTTTACTGTTAGGGGCCGCCACAACTTGGGAAATTTTATCAAAGGGTCGCGTCACTAGAAAGGTTGAGAACCACTGCTCTAGTGCAATGCTTGGGTGCATCCACTGGTGTTTCACACGAATGCCAGTGTGGCTGCAGTGGCAACGTTGTATAGTCACCTCAACCAGGCCTGAAGTTATCCTCAAACACTGCTCTCTGTCCATGTTAATTTTAACCCTTTACGGAGAAGAGGAGTATTCAAAGCATTATTTCACAACACATTGGTAACCCTGTTCCTTAACCCTTTTAACTGCAAAAAAAGGTATGCACGTCGTCGTGTTTCAATGCATTGGATACCTCTCTGGCGCTCAAAGGGTTAAAGGGATCAGGCTCTCTGCCTGATTTAGTCTGAGAAAACTGCCAGCAACTGTCGTGTCCTCCTCCATGGACACGACATCCAAGACTGATTGAATATGTTATATTTTTGAACAAAGGCACAAAATCCATAGGGTCACTGGCACTGTATGGTCATAGCAAGGTAATTACAGGGTTATTATAAGAAGATGTTAGTTCCACTTTAAATAAAATCCATTCATTCCCTGATCACCTGCAGCAGAATCCAGCCCAGTGGAAGTGACATTAAGTAGCACATGGAGTCGGTCAGTGCCTTTGTCCCTGTTATGACTAATTGAATAAAACTGGATAGCAACAAACGTAGTTCATGATACCGTTTACATTTTATACATTCGAATACACACATAGTTAAATATAAACAGGCAGATTTGCCAGGAGATGATTGATTTCCCTATGTGTTTAATAAGCTTGCATTCTCTACAATTTACTAGACGTGAGTTACATTCCAGGACACATGTTTGTCAGGCAGCGAGCAGTACTAATCAGTCACTTGATATTACGATGTACTGCGAAAACTGTGGGGTATTTTGTAGTGGGAGAAAACGTGTGTGTGAGAGTAAATAAAGACGGTGTACACAAAGACAAAAAGAGGAACGCATCTGGAGCAACACATCTGTACCACGTGCTGTGCTGTACAACAAATCATGATCTCTATGACTGTCACAAAAATGGACCGATTTTTTTTTATTATTTGACTATACTGCACCTACCAAATTCAGCTTTGAGCTGTAATAACCTTTGAATCAAACACCTCGCAGCATTTACATTTTAAGTTTTACTATCCCTTTAAAAAATCTCCACTATGAATTTTTTCCTAAGATATGTCCAATATAGATAAAATTTGTTATTGGAACGATTCAAAACTGGAGTTAAAGAGACATTGAAACTGTCAACCGATATAAGCTGATGTGTTTGAAAGTGTTAGGTGAGAACTGTTAAAGGGGCAGTAATGTCCCATAAACATTTTGTAGAGTTTTGGGTTGCCTACCCCTCTGGCACTCAAAGGGTTAAATGAAGACAGACACTGTCTGTCAAGTGAATTTAAGGGGTTAAAAGCCCATTAAAATTAATGGGGATCCCCTTTAAATCAGGGAAGCTTAAAGGGATAGTAATACTTCATTTTAACTTTATTTTATTTTGTAGGCATTAAAAAAACATGAAGAACGATATAAGTCTTATCTCTCAAACCTTTATGGTTTAAGAGATATTCACAAAGTATCCCCCCCCCCCCGTTCAACCAGATCAGAAGGGAGGTGCCCAGGTAGACTGCAGAGAGGAACAATCTTCAATTAAGATAAGGGAAAAAGCTGAAAAACTTGTCAAGGGGGGCAGGGCCTTCATTGTTCTCATAGGAAGAAGATTGTGCCCTGCTGTTATCTGTCTGGTCTATAGACTGCATTCCACATCTGAGAAGAGATGGCTTACACTAGGTAAAAGGGGCGGGAGGGGAAACTTTGCTTGTGAATATCTCTCAAACCATAAAGGTTTGAGAGATAAGATTTATATCGTTCTTCATGTTTTTTTAATGCCTAAAAAATAAAATAAAGTTAAAACGAAGTATTACTATCCCTTTAAAAACACACACACACACACACACACACACACACACACACACACACACTGATTCCTGTGATGTTCTGCAGAATTAAGTTTTCATTAAGTGCCGCTGATTTAAAGGGATATGCCTCCTATGAGTACATATGTATTCTGAATCATGAGGGGGTCTGCTGTGTTGCGTAGGTACATTTCTATATATAAATGTCTCTTTATAAACAAGTACAAGGATCACATTGCAATTCTGACTACTTCCTATATCATTCCTCATCTCCAGTAAAGTGGAGGTTAAACATGACACCGCTTCACTTAACAGCCCTGCCTTACAACTAATATAGGGATTAGTTGTTCATAATCAGAAGCAGTGGTATGAAATATCATTAAGTGACTCAATAACAGGACACATACCTTTCATCCAGCATGTGAAATAATAGTTCTAAGGATTATGTTGTGATTAATCTCTATCACACATTATCTGACTGCTCAAAAGAGTAATTCTGGATTAAAGGGATAGTAATACTTAAAATGTAAAAAAAAATATGTTGTAGGGTTTATCCCCCTGAGTAAAACAAGAGTACGCCCACTGCTGAAAGGTGTTTCATTCCAAAGTTATTAATTTTCAAAGTTGAATTTTTTAGGGGTTAGATCACAGTGGCCTGAAATTGTACAGTGGCGCTGTTGCTACGCCATCCTATGGAGATTTATGGTCCCGGGACCAGAGCTGTCCATAGGATCGTGTAGCAACAGCGCCACTGTACAATTTCAGGCCACTGTGATATTGCACCAAAAAAATTCAACTTTGAAAATTAATAACTTTTGAATGAAACACCTTTCAGCAGTGGGAGTACTCTTGTTTTACTCAGGGGGATAAACCCTACAACATATTGTTTTTTACATTTTAAGTATTACTATCCCTTTAAGCCACCTTCACCATAGGTAGGGAATCCAGTTCCCTCCTTACCATTACGTTTAAGTGAAGCGTTTCACCTTATGAGTGGCGTACATCTCTGACATTCAAAGGGTTTTAATCCCAGAAGTCTCCAATTCATTGCGAAGGAGGCTTGTCCAGCTTTCAAGGTTTTTAAAACATAATTAAAGCAATTGGACTTTATAGTTATCTCCTACAGTGCAACTGCTTTCCCTTACAATTACTACCTGAAAGAGATAGTAATGTTTCATAATAAATGCAGCTCCAATTAATCTTCATAGTATTTGGGCCATGGAGAGTGTTATTTCAATACTGTCAGAGTTGTAGTACAAGAGTAATTGAATGATAAAGTATCCCCCCTCCCGCCCATTTTACTGATGTAACACTGCTCACCTCAGAGCAGCAAGACTGTCCGGATGGATCACAGAGAGGGACAATCTTCAGTGATCATAAGGGAAAACCTGAAAAACCTGTCAAGGGGGCAGATTGTCCCTTGCTGTGATTTGTCTGGTCTAGAGACCAGATTCCACATCTGAGGGGAGGTACTTACACTAGGTAAAAGGGGCGGGAGGGGGATACTTTATCATTCAGTTACTCTTGTACTACAACTCTGACAGTACTGAAATAACACTCTCCTTGGCCCAAATACTATGAAGATTAATTGGAGCTGCTGTTTTTGTGAAACATTACTATCCCTTTAAAGGGGATCTATCATCCCTACACAACTTTGTCTAAATTGTTTTGTTATATATCGGATATAATGAATTTTTATTGTTAAAACGCTTGTTTGACGGAATTAAAAGAATTAATCCAGCCCGCACCTACTTCCGGGCAGACTGCGGATAGCTGATCTGTGCCGCAGTCTGACGTGCTGACTTTCTCTATCCAGCCTCCTCTGATGGAATTCCCTAAATTCCCAATTAGTTAAATTGTGCTTTATACCCCTTGCATTCTGGAGACTTTGCCAGTCTATTGCTTTGCAATTTACTGGAGACTTGTCTTGCATTTAAGGGGTTAAAAATCCTCAGTTTAAGCAAAGACAATTTTCATTCAACATCCTCCCTCGTGATGCAGTTGGTTTGCTCCAGAACTGCATCTTTTCAGCTTCCTCAATACAGCCCTAAGAGTTTCCCAAGTCAATGGATAGGAGACGCAATGCACAGAAAAACGGCCAAGACTGGACATCTTCTGTTTAACTCATTATCAATATGACAGCCACTTGACGAATGCATTTCTGTGTCAGGGATATTTTAGCCTGTACAAGTGGACGTTCATCAAGAGATTTGTCTCCCAGGAACGTGGACACCACATGTTGGGACAGAAATGTGCTGAAGTGCAGGAAAGAATACTGTACCATCCCAGTATGGGAATGTTTTCTTATGTAAGAGCTCTTTGTGTTGGGGTAACCATGGCCGAGGTAAGAACTAGGCAATCTAGGCAGCTGTCTTGGGTTATCAGAATCGAATGGGGAAGAAGAAGAGACATTTGTACACAGGGCAGACAAGACTTATCCCTGCTTCCTTTACCCAATATTTTTATCTGGCACGTAAAGTAAGTTTAATAATTATAGTAGAATTCTGGTGTTTGGATTAGGGTGACCAGACCTCACTTTCAAAGGGATGGCGATATTTCTATTGAAGTGTTGGTCTGAGCCATCTTTATGTTTTTTTTTTAATAACATTTAACGCTATATTTGTTTACTTACATATTTGTAGTTTAAAGTGGAATTTCCACCTCGAAAACACTTTATCTTCAATAACTCCCCATCTGTCGACTGGCTGCTTTGTAGCGCTGGTCGCCAGAATTATGACCTTATTCAAAAGAAATATGCATTCTTACCAGGCTGACAGGCAGGACGGAGCGCAGACATCTAGACATAGTGACAACCGCGCACCTGCGCTGTCAGCCCCTTTTGGAGCCGGCTGGGACTGACAGTGCAGGTGCGTGGACGTCACTATGGAAAGATGTCCATGCTCCGTCCTGCCTGTCAGCTCGGTAAGAATGCATATTTCTTTTGAATAAGGTAATAATTCTGGCGATTAGCGCTACTAAGCAGCTAGTCGCCAGATGGGGGGGTTATTGAAGATAAAGTGTTTTCGAGGTGGTAGTTCTGCTTTAAACTCTATTCAAGCCACCTCTGCAATCCGGTCGTGGGACCGGATGGATTCAGCGAGGGACGATCTTTATTCAGTAAGTATAAGGAAAGCCATTTTCCTTTTGCTTACTGAAGATTGTCCCTCTCCCTTTTCCGTCTGGACCAGGCAGAGAGGCACAGTAATGCGGGGGAAAGGGGATCCTTTCAGGTTGAAGAGCGTTTAAACTACGCATATCTAAGTAAAGAAATACGGCGCTACGTGTTATAGAAACCATAAAGAAGACTCGGAACAACACTTTAATAGCAACATTACTAACCTTTTAATTGGATGCACAGTGAAAATTCCATCCTGCAGGGCTGCTTTGATTTCAGTGAATTCCTGAAATATGCGTATGTCTTATGTGCCCCCGGTTAAAGGTGAGGTCTGGTCACCCTAGTTTGGATAACCCTCCGGGTTGAGAGCGTGTGGACTGGAATGGTTACTGTGGGATGAGAGTTAACCAGATAGTTTCCTAGCAAGAACCCTTGAAACGACACTTAGCGTGACCTAGTTCCTTTCTCCGAATCCCCAAGAGGGGGTGTGCGACACATTGCAAAGCAAAAGTGTTGCACACCCCTGTGGGGCTGAAAGGGTTAAGGGAGAATGGAAGACTGAACCCTTTGAGCGCCAGAAGGGTACGCAACGCATTGCTCTGCAATGCGTTGTGTACCCCTCTGGCGCTCGAAGGATTAAAAATGAAACTTTTTTTTTTTTTTTTTTAAATGTATTAAGATTGAGCCAAACACGCATCTAAAAATGAATTATTTGGTAAAGGAGGTGTGAACGGTCACACTGAATATGCTTCTGAAATTAGAATGCTCTGTGTATGTTTTTAACACAGACACTAAACTCCATCTGTCAATTTACCTCAATGACGTCATAAATTGTACCTGTCAATAGTAGCCTGTGTAAGCAAACCACAGGTGAACGGTGATGCATAGTAATGGTTACTTTTAACAAAGCTTAAAGTAGAATTACCACCCGTTAGAAACATGGCCCCACATAATTACCCATCTGGGAACTAGCTGCTCGGTAGCGCTAGTCACCAGAATTATTACCGCGTTCATGAGATTTATAGACTTCTCTGGGAATGACAGTCAGGAAACCGCGCAGACATCGTTGCATAGTGACGTCTGCGCTGTCAGTCCCTTTTGGAGCCGAACGGCAATTAGCAACGCCTCTTAGAACAGGCTGTCACTGACAGCCCATGTTTCTAAGGGGTGGTAGTTCCGCTTTAATTGTGTAGATATTAAAAATATAAATGCAATCACTTACCTCCTATCTCTCAAACATGTATAGTTTGAGAGATATATGCTTCTAATGTTCCACCCCGCCCCTTTCACGGACTTCAGCCTCTAGCTGACAGCACAAGATTCTGGTCGCGTGACCGGACGGAAATATCGCTATCTTAGGCTGACCAGACCTCACCTTTAACCGGGGGCGCATAGGAAAAATGCATACAGCAGGACTGCATTGACTTCAGTTAAGGACTGAAATATGCCTATTTCCTATGTGTCTCCGGATAAAGGTGAGATGTGGTCAGCCTACGCTATCTAAAAAGAAATGCTCAATTGGAACGGTCTACAAAGTGTGCTTGGTTTACATTTCTTACCTACAAATAGGGCCATTTGGAAGCCAGGTAACAGAGCAGACATCTTGTCTTAGTTCCTGCGCTCTCAATCCTGGTCTCCTGTAAAGCATTGCAGTGTGCCACAAGGGGCTGGTGGTGCAGGTGCGCGGACCGCACTAACCTGCCTGTCAGTCTCCGAACATTAAAGATTTTTTTAGAATTTGCCGCTTTTTATAGGTAAGGCAAGTATTATCAAGCTAGTCACCATATGCTTAATGAATGCAAGGCGACTTATTAATAGCTGAAAGTTTTGCTTTAATTGGGGTTAATTTGTGTGCAAGATAGTTTCACTTTAATTAGAGGCTAAGTGAGTTTGATTAACCCCTTAATGACTGGCTGCGCCGCGGGTAGTTAAGGCCCACGGAGCATTTTTTTTTTTGCAAATTCGATTCAGAGGTCCCTAAACAACATCCAGCCATGAGGGGACAACTGAATTCCATGATGTTCCAGGACCGTCACTGTTCTTTAATACACGATCCTATGGACAGCTCTGGTCCCAGGACCATAAATCTCCATAGGATGGTGTAGGAACAGCGCCACTCTACAATTTCAGGCCACTGTGATATTGCACCTAAAAAAAAATTCAACTTTGAAAATTAATAACTTTTGAATGAAACACCTTTCAGCAGTGGGTGCACTCTTGTTTTACTCAGGGGGATAAACCCTACAACATATTTTTTTTTACATTTTAAGTATTACTATCCCTTTAAATCCTGGCCTGTTAGTGGGCACTGAAAACATGGGTTAGGAACCACTGAGCTCACGGAGTGCCTTGTTTAAAGGGTAGTAATGTTTCACAAAAACAGCAGCTCCAATTAATCTTCATAGTATTTGGGCCACAGAGAGTGTTATTTCAGTACTGTCAGAGTTGTAGTACAAGACTTATTGAATGATAAAATGTCCCCCTCCCACCCCTTTTACCTAGTGTAAGCTGCCTCCATTCAGATGTGGAATCTGGTCACTTGACCGGACAGGTCACAGAAAGGGACAATCTTCTTATTGTGATCATAAGGAAATCCCTGCCCCCTTGACAGGTTTTTCAGGTTTTCCTTATGATCACTGAAGATTGTCCCTCTCTGTGATCCATCCGGACAGTCTTGCTGCTCTGAGGTGAGCAGTTTTACATCAGTAAAAGGGGCAGGAGGGGGATACTTTATCATTCAATTACTCTTGTACTACAACTCTGACAGTAGTGAAATATGGCTCCACGGCCCAAATACTATGAAGATTAAGTGGAGATTCTTTTATTGTGAGACATTACTATCCCTTTAAGGGCACTATGGATGTAAATCTGGGTCTGGTGATACTGTTCCAAAACGGAGTAAAAAAATGACCTCTCCATGTCTTGTTTTATTGCACAGAATGAAGAAATTTTATTGAAAGTGCTTAAAATAACCCCCTTAGGTGTTAAGTGGAGTTTATTTTAAAGGAGCCCATAAAAAAGTTACTGCATGACCTTTAACCTTTTAAGCACCAAAGTAGTATGCCACTCATTGTGAGGGTTAATAGGAATATATATACCTCTTGTTACTCTTTACAGCCCCTTTAAAAAAACGTCTCCCTAGAATGCCAAGCTCTAACTGAATACGAGTTTTGGCCATCACAAATATCAGATACAGCTTGGCAAACTCCCCCTGGAGCAACGGTTTAAATTTTATTTTATTCATAACTCTTTTTGGGGTCACCAAGACCCTCCTGATGGCCTGACTAGTTTTAATTGTTTATCAGATCGCAATAGCCGACCAATACCAGCGACCTAAAAGCAATCGCAGTCCTCCTTCCCTCCACAACCCAGTGTTTCCTAAACCAATGGGATGAGCATGAGAACTGGGAAAGCCCAATCACGTTCTCGCTGATATCTCAGATGATACTGTGGGTTCCACATCCTTCTGTTTAAAGCGGAACTTTCACTCTGTATAAAGTTGCCCTCCAATAATTAAACATATGACGACTAGCTTCATAATACTTCTATTAGATCTCAGAAGTGCCAGATTCTAAAGTAATCCTTAACCCCTTAACGACCCTTGACGATCATAGTACGTCAAGGGTCGATCTGACTGAACGACCCATGACGTACTAAGACCGTCACAGAGTTCCGGGCTCCCCCCGCGGCTGCACGCCGTTCGGGGAGACTGGAAGCGGATTTTGAAAAAAAAAAATGCTCCGTGGTCCTTAACTGACCGCAACGCACCGATCAGCCGGTCGCTAAGGGGTTAATCTTCCAGGTTAGTGCCATCTACCACCTGTGCCCTCGGTCCCTTTGCCTTATGTCACAGTGCAATGCCTAAATGTGATGTTAACCCTTTGAGTGCCAGAGGGGTATGCAATGCATTGCGTACCCCTCTGGCCCTCAAAGGGTTAACGAAGCAGTCATTTCTAGACATGTGTCTCTTAGATTGACTTTTGTAGGTCCTAGAAGCCTGTATTTTTGAGGACAGGTGTGATGTCACTCACTTTATTCATTTCTGAGTCTTAAATTTACAAACGTCACCCGATGATTGGCTCAAAAGATCAAAATAGGCAAGATCAATAACTTTAACCCTTTTCTTGCAGGAGAGGAGTTCCATTGCAATCTGCTGAGCAGCCTGTAACACTCACAGGATTAATTTTACATTATAATGGGGGCAGTGACCCCATTCACTGAGGCATGTAATGGCTCTCACAGTAAGAGTTGACCATATATTTGCCTGTCAGCACTACCAGACGACAGGCAGCACTATAATCTACCCTCCCTGAGATAGCTGATGACAGCAATATATGGGGAGCTGACCAGTGATTCTTTAACCAGGGTGCTATGGCATTTGGTGTGCCACGGACGTCAAATTACGGTGCCTCATGTTTCCTATGAAGACTGACAAAAATGGGAATATTGTCCTTTTAAAGGGATAGTAATGTTTCATAATAAAAGCAGCTCTAATTAATCATCATAGTATTCGGACTTTGGAGAGTGCTATATCAATTCTGTCAGAGTTGTAGTTCAAGAGTAATTCAATGACAAAGTATCCCCCTCCCACCCCTTTTACTGATGTAACACTGTTCAGCCAGATCAGAAGGGAGGTGCCCAGGTAGACAGCAGAGAGGGACAATATTCAATTAAGATAAGGAAAAACTTGAATAACTTGTCAAGGGGGGCAGGGTTTTCATTGTTCTCATAGGAAGAAGATTGTCCCCTTCTGTTATCTGTCTGGTCTATGGACTGGATTCCACCTCTGAGAAGAGATGGCTTACACTAGGTAAAAGGGGCGGGAGGGGAAACTTTGCTTGTTTGAGAGATAAGACTTATATCGTTCTTCATGTTTTTTTAATGCCTACAAAATAAAATAAAGATAAAATGAAGTATTACTATCCCTTTAAGGGGTTAAACATTGAGTTGGTCTGGTCTATAGATTGCAAGCTCTCTAAGTTACTGGACACAATTTCTAAATGATGTTTAGTGGGATCTGGTTTTTACCCTGAAACAGAATGTCATTTGGGGCTCATGACAGTAACATACCTATGTAAAAAGACATCTGTAGCACTTCAGAGGTTAAAATCCTAATAGATATGAACCCTTTGAGTGTCAGAGGGGTATGCAACTCATTGCTTTGCAATGTGTTGCGTACCCCACTGGCACTCAAAGGGTTAACAGCACACTCAGTGGCCCCCTGTGACACAGTTGGTTTGCCACAGGATCTCTCCCCTTTTCCTCTGAACCCTTTGAAGGATTCTAGAGGTCAACCAAGGCATTGATTGGCATCTTAAGGGTTAATCCTGTTGGATCTATATCAAGCTGGTCAGGAGTTAATCTGTGTACGAATTAGAAGACATTAGCTGTCTCTCTGTGCGTATTTACACAGCTGCGCCTTACCCTTGGGAATCCACCAAGTTCAGGCTTCCGACATACAGGCAAGGTTTTCAGTGGGTTTGTATTTAAAGCAACACTAATGCCTATGCATAAAATTTGCTGATATCCCTTTAAATGTCATGCAAGTAACATCATTTATTTTATATTGGATCCCTAAAAAAATAATCCTAAACGTCCATTTTCTTGGGTGCAGTACCTCCGTGGCCTTTAGTTTTACGGTGGTGCTGTTGCTAAAGCCTGCTAATGGAGGTTTATGGTGAAGTGACCATGGATGTCAACAGACTGCTGTAGCAACGGCGCCACCATAAAACTTCAGGCCATGGAGGTACTGCACCCAAAAAAATTAAAGTTTGAGTTGCAACAACTTTTGAACAAAATATCTCTCAGCAGAGAGAGTGACCTTGTTTTACTCAGCAGGATAAACTCTGGAATATAAATAATATATGTTCTCTATTAAGCATTACTATCCCTTTAATGCTCTGAGTGCCTGAGAGGTATCCAAGATAACTCTCTAGCACTCAAAGGGTTCAAAGAAGCAGTGTGCATAGCTATATTAACCCGTTGAGAGCCAGAGGGGGTACGCAAAGCAATGCGTTGCATACCCCTCTGGCACTCAAAGGGTTATCGTCCTTTGCCCATTAATATTGCATTATAGTAAAAAAAAATATTTAAAAGTTAATTTTAAACCAATGGGAATTTGGGGATTTTTATCTGTCCCCTGTGGAGCAACTAATTGACTCCTGAAATGCTCCTTAATTTTTTCTTTCTGCATACTGCCCTCATTTCCTATTTGTAAGTCAACCCCAGTTTTGACACACGTTGCACTTATCACTCATTGGGGATTTGTATAAGCAAACGGGGGTCACAAACTACTGCCTGCAAATCTGCAGGAAATGCTTGTGACATTTTTGTTTGTTTTCAATAAAATTATATTAAATTCCAAACAGAAGGAAAGACTTTAGAATTGAGCGGATATGAAATACATATACACAATACAGAAGCGGTCTCAGCCTCATTTAAAAAGGTTTATTACAAAGCCATATTATGAACCACAGACCAGCCCGCCCCAACCCCTATGTTTACATGGAGGGGGAAAGTGCTCCCATTTGCCCCCCCCCCTTGGACGCCCCTGTTTATGTTGTTTCAGTTTGCCTACATGTGCATAAGCATGAAAAAAAAAAAAAAAAAAAAAATATATATATATATATATATATATATATATATACATACACCCTCTTTATCTCACCTTAGTGAATCTCCCCATGATCTGTCAGATCACCATTTTAATACAGGATAGTTATGAAAAACACACCCTGCAGCGTTCTGCTTCCTGTGCATCGCAGCAGACTTATATCTGCACTAGTTACAAAGCCCGTATACACAGGCTGATCCGGAGCGCAGAGCGCCGGATGGCTCACAGTCTGTCTGTGCTCCCGGCTCCAGGGCAGCCTCTGCTGCTGCCCCGGAGCCGGGAGTACAGACAGGCTGTCAGACTTTACAGAGATCAGCCCGTTCTGCGAGTCCCCACTACGCATGTGCGGTTACACACACAGTGAGCGACGCATTCTAGGACTTTATGTTAGGCTACGCATCCCGCATTAAAACATCTCTCACAAACATATGTTTTATATATACATACATATATACTAGTATGGAAGCCCATGCACACAGGCTAAAGTGCCACCGACCAGCCTTGGCTACTGCCCCGGAGCTGGGAGCAGAGACTGGCGGTGCGCTGTTATGAGTGCCCCGCTCCAGATCAGCGCGGTTGGCCAGTCTCTACTGCGCATGACTGCATCGTTTCACCAGTCTCTACTGCACATGTGCTGTTACGCACATAGGTAGCTTTGCAGCCTAACAATTTATATTATAAGAAAATATATATATATATATATATATATATATATATATATATATATGTGTTATTTAATAAGATTGCAAGTTGTACATTAGCTCTGATTTAATCCTTTGCTTGCCAGGCGTGCTTACTACTTTATAACGTACAGAGTTTTCTAAGCCTCATAGTGTTGACGGCTTCATAGACCTTGGATTGTTTACATTTGGGAAAGTGAGATTCCATCTTGTAATCCGATTACGTAGGCTGCATGCATGGAATTTTGTGTGGATGAGCTTAATTTAAATTGTGACAATTCCCAGAATATTTACGTACAGGCAATGTTATTTATTGCCTCAACACATGCTTCAACATTTGTCACACTGGGCAAAAAAAAAGGGGGTAAGATTCTAATGGGGAAAGCTTCTTATTAAAGCACTCGTTGTCTCTTTCAAACAACAATAATAATCATATAAATATAAGAAACAGAGAACATATGTATTTTTAATTCATTTTATCTATAATTATTTTTTTTTCAGAATTATTGAAAGTTAACCAACTGAGCGACACAAGTATCCAAAAAATGTTTTTTTTTGGGTTTTTTTTAGGGGAATATGAAAAACAATATATATCAATTATTTGGAAAGTTGTCACTTATTAACCCTTTGAGTGCCAGAGGGGTACGCAATGCATTGCAAAGCAATGTGTTGCGTACCCCTCTGGCACTCAAAGGGTTAAAGAAATACTAACAGCTAAACATGAACTGGGGTTTTATACACTTAAATCCCCTGTACTTCATGCTAATGTCTGTAAAAATTCTCTATTTGTTTCTGAGGTCTAAAATGTAGTCTTACATATGCTCAGAGGGAGCTGCCATTGCTGCCTTTTTCAGGGCTCCCATTGGTTTTCCAGGATTATCTGTTAATATTCATAGATAACAGTCTCTAAATACAAGAGCAGTGGTCACAAATCCCAATCAGTTAAATGACGTGTGCTCTTCTCTCGATGCAAACAACAATTAAAGAGACAGTAATGTTTAGAAAATAGATCAGCTCAGATAATTTCCTATACTGAATAGTTCTGCTGTCTGACTCTATAAAAGATAATAGCATGATAATTATGCAGCAATAGTACAATGAGTTTACTCCTCCGGCACCTTTCCCCATTATGAAGCTGCCTCACCTCAGATCCGACAGAGGATCACAACGAGGGACAATCTTCTGTTATTAGGAAAAACCTGGAGGGCAGGTTTCTCCTTATATGTACAGAGGGAAGATTGTCGGTCAAGCGACTGGAATTCAGATTAGAGGGGAGGTGGCTTCTGGACGGGAAAAGGGGCAGGAGGGGTAAATTCATTGTACGATTGCTGCAAAACTATCATGTTATGATTTTTGAGAGCGTCAGACTTCAAGGGTCAGTAATGTTCGTATTTCACTTTATTCAATACTAGTGACAAAGCCCGTATACATGGGCTGATCCGGAGCTGGCTTTCCGCCTTCCGGAGCTCTCCGCTACGGATCAGCCCGTTCTGCGAGTCCCCACTGCGCATGTGCGGTTACGCACACAGTGAGCGACGCATTCTAGGACTTTATGTTATAAGAATTGCATATGTAAAAAAAAAAAAAAAAGTATATGCAGTAACTCCCATCTCTCAAACCAAAAAGCTCTCAACGGTTTGAGAGATATCCGCTGCTAAAGTTCCTCCCACCCTACCCCTTCTTCTGACGTCAGCGCACTACTGACAGCATGAGATCCCGGTCCGAGGAACAGCCAGTGGCTCTTCAGCAGAGCCGACATTTAAAAATAATTACTTCATTGGAACGGTCTACAAATTGCGCCTGGTTTGCAAGCATACTTTGTATACCGTTCCAGTGAAGTATTAATTTCAAAATAGCACAATTTCGGCTCTGCTGAAGAGCCTCTGTCTGGTCAAATGACCGGATTCTGCAGCTGTCAGCTAGAGCGCCGACTTCTCTCAAACAGCCAGGAAGAGGTAACTTTAGCGATGTATATCTCTCACACCATAAAGGTTTGAGAGATAAGACTTACATCATTGTTAATATTTTTTTAATGCGTACAATATGAAAACATAAAATTAACCATTACTATCCCTTTAAGGGGTTAAAATACAACTGGGGGAAATTCACTAAGAGGTGATAAAGTGGAGGTTACATCTCCAGTTTATCACTTCTCCAATTCTCATGCTATTCTGCGGACCCTATGCACTAAGATTTCTTCAGCTTTGAAAATCTCAGTGCATAGGTTCCATAAAATAACATAGGAGCCGAAAGGGATAGTAAAGTCCCCAAAAAAGTAGGTTTTTAAATGGCAGCTGCACTAAAACAACACTTCATCCTTCCTCTCAAACCGTTATGGTTTGAGAGATAAGAAAATAAAGTCCTCCGTTCCCTCCCCTTTCTGCCTGACGAGCTGTAAAGCAGTCAGAGGCAGAATCTGGTCGCCCAACTGTAGGCGGCTCTTCAGGAGAGCTGTTATCTAGATCAGTGGTTCTCAACTCCTGCCCTCAGTGGCCACTAACATACTATGGTTATATTATGTGACAAACCTAGTCGAAACTATAGTGGTGATATGCCAGCACCATGCTACAGTAAAGGTTAATATTGATTAAATATAGGTGTGCATCAATGTGTTTTTGCATGGATATATATGCAAAGGTTATTGCTCAGTGAACTATTTAGGTATTAAAAAAAAATTAAAATATGTATTTACATTATATCTAAACAGCTGTAATACAAATGTGCTTGAGAAGCAAAAGATGTGTTAACCCCTTAACCCTTTGAGTGCCAGAGGGGTAAAGATCACATAGGACAAGCCGTGAGCACACGCAGCCAACACTTAAGGACTACAGACCTTTTTTTTTTTTTTCTCCCTTCAATTTCCGGTTCCGCACTCCCCCGAACGGCGTGCAGCCGTGTGTGTGTGGGGGGGAGCCCGGAATTCAATGACGTTCATAGCACATCATGGGTCTTTACCTCAAAACAACTCATGTTGTTAAGGGGTTAAGTCCTACTTTACAGAAAGTGTGGTAGAAATCTCTATTATTAATCTGCCATAGACAAGCAATCCCACAAAATGTAACTGCTCTTAGGAGGTTAGTGACAACAGCACCACCTTGTGGTCAGAATTGAAAATTGCAAGAGAGATTTTATTTTATCATCACAAGTGGGTGCTGTTCCCATCACTGTGGAGATTAGCACTTCTCCCAGTGTGTTTAGCACACAGCAATTTTTTTTTATATTTTTTTTTTTGTTTTTTTTAAATGTATCCAGTAGAGTAAAATTTTTCATAAATCTTACAGTACCTTTAAAACGGTACATTTAAACCCCACGTATGCATTGCATTAGAGACCTAGCAATACATGGAATACCACAGCTGTTCTCTCATACTGGGCTGTACACACTCATACAATTTATCATCTATAGACACCTGTAGTTGGAGGAACTAGATACGATTATTAACAGTTTGGACAAGAGGGGGGTGGCAATGCATTGCTCTACACACCCCTCTGGCACCCAAAAAGTGAAGCACGGTAACAGCGACCCACAAAGCCTGGATTCTCTAGAGATATGGAAAGTTGTCCCTTAAAAGGGATAGAAATGTTTCTAAATAAAAGCAGCTCCGATTAATCTTCATAGTATTTGGGTCACAGAGAGTGTTATTTCACTACTGTCAGAGTTGTAGTACAAGAGTAATTGAATGATAAAGTATCCCCCTCCCACCCCTTTTACCTAGTGTAAGCCACTTCACCTCAGTCGTGGAATCTGGTCTCTTGACTGGACAGGTCACAGCAAGGGACAATCTTCTTACTGTGATCATAAGGAAAACCCTGCCTCCATTGACAGGTTTTTTCCTTATGATCACTGAAGATTGTTCCTCTCTGTGATCCATACGGACAGTCTTGCTGCTCTGAGGTGAGCAGTGTTATATCAGTAAAAGGGGCGGGAGGGGGGATACTTTATCATTCAATTACTCTTGTACTACAACTCTGACAGTATTGAAATAACACTCTCCATGGACCAAATACTATGAACATTAATTGGAGCGGCTTTTATTGTGAAACATTACTATCCCTTCAGTCATATAGAGATCACCTTTAGTATAAATTTTACATGGAGCATAAACTATCATCCCACCGTAGAATGATGTAAAGAGGCAGCAGAATTTCCCAAGAGAACTCCCTACCCAGTGATAAACAGAAGCAGTTTTTACACAGACCCTTCATACCCACATGGATGTTTATTGCACCAAACAGGACGTTTTAGAACTAACATAAATGACCTCTCAAAATGATTTTAGTTTTATATGTAGCAGAAAAGACTATAGGAAGTGAAAAAGCATACCCCTGAACGAAGCCCAAGGGAACCCCTCTGCTCAAGCAACTTACATTTTTTTTTCCCCTCGAGATAGGAGTCCTGTGTTCCACATCGGACAAGACAAAGTGATTTAATGGTAGGTTTGCTAAAACTCTCTTCTCTCAAACTCAGTGTGGAACACAGGAACCATGGGGGTTATACCAGAACATCCAACACACACACACACACACACACACACACACACACACACACACACACACACACACACACACACACACCCCCCCCCCCCACCTTAGGAAGCATAGAGAACATGAGAAATATGAAGAGTGGCATGCTAGACAGGCAGTAAGGATCTCAGCAGTCAGAGGGTTAGTGTACCAATCATCCGACTCCCGTTATATTAATACATAACCTCAGAAGTTTATCAACTGGGTATAGCCTTGTAATCTCAGCCTCCACAGGGAAATGGTCCAGCAAGACGACACCTGTGATGTGGGCAATCCAACTTCAAAGAAGCTAGTTAAGAGGAGGATTATACAATGAAGCCCCATATCAAAAGAATAGTGCAATCGTGCCATTTTCCTGAGGATATTCATGTGTCAGTTTGAAGGTGAGGGGCAGGGGTAAAGGAGGGAGTCTGCTTCAAAAGCCCTATTTTTTTTTTTTTTTTTTTTTAATCCACTGCCCTCTGGTGGAGATGAACATTCCTCCCACATGGTTCCTGTGTCCCACATTGGATGTAGTTAAAGGCATAAGCTTTAAAGAAGTAGTCATTTTTCCTTTATGAATCTATTGTAGCAGCATTCCTTTGAGTGCACACAGATGCCATTCCACATTTTTATAAATTATATATTATTTTAATTATATTTCCAGGGCTTAAAATTGGAAGTCATTTGCTACTAGCCAGACCTGAAAAGTTACTCGCCACTGCAAGCCAAAACATACCCACCAGGGCTGAATTTCTACTCGACAGGGCTAAATTTTCACTCGCCCTTAGCTAATGGAAATTTTGAGCTCTGATTTTATCTATATATCCCACACAAAAAAAAAAAAAAAAAAAAATTATACTAGCCAAACTGGGTTTGTTTACATTAGAGAAGGACATCTAAGGGGGATATGATTACCATTTACACACACATTCAAGGTAAATACAAAAAAATAATATCCATTGAATTATTTACGCAAAGAGCTGAGCTAAGAACAAGTGGTCATCCATTAGACTAGAGGAAGGGCACTTGACTAAAGCAAAGAGGGATTTTTACAATAAGGGTGGTAAAGATCTGACACTCTTTGCCTCAGCATGTTGTACTTGTAGATAATGCAACAGCTTTAAAAACACAAGAACACAAGCCGCAATGGATGTCTATCTAGTACAGAACAATACTGAAACTTTGACAGATTACCACAGAGCAGATAGAATGTTGATCCAGGGAAATATGACTGCCATTTGGAGTCAGGAATTTTCTTCCCCACATTATAGCCAAATTAGAGATTGCTCTGGAGGGCTTTTTTTGCCTTCCTCTGAAGGAACAGGGTTGTTCTTGGCATTGGGCTGGACACTCAGTCTCAACTATGTTACAGTTTGTGAATTTGGTGGCATTTAACAGGGGGTCTTTCCTAGGTAGGTATGCATACAGCAGTCAATTTTAAAAATGTTATAAGAATATATCTCTATCTTTGTGTTTGACCTCTAGTCAGTTGCTAAGTTTGTTATCATTGACCCTTGTGAGCCATTCACATCTATTAACCTCTTAAGGACTGGCACACAGCCAGCACTTCAGGTCCACAGAACATTAATTTTATTAAAATCGGATTCAGCAGTCCCTGAACAGCATGCAGGAAGCCCTGAAATCCATGACATACATGTACTACCTTGGACCTAACGTGTTAAAGCCCCACGTGTCAGTGTGATCCATTAGTAGATTTCAGAGATTAGTTACAACAATCAAAAACCCGTGTAGATTGATACAATGAATTGCTGTTGTGACATCCCTCCTGTTCTACCTGCATTAAGCATAGCACCTGAACAAGCCAGGTTAGGCCCAGGGGCAAGTTACATAGCCAAGAGGCGATTTGAGTCCTGGGTTTGTTGTGTCCTTACAGGTGTCTGCTCACATGCAGGTGCTTAGTTATTGGAACCAAGTATAATATTAGCACAAGTAATAAATATATTTTATTTATTTTTATATAAAGTCAGGGTGGCGGAAGAGACCACAAATGACAGACAACATTGTATTTTTTGGTTGACATTCCCCTTTAATACGTTAAGTGCACAGAGGATTGAACAGGACATTAGGAGAGCATGGAATTATTTCAACAACTTTATAGAAACCAGCTAATGTGACAGGACAAAGACCCTACAGAATCAACTTCGAGTTAACATTGAAAAGCCAGACTGGCACAGAAGTTACACAAGGTAGCCTGCAGATTTTACACATACAATGATACGTTAAAGTGTACTCAAGGCCACTGAGAATAAGTTAAAGTTAGTTTTTAATTGGTACTGGATCTCAAGCCCACAGGCATACACCCATGAGTGCAGACTGTTCCTACTAAAAGGATTTGAAAGGAATCTTTTGGTTCACAACCACTACAAAGACCCAAGGACAGGAATGCGGTACTGTTAGTGACATTAAGGTTGACCCCTCTAAGGACCAGGAGTAGCTACAATTTCAAATTGTGTCACTCCTCTGCTCCTTACTCTTTTCAATGCAAGAGGCATACAACACTGCATTAGATACCCCTGGCAATCACATGTTTATCCAAGTGGGGCTTTGTAAAATGTGTGTGTCCCTTTAAATAAGTGCTTTAACCATGAGCCAATTAAATCCAGCTGCCTGTACAGGTTGGTTTTTCCAGAGACTTAATTTGCAAATGTAGATTTTACAGCGTCAACAATACATTTAGCACTGATGCCAAACATGTCCAGTAACTCTGCAGGTTTGCCACTCCGAGGAACACCCCGCACAGCGAGGGACTGCACAATGAAGCCAGGTTCACCCGCAACAGCTGCGGACACAGCCTCTCCGATGCCTCCTGAAAAAGGAAAAACAGACAGTAAAATATAAGCAGAGTCCTTCTAATCCAGCATTACAGGAACAAACACCTTTATCAGTAGATCTGCAGATAATCCTGGCTGTGAGCCTTACAGCAACAAGGGTCTAAGAGACCCCAATGCATATATTCCATAATGCAGGACAGCCTCCTCCTGATGCAGACCCTCAGACTCACTGGGAAACTTATACACAGGATCTATGGGTAACATGCACAACACATTTAAAGCCTATAGATTTCTAGGTCTCCAATTCATTGCTTTACAGAGTGCTGGTGACCTGGCATTACATTTCTAAGTCCCTTTTAAAATAAGTGGTATTTTTAAAGTACCCAATATGGCAATTTGCTGCAGACTTCGTAGAAGACTATTGTAGTCAACGTGCACCTTTGGACATTTTGGGGGGTGCCCTCAAACCAGATTTAACCCATTAACTGCCAGTTCTCAACAAGTTGTAAGCCATTAGGGACTAGGCTTAAAGGGATAGTAATACTTCGTTATTACTATCCCCCATGTTGTAGCCCTTAAAATTCTGAATTCAACGATACCAGCGGCATCTCTAAAACCTTTATGGTTTGAGAGATCCAATTTCAAAGTTCCCTCTTTTTGGCTTTTCCCTGACGTCAGCGTTCTAGCTGACAGCAGGGGAATCCGGTCAGTGAGCAAGCGGCAGCTCTGCAGGAGTACTGAGATCTCGTTATAGAAACGGAAATCCTTCACTAAAACGGTCTTCTACGTGTGACTGGTTTGTCCTTGGTTTGCAAGCACGCGTAGAAGACCATTTTAGTGAAGGATTTCTGTTTCTATAACGAGATCTCAGCACTGCTGCAGAGCCGCCACCTGTCCCGGGACCGGATTCCCCTGCTGTCAGATAGAATGCTGATGTCAGGGGAGAGGGAACTTTGAAAGCGGATATCTCTCAAACCATAAAGGTTTGAGAGATGCCACTGGTATTGTTGAATTCAGAACTTAAAGTGCTACAATATGGGGAATAGTAATAATTAAGTATTACTATCCCTTTAAGAAATACATATGGAACCGTCAAAGATACAGCTGGCATCTTAAGATGATGTGAATTGTTCTAAGAGTCACAAGACTGCATCTCAAGTAGAAGTCCATTCTTTAATTTTAGAACTGGATGCAAGACTGCACTGATGTAGAGAGGTCAGAAAAGTGTTGTATGTCAGTGTAAGACGCTTTATTGTACTTAAAAGTATAAAGAAGTAGCACCGACATTAAATGGGGCTGTCAGACCTTTCAATTAGAGGTTTGATACCCTGTACCAGAATTCTCCAGTGCACTGCAAAGCATTAAAGAGGGTTAAAAGCCCTTTATTTAGATCAATGGTATATCATCTACTGCTCAGTTTGCCTATTCTACAATTGCACTATATAGTACTTACACACAAGGCCTGCCTTGCTTTATCCTTACCTTCTTTATAGTGATCTTCCACTGTAATGATATGTCCACCTGTAGCACGTCCACTTGATAAGATTGTAGCAGCATCCAAGGGTTTAATTGTGAAAGGGTCAATCACACGTATATTAATGCCTGGAAGACATACGAAAGTGGGTTTACAAGAAAGCCTTCACGAGAAATGAAGCTTTAGTCTGGGGCAAACCAACTGCACCAGAGGGTAACAAGAAAATACCAATTTAGGTGTGCGTTTGTGACTTAGAGATGTTAGGTTTGTCCCAGAATCACCCCCTAATTTCTTTTGTGCAGATGCAGTTTGTACATGTCTGATGACCAGACGTGGTACCAGATTTACCTTGTTTGGAGAGCTCGTCTGCTGCTGCCAGAGCCTCATGCAAAGTAACGCCAGCACCAATTACAGTGACCTTGTCAGAGTCACTCTGGCGAACGACCTGGAAACAGAACAGAGTAAGTGCTCAAGCAAATAACCCTCCCGCTTTGTTGCTGGAGGTGTAAAAATATATACCTAACAGCCCGATTATAAACATTACCTTTGCCTGTCCAATTTCAAATTTCTCTTCTGGAGAATATATGACAGCAGTGTCAGGTCTGCTAGTTCGGATGAAGCAGATTCCCTAAGTAGAAGGGAAAAGGTTAAGCAGCACTTACCAAGAATTAGTGTACAACTTTAAGCCTTTGAGTGCCACTGGTATGCAAAGGGTTACTGGTTAAGACAGAAGGATGTCCAGTTATGAACAGGGCTCAGTGATTCAATAAATAGACTGTATGTCCTAGATGCCAAGTTGTGATCTCAAAAGACTGAAACAAATGCAATTTGTATCCTGATCTTTAGGTGGCAGTGTTGCCACTCTTGGAGACCCTTAGATGACATCAATAGCACAAATAGCCAGAGGGTAAGAGACTTACTGGCGTATTTGCAGCAAGGCAGACTGCATGTTCAGTGGAAACACCATCGCTGGGATAGAACACTGTACATGTTGGAATGGCTCTAAACATTGCAATATCCTCCAGCGCCATCTGAGATGGGCCATCCTCACCTGGAAGAGACCAGTGTTAAATACTCATGATTTCTATAGAAGATGTGTGTTAAAGAGTAACAATTCATACAATGGGCACATGATTTCTCAGATAGACAAGATACAAGATTTGTGTTTCAGCGACTGAAGACTGTTCTCGCTGAAGCATAAACCCCTGTACTTTTTTGGGATAAAATCTTCAGTTGTGACCGTGACAGTTGCTGGTGGTTCTCAAACTGAAGACAGTGGAGTGCAAGAGATCGAGAAGCAATTTGTTGCATTAGACACTGGTCCTTAACCCTTGAGTGCCAGAGGGATACGCAATAATGCACTGTGCACTTGAAGGGTAAATTTTAAAAATGTACAACTACAGGCAGAGTTTGTCCTCTTACCACCAGTCTTGTCTTCCTGCATAGATAGCACATCCAATCACTGGTATTGTGTAATAATCCACACACTTACATAAACGAACCTTTGTACTTTTACATTTTGAAAAACCTTGCAGAATATAAAGGTCAGATTGAAGATAAATAGTGTAAGAAAACTTATGTCCCTCAGATTAACTTCCCTGTATCTGCTTCCAGATTTTTATTTAATTTATTATTTTATTATTATTTTTTTTTTTTTTTTTTTAAAGGAAACAATCATATCTGTCTACAGTTTGTCACCATATTGAGACCACAGCTGGGATGGGAAACCAGTGGCTCTAAGCTTGCGTTAAACACTTTCATCCTTCCAGCTAGGAATCTGATTTGGAACAAAACAGGGGCTTGATTCAGCAATAGTAAAGTAGGGTGACCAGAGCTTGCCTTTAACCGGGGCCACATAAAAAAAGTGCATAATGCAGGGCTGCTTTGATTTCATTGGAGTCCTGAAATAGGCCCATTTCCTATGTGTCCCTGGGTAAAGGTGAGGTCTGGTCAGCCTTCCAGTAAGGAGAAATTCTGGGTCAAATCAACTGCACTACATGGAACATTTTAAATTACATATCACCAATAAGTGATAAGGGAACTTTAACCCTTTGGATGTTTGAGGGGTTTCAATACAATGGAAGTCTCTCAGGCATCCAACAAGTTAACCCCCATTGTGCAGCCGATTTGCTCCAAAATTTACTCCTCATCTTGCAGAATTTGTCCCTGAAATACCCAACACTCATACTGTTCTCCATCTTCTATAGTCAGCTTGCTCAGAGCTACAGAAGGTCTGCAAAAACAAAACCTACAATCTCCACAAGATGGCAATATTCCTGCCAGGCAGTCAAATATAATGTCATCTGAACAAATAAGAAGCAAATCCAACGGCACCATTACGAGAAACCAGAAGATTGGCAATTTGTATCCCATTGTACAATTTGTCTGCTGCGGTTTCTCCCTTCATTGTGCATATGGACAGAAATAACCCTCCAACAAGGAAGAGATGCATTTTGGTGTTGCTGTCGGGGGGGGGGGGAAGAGACATCATTGTACCAGGGTTGTGAAAAAGGAGGGCCTCCTGATATTGTTAAAGGGATAATAATAGTTAGGTATTAATGCAAGAGATTCTTGTACACACATTTGTAGAACGATGTGCACCTTTGTAACCGTGTAGAATGTTGATGTTTTAGTCCACATTAAATTGTCCCTCCTCCTGTCCCCTTTTCTATAAGAAACAAGTCATCCCCTCAAATCTGAAATCTGGTCAGCAGACATGTCAGATCAAAACGAGGAATCTTGTATCTTGCCCTGCTCCACGGCAAAGGAGAGAAGGTTTTACTCTCGTCCTGAGACATCCAGACCAGCTTGCTACTCACAGGTGAGGATTCATGATGTATGGAAAAAGGGAAAGAAGGGGACAACATAAAATAGCAACGTTATGCACTGTTACAAAGCGTACACATCGGTATACGAAAGTATATAGAAGAATCAGTTAGAACCTAACCTTTAAGATCCCTTTAAACAACTTCTTTTCTGCCAAAGAGGTAGATCTTGTGTAATGCACAAGGACATCCAGTTAACGGTGAATGAAGATTAGTTTCCCTTTAAACCTATAAAGTCTAGAATGTTCCCATCACAGATATTGCCAATACATTGCTTTGCTGACAGCATTAAGGTGAAGCCAGAACACTCCCTATAAAGGATCTGTATAAGGTTTTACTTCGTGACTTTCCATATGACAGTTAACTGTAGCCCCCCCACCCCCCAATCACTCACCAATTGACACTCCACAGTGTGAGCCACAGAGATTAACATTTGACTGAGAAATAGCCCCCATGCGAATGTGATCGTAAGCTCTGGAGAGGAAGGCGGCAAATGTGCTGGCAAAAGCCACCGTGCGGTCCCTTGTGGCACAGCCCATAGCGACACTCACCTTTAAAAAAGTAAAAGTCAGCCTATTACAGCAGGTCAGGCTAGTGGAAATTTAAATGCACCCTATTTAAGGGGTAGATTACACTGCAGTTAGCATGATTTCTGTGTTAATAAAGGGTTATTTACAAGATTCTCTACACAAGTCAACTGCAATTGAATCTATCCCCCACCCAGAGTAGAGGTGCCCTTGTTTTACAAGAGAAATAAAGTGTTTTACTTTCAGTAATGGATTACTATCCCCCTTACACTGCAACCGTCAGACATGAAAGTGAGAACAAACCATTTTTTTTTAGCCTTGACCCAAAACATTGAAAAGCAGTGTCAAACCTTGCTATAAAAGTGCCTCAAATCTAGACCAGTGTTCCCCAATAAGTCATATGTTAAGGATAACCCTGCTTGAGCCACGGTGGGTAAGATTTACAACAGGACATGTGTCCTGCCATTTAGAGGCAGCCAAGGAACCCTTTTAGTTTAGTGCCACTCTTCAGAACCTCATTTCTCGAGACTGATAGCCTATCTTGCCATATAAATCAAGGAGGTACTACCATGTGTTATTGCAGTACTTCCATGGAATGAAGTTATAGCCATGACATTAGTACAGCAGTTTGGACAACTATGAAGAGTAGACCATAAGACTTTATTGAACATTGATGTTCTAAAAATTTATAGACTTCTGTAAGCTTCCACTGCAGCATGAACCTTGCAATAGATCCAAGTATTAAAGTAGTATGCAAACTAAAGTGATCAGGCAAGCACTGCCAAGAGATAGCCTTGCTCATGAGCCATTTCAGGGGACCCTGGGCTTTTATAGGAGAGTTTGAATCCCACTGATACAAGGCAAGTTTAATTAAATTGTGGCCTCTATGCATAGTTCCATAAAAGACTGGGTCCTTACCATGTTCTGTTCGGCAATGAAACATTCGATGTAGCGCTCAGGATGTTCCTTCTTGAAGAGTTCAGAGAACGTGGAATTCTTGGTGTCGCCATCGAGTGCAATCACTCTGCTGTTTGCGTGGCCTAGTTTAGCCAGCGCCAAGCCATATGCTTTACGTGTTGCAATCTAGAGTCAGATTACGAGAGGGGGACTTTAATCAAAATCAGAAAGACTAACCCCTTTGAGTGCCAGAGAAGTGAAATGAACTCAGAGTTAAACCTAACAGAATGGAGAGTACAGACCAAACCCCTGCCCCTTTGTCCTGCTCCCATGAAATTTGCTCACCTTGTCCCCGATCTTGTAGCTTGGAGGTGAAGGCATGACTATGTCAGATATGCTGATCTTAGGTGCGTCTGGTGTGGGAGCAGCAGGGGACAGTTTCTTGTTGGTCTGGATTTGATTCTGAATTTCATTGATTATAGATTCCACCTTGTCTTTTGGCATGGGTTTTCCATGCCAGTTGTCCTCGTTCTCAACTCCTGGAGGGAAAAAGTAGTATAGAAATTAAGACCTCTTTGGGACTAGAGCCAACTGCCACCATGAGATGCACCATTTCCCTTAATTTTTATTAGGTTCTTAACGCTTTTAAAAGCCGGTAGTATCCAATGCATTGCTGCACAATTAACTGGAGATACAACATTCAAAAAGGTTAAGAAACCCATTAAAAAAACCAAACATTCTATGGGACTTAGCTGAAGTGTGTTTCCCCTGCATGTTAAAGTCTTCAACACTGGCATTTACTTGCAGCCAGCAAGGTGACGCACCAGCAGACTAGAAAAAGGGTCGGTTGCAGATCACACATATTAGGTATGAATTCTGCACCTTTTGTGAATGTGTCTGGGTACAGAAAGGCAAGACACTTAGCACTTCAAGAGCAAGGAAAATGCACTATGGTAACAATCCCTCAATAGGAGGAGATCTTCAGAACACTGCAAATCAGTGAATTTGACACTAGCATTAGGAGACCCTCGTAATGGGAGGTGTGTGTGCGCGAAAGAGAAAGGGCCATTTGATCACTAGGCTGAATTTGGTTTGCCACAGAATGGCCCCTGTTTCACACGTCTCACTGTCTCCCTAGTGTGAGGAGCAAGTCTCTCGGGCATGGTGAGATATTGGTTGTTTGGCAATATATACCATAAACAGGCCAGTTATCACAGCTGCACGTCCTTACCTGAAATGCCTTTTCCTTTATAGGTTTTAGCAATGATGGCAGTGGGCTTGTTCTTAACATGAGATGCCTGCCACAGCGTACAACACAATTCAGCCACATCATGGCCATCGACAACATACGTGTTCCACCTGCAATCATATACATGAGTGTTAGTACAGATATGAGGTTGTTCCAGAGGGCATTGGGGGTGGGGGGAGACCCTAAAGACTACATCGGAGCTAGGATCTTTTAGCCATTTGTGGTTTAATGGCAAGTAATTTCAACAGGGACATTTTGCCTTCCTCTAGAACAAGGGTTACATGGCAGAGTTCGAACTAGATTGTAGAAGTTAAAATAAAGCACAGGGCCATGTTCACACTGCATTATGGTAGGTGCATCCAAGTTTACAGTGGTCACATGATCAGAAGCCTATGTGAAAGTGTCACACTATAAAATGGAGGATTGTGACGTGATGCATTTGACTTTTCATACGGACTGCAAATCTACACCCTTACCAGAAGGCATGAAGCTGGTCAGACTACAGGAATATGTTGTTTTAAACACATTGGTCTGTTGAGCAAGTTCTATTCTAGGAGTCCATTTTAACCCTTTGAGCACCAAAGTTATGCAGTGCATTGCATACCCCACTGGCACTCAAAGGGTTAAGGGGCAGTGTGCTTTTAACCTCTTGATCATATCATATTGGTCCCCAACACTTTGCAAGGTGTATGGGCTTGGATGCCTCATTTCTGTTCATTCCTGTCTGAAATAGACTAGGGAACTAACATCACTCCATCCGCTCTCAGAACTCAATACTTATTCCAAATGCCTTTCCACAGATCTCACATGTTTGTTCTGCAATTGTCCGCTACTATAACCCACACTACCTTTTCTACAATCCTCAGTCTAGAAATGGTCACTCAGATGTCAATGACCTGCTTTGGACTAAGATACAGACATCTGTTCACCAAGAGTCATGCCACTTATTTAGACTGATCTGCTCGCTCCACTCTATACTAGTGGTTCTCAGCCTGGGCCCTCAGGGGTCACTAAGGTCTTGATTTGAATTCCCAAGTCCTTGCCTGTTAATGGCCACTGAATGCATGGGTTGAAAACCATTGCTCTATACCGCCCTCTTATGGTAAAACTCATAGAAAGTTCGTATTTTATATTAAATAAATCCAAAACAGATTCTGGATTGTTGTTTGCCCTTACCCAGAACAGCAGACTGTACCACAGCCAGCAAACAGTCACAGGTTAGGGCCCCCCTGTCAACTCCCATTAAGAACAAACACTGCAGCAAGTTTCATTGCCATGGAGTGGATGCATCCATGATACTACACAGAGTGATACTAGTTTCAAGTTTACGAATAAAGTTCAGTGTCCTTCCAATCTCAAGGCAACAAGCCTGATATAATTTGACTCAACTGCCTGTGTGGAATCAGAGGGCAAAGTACACACCGGATAACAGCTTAAGAGTTGTTCTCATTGTTTCGAGACCAGTGGTTCTCAACCCGTGCCCTCATTGGCTACTAACAGGCCAGGATTTGAGAATTTCCTTTTAAGAGCACAGTTGAGCTAATCAATATGACTGAGCATCTGATCAACACACTTGTGTTCTAGCAGGGAAATTCCTAAGTCCTGGCCTGTTAGTGGCCACTGGTTGAGAACATCTGATCTAGACTACTGAATGTGCTTAGTTGTACTTGCATCCAAAACTGCCACTCACACTCGCGACACGAAACTCCACTTCCAGTTTAACTCAAGTGAAACGCATAGATCTTCCCACACAAACTAGTGAGCAGAACCAGAGTTGCTCACATCTGTGAATGGTACCAATTGTTCTCATATCATGTACCAGTGTACATTATACCTTAAGTGAACTAGCAAGAGAAGCATGTTTCCTGTGTATACACACGCTTCTTCCCTCTGTCATGAGGTTCTTCCAGCCTAGTGATACTCTGCTTATGTCAGGTGGTGAAAGTCTATGTGATAGATGCAGGAAGTGGTTTATGTTGCTGTCCGGACAGACAATTTGCCTGAAGTAGCTTTAATATAGAATTCCAATAACTCCCATACTATAAGGGCCTGGAGTACGACTGGTGCCCAGATGCAGGGATGCTGCTGGACACAGGGGACAAGAGAATTGGAGTGGTTGCGGTCACGAAAGCCAAGGGTCAGGAGTGGAGAAGATGGAATAGTCGTGGTTACGGTAGCCAATGGTCGGGAGTGGAGAAAGCAGAATGGTAGAGATCAGCGTAGCCAATGGTTGGGAATAGGTCACAAGTCTAGGTCAAAAATCTGTAGAGTACTAGTACAGCTTACAAGGGTATGGGGCCAATACAGACAAGCCCTGAGCAAAGGAATGCCCAGGGTTTATGTAGTTGTGCTCTGGCTTGGAAACATCGCCCTCCGATTGGCCCCCAGACAGTCCCCACCCCTCCACACGTCATGTGCGCGTATAGCGTGCCCATGAAGCGCCACGTCCCCCCTGGCCCAAACTGCTGACACATGCTGGAGCCACTAGGCTTTCCCAGGTGTGGTGTACCACAAGGACAGGACCAGAGAGGAACTCTGCCAGAACTACAGGCACACTAAGAGGAGGACCCAGAGCGGGTCAGGACAGAGGGTATGTGCCTGACACCTACCTAGTATCACCTGGCAGGGATGTGTGTGCAGGTGTGAGGGACAGTAAGCAGGGAAAAGGTGGGCAGGAGTAGGAGAGGCAGACAAAAGAGTGGTCAGTCAAATGTGCATTGTACCTGCAGTGGTTTCACCAGGAGTGGGCAGAACTGGTCAAAAACCACCACACACCAGCCAAGTTTCTGCAGGGAGGGCCATCTCTCCATACAACCAACCCAGGGTATGGCTAGCAGAGTTGTTTTTTTTTTTTTTTTTTTTTTTTTAATATATCTTAAGAGTTTTGCAGTCTCCCCCCCCTTCCAAACAAGGCTAGATGGACTGTGCAACCAACAGAGTAAGTGCAAATTAAAAACCATCCCTAACCTGTTATTCTTACATCCTGTATTTTGGACCTAGGATCACCAATAAGTGATTTGGAAGCAGAATTTACCCAAAGGCTTCACATCTCTTCCTGTACACCTCAGTCTGATGCTGGAGGGGAGCAGCCTCACTCTGACCCAGACGGTTTACATCAAAGATGGCCACTAGGTTGTCCAGCTGGTAGTGAGAAGCAAACGCCATGGCTTCCCAGACTGCTCCTTCTGAGGACTCTCCGTCTCCCAACAAGCAGTACACACGGTAACTATGAGAGAACAAGACAAAATCTTATATACAAATATCATGGCATACACACCTAGGGGTGGCAGGAAGGAGGAGTTATTCAAATCTTCTCTATGCTGCCTGTTCCATTGGTTTAGCTCTGGGGCATGAATTTGCTAGGAGTGGCCATTGAGGTAGTTACACAATTTGTGCATCCAAGTCTGGACACAGGAACAGGACACTATACAGTAACTAGTCTTACCTGGCCTTGTCAAAGTACTTCCCAGTGTAAGCCATGCCACAAGATGCCCCCAGTCCTTGTCCTAAGGAGCCAGTAGCAACGTCAACAAACGGCAATTTCTATAAGTGGAGAGAAAATGGGGTTATGTTACATCTTGCAAAAAACCTTTATATATGCATTAACTAACATACACACACCTCAAGTATCAATTTCAGCTCTCATACCCTCTAAAGGGAATCCAAAAGTAAATCTAGCAGATACTTACTGGTGTGGGGTGTCCTTCCAGGTCACAGTCTATCTTCCTCAGATTTAGAAGGTCAGACTCCTTGAGAAAGCCAGCTTCGGACCACGCAGCATACAGGATAGGAGCAGCATGGCCCTGAAGAAGAAATTCATACAAGTCCATTCTATTAGCAAACATCCTTTTAAAGAAGGGATTACACAACACCGGTCAGCAACACTAAAGAACACAGCTTTTAAATCCCTGTTTGCTAGATAGGTCTTCAATGCATAGAAAAAGTGTTGGCGCCCTCTAGCATCCAGTGGGTTGATACCACAGTAACACTAAACACCTGTCATTAGCTGCATAACATACATCACACATTTTAATGGTTAGTTTAGGTCACAATTTAATGGCATGCAGAGCAGACTGTATGTAGGCATATACAGTCCTCACAGTCAATAAATGAGGCATCTCATGTCCATATGTGACCTTTCCTTTCTCCAAGTGAAGTGTTTTGAGTCTACAAGACCCTATTCAGGGTCCAGAGTCACAACCTCTAACACCTCCAATATGCATTGAGTGTTCAGCTCAGAAATTAGACAACCTTTGGTTCCTTAACTAAAGAAGATTCCAGCACCCATTATCCAATTGTTGGGGGGGGGGGGGGGGTGATGGGAGTTGCAGTCTCCAGCTACCACAAAGCCAAAACGTTGCCTAGTCTGATCTAGTTCACTAATATTATTTGAGAACTGTATTTTATGCAGCTTGTATAATCCTCAGGTTCCAGGAGGAGACACTCCTGTGGCACTCAAAGCCAAGTTCTCATGTTCAGCATTGCCACATAATAGTTTTTTTAAATATGCTAATAGAAGCAAAACATCTCTGGTCCTTGCAATGCAAACCTAGACAGACGCCAGATGGGGGAAGTCAGCAACAGGTTCTCGGGGCTGGAGAGATACCACGTCTCAATAACACGATTATGTATAATGTTATATTGCCTCACAATGTCGGAGGCAACTGCATCACGGTGGTACAAAGACTCAAAGGTTCACCATCAATTTGAAGTGGTGCTTTTACCTGTTTGCATACTGGAGGGCAACTGCATTGGATACCCCGTCATCCATGGTGATAGATTATTATTATGAATTGTACCCTGTGTATTTGTTCAAAATAACATCTTCAAACAGTCCTGGATGTTATCTCCATGGAGGCAGACATGACAAGTTGCTAGCAGAACCACAACAAGCTTAGTCCACTGAACTGAGTAATAGCAACTTTTTAAATTGACCACAAGAGTGTGCAGTTCACTACCAGATTCAGTTTGGGGGAGCCAGCAACTCCTGACCCCCTCCATGGACAACATCCAGGACTGGCTGAACAGAACGTGCAAGGAGTAAACCTCAGAGGCCATTACGATTTTCTGGCCATAGCACATTATAGACTTTAGTTTGGTGGTGTTAGTGCTCCTTTAACCCCTTAAGGACCGGCGGTCATGGAACATTTCCGTCCCATAATGACCGCATAGACGCACTTGGACGCGCCGGTACATGTGACCTGTCACATGTATTGGCACGTCATTATGGGGCTTGAAAGAGATCGCTCTGATCTTGGAGCGGTCTATTTCAGGCCCTATTTTTACTTACAGCGCTCCCGGCAGAGCGATGTAAGTAAAAAGTATGTGACGTACCATGACCGTCATCGGTCCTTGATTAGTTCAAGGACCGTGACGGTCCTGGTACGTCAAGGGTCCTTAAGGGGTTAAATCCAAGCCAGACTCCTCACCTTGGAAAGTACAAAGCGGTCGTTGTTAATATTTCCGGGATCAGCTGCCTCGTATCTCATGGTATTGAAGAAGAGCACAGACAGGATTTCGGCAGCGCTGCAGCAGGATGTGGGATGCCTGATCAGGAGGAGGAGTGAAACAGATTACATGTTTAGTAATTGTACTGAATGCATGGAACACACACACAGCAAAGCAATGCATTGCATACCACTCTGGCAACCAAAAGGTTAATCCCTCACAACGTGATGGAGACGTAACATTTGAAGTGTTAAAAGCCCCATTAAAATAAAGTCAGAGTTTAACTCTGTGAAGCGGGAGTCAGATGATCAGCTAGGAATGAGCCTACAATACAAATTTGCAGACTCTATAGCAATGGTGTCCTACCCAGGGTGCAGTCTTTTAGCCCACTAGTTCCTTTCACAGAGGAAATATCCTAAAGCACATCATATTGGTCCTGCCATAACAGCAGTCCAACAACGAAACGCCAGGCAATTCCTCTCTGAACAAGAGAAGTCACCTCAAGGGTAATAGGGGAGTCCAGCACTGGACCCCTTGCTCACAGTGCCTATAGAAATCAACTACACCTCACTGATGAGGCCCACCAAGGCCAAAACGTACGTCTGAGATTGGCTGTTTCTCTTGTTCAGAGAGGAATTGCGTGGTTGGACTGCTGTAATGGCAGGACCAATATGATGTGCTTTAGGATATTTCCTCTGTAAGGCACTAATGGGCTAAAAGAGACTGCACCCCGGGTAGGATACTTATCCTATAGAACCTGCAAATTTGTATTGCAGGCTCGTTCCTAGTTGAGCATCCGACTTCGACTTTACATAGAGTTTAACTCCGTGTCAGACAGGTATATAACATTGCACAGCAATGCATTGCATACCCTCTCTGGCAGTCGAATCATTTTAACCATTCATCTACACTGCACATTATTTGCCCCCGAATCAGTCTAATGGCAATCATGAATGCGCAAATGGTGACACATACAGTGCTACTCAGGACTTAACACCAAGTGTCAGGTAGGTGAACATCACATTGCAATGTATGAGTGTCTGCCACTTTCAGCTGCAGCGAGACTCCTGCATGTGCACTTTTGCATTTAAATTCACTGGATACTGGAGATCTCCAGCACATGGAGACATATCTAGCATTCGAAGGGTTAAAAATGCTTTTTACACATGTAGTTTCCCCATAAAAATAGCTTTTAAAAACAGTATTCCTATATCGGCACGTTACAGCAGCAGACAGAAAAGGGGTGAGGGAGTTGAGGTGTGTGAAAGCACCAGTTCATTCATTGAAAATAAAAACACCTCAATACCCACTACAATGTATTTTACATTTAGTCTGCACGTTGCACTTCCTGCTGTGTTGGAGTCCTTCCACTTGATCAGGAAGTCCAGAGTGTGACGGTCTATTGCTTCCCCAAACCTGCTGAATGCATATTCAGTCTTACACTGAATATGATGCCACTATAGCAACTTGAATTTTAGCAGAACATAACAGTATTTTTTTTGGCAGGAACCATAAATCCAACATTCCAGTTGATTTGATTGAAGGAGATTTTAACCCCTTGAATGCTAGAGGTCTCAAACATTGCACGGGAGACCTTTAGCATTCAAGAAGAGCAGCAAAGGGATCAAAGAAGACAAAAGCAGATCTATGGATTTTTAGCTGTCCCCTATGGTGCAAGTTTACCCCCACAACTATCAGACACACGGTCTGCAAGTGACCTGCTTCAAAGACTGAAAGAATGGCACGCGATTGGCTAGTTTCAGACACACCCACCACCGTGGTCATCCCACCTGATAATAGGATCATCCTACCACAGCCCATTATATCAGGACTTTTACGCCAGACACTAAGGGACGAAGGTCAGAGCCAATTAAAGGAACACACACAGTTATTAGGAATATGCGGAACCATTTTGACAATTTACATATGAAATTCACATTATGGAAACTTTCAAAATCACCAGATGCAGCATTAGGCTTGGGATGCATGTTAAATTAAGCAATGTGTTGCATACCCCTCTGGCACTCAAAGGGTTAAAAGACTGCAAAGGAGAGTCTCTAGCCCATTCTGAAGTTTACCCCCTTTTACTGCCAATGAATCCAAGCCCCTGTGGCACTCGCAAAAATGCAGGGTATAACCCTTTCAGTAGCAGAGGGGTACTGCATTGTGTACCCCTCTGGCACTCAGCAGGTTAAATACTTGGATCAGAGTATATTTATTTATTTCAACAAAAGCAGCTTACACAGTTATAGTATTTAACCAGCCGAGTACCATGACTGTTCAACACATTACAGTTCTGCCCCCACAATCCTCCACATTTACAGACAGATTCAGACAAAGGGATTAACCCTTTACAATGTACTGTTCACCCCAACACTGCAGACATCTTCCGTTCAGTTACAACTGGGCCTACAAAACATATTAAGAGTGAGCAGCACTGGATGCAGTGGGACAGCAAACTGTTATAGCTGGAATCTAATTACCCAGAATATGTTTTTTGGTGTTCTAGCAATTAAATCATAAGCTCTTGGGACAATGACAAAGGCATACTATGCAAGCATCCTTTGCAAAATGAAGGATTCTTCCTGTATAACAAACTCACACTTTCCACTATTTCAAATGGCCACCTTTGTTTTAGGTGTGGTGGGCAGGGCATTACCAAGAATTTTTTAGGTTATTTCATGACCTATTGACACTTACACCAAGATCAATGTATTTCATGTACACAGATTAATGTATAAATATATACTGAATTTTAAACAAACATTAATGTGAGTTTTTTTTTGCTGTACAGAAACCTTATACACTTTATACAAAACAGTCTGATCTCAAAAAAAAAAAAAAAAAAAAAAACCACAAACCACAGACATGAGGGTGGGAGAAAGGGACAAAGATTTGGGTCTCAAAGAGGGAATGTCCCTCCTAAAGAGGGACACTTGGGAGGTATGAAGACTGGTGGGTACCTCTCTAGCAAAGGTAGAAAGTACAAAGTTGATGGGGGAAATTGTGAGGTTCTATTCATCACTTATGATGCAGTTTGCTTGCACTGTTTTGCTTTTTAACCCGATGTATCTGAAACACTGCCCAACAATGCCTTGGATTCCCCTCTGGCACTTAATGGGTCAAACAACTGGCTCTTATGCATCAAAGACAGATTAAGATAGAGGAAAAAACAAAAACAACAAAGCCACACACAAGTTACCCATAAAATAAGAAGAATCACATTGATTTAAAAAGGAGGCTTTTAACCACTTGAATGCTAGTGGTCTCCAAATTATTGCATAAAAAGAAGAAACACTGCAGGCCTCAGAGGGTTAAAGACACCACGTGAACCAGTCGTTTTAGGAAACTGTAGTTGTCTCCTGTGTTTGTCCCATAATTGCCCCCCCTCTGCACTGATACACAAGGCCTACATGTGACACAGGCTTCAATAGCAAGACGATTACACGTGTTGCCCCAAGAGCTTACTAGTAAGAAAAGGCGGTAAGCCAGTCAGCTAAGGATGGTAACAGTTGTAGCCCACCGTCTGGAGAACCACGTGTTGCCTACAGCTCACGGTCGGGGGAGACTGCAGCCAACCAGAGCTGCAATTCTAAGCTGAAGAGTCACATGTTACTGTGCCCTGATCTACAGGGACAGACTATGCGCCAAGGCTTTAACCCTTTAAGTGTAAAGGGGGTATCCAGAAATACGTTGCAAAGCGATGCATAGCTCGCCGGCACTCAAGACGTTAAATTACAGGCACCATGTGGGAGTTGTACAAGGAGGGTGGGCAGGTGTCAGTAACCTTCAGGACGCAGAGGGGTTCTACTCAAAGCACCCCCACCTATCCAGGACTACAACTCCCATCATCCCCAGGCAGGAGAGAGATGGGAACTGCAGTCCTCCTCTGTTGGGCTCAGGTTGCCCAGTGTCCCGGTTTGACATGTAGGACACCGGAGAGGAGATGACAGATAAGGGGATTCCATGTGGGGGGCAGGCAGCCAAGATGATCACACGTGTGTCAGGCCCTCCATACAGCCCTCTGGCCCTGTTACTGACCCCGGGATAGAGGCACATGTGGGTTAGGCCCTCCATACAGCCTCCTGGCACCTTTACTGACCCCGGGATAGAGGCACATGTGGGTCAGGCCCTCCATACAGCCTCCTGTCCCTGTTACTGACCCCGGGATAGAGGGACATGTGGGTCAGGCCCTCCATACAGCCTCCTGGCACCTTTACTGACCCCGGGATAAAGGGACATGTGGGTTAGGCCCTCCATACAGCCCCATTACTGATCCCAGGATAAAGGGACATGTGGGTCAGGCTCTCCATACAGCCCCCTGGCACCTTTACTGACCCCGGGATAGAGGGACATGTGGGTCAGGCCCGCCATACAGCCTCCTGTCCCTGTTACTGACCCCGGGATAGAGGGACATGTGGGTCAGGCCCGCCATACAGTCCCCTGGCACCTTTACTGACCCCGGGATAGAGGCACATGTGGGACAGGCCCTACACACAGCCCCCTGCTCCTCTATTACTGACCCCGAGTTGGAGGCACATGTGGCCCGGATAGAGTGGATCCTCAGGCGGTTGGCCAGGTCCCGTAAGGCCTGCAGGTCCTTGTCCTCCGGTTTCTGGTAGGTGTCCATGCTCTCCATCCCTAGTCCGTACAGCGCTGCAGACTCACGCCTCTCGGGCCGGGTCTTATAAAGCGGCTCCCCTCCCCCAGGCCTGAGAGGAAATGATCTCACATGAGGAGGGGAGAAGGCAGCTCACTACTGGGGGGCTGTGGGGTGGGATGGAGCTCACCCCATCACTGGTCCCATCGATTGTGTTTAACCCCTTCAGTGCCAGAGGGGCACGCAACGCACTGCCGCCCTCTGAGTGACAGAGGCATACCCCTCTGGCACTCAAAGGGTTAATGTTTCTTACACTCTGTCCTGTCCTATGAATAAAAGTACACAGTCAGTGGGTTACATGGTTAACCCTATGCGTGCCAGAGAGATCACCAACGCATTGCAACTCAAATGGTTATCAAAAAAAGGGTCCTTTCCTGTTATCCGCAACCATTTTCAAAACTAATTCCTGTCAGAATGTTTTCTTGTCATTTCCTGTTGGTTGTCATCGATTTTCAAAACTATAATAAAGATTTTGTTTAAAGCGGAACTTACAGATAATACTAAGTCGCCATGTATTCATTAAACGCACCGCGACTAGCTTGGAAATCATTGTTTTACCTTGAATAGCGACGTGTAAAGGAATCCTTCCCGTTTGGGGACTGACGGGCAGGTTAGTGCGGTCCGCACTGGCAGTCCCTTCCGGTAACCATATGGCACACTGCAGTGCTACTCAATGGAGACCGGGACTGACAGCGCAGGCGCGCGGACAAGATATCTGCACTGTAGACTGGGTTCCGGTCTCCAAACGGGAAGGATTCCTTTACACTGCGCTATTTTTTAAAAGTAAGACATCTATTTCCGAGCTAGTCGGCATGCGTTTAATCAATGCATCGCGACTTAGTAAGATCTGAAAGTTTCGCTTTAAAAATGTTTCAAAAATGGTTCCGGATAACAGGTAAGTACCAAAAAAAGTATAGTACTTTATAAATGCCCAACAAGTCTCGATTGGCATTGGCTACCGCTAGGGTTGCCACCTTTTCTTCAAAAAAATACCGGCCATGGCATTCCCTCCATAGACTTAACATTGGACACAAGCCAATTTTTTACCGGCCTGCCGGTAAAATACCGACTGGGTGGCAACCCTAGCTACCGCCCTGGCGCTTTAAGAGTTAAACGAACATAGCACTTTAACTCTTTGAAGGACAGGGCGGTTCTCAAAATGCTCTGCAAGCTTGTCTGGCAGTCCAAGGGTTTAACCCTCCGAACGCCAGGGAGGTAGCCAACGCAACGCACTGAATACTTCCCTGGCACTCTGAGGGTTAAAGAATGTTGATAAGCAAGTCCGAGTTTGAAACTCCTCTGGCGCTCAAGGTGCTAAAAAATATATCGCTGCTTAAACCTTTTGAGTGCCAGAAAGGTATCCAACGCATTACCTCTCTGACACTCAAAAGGGTTAAACACCTTTCATGACCCTCTGACACTCACCTACAGTAAGTTTTAGGATAAAGTTTCCTTCCACCTCTGAGACCCTTTTCAAGATCCCCAAACCTTTTAACCAGTGCCAGAGTGGTATCCGAACGTATTGCTTTTGCAATGCATTGGATAACCCCCCCCCGAACGAAAAGGTTAAAAGGTTCTTCAGTGGGGTCTAACACCTACATTTGTTTCAGTAACATCCCACTTTTTTTGAAGCCCTGTGCTCTCTGTTGTCTAGTAAACCCTTTGATTGCTAGACCCAGTACACCTATTTTTTAGGAAGTTTTTTTGATAGATGGATGGATAGATAGATAGATAGATAGATAGATAGATATGAGATAGATGGATGGATAGATAGATATGAGATAGATATAGATATGAGATAGATAGATAGATAGATATGCGATAGATAGATAGATAGATAGATATGAGATAGATAGATAGATATGAGATAGATAGATATGAGATAGATAAATAGATAGGAAATAGATAGATATTAGATAGATAAATAGATATGAGATACATAGATAGATAGATATGAGATAGATAGACAGATAGATAGATAGATAGATAGATAGATAGATAGATAGATAGATAGATAGAGTCATTGATTTCCTGATTAGTAAAACAAGGATACATCCACTACTAAATTTTTTATTCATAGTTTACTAGACCTTAAACTGTTTTCTTATTAAAAGGCTATTGCCTACTGTGGGCACCAGGTGATGCTGTTTCTATTTCTTTCTATGGAGAATCCCAGTCTGAGACTCAGCCTCTCCCATGTAGTGAGTTAGAAAAGTAAATGTGCATCGTTACACACACACGTAACATCGTATGTAATGACAAAAACAAAGAGGAGGGGCGCACACGCTCTAAGTGTAGACTGCTTTAACAGATGATAACCACCACCGAGCATAATCACTGTCTCAATTGCTATTGTACTCACATGCTCATGAGGCAAAAACCAGCCTCACAGTATGTCAGCATCCACTGGATCGCCCCCATTACAGGTATCCGTGTACTCCCTCATTCTCTCCATCCAATATCCCTCAGGCTGGAACTGGTTCTTCACACCTTGCCCAGAACATCAGACTATCCAACTGCTGCAATTACAGCCCCAAAGGTGTTTGGCTCAAAACTAGACAAATTCATGTGTATATAAGGTGAGATTTGGGGGTGACGGATCAGACCGACCCCTGATGAACTGGGGGCGATCCAGTGGATGCTGCCATACTGTGAAGCTGGTTTTTGCCTCATAAACATGTGAGTACAATAGCACTTGAGGCGGTGATTATTTTCGGTGCTGGTTATCATCTGTTAAAGCGGAACTACCACCCCTTACAAACATGGCCCCAAATAATTACCCATCTGGCGACTAGCTACTGAATAATGCTAGTCGCCAGAATTATTACTGCGTTAATAAGAATTATACACCGCTCCCTGACTGACAGACAGGAAACAGTGCAGCTTTCCATAGTGACGTCTGCGAGCCTGCGCTGTCAGTCCCTTTTGGAGCCGAACGGCTCCTAGCAACGCCTCCAGTCATAGCATACCCACCAGGGCTGAATTTTCACTCGCCATTGGCTAGTGGAGAGTGGAAATTTTGAGCCCTGTATATATATATATATATATATATATATATATATATATATAACAAGTATGTCTATGTATATCGCTAACATATTAAGGATTTGGTGTTAAATGTGATGTTGATGAAAGTTCCACGTTAAGAATACACTGGATTATTATTCTATTTTTTACTCAACACTGATGCCAACAAAACTTGAAAAAAGGGTTCCTCGAAAGTGACTACACTTTGCCGCACCATGCCAGTTTTCCTCCATGTGTGAGTATATCGCTGACTCGCCTGTTCAAGAATCAGGAATTTATTAATAGTACCAGGCACGGAATGTGCTTTTGCATCCAATATTATATTTCATTCATGCACTGCCAGACCTATCGCTATCCATGATTAGGGAGTGCCCTGTTGGCAGCATACTTGGCACAGCAATTGAGGATTCCTCTTTCAGCATGATCCACGAGTAAGGTGTTGGCTGTACTCCACTGGTGTCATCTATAGCAATTAATGCAAGCGTGCACATTGAATGCATGTATTTATATATAAATCTGCAACACTCACTGTAACATAACTCCGTTACACGTAGGCCAGCATGGGCAACTGTTCATTAGGGGCAAAGTCAGGCTAATGAGCTAGGCAGAACTTGTGCAATTCTGGGACAAATCACTTGCATCATAGGGGAAAAATAAAAATGCCAGTTGACAGGGGATGGCTGGTAACTTGTGGCCAGTAGGGCAAATAGGATCAAGTGGCCCATTTGTGCTATTGTTTGAGACCACTGTCCCAGCCCACCCCCTTTTGTTAATTATAAAAGTGGCATCAAAGGGATAGTAATATTTCGTTTTATCTTTATTTTATTTTGTAGGCATTAAAAAAACATGAAGAACGATATGTCTTATCTCTCAAACCTTTATAGTTTGAGAGATATTCACAAGCAAAGTTTCCCCTCCCGCCCCTTTTACCTAGTGTAAGCCATCTCTTCTCAGATGTGGAATGCAGTCCATAGACCAGACAGATAACAGAAGGGGACAATCTTCTTTCTATGAGAACAATGAAAGCCCTGCCCCCCTTGACAAGCTTTTCAGGTTTTTCCGTTATCTTAACTGAAGATTGTCCCTCTCTGTAGTCTACCTGGGTACCTCCCTTCTGATCTGGCTGAGCAGTGTTACATCAGTAAAAGGGGCGGAAGGGGGATACTTTATCATTCAATTACTCTTGTACTACAACTCTGACAGTATTGAAATAACACTCTCCAAAGTCCAAATACTATGATGATTAATTAGAGCTGCTTTTATTATGAAACATTACTATCCCTTTAATATCATGAAGTAAAGCGACACCACGTCGCTCACAGCTGAAATGGGCAAAACTACTGACACTACAGAGCTTACAATTTAAGCAAAGCTACACTAGAGATTAGACTTGTGCACTGCAAAAATTTTCGGTAAAATTCGATTTCGGACGAATTTTTTTTTTTTTCCATTCGGAGGATCCGAATTTCGGACCGGACCTGTTTCGACTCGGACGAAATTCAGCAACAGTCCGAATTATTCGACCGAATTTAAAAAAAACTTTAAAATATTCTATAAAAAATGAAAATTAAACAAAAAATTCATTAAAGCTAAATTAATAATAATATTAAATCTCTAATGAGACAGGAAGGGGTATTTTATAAACCCCTACACACGTATTAACCCTTAATAGGGCAAATATGGGGTGAGTGGCAGCAATGTAACATGGCTGTGTGATACAAATGAATATACACAAACACACAAAATAAAGCCCTGCGCTCACTCCCAGTACTACTGGGCAGCAGCAAAGGCTATAGTATACATCAGCCCAAAATACTTAGTACAAAAAACAAAGAGGTACCTGCGATCTGTCCCAAATCCCTATCCAAACTGAATTAATGGGAGGCTTTTAGTTTCACTCCAATGGCCATTTGAACGTAAGCTCACCTGCCGCGCCAAGGCAAGCCTCATAGGTGAGTACAACAGGACAATTAAATTATTTTAAATTACTTTTCTTAAGCTGCACCCATTATGTAACACATTTTTTTTTTGTATTTTTTTTTAATAATAAATTTCTATATGTATATGTCACATCAAATTAAAGCCCTTTCTGCCCTTTAAAAAATGGTATATAAAATGTGTTTGTGCAATAAATGAGAAATATAGGAATTATGGTTGAACACACACATAGCAAAAATGCCAAAATTACTTGTGTCCTTAAGTGGTTAATATCAGCACTTTGCATGAACTGTAAAGCGCCTGTTTTACCACATCTATTTTTAGCAGTATGTAGCAACATTGTAATAGTTTCAGGCGGGAAAGCACCGTCTGAATTTCCGAAACTTACACCGAAATTTCGGACTAGGTCCATTTTGGATTCTGAAATTTTTTTGTGGATGGGCCTTGGTTTTCGGAAGGTCCGAATGATACGCCTTATTCGTCCGAATTCCGAAATTGGCCGAACCAAATCGCACAAGTCTACTACAGATGCTATAGCGTTTACAAGGGAAATGCGGTATGCTACTAGCGTAGCGTCATTTGGGTTTTAGGTCTGTGATATCATTTGTTTACCTCCATTTCAATTGTAAGCTCTGTGGTATCACAAGTATAGCTCAATTTATAACAACAAGATGGAGATTAAGTGAGGCAGTGGCCCGCTGACCCAGACATATGTCTGGCCCAGGTGGCAACTGCCTTCCTGCCCCCCCCAGGCCAGCTTTCCCCTGCTCCCACCCCTTTTACTGATGTAGCACTGCTCACCTCAGAGCAGCAAGACTGTCCAGATGGATCACAGAGAGGGACAATCTTCAGTGATCATAAGGAAAAACCTGTCAAGGGGGGCAGAACTTTACTTATGCTCACAGTAGGAAGATTGTCCCTTGCTGCAACCTGTCCGGTCAAGATACCAGATTCCACATCTGAGGGGAGGTGACTTACACTAAGTAAAAGGGGCGGGAGGGGGATACTTTATCATTCAATTACTCTTGTATTACAACTCTGACAGTGCTGAAATAACACTCTCAATGGCCCAAATACCATGCAGATTAATTGGAGCTGCTTTTCTGTGAAACCTTTAAGTAGGTTAGTAAGTGTGAGTGGGTAGTTATTTAGTATAAATTAGGCATTAATTTGTTTAGGGTAGTTAGGTATGTACATAGTAATGCAGTGAATGTACACAGCTGAAAAGGCGAATGCCATTTTGGTGTCAGATTCTGAGGTCACTGAATCTGCCTCAGATTTTGATGCAGCCCAGTTTACTGACACTTCTAGTGATAGAGCTAGTGATCATGCTGCCCCACCTGTTAAAAAGAGCCATACTACCCCAAGTATCAGAGGCATAACTAGAAGCCACGAGGCCCTGGTGCAAGAATTGCCATGGGCCCCCCGACCACATTGGCCACCTCCACAATGCCCCCTAATCTCCACATTGCCCCTTCCACAATGCCCCTCAATCTCCACATTGCCCCTTTCACATTGCCCCCATCTCCACATTGCCCCCATCTCCACAACGCCCCTTCAACATTGCCCCTAAATTTCCTACCTACCTGGTGGTCCAGTGGCAGAGGACAGGTCTGTGCCTCTTTCTGCGCAGACCTCTTCTCCTGCGCGGTCCTCTTCAGTAATGCAGAGCGCTGAGAGATGATGTCATCTCCCAGTGCTCTGTATTACGAGAGTGACGGTCTGCCGTAGGGAATACTGATCTCCTTCTGGCAGACCGGCACTCTCGATATGCAGAGCTCCAGCGCTTTGCATTACTTAATTGCAGGCGTCAGGCGAGGGGGTCACAGGGGGAGTGACGGGCCCGGTCGCAGCTGAGACCCCTGCGACCCCTATAGTTACGCTACTGCCAAGTTTTACACCTAATCTTGACCGTAAGGAAAGGGTACCACCAGCTGGCTTTTGTCTAGAAATTCCTGAACTTACATCTAACCCAGGAGTTAAAGTGGATGCATCAGAATTCACCCTTGTCCAGTTTTTTAATTTATTTTTGGGAGAAGATAATTTGGGGGAAAGTGTCTCCAAAACAAATAAATATAAAGCTCAATATCTTGACACCAATCCCTCAATCCTATACTGCAAGGCAGCATTCCTGCCAACCCTCAAATAGCAATTGAAGACGTTATTTGGCCCTAACATTGGCTTTGGGCATAATTAAAAATAAAAACTAGTATTAGATCATATTGGAGCACAAATTACATACGTGCTACCCCTATTTTCCCCCAAATTATGACCAAGGATAGAAATTCTCCTGAGAGCCATGCATGATGGTTCACTTTAAAAATGTTGCACTCAAAAGAGCGTGCGACTACATGGAGCATTAACCTTGTCGCCATGATAAAAAGGGCGACATGAGAATCTTGCATTGCAGGACAGAGCAAGATTCTCAAGTCGCTGCCTTTAAGTCCAATCATCCTTAGCCCTCTGGTGGCCGCTGAGGATGATGAGAGTTGTATGCTATATGCTATTTCTGGCACATAAAGAACAAGGAAACAGAACATGGGATATACAGACATGCTGATTATTTAATATCATTGAGGGTTATATAGTCTTCTTACAGCAAACAATTTAGAGAATACAATATAGTAAGGCAATCCGAGTGAGGAAAGTGTCATTATTAAGATCCAGTTATAAAGCAAGGAGGCAGAGAGGATTAAGAATTTGTCTATTCATCCTACTTCTTACATCACATGTTGCTGAGGGCTGTTCTGGGCTCTTTCTCCCCTTTTCTATGTGCTCTGCTCCTCCCCGTCATTCTGCACGCAGAGAATGGGAAAGAGAGCCTGGAGCAGCGCTCAGCTCCACGAGCGAGGGATTGGAGGAACCTGCTTCATGCTTAAGCACACGTGCCAGCCAATAGCTGAGATGCATTTTGAACAGAGACAGTACAAACGGACGGGGGGTCTGCTCATTCTCACTTACCACCACCGCCAACAGTGGCGGAAGATTAAAAAACAGCAAATATTTCTATTTCTCAGTTTTTTGCAAACGCTAAAACGTTTGATTTCCTAACCCACATTACTTAAAGGCTACAAAATGGCGACATATGCTTTGTACTTTGGGCATGAGATACAATATTCACTCATACATCTCTGCATTGTTTAACCTTTTGAGTCCCAGACAGCAACTAAGGGGTTAAGGACTCTTTTTGTTCTTGTATGTTATTGGCTAGCTGTTATTTCTGTGGCTTGCCATAAGGACTGGGGCTGGTGATGGAGTCATTTCAATGGATTGTCTGTCCAAGGGCAGTGCTAAGGGTGACCGAGATGTAAATCTAACCCTGTATAGAAGACATAACCATGTCATTTTTTTTCCATTTATGTTCCATTCTACAGACTCTGTATTCTGTGCCCCTCTGGCACTCAAAGGGTTAAGGAGGCTTGTTTGAACTGCCCCGATCCCCTACAACAAGAGGAGATGCCTTAAGGGGTAATAAATTTCCCATGATAATCTGAGGCGTTTCCTGTTCCTTTAAATGCAGCTTAGTCATTGTGATGTCATAGAACTGACAATAGAAGCATCAGCAAACCCCAGCCTCCAACTGTGGGGGCTCTGAGCTTGCCTCCTTCATTATGATGTCATAGTCCTGACAACGGAATCTTCTCAATATAACCCTCCTCTACAGTCTGTTTGACTCACACATATTTCTGGAGGTTTAGAGAGAAGGAGCTTAGGTTCTCAGTTACATTATTTTACAGAGAAGTTTCTAGTATCTGTGAAATAGTTTTAGAGAGCGAGACAGAGTTTAGACTCTCAGCGTCACTATGGCGAAACTCGCAGTATTCATCATCGTACTGCTGTTGGCTAATAACGTCGTTATAAATGAAAGCTTCCACACTGAACGTAAGTATGATTTGGAGGGAGAGGCCGTGTGCTGTACTGTACTAAAGCGCCAAGCAACTTAGGATATTTTCTCTCCTAAACCATCTGTGCATCAAAGGCGGTGATGGACTTTTCTTAGCACTCAAGAGGTTAAAACCCAATTTAAATCAATGAGAACTTTGCTCTAGAATTACGCTAGTCCATCTTAGTCCATTAGTCTCACTTTCTATAGGTGGGCAGCCTGTGTCCGTCCACTAGTTTAACTACAAATCCCGCTGAAGACAGCGGGAGCTGGACGGTTAACCCTCTGAGTGCCAAGAAGGTGTCCAATGCATTGCATTCCTCCCTCAAAGGCTTAACAGTTTAATTTGCAGGGTGGGTGGTGCTTCGCAATGCATTTGTATACCACTCCGATCATATAAACATGATGTGCATTGAAGCCTTTGAAAATGTTACTGTCTGTTGTGCCCCCCAGCAGTCAAAGAGTTAAATGAATTGCAGTAGACTCCCAGTGATACACAGGAGCGCACATCTACCTGTGTGACACTGTAACATAGACTGCACTTCAGGACATCACATCTAAAGATACAGAGGCTGATGCACTAAACAGAACTGGGATAATTCTGGACCAAACCAACCAGATCATAAGGAGAAATCCCTTCTGATTATAAATAGAGATTTTATCACCTTGGATGCTAGAGACGTCTGCAAAACATTACGAAGCAATACACTGGATGCTTTACTGCAGCATTCAAGGGGTTAACAGTAGGAATGTCTCTTTCTCCCCCATGGTGCGGTTTGCCTTGTCATCGCTCCCGTAACTGTTAGTATATCAGCCTGAGACACGCACAGCCCTGGCACATGAATGGTTAATAAGAACGGATATATCCTTGAGTCCTAAGAGTTATCTTTGTCCTATAACTCACAAAGGGTCTAATTCAGCAAAGATAAAACAAAGACATTTTACAGCAAACCAAATTAACCACGGGGACAAAATAAAAATTCCTTTTGATTGAAATGGTGGGTTTAACCCCTTAAATCTTAGATAGGTTTCCAGTGCAATGCTTCACAATACATTGGACATGTATGAGCATTCAAGGGGTACAAAACCTCATTTACATCAGTGGGAATTTTGGGAATTTTCATTTGTCACCAGAATTGCACCCCGTTATCTTGCTGAATTAGTCCATAAGAGCCTTGAATGAAATTCTCCATTGTTCTAATATCTCCTTCCCTCCTACAGAATGTGGAAATCGCCCACTGGTAAAATCAAACCAGCTTGGATCCGTTGTGGCAGGAGGAGTTGATACCCTGCCAGGCGCCTGGCCCTGGGTTGTCAGCATCCAGGAACCAATAGGCAAAACCTTCGTACATCTTTGCGGAGGAACGGTCATCGACCACCAATGGGTTCTTACAGCTGCCCATTGTTTTAAAAATCGCGGAGAGTAAGTATCACACAATCTCTCTCTCTCTCTCTCTCCTAGCGGTACAGGTAATGGGACCCAGAATGGAGGAATGATTTGGAAGGCATTTACCTGGTGCAGATGTGGGCAATGTCAGGCCTTCCTACTGTTGCAGTACAGAGAAGCCACTTTTGGTGATATAACCAGCATTATGCATAGCTGTTAGGTTGGCATAGTACACAAATTCAGATATCTGCTTCTGCGTTATAGTAGAGGTCTATTTGTACATTTCCTTCAGCATTTTCTTAGTCAGATACACCAGGAACCCATGTCTCTTATGCACTTTTCCTCTTGTCTTTCAGCACCTTCTACTCATGGCGTCTAGGGTTTGGTCTGCACCATCTGTCAGATATGGCAAAAACGCAGACTCAGATAAGGAAAATCGCTGTAATGATTCAGCACGAGGGCTACCAGGCAGACATAGAGAGAAATGACATCGCTCTGATACGTCTGGACCAGCCGATCAAGTACAATGACAACGTACAACCAGCGTGCCTTCCGGGAAAAAGCAAAATCGTGAAGCGCATGACGGAGTGCCGTATTGCGGGATGGAGCGTCCCAAAGAGAGACGGTGAGTGTTCATTATCCCCTTCTCATTGGTGTATTTATACCATCACATCATCACATTTATACTAATGATCTAATACACAGATAGGTAACCTCTGACTCTTCAGCTATTGTAAAACCACAACTCACGTCAACCCCAAGTTCCCTATTGGTTCATTAGGGATAATGTGAGTTGTTGTGCCCAACAGCTGGAGAGCCGACTGTTCCATCCAGTAATCTAGTACCTACAGATGGATTTACTACATACAACACCACCCTGTGCTTTGTCGCTTCTCTATTACTCACCCCATTATTAGCTTCATTGAGTTAACATCTTGAGCACCAGAAAAAATGAGCACCCATTCCAAAGTAGTATGCTGATCACGCACTGGCACAGAAAGAGTTATCCCTCTTTCTGAACTGATGAGAGAGAGAGATCTAATCAGTTAATGCCAATGGAGTATAAACCAGTATAATTGTACTCCCTTCAGTCACATCAACGATTAGCTCCCTGCGTTCTGCTTCTGACTAAGGCACGGGGGGAGGGGTTTTAAAAAGCAGTTGTGAACGGCATTGAAATCAGAGAGCCATGTGTTTAAAAAGAAAACTGAAGCAATTCTGGAGCAAATCAGCTCCCCCCATAGGGGAGAAATAAAAGTTCAGAACATTTAGCTTCCTCAGCGGAAGAGAGACGTCTCCAACACATGGGGTCCTTGCTTTCACTGCTTAACCCTTTGAGTGCCAGAGGGGTACGCAACGGATTACAAAAGAATGCATTGTGTACCCCTCTGCAACTCAAAGGGTTAAACCCCCCTTTAAAATCAATTGCAGATAATGGAAGTTATAGTTCAGCAACAGCTAGAGTTTCCTCATTACCTGCCCCCTAATTTGCAGAGTTCCTCTCACAAGTGTTTGTCAGTTTCGGATGGGTCCAGTGAAGACACTGTACTCTTCTACATTGACTGGTGATTGAGAGTGATATAGGACAAACATGGAGTCATCCTGTGCACCTTCTTTTTTAGAAAACATTTTACAAATCTACCTTTAACCTTTTCCCACTTTAGGTCAGGGAACAGCGGACATCTTGGAGGAGGCCAGCGTGGGGATGATCTTCCCAAAGCTCTGCAACAGCACAGACTGGTATAACGGAGTGGTTGGCGAATATAATTTATGTGCTGGCTTTGAGCGTGGAGGCATTGACAGCTGTGAGGTATGTGTGTCCTTCTGTCTTATACACTAAGTTGTGTTGGCTGTGTGTGATCGGGACTTTCTCCAGTGGCTGATATCCATTGGGTTTGTATATGTTGTACGGGAAAGGCTGGGTGATATATATACTGACTATTGTTTGTCTTGCTTCAATTTAGGGTGACAGTGGAGGTCCTCTGATGTGCCGGGAGAAGTCAGATCCTGTGTTTTCGGTAGTGGGACTGGGCAGCTGGGGATCCGGCTGTACCCAACCTCGAAGACCCGGGGTATACACATCCACACAGTACTACCTGGACTGGATCTTCAAAATCATAGGCAGTGCTGAATCAAAATCAATGACAATGGATATTGTCCAGCCAGCAGCACCATCTCCCCCGAACCATGGCCATCCCCAGCATTTTCATCACCAGGTTACTACATCCAGTGCCTTAGATGTTCCAGCAAAATCACATGCTGGGCGCATGTTATCTACCAAACCAGCCACTGAAGAAAAGCCTGAGACTAATGACACTGTAGAGAGTCTCGGACAGAACTTTTTGAGACTTGTCAAACAGGCCCTGAAAATAATTTCTCTGCAGGGAAAGGATAGAGCGACCACCTAGGAACAGCAATGGTGGAAAACTTCAGTTAACAACAGAAAGAACTCAAATAAAGTACTAATTGGCTTGAAATAACAGTCCTTTGTTAAGTAGGGGAAAGGGATTTTTAAGTCTTATTATAGTGGGACCTGTAATGCTTGATAATGTGATATAAATGACATTGAAATATAGGCTTCTTAACCCCTTGAAAACCAAAAGGGTATGCAGAACATGGCTTCTCTTGCCTCTCATCATCAAGGGGTTCATTTGTGACTATAAGAAGAATGGGGTTGGGGAAAAGACAGGAGAAGTACAAGGGAGGAAGGAATGAAGAGCGAGCAGGAGAGAAGAGGGTAAAACATATTAGAAATTTGTTAAACTGTGAAATGAAAGAGAGAAAGGAAACAAACAAGGCAGAGGATTCTATACTATAACAATGGAGGAGAGAGCCTGAGCAGCTTTGATTGTCCAGTACTGTATATCACTATATAGAGTTGTTTCATTCCTTCTTGCTGAATGTCGCACCAGGTCTATCACACATTCACGTCCTTTAACCCATCAGCTATGGGTGACGTGCTAGGACTGTCACAACTTTTCCAACATTAAGGACCGCTGACGGCCCTGGAACGCCATGACATTTTGTGATTGCAGCCAATTTAAAAAAAATAATTAAAAAATGCGTTGGTGCTCCAGTGCACCCTACTCCTTATGTGGTTATGGACAGGTGATAGACCTGGACCGTCAGGGGTAAGTTCTCCCATAGCGCCCCAGAGTACAATGGGATACCAAGAAAAAAGAGAGAGGGGCACAAGCCCATCTAAGAGCGAATCTGTTTGTCACAGGGCAGGTATATCAATAAATACCCCCCTTAAAATTAAGCCGCTTACCAGACTTCACACAGTCTTCAGCATATAAATCAAACCTTCAATACTCTCATTGAGGTTTCTCCCAAACGGATCTTGCAGGATCTTGTGCCAGGGATCCACACACACTTTGAACTTCAGATCACTTTTATTGATGAAAATATATATATTTTAGGTGGTATTTATTGATATACCTGCCCTGTGACAAACAGATTCGCTCTTAGATGGGCTTGCGCCCATCTCTCTTTTTTCTTTGTGCTAGTGAATTTATCACTCTACCCAACACTGCGGTTTAAGGGAGCTGAACTCATAAGAAGTGGATCAATCTGAATTGGGACTGTTGACCATTATCTACACAAGAATATTAAGAAAAGACATTACTTTATCTTACAGGACTTAAAAGTTTGAACTATCGCTCCTAAATGTTATATTTTATTTTTATTTATTATTGCATGTTCTAGGGTTTGTCTTTATACACATTTGGCGCCATTTCCTACATTGTGTTTACAATGGGATACCAGCTGAAAGGCTGTTGCTAATTTCTCTGGGACTGGAGCAGTTTGTTTCAACCAATGTGCAAGGCTTCCACACATGTGATTCGCTGAAGCAGTGAATCACATGTGTTAGGAGCCATGTGACAGAGGCAATGTTTGTAAACCTTGCCTCTGTCACTTCTCTCTATTTCACGCCTCCTCACACACATCGTGAGGAAGAGACAGAGAGGGACAGAGAAACTCAGTTCTGTAGTGTTACAGTACTAGACAGTGTGCAACACTGGGTTATTTGTGATAAAAAAATAAAAGTACATTTCCCCCCTTTGATCACTGTAACTAAAGAAAATAATTATAAAAAATGTTGTTTATATAGTAATATTTAACATTTAAGGTTTTTTGTTTAATTTGTGTTAGTTATATAGGGTACATGGGTAGTTATTCAGCTCCAATTAATCTCCATAGTATTTGTTCCATGGAGAGTGTTATATCAATACTGTCAGTGTTGTAGTACAAGAGTAACTGAATGATAAAGTATCCCCTCCCGCCTCTTTTACTGATGTAACACTGCTCACCTCAGAGCAGCAAGACTGTCCGGATGGATCGCAGAGAGGGACAATCTTCAGTGATCATAAGGAAAAACCTGTAAAGGGGGGCAGGGTTTTCCTTATGGTCACAGTAAGAAGATTGTCCCTTGCTGTGACCTGTCCGGTCAGGTGACCAGATTCCCCATCTGAGGGGAGGTGACGTATGTGGATATAGCACTATAGACAATGAGGCAGTACTGTCAGTGCAGCTAGGAAGGGACTGTGGGGTGTTGAAGTGAAGTTGATCTCATTGGGGCTGTACATTCTTGGAGGTTTTTTAAATCAGGACAATATTATTTAATCAAGTTAGGAGCAGATATAAGTTATTCCATGCAGAATCTGGATGTATCATGTATTATCAGGAATCTTCAGTTTTATTGGATTCACTTTGAGGTAATTAAATTCCCTAAAACAGGTTAAAGTATTGTTCTCAAGACTAACATATACTGGTTAATTTAACAGATACTGGTTAATTGGGTGATTGTTCCCTTATTTTTTTCATTTTCCCAAGGTAGAATCCCTTTTCATCTATTGTAAATTCCCCAAAACAGTTCCCTTTCATCTTAACCCTTTAGTGACCGGCCATGCGCATACGCGGCCGGCACTTAACGACAGGGTTTTTTTTTTTAAGCCATTCTAGCGAATGACTTCCGGGACTTATCAGGTACGTCCTCTGTCACAGAGTGACATTTTTGCGTGACGTACCTGGTAAGTCCATTGTCGCGATGGGGTTAAAGTATTGTTCTCAATACTAACAGATACTAGCTTAAATTCCCCAAGGCAGGATACCTTTTTCATCTACCTTAGAAATAGGGTCTACACAAATAGATACTTATTGTCCTTTCTATTTACTGTGGATTCTACATCACAACTAATTGTTCTGTCATTTTCACCTTGTGTAAAATCCCCTATAAGACTGCTCTGTTCCCCTCACAAGGTGTTACATGATGTTTGGATCCTATACAGGCCTGCTGTTTCACTGAAATAAAACCATCTTCAACTATAGAGAAAGGAAATTCATTTGCATCATCCACACACCCAGGTATAGAAAGTCTTAACCCCTAGACAGAGCTGGAAGGTGTGTCGGCACCTGGAAACCCCTTATTTCTCCCACAAAAACAGATACCCAATTCCGACAACTTACCCTAGGTAAAAGGGGCAGGAGGGTGATACTTTATCATTCAATTACTCTTGTACTACAACTCTAACAGTACTGAAATAACACTCTCCATGGCCCAAATACTATGAAGATTAATCGGAACTGCTGTTTTTGTCAAACCTTACTATCCCTTTAAGTGCAAGCCATCCCAGATTTTCCCAGTCCTTAAGGGGTTAAAATGGAATTACATTATAATCTGGCTGCTGTATTTGGACACCAGAAGCAATTCTTGAGCAAATAACTGCACCACAGGAGCCAAATAAAATTTCCCCAAATGTAGTGTAGATGACTTGTCTAGTGAGATAAACTCTCCAGTTCCTGTGTTATTCTATGGAGCCTATGCACTAAGACAGTGATTCTCAACCAGGGTGCAGTGGCCATCAATTTAGGGTGCCCTGTGTTTTCTATAAAGACTAACAAAAATGGACCTCTAAATAAAGATTTATAGAAATTAATATGTACAATATGATTAGTTCTGTTATTATGATTATAAAACCTAATAATAACTGTATATATGTGTATTATACCCTTCATTATGACCTTGATAAATGGCATTAAATATGTTAGGGGTGCCCCGAATGTTCAAGATTATATGTTAGGGGTGCCCCGAGCAAAAAAGGTTGACAAACACTGCACTAAGATATCTCAAGTTGGAGAAATCGCATTGCATTGGTTCTATAGAATAACATAGGACTTGGACAGATTATCACACTAGAGAAGTTATCTCCACTTCATCACCTCCTCACCACACCTTAGTGCATCCCACGGCCACCTAAATATGAAAAAATGGACAACAACAATTGTGTTCTAGATGTAACTTTTTAATATAACAATAACAAAAACAACAACAACAAAACAACAACAATTAAACCATATGAGAATAAAAGAAATGAATGGAAATGAATGGATCTGATTTCAGGGTCTGTGCATGCTCCCGGCTGGAAGGGGGTTGCTGCTGCTGTTGCTTTTCATTAGCTGCAGCTGTAAGGAAACAAGAAATGCGATGCAGTGAGCCCTTCTCAGACACATAGCGGATTGATGCATTTAGCGGAGTGATTCTCTGCAACGGTCCTATGAACTAGAGACTCACAATCGTGTCCTCTAACCACCCCAACAATGTATGTTGTCAGGATATTCTCACTTAAAGGGATGGTATATTGTTTCATATTACACATAGCTCAGAACGTTGCACTATGTTCATATGCTCCAAAACGTGCTGGTTACAGTATAATATTGTATTGAAGATGATCCCTTCTGACCCCTTCCCTGATGTAATCATATCTGTCCCAGATCCAACAGAGGATGACAACAAGGGACAATCTTCCCTTGTTCAGTATTAGTATAACCTTCTTCAAGGAGGGCAGGTTCTTCCTTATACTGAACGAGGGAAGATTGTTCCTTATTGTGATCTGTTCGGTCAAGCAACGGACCTCATATCTTATGGGAGGAGGCTTCTGAATGGGGAAAGGAGCGGGAGGGATCATCCTCAACATAATATTACACTATAACTAGCAAGTTTTGAAGCCTATGAACATTGCGCAGTAGTATTATTACATATGGTCAATGTTCTGAGCTATGTGTAATATGAAACAATACTATCCCTTTAAATATGAGTGAATGTCATTACCACATGCAAATGTAGCATGAAAATTGCAACTCATTGTGATTCACCAACGTTTATTTAACGCTTAACGTCCCTTGACGTCCCAGGACCATCATGGGTAAATTTCCCATAATGACCCATGATGGTCCTGGCATGTTATGGGTTACATGATAGCAGCGCATCTTGCTGCACGCTGCTATCATGCTTTACAGGCTGAAACTGAGTGCCTCAGGACCGGAGAGCTCAGTTTCAGTGCTTCTCTCTTCTGCTGGTACACGTGATCACTCCAGGAGCAATCACATGTACCAGCATTTTCATGCACAAAGGCAATGTGTTTCCCACATTGGCTGGGATTCATCAAAGTGTGGGAAGAGCAGCGTATCAAATACGCTGCTCTTCCCTGCAGTCATTGATGGATACCTTTGACTGTTTCCTTGCTTTTCGTAAAAAAAAGCAAGGAAAAGAAAATTGCGTAAATTGGTAAAATTGCGTAAATCACATAAGCGAAAATGTGTATGCGTGTGTTCGCTCCATGCAGTCAGATGGGATTCACTAGCTTGAAATTAGACTATCACATTTGCAGATCTATCTAGTCTTCTCTTATTGAAAAATAAGAGATGGACAGATACAATCTGAACGTTGCTGAATGAGCGAATGGTTAATATGCAGAGAAATTCCCTGATTTTCCTGCATATTAATCCATTCGCACCTTGATGAATCCAGGCCATTGCCTTTGTGACTGCTCTCTGCCTCTCTCTTCCTTACTATGAGCGTAAGGAAAAGAGAAGCAGAGAACAGACAAAATCTGAAGAAAATAGAGACCAAAGTTGGGGTATTAACTCCTTCAATGCTGGTGCTGGGGGCAGGCTAAATGTAGGTCTCTTTATGACCTAATGGCACCACCGAATATTTCTAGGTTATGTGGAGCAATATCAAATGATTTAATTTACAACATTTCATTGTAAAAAACAAATAGTGAAGTAAAAGTAAAGTTTAACCCCTTAAGGGCTGGAAAATCTGAGGTGGATTTCACTTAAGGACCAGATCAATTTTGACTTTTTTTGACTGTCTTTGTTCAACCATATTTTGTCTTTAATTCCTTTTTTACACCCACACAAATTATACACTGTTTTTTAAACACAAATAGGGCTTCCTTTTGATACCACAATTATATATTTTAATCTGATTAAAATAGAAAAATAGAAAAAAAATAGGAAAAAAATACATTTTGCTTACATTTTCCTGTCAGGATTTATATACTATTAGTTCATTACAAAAATACCCCTAAATATATTCATTTGCTTCTCCTGAATATGAGAATACCCCATATGCCTAGTATTTTAATCCCTTTCTCACATTTACAAGGTAAATATTACAAGATGGCTGCCATTATTTCCAACCTGTAAAGTTTCAACAATTGGCATGTGAGCATCATAGCTTAGTTGATGGTGCCAGTACTCAAAAATGTCCCACAAAGGTATATGTTTCTGAAAAGTAGACAACAAAAGGTAAATAATCAGGAGAATTTTTGAGTTTTTTATGTAGCTGTTTCTCCAGAAATATGTTCCAAAATTGTGGTAATATTTATTTTTTTTTTTTGCAGTTTTCACACTTACGTTTCAATATTACTGTTGATATCAAGCACATGATAGGTGAAGATTTTTAAAAATGCATTGTTTATTGTTCACCCCCTTCTTCTGAGTATGGCAATACCCCATATGCATAGGTTTCTCAAGGTTTGGGGGAGCTACTTGGCCCAAATTGGAACATGCGCGTTTCCAGTTACACACTTTGAATTTTCACAGCTTGCCTCCCTGGTGCCATGTATCATTTGTGGCTGTGTACCAGTGCTCCACTTTAAAATTTCCCCCCAAAAGTGTATATTTTTGGAAAGTAGACACCCCAGGCTTTCATTTTAGGCATTTTTCAATTTTTTTACGCAGCCATTTTACCACTAATCTTTCGTAAAACTTGATGTAAGTAAAAAATTCAGCGTTTTTTCCCACTTAGGTTTCAGTGTTGATGTGGATTTCAATCACATGATAGGTGAAGAGTTTTAAAAATGCATTGTTTAGTGTTCAGCTCCTTCTTCTGAGTACGGCAATACCCCATATGCATAGGTTTCTCAAGGTTTGGGGGAGCTACAGGCCAACATTTGAACAAACATTGAATTTATATATGTATGTTTATATCTACCTATATGGGCACATAGACATGTATGCCCACACTGAATTGTTGGCATTGTAGCATCCTTAATATATGCAATGTTTTTTAACTCTCTCCCCTCCCATACCATCTCCTGTATTTTTCTTCTCTCCCCCCCCCCCCACTCTCTGCCTTGCACGGGGTATTTATGACCCTCTTCAAGAAGAGTGTGTATTTTCTCTTGGTCCCTGTCTTATCAGCAGTCCCACTGTGTTAACCCCAGCAAACAACACAGCTCTGAATTCAATGTATTAACTGTATTAACTGTCATAACTGTATTAACTGTTATAACTGTAAATTCTGTGTCCTTGTGCTCAGAAATGCTTTAGCCTTGAGAAAGGGAGTTTATCTTAAAAGCTTGTCAATCCATAATTCTGTTAGTCCAATAAAAAAGGTATTACAAGATATTAATTTTGTTTTTTTACACACACACACACATATATATATATATATATATATATATATATATATATATATATATACAATTTTTATTTTTAACCAAACCCTAATCTTTAAACCTAAATTCAATACTAAATCTTACCCTAACCCACATACACGCTAAACCTACCTAGCCCCACTCAAAGTACCTATCTAAACTACCAACAAAGCCTAAATATTTTAACAAATTCAATTTTTACTAAAAAAAAAAAAAAATTAATTCCCTAAACCTAAATCTGACCTAAATTCAACACTAAAACTTACCCTAATCCATGCACCCCCTAAACCTACCTAGCCTCACTAAAATTACTTAACTAAACTATTAAATTACCTAAAAATACAAAAAAAATAATCAATTTTTATTTAAAAAAAAAATAAAAAGAATTTCAATGGGGGGGGGGGGGAGAAAATTACCACAGATCACCAGAAGCTGATCTGCAGCACTTGATCACTAAAATGAGTGATCAAAGGGGGAAAATCTATTGATCACTGTATTACAGTGATCAAATGTTAAAAAAATATTTTTTTTTTTATTTTTTTTTTAACTATGTTTCAACTCTCAACGCTGACAGGAACACAGTAATGATCTGTCTGTCTCTGTTCTCCTCAAATTTGTGTCTGAGGAGACTGGAGAAGGGAGACAGAGAGATGTGACAGACGCAGTGTTCTGAAAACACAAAAATGGTGGGTTTTTTTGTACATTTTTTTAACAGTTTTCTTTACTTTTAATAAAATAAATGGTGGGATATTCATATAAATGTGGTATCAAAAGAAAGCCCTACTTGTGCATAAAAATCGAAATATAATTTATGTGGATGGAATAAAATACTTAGAGGGAAAACACTGTTGAACCACAACATAGTCAAAAAGGTCAGAATTACTCCGGTCCTTAAGTGCAATACACCTCAGATTTTCATGGTCCTTAACCCCTTAACGACCCTTGACGGTCATGGCACGTCATGGGTTGTTTTGCGTTAATGACCCATGACATGCCAGGACCGTCATGGAATTACAGGCTCCCCGAACGGCGTGCAGCCCGGAAATGAAAAAAAAAAAAAAAAAAAAAAAAAGGTTTGAGGTCCTTAAGTGCCTAAGGGGTTAAGGAGAAACTGCAACCATACAGCATTTTTATGGCCACAGAGAAAGGTCAGGTTTAGCCCTGATTGGGCACAGATGGATCATCGGTGTCACTGTCATTGTGATGTATCCACACATGCTCAATTAGTGCTAGCCTTTAAATGTGAATTGTAGGTGTGTTATGGCCTGGCGCTGGCAATATGACTGTGAGAAGATCACAACATGAACAATGATCACATTATGATATTTTGTCACACATGCATGACATAAACAAGGTCACTACAGGGACTTTGGTGTTTATATATATATAGTTCAAAGGCGCTTGTGTTTCCTGGGCCAATATGTTTTACAATTGTATACACAGTAGTGGTGTATATCGTATTACTGAAGTTGCTAATAACAACTATCATTACCAAGGAGAAATATACAAGGAAAAAATTATATGCAATAATAATAATTACAAATTAAAAGATGATGATAAATGAAAGATATTGTCCTTCACTGAACAGTTTTAATTTTAATACTATATAATAATGGGACTGAGTTTGAGATATTAGTCTGATAAGATTTTTAAATAATATACTCCTTGGTTTGATTTCCGGTGGTATTCTGCAATATTCTTTAGAAGTCGATCTTAGTCCTTTGGACGCTGCCCTTTATTCCTAGCACTGTGGTGGGTGCTTGTCTTCACAGAAAAATACATGAATTACAGAAACAAAAACAGAACAGGGTGCAGAGACATCAAAGAGTAAATCTGTATCAACACGAGGTAATTTGAACCCCACCTTGTTTGCACTCACCGGATGTTGAAGTAATTTAGCCTTCACGTACAACAAGGAGAGATCCTGTCCCTTTATTCAGACTCAAACATATCTCCAGTCCTGTTTTCTCAGCAATATCAGATCCAGATATATTTTCCAGAATTTATTGTAATTTTAACATAACGAATCTTTACCGAATCAGTTAAAAGTCCTACGCGTTTCGTGTCTTAATACAGACACTTCCTCAAGGACTAAATTTAATAATAATGATAGTAATAATTACAGTAATAATTATTACTGTCATTATTATTAATATTACAATAAATTCTGGAAAATATATCTGGATCTGATATTGCTGAGAAAACAGGACTGGAGAGATCTTTGAGTCTGAAAACAATAAAGGGACAGGATTTCTCCTTGTTGTTCTTGAAGGCTAAATTACTACAAAGATCCGGTGAGTGCATACAAGGGGGGGGGGGGAGTTCGAATGATCTCGTGTTGATACAGATTTGCTCTTAGATGGCTCTGCGCCCTGTTCTGTTATTGTTTCTGTACTTTGGTGTTTATGAAAGGGAAAGGAGGCAGATGGAACACCCACATGGGCCAGCGGATTTCGTTTATTACTTACCATGCCTATCCCCTTCCATTGCCTCATGAGCAGGAGCGGGCACCTCCAGAGGTGGTGCTTCAGCCTCGTCACCGGACAGCGCAGAGAATGATGACCCTGGAAAGAGAGAACACTTCAATTAAGTGAGATAATTGTTGGGAGCCTTAAACCATTTGAGTGCTAGAGGGGTGTACAACACTTTTCACAGAAAATTCAGTGTTTACCCCTCTGGCATTCAAATGGTTAAACCAACCGCCAACACAAAACCCAGAACCCTTCCAACACAAACATACGCACGCACCACCCAAAAACAAAAGAGGGATTAGATATTTAACAGGTGTTTATGTTCTCTCCAGCTGTTCGGGACTACATTCACATCAAACGTACAAATAGACCTCTACTATAACATACAAGCAGATATCTAAATTTGTGTACCATGCCATTGTCATCGATTTTGATTCAGCACTGCCTATGATCCAGTCCAGGTAATACTGTGTGGATGTGTATACCCCTGGTCTTCGCGGTTAGGCACTGCCTTTTACCTGCAGATCAGACGACCTCCACTGTCACCCTAAATGGAAGCAAGACAAGCAATAGTCAGTACAGATATCACCCAGTCTTTCCCGTACAACATATACAAACCCAATGGATATCAGCCACTGGAGAAAGTCCCGATCGCACACAGCCATCACAACTGAGTGTATAAGACAGAAGGACACACATATCTCGCAGCTGTCAATGCCTCAACGCTCAAAGCCAGAGCATAAATTGTATTCGCCAACCACTCCGTTATACCAGTCTGTGCTGTTGCAGAGGTTTGGGAAGATCATCCCCACGCTGGCCTCCTCCAAGATGTCCGCTGTTCCTTGACCTAAAGTGGGAAAAGGTTAAAGGTAGATTTATAAAATGTTTTCTAAAAAAGAAGGTGCACAGGATGACTCCATGTTTGTCCTATATCACTCTCAATCGCCAGTCAATGTAGAAGAGTACAGTGTCTTCACTGGACCCATCCAAAACTGACAAACACTTGTGAGAGGAACTCTGCAAATTAGGGGGCAGGTAATGAGGACACCTCCAGAAGTTGCTGAACTATAACTTCCATTATCTGCAATTGATTTTAAAGGAAAGTTTAACCCTTTGAGTTGCAAAAGGGTACACAACGCATTAGTTTGCAATGAGTTGCATACCTCTCTGGCACTCAAAGTGTTAAGCAGTGAAAGCAAGGACCCCATGTGTTGGACACGTCTCTCTTCCACTGAGGAATTTAAAAGTCAGTTCTGAACTTTTATCTCTCTCCTATGGGGGGAGCTGATTTGCTCCAGAATTACTTCAGTTTTCTTTTTAAACACACGGCTCACTGACTTCATTTCCGTCCACAACTGCTTTTTAAACCCTCCACCCCGTGCCTTAGTTAGAAGTAGAATGCAGGGAGTTAATCCATGATGTGACTGAAGGGAGTACAATTATACTGGTATATACTCCATTGGCATTAAGTGATTAGATCTCTCTCTCGCATCAATTCAGAAAGAGGGCTAACTCTTTGTGTGCCAGTGCGTGATCAGCATACTACTTTGGAATGGGTGCTCATTTTTTTCTGGAGCTCAAAGTGTTAACCCAATGGAGCTAAAAATGGGGTGCGTAACAGAGAAGCGACAAAGCACGGGGGGGTGTTGTATGTAGTAAATCCATCTGTAGGTACTCGATTACTGGAAGGGAACAGTCGGCTCTCCAGCTGTTGGGCACAACAACTCACATTATCCCTAATGGACCAATAGGGAACTTAGGGTTGACGAAAGTTGTAGTTTTACAAAAGCTGAAGAGTCAGAGGTTACCTATCTGTGTATTAGATCATTAGTATAAATGTGATGGTATAAATACACCAGTGAGAAGAGAAAAATGAACATTGGTTTGATTTCCGGTGGTATTCTGCAATATTCTTTAGAAGTCGATCTTAGTCCTTTGGACGCTGCCCTTTATTCCTAGCACTGTGGTGGGTGCTTGTCTTCACAGAAAAATACATGAATTACAGAAACAAAAACAGAACAGGGTGCAGAGACATCAAAGAGTAAATCTGTATCAACACGAGGTAATTTGAACCCCACCTTGTTTGCACTCACCGGATGTTGAAGTAATTTAGCCTTCACGTACAACAAGGAGAGATCCTGTCCCTTTATTCAGACTCAAACATATCTCCAGTCCTGTTTTCTCAGGAATATCAGATCCAGATATATTTTCCAGAATTTATTGTAATTTTAACATAACGAATCTTTACCGAATCTGTTAAAAGTCCTACGCGTTTCGTGTCTTAATACAGACACTTCCTCAAGGACTAAATTTAATAATAATGATAGTAATAATTACAGTAATAATTATTACTGTCATTATTATTAATATTACAATAAATTCTGGAAAATATATCTGGATCTGATATTGCTGAGAAAACAGGACTGGAGAGATCTTTGAGTCTGAAAACAATAAAGGGACAGGATTTCTCCTTGTTGTTCTTGAAGGCTAAATTACTACAAAGATCCGGTGAGTGCATACAAGCGGGAGGGGGAGTTCGAATGATCTCGTGTTGATACAGATTTGCTCTTAGATGGCTCTGCGCCCTGTTCTGTTATTGTTTCTGTACTTTGGTGTTTATGAAAGGGAAAGGAGGCAGATGGAACACCCACATGGGCCAGCGGATTTCGTTTATTACTTACCATGCCTTTCCCCTTCCATTGCCTCATGAGCAGGAGCGGGCACCTCCAGAGGTGGTGCTTCAGCCTCGTCACCGGACAGCGCAGAGAATGATGACCCTGGAAAGAGAGAACACTTCAATTAAGTGAGATAATTGTTGGGAGCCTTAAACCATTTGAGTGCTAGAGGGGTGTACAACACTTTTCACAGAAAATTCAGTGTTTACCCCTCTGGCATTCAAATGGTTAAACCAACCGCCAACACAAAACCCAGAACCCTTCCAACACAAACATACGCACGCACCACCCAAAAACAAAAGAGGGATTAGATATTTAACAGGTGTTTATGTTCTCTCCAGCTGTTCGGGACTACATTCACATCAAACGTACAAATAGACCTCTACTATAACATACAAGCAGATATCTGAATTTGTGTACCATGCCATTGTCATCGATTTTGATTCAGCACTGCCTATGATCCAGTCCAGGTAATACTGTGTGGATGTGTATACCCCAGGTCTTCGCGGTTAGGCACTGCCTTTTACCTGCACAACAGAGGACCTCCACTGTCAGCCTAAATGGAAACAAGACAAGCAATAGTCAGTACAGATATCACCCAGTCTTTCCTGTACAACATATACAAACCCAATGGATATCAGCCACTGGAGAAAGTCCCGATCGCACACAGCCATCACAACTGAGTGTATAAGACAGAAGGACACACATATCTCGCAGCTGTCAATGCCTCAACGCTCAAAGCCAGAGCATAAATTGTATTCGCCAACCACTCCGTTATACCAGTCTGTGCTGTTGCAGAGGTTTGGGAAGATCATCCCCACGCTGGCCTCCTCCAAGACGTCCGCTGTTCCTTGACCTAAAGTGGGAAAAGGTTAAAGGTAGATTTATAAAATGTTTTCTAAAAAAGAAGGTGCACAGGCTGACTCCATGTTTGTCCTATATCACTCTCAATCGCCAGTCAATGTAGAAGAGTACAGTGTCTTCACTGGACCCATCTGAAATTAACAAACACTTGTGAGAGGAACTCTGCAAATTAGGGGGCAGGTAATGAGGACACCTCCAGAAGTTGCTGAACTATAACTTCCATTATCTGCAATTGATTTTAAAGGAAAGTTTAACCCTTTGAGTTGCAAAAGGGTACACAACGCATTAGTTTGCAATGAGTTGCATACCTCTCTGGCACTCAAAGTGTTAAGCAGTGAAAGCAAGGACCCCATGTGTTGGACACGTCTCTCTTCCACTGAGGAATTTAAAAGTCAGTTCTGAACTTTTATCTCTCTCCTATGGGGGGAGCTGATTTGCTCCAGAATTACTTCAGTTTTCTTTTTAAACACACGGCTCACTGACTTCATTTCCGTCCACAACTGCTTTTTAAACCCTCCCCCCCCGTGCCTTAGTTAGAAGTAGAATGCAGGGAGTTAATCCATGATGTGACTGAAGGGAGTACAATTATACTGGTATATACTCCATTGGCATTAAGTGATTAGATCTCTCTCTCGCATCAATTCAGAAAGAGGGCTAACTCTTTGTGTGCCAGTGCGTGATCAGCATACTACTTTGGAATGGGTGCTCATTTTTTTCTGGAGCTCAAAGTGTTAACCCAATGGAGCTAAAAATGGGGTGCGTAACAGAGAAGCGACAAAGCACGGGGGGGTGTTGTATGTAGTAAATCCATCTGTAGGTACTCGATTACTGGAAGGGAACAGTCGGCTCTCCAGCTGTTGGGCACAACAACTCACATTATCCCTAATGGACCAATAGGGAACTTAGGGTTGACGTAAGTTGTAGTTTTACAAAAGCTGAAGAGTCAGAGGTTACCTATCTGTGTATTAGATCATTAGTATAAATGTGATGGTATAAATACACCAGTGAGAAGAGAAAAATGAACATTGGTTTGATTTCCGGTGGTATTCTGCAATATTCTTTAGAAGTCGATCTTAGTCCTTTGGACGCTGCCCTTTATTCCTAGCACTGTGGTGGGTGCTTGTCTTCACAGAAAAATACATGAATTACAGAAACAAAAACAGAACAGGGTGCAGAGACATCAAAGAGTAAATCTGTATCAACACGAGGTAAGTTGAACACCCCCCCCTTGTATGCACTCACCGGATGTTGAAGTAATTTAGCCTTCACGTACAACAAGGAGAGATCCTGTCCCTTTATTCAGACTCAAACATATCTCCAGTCCTGTTTTCTCAGGAATATCAGATCCAGATATATTTTCCAGAATTTATTGTAATTTTAACATAACGAATCTTTACTGAATCAGTTAAAAGTCCTACGCGTTTCGTGTCTTAATACAGACACTTCCTCAAGGACTAAATTTAATAATAATGATAGTAATAATTACAGTAATAATTATTACTGTCATTATTATTAATATTACAATAAATTCTGGAAAATATATCTGGATCTGATATTGCTGAGAAAACAGGACTGGAGAGATCTTTGAGTCTGAAAACAATAAAGGGACAGGATTTCTCCTTGTTGTTCTTGAAGGCTAAATTACTACAAAGATCCGGTGAGTGCATACAAGCGGGCGGGGGAGTTCGAATGATCTCGTGTTGATACAGATTTGCTCTTAGATGGCTCTGCGCCCTGTTCTGTTATTGTTTCTGTACTTTGGTGTTTATGAAAGGGAAAGGAGGCAGATGGAACACCCACATGGGCCAGCGGATTTCGTTTATTACTTACCATGCCTTTCCCCTTCCATTGCCTCATGAGCAGGAGCGGGCACCTCCAGAGGTGGTGCTTCAGCCTCGTCACCGGACAGCGCAGAGAATGATGACCCTGGAAAGAGAGAACACTTCAATTAAGTGAGATAATTGTTGGGAGCCTTAAACCATTTGAGTGCTAGAGGGGTGTACAACACTTTTCACAGAAAATTCAGTGTTTACCCCTCTGGCATTCAAATGGTTAAACCAACCGCCAACACAAAACCCAGAACCCTTCCAACACAAACATACGCACGCACCACCCAAAAACAAAAGAGGGATTAGATATTTAACAGGTGTTTATGTTCTCTCCAGCTGTTCGGGACTACATTCACATCAAACGTACAAATAGACCTCTACTATAACATACAAGCAGATATCTGAATTTGTGTACCATGCCATTGTCATCGATTTTGATTCAGCACTGCCTATGATCCAGTCCAGGTAATACTGTGTGGATGTGTATACCCCAGGTCTTCGCGGTTAGGCACTGCCTTTTACCTGCACAACAGAGGACCTCCACTGTCAGCCTAAATGGAAACAAGACAAGCAATAGTCAGTAGAGATATCGCCCAGCCTTTCCTGTACAACATATACAAACCCAATGGATATCAGCCACTGGAGAAAGTCCCGATCGCACACACAGCCATCACAACTGAGTGTATAGGACAGAAGGACACACATACCTCACAGCTGTCAATGCCTCCACGCTCAAAGCCAGCACATAAATTGTATTCGCCAACCACTCCGTTATACCAGTCTGTGCTGTTGCAGAGCTTTGGGAAGATCATCCCCACGCTGGCCTCCTCCAAGATGTCCGCTGTTCCCTGACCTAAAGTGGGAAAAGGTTAAAGGTAGATTTGTAAAATGTTTTCTAAAAAAGAAGGTGCACAGGCTGACTCCATGTTTGTCCTATATCACTCTCAATCGCCAGTCAATGTAGAAGAGTACAGTGTCTTCACTGGACCCATCTGAAATTAACAAACACTTGTGAGAGGGACTCTGCAAATTAGGGGGCAGGTAATGAGGAGAACTCCAGCTGTTGCTGAACTATAACTCCGATTATCTGCAAATGATTTTAAAGGGGAGTTTAACCCTTTGAGTTGCAGAGGGGTACACAACGCATTGGTCTGCAATGCGTTGCATACCCCTCTGGCACTCAAAGTGTTAAGCAGTGAAAGCAGGGACCCCATGTGTTGGAGACGTCTCTCTTCCGCTGAGGAAGCTAAAAGTCAGTTCTGAACTTTTATTTCTCCCCTATGGGGGGAGCTGATTTGCTCCAGAATTGCTTCAGATTTCTTTTTAAACACACGGCTCACTGACTTCATTTCCGTCCACAACTGCTTTTTAAAACCCCTCCCCCCGTGCCTTAGTCAGAAGTGGAACGCAACGAGTTAATCGATGATGTGACTGAAGGGAGTACAATTATACTGGTATATACTCCATTGGCATTAAGTGATTAGATCTCTCTCTCGCATCAATTCAGAAAGAGGGCTAACTCTTTGTGTGCCAGTGCGTGATCAGCATACTACTTTGGAATGGGTGCTCATTTTTTCTGGCGCTCAAGGTGTTAACCCAATGAAGCTAAACATGGGGTGCGTAATAGAGAAGCGACAAAGGACAGGGGGGGGTGTTGTATGTAGGAAATTTATCTGTAGGTGCTAGATTACTGGAAGGAACAGTCGGCTCTCCAGCTGTTGGGCACAACAACTCACATTATCCCTAAAGAACCAACAGGGAACTTGGGGTTGACGTGAGTTGTAGTTTTAGAATAGCTGAAGAGTCAGAGGTTACCTATCTGTGTATTAGATCATTAGTATAAATGTGATGATGTGATGGTATAAATACACCAGTGAGAAGAGGAAAATGAATACTCACCGTCTCTCTTTGGGACGCTCCATCCTGCAATATGGCACTCCGTCATAGTAGGTTGTATGAGTAGTATGAGTAGTTGATTGGCTGGTCCAGACGTATCAGAGCGATGTCTGCTTTGTATCCCTCGTGCTGAATCATTACAGTGATTTTCCTTATCTGAGTCTGCGTTTTTGCCATATCTGACAGATGGTGCAGACCAAACCCTAGGCGCCATGAGTAGAAGGTGCTGAAAGACAAGAGGAAAAGTGCATAAGAGACATGGGTTCCTGGTGTATCTGACTAAGAAAATGCCGGAGGAAATGTACAAATAGACCTCTACTATAACGAACAAGCATGCCCATTGGTTCCTGGATGCTGACAACCCAGGGCCAGGCGCCTGGCAGGGTATCAACTCCTCCTGCCACAACGGATCCAAGCTGCTGTGATTTTACCAGTGGACGATTTCCACATTCTGTAGGAGGGAAGGAGATATTAGAACAATGGAGAATTTCATTCAAGACTCTTATGGACTAATTCAGCAAGATAACGGGGTGCAATTCTGGTGACAAATGAAAATTCCCTAAGTTCCCACTGATGTAAATGAGGTTTTGTACCCGTTGAATGCTCATACATGTCCAATGTATTGTGAAGCATTGCACTGGAAACCTATCTAAGATTTAAGGGGTTAAAACCACCATTTCAATCAAAAGGAATTTTTATTTTGTCCCAGTGGTTAATTTGGTTTGCTCTAAAATGTCTTTGTTTTATCTTTGCTGAATTAGACCCTTTGTGAGTTACAGGACAAAGATAACGCTTAGGACTCAAGTAAAAATCCATTCTTATTAACTATTCATGTGCCAGTGGTGTGCGTGTCTCAGGCTGATATACTAACAGTTACGGGAGCGATGACAAGGCAAACTGCACCATAGGGGAGAAAGAGACACTCCTACTGTTAACCCCTTGAATGCTGCAGTAAAGCAACCAGTGTATTGCTTCGTAATGTTTTGCAGACGTCTCTAGCATCCAAGGTGATAAAATCTCTTTTTATAGTCAGAAGGGATTTCTCCTTATGATCTGGTTGGTTTGGTCCAGAATTATCCCAGTTCTGTTTAGTGCATCAGCCTCTGTATCTTTAGACGTGAAGTCCTGAAGTGCTGTCTATGTTACAGTGTCACACAGGTAGATGTGCGCTCCTGTGTATCACTGGGAGTCTACTGCAATTCATTTAACTCTTTGATTGCTGGGGGGCGTAACAGACAGTAACAATTTCAAAGGTTTCACCGCTCATACATGTTTATATGATCGGAGTGGTATACAAATGCATTGCGAAGCACCTCCCACCCTGCAAATTAAACTGTTAAGCCTTTGAGGGAGGAATGCAATGCATTGGACACCTTCTTGGCACTCAGAGGGTTAAACATCCAGCTCCCACTATCTTCAGTGGGATTTGTAGTTAAACTAGTGGACGGACACAGGCTGCCCACCTATAGAAAGTGAGACTAATGGACTAAGATGAACTAGAGTAATTCTAGAGAAAAGTTCTCATTGATGTAAATTGGGTTTTAACCTCTTGAGTGCTAAGGAAAGTGAATCATGTGCATCTCCGCCTTTGATACACAGATGGTTTAGGAGAGAAAATATCCTAAGTTGCTTGGCGCTTTAGTACAGTACAGCACACGGCCTCTCCCTCCAAATCATACTTACGTTCAGTGTGGAAGCTTTCATTTATAAAGACGTTGTTAGCCAACAGCAGTACGATGATGAATACTGCGAGTTTCGCCATAGTGACGCTGAGAGTCTAAACTCTGTCTCGCTCTCTAAAACTATTTCACAGATACTAGAAACTTCTCTGTAAAATAAGCATATACGTGTATATTAGTTGTATGGCATGTTTACAGAGTGGTGTACAGTACATTGTGTGGCTATGTGTTACACCCCACCTACTTGGGCCTTAAACGTAAATGTCTTCTTTTTAGCAGAGAAAAATGAAACATGTGGCTCTTCAGCTGTTGCTGGACTCCAGATAAACAGCTGGAAAACACACGTTGCCCACCTTTATAAAAATGAAATGGAACAGTCCTATAGCAATGTTCCCATTGATTTAAATGGTGTTTTGACCTCTTGAATGCTAGGGAGGTTTCAATGCATTGAGAAGCAATGTATCAGGGACCTCTCTAGCATTTACGGGGTGTAGATACTAGGTAGCAGTTTAATTTGAAGTAAGTGGGGGAAAAACAGTTTGAGCTGTAATATATCTTAAAGAAGTCTTCTCCCTGCAGTCAGAGTACCTTAATTTACTCAGCAGACAAAGCTGTACAATGTAAATGATTTCACTCTGAAAACGTACTGCTCCTTTAAAGGGATAGTAATGTTTTATAATAAAAGCAGCTCTAATTAATCGTCACAGTATTTGGACTTTGGAGAGTGTTATTTCAATACTGTCAGAGTTGTAGTTCAAGAGTAATTCAATGACAAAGTGTCCCCCTCCCGCCCCTTTTACTGATGTAACACTGTTCAGCCAGATCAGAAGGGAGGTGCCCAGGTAGACTGCAGAGAGGGACAATCTTCAATTAAGATAAGGGAAAAACCTGAAAAGCTTGTCAAGGGGGCAGGGATTTCATTGTTCTCATAGGAAGAACATTGTCCCCTTCTGTTATCTGTCTGGTCTATGGACTGGATTCCATATCTGAGAAGAGATGACTTACACTAGGTAAAAGGGGCGGGAGGGGAAACTTTGCTTGTGAATATCTCTCAAACCTTTACATCGTTCTTAATGTTATTTAATGCCTACAAAATAAAATAAAGATAAAACAAAGTATTACTATCCCTTTAAATTATGTAGAAACAAGACAAACAAATACAAATCCCATTAAAGAAACAGTACATTTTTATCAAAAGATCTATTATACATAGTTCTAGGACTCTACAATTAACCCTATAGGGACTGGAGGAGCGTACAACACATTGAAAAACAATGTGTTAAATGGTTAAATAAATGTGTGGATAGCTATGTAAGTTAATAAAAAGTACCTGGAAAAGTGTTTCAGTCCGTTTCGGACGATACAGTTTCTGTGGAGTAAACAAAGTCAATAAGATATATTCACAAAACGTGACTAAACATGGACTTGTGCGGCCTACACTCCTGTCTGGACCTGCTGGTCAGCTAACAGAGTTCTAATAGGGAATGAGTGTGTTGCAGCTTTGCTACATTTTGCTTGACTGGAATTTGAATTTGATTTGGTTTGCCTACATTGAACATTTCCATTTACCGTTGTGCGTTACTTGTTATTCCTTGAATTTCATGGTTCTCACTATGTTTAGCATTGGTGTCAACATGCTCTAGATCAGGTCTGTCCAAGTCCAGTCCTCTAGCGCCACCTACAGGCCAGGATGTAAGGATTTCCCTGATTACACACAGGTAAGTCAGTCACAATGAATGATCCACTGATTATCTCACCTGTGTGTAACCAGGGAAATCCTTACCTCCTGGCCTGTAGGTGGCCCCTGAAGACTGGACTTGGACAGCCCTGTTACAGGCAACCATAATCAAGGCAGTCTAGGCTCCTGAAGCTCCACCCATGGTCACACCCTCACTCCTTACGTGACCCCGCCCACCTACCACATCCACTGTTTCCTGGCACAGAAAATACCCTTGGTCTATAGCAGAGCTCTAGTGCCACCTACAGGCAGGATGTAAGGATTTCCCTGATCACACACAGGTGAGTCAGTCACAATGCATATATTTCCAGAAATTATATAACCCATTAATCACATTGGTTTTCGGGCCAAATTTAGCTTATAATTGCCATCGTACATAAACTACTAAAGGAAAGGGAGGAAAGAAGAGCATGAGGGAGTGGCAGTTGGGAGGGAGAGTAGTATAGACCGCCAGTATTTGGTACATAGAAGTGCCAGCAAACACTGTCTAAATGACATAAACTGGCAAATAAATAAATAAATAAAACTAAATATCTCAAACTAAATGGGGCATGTAATGTTGCTAATCCCACTAAAAGTAATGCATACCTCCCAAGTCTCCCTCTTTAGGAGGGACAGTCCCTCTTTGAGACCCAGATCCCTCTGTCCCTCTTTTCTACCCTTTTGTCCCTCTTTTTAGGACATCAGAATGAGTGGTGTGTATTACATTGCTCCATAGCAATAAAACATACCTAAATGTGTTGTTAATTGTCAGTATATGTGTTTATACATTAATATGGGTAATTAAAATACTTTGGTCTTGCTCTAAATCATTTATCAGTTACACAAAGAGGTGCAGATGGGTCAAGAAATAACCTAAAAATTCTTGGGAATGCCCCGCCTACCAGCCACGCCCCCAGAAACACCACCTAAAACAGAAGTGTCCCTCTTTTGCCATTTGAAATGTTGGGAGGTATGGTAATGGCGCAAGTGGGCTGTACAGCGCATTAACCCTTAGATTGCCAGATGGTATAAAACCAACATGGCATCTCCCCTGGCTTATATCACTGCAGCCTGAGTGGGAGGGGCTTCTATTCAAATTGGAGGGAACTGTCAGATTTAGTCAGGAGCTGCCCTGGCAGCTGGTTATAGGCAATATAATGAAGACCTCTTTAGCATCCAAGGGGTTAAATACTAGGCAATAATAAAGCATAGCGAGAATGGCTAATCAATCAGACACCATAAACCTGGACCTGCCGTCCTCCACAAGGGGACTGACCTCATTACATCCACAACTCTATATATGGGACTGACTAAAATGCACAGTCTATTGGATACATGATAAGACTGGTCTAACACAGCTCAATAACTACAGAAAAGTATATATTTCCAGTCAGAAAAATAACTTATGAATCAGAAAATGGCTAATTGTTCAGGGGGTTATCAGGAAAGTTTTTTAAGGGACTGTCCCTTAATTGGGATCTATGTCCCGCGTCCCGGATCATCCCCCACCGGGACAATAAAGAGTCCCGAAATGAAGGTAGCCGCCCGCCCGCATCATCACGCGCCCCTGCGGGCCGTGATGACATACATACAGAGGGGAGGAAGAGGGCAGAGGCACCGGAAGAGAATCGCTTGCTGCTGGACTCTGGCAGCAAGCGCTTCTCTTCCGGTGCCTCTGCCCTCTTCCTTTTCTCTGTATGTATGTCATCACGGCCCGCAGGGGCGCGTGATGATGCGGGCGGGTAGGAGGGAACTCAGTGCCAGCCAGCCGCAGGGGACCGGATGCCACTCAAATTTAGGGTGACCACATGTCCCGGAATAGCAGAACGGAAATGTGGTCACCCTACCGTAAGCAAGATTAGCATAGCTGACAAAAATGTATGAAATATCAATGGCACGTATCCCCTGAGTACCCTGATACCAATATGTATATTCACACAAATGTCTGTGCTTCCCTGGGCACCCCAAACTGGTAACAGCACATAACATTTCATATGGAGACCTGAATGGATAAAACCAAAATGCACTAAACATAGATGAGTGGCAAAGTCACCCCATAACATCAAAATAACCCTATATATTCATATCTATCCAAAAATTACATATTACTGTGAATCAGATCAATTCCAGGGCCTAATTCACCTCACAATCCCAACTGTACATATACCCCATTGTATTTACACTATTGAGAGGTGTCTTTGAATCTCCCTTTTACAAATAAATAAAGGATAAATATCTCAAACAAATGTCTTAACCCTTTGAGTGCCAGAGGGGTACTCAATGCATTGCAAAGCAATGCGTTGCATTCCTCTCTGGCACTCACAGGGTTAAAGAAAAAAATGGCTAACGTAACACAGACGATTTCAAATAAACATACATTTTCATGCTGTGTTACAGTAATGCCCCTGGCCTTGTTGCCAGCTTGAGGCCTGTAATCCCCCTACTAGTAATGGTGCAAGTGGGCTGCAGATCAGTGGTTCTCAAGGTATTTTTTCTGGTGGCTGCATTGTCCTGCTGGCCGCACTGCGGCCACAGCCATGTCGTGGTGGCCACACTATGACATTACATGCACAAATGGTATAAGGATGTTAAGACATATAAAACTGCATATAAATAAGTGCAACAATAATAAATTTACATCATATTACAATTGAAACATTCCAGAAATAAATCACATAGTAATAAAGAGTACCACATAAACACTGACCAGCACATAAAGCTACATTCTCACACTGTCGCTTTAAATAAAACATGGCTAACAAACATATATGAATATGAAAGCTTTTAACCTTTTAGTGCCAGAGAGGTATCCAATGCAATATGTTGGATACCTTTCTGGCACTCACATGGTTAAGAACGCCTATTTATTACAAAGTGCCAGTTCCATTGTAAACCAGTATAAAATGCAATTTTAACCTTCTGAATGCCAGAGGGCTTACACCTTGGTGCACCCCTGGAAATGATATTTTCAACTGCTTGACCAGGCAGAAAACACCTGTTCAAATGAAGTGACCCTTCTGATCCACTTCCATTGTCTGTCAGGACCTGTGACCTTACTGACCGTATCCCCCTGACACTCCTGACAGACTGAGCTGGAAACCCAATGAGCAATCAGTCATCCGCCAGATTTATATCCCAATATCTACCTATATCACTGGGACGGATGGGACTGTACGTTTCACCATTAACCCCACCAACTATTGCCTTTAGAGTTATGTACCATTAAAGTACACCCATCAGTTCTAATGGGATTTATATAATTCCCTCAAAGCTTCGCTAGTACAAAATTAACCTCTTGGATGCTGGAGGCCTCACAGTAGATTGGGTACCTTTGTGACAGCCAAGGAGTGAAAACACCAAAACCCTGCACTCTGAATTTTCTAATTTAACATACATTTGAGATATCAAAATCCTACCATTCTTGTTCAGTGTTTTAACTGCTTGAGCACCAGAGGGGTGCACGGCACATTGCTAAACAATGAACTGTACACCCTTCTGATCCTCAAGGGGTTAACACAAGTAAGCCATTTTCCCTTGAACTGAAGGTCAATATAAATTACAAGACAAATGGATAACAATCCATTACTACACCACATGGGACACAAACAAAACGCAATGGATTTGGTGCTTTGTAGTGCACTGGGGACCTTTCCCTCATCCAAGTGACTTTTTTTTTTTTTTAGTATTCTGCGATTATTTTGCCCCAAAATTGCTTGTATTTTCTCCTTACACATAAACTTATATATTTTCTGCTATGCATTATCCAGCAATGTGACATGATTAATAAGAAACAGTATGTACTGGGTGCACTGTGTGTGTGTGTCACTCAGGTTCAGCACTCACTCACACTCATCCCAGTGCCGTCTGAGGTTGAGGAATAGGGGAGCGACTGCAACTCACACTGTCCACCTCACACTTCACACTGTCCACTTCACACTATCCACCTCACACTGCCCACCTCACACTGTCCACCTCACACTGTCCCACTCACACTGTCCACCTCACACTTCACACTGTCCCACTCACACTATCCACCTCACACTGCCCACCTCACACTGTCCCACTCACACTATCCACCTCACACTATCCACCTCACACTGTCCACCTCGCACTGTCCCACTCACACTGTCCACCTCACACTGTCCCACTCACACTATCCACCTCACACTGCCCACCTCACACTGTCCCACTCACACTATCCACCTCACACTATCCACCTCACACTGTCCACCTCGCACTGTCCCACTCACACTGTCCACCTCACACTTCACACTGTCCCACTCACACTATCCACCTCACACTGCCCACTTCACACTGTCCCACCTCACACTGTCCCACTCACACTATCCACCTCACACTTCATACTGTCCCACTCACACTATCCACCTCACACTGCCCACCTCACACTGTCCCACTCACACTATCCACCTCACACTGTCCACCTCGCACTGTCCCACTCACACTGTCCACCTCACACTGTCCCACTCACACTATCCACCTCACACTGCCCACCTCACACTGTCCCACTCACACTATCCACCTCACACTGTCCACCTCGCACTGTCCCACTCACACTGTCCACCTCACACTTCACACTGTCCCACTCACACTATCCACCTCACACTGTCCACCTCACACTGTCCCACTCACACTGTCCACCTCACACTGTCCCACTCACACTATCCACCTCACACTGCCCACCTCACACTGTCCCACTCACACTATCCACCTCACACTGTCCACCTCGCACTGTCCCACTCACACTGTCCACCTCACACTTCACACTGTCCCACTCACACTATCCACCTCACACTGTCCACCTCACACTGCCCACCTCACACTGCCCCCCTCACACTGCCCACCTCACACTATCCACCTCACACTGTCCACCTCGCACTGTCCCACTCACACTGTCCACCTCACACTTCACACTGTCCCACTCACACTATCCACCTCACACTGTCCACCTCACACTGTCCACCTCACACTTCACACTGTCCCACTCACACTATCCACCTCACACTATCCACCTCACACTGCCCACCTCACACTGCCCCCCTCACACTGCCCACCTCACACTATCCACCTCACACTGTCCCACTCACACTATCCACCTCACACTGCCCACCTCACACTGTCCACTTCACACTGCCCACCTCACACTGTCCCACTCACACTGTCCACCTCACACTGCCCCCCTCACACTGTCCACTTCACACTGCCCACCTCACACTGCCCACCTCACACTGCCCACCTCACACTGTCCCACTCACACTGTCCCACTCACACTGCCCACCTCACACTGCCCACCTCACACTGCCCACCTCACACTGTCCACCTCACACTGTCCACTTCACACTGCCCACCTCACATTGCCCACCTCACACTGCCCACCTCACACTGCCCACCTCACACTGTCCCACTCACACTGTCCACTTCACACTGCCCACCTCACACTGTCCACTTCACACTGTCCCACTCACACTGCCCACCTCACACTGTCCACCTCACACTTCACACTGCCCACCTCACACTGTCCACCTCACACTGTCCACCTCACACTGTCCACTTCACACTGCCCACCTCACACTGCCCACCTCACACTGCCCACCTCACACTGTCCACTTCACACTGCCCACCTCACACTGTCCACCTCACACTGCCCACCTCACACTGTCCACTTCACACTGCCCACCTCACACTGTCCACTTCACACTGTCCCACTCACACTGCCCACCTCACACTGTCCACCTCACACTTCACACTGCCCACCTCACACTGTCCACCTCACACTGTCCACCTCACACTGTCCACTTCACACTGCCCACCTCACACTGCCCACCTCACACTGCCCACCTCACACTGTCCACTTCACACTGCCCACCTCACACTGTCCACCTCACACTGTCCACTTCACACTGCCCACCTCACACTATCCACCTCACACTGCCCACCTCACACTGTCCACTTCACACTGCCCACTTCACACTGCCCACCTCACACTGCCCACCTCACACTGTCCACTTCACACTGCCCACTTCACACTGCCCACCTCACACTGCCCACCTCACACTGTCCACCTCACACTGTCCACCTCACACTATCCACCTCACACTGCCCACCTCACACTGTCCACTTCACACTGCCCACCTCACACTGTCCACTTCACACTGCCCACTTCACACTGCCCACCTCACACTGTCCACCTCACACTGCCCACCTCACACTGTCCCACTCACACTGTCCCACTCACACTGTCCACCTCACACTGCCCACCTCACACTGTCCACTTCACACTGCCCACTTCACACTGCCCCCCTCACACTGTCCACCTCACACTGCCCACCTCACACTGTCCCACTCACACTGTCCCACTCACACTGTCCACCTCACACTGCCCACCTCACACTGTCCACTTCACACTGCCCACCTCACACTGCCCACCTCACACTGTCCACTTCACACTGCCCACCTCACATTGCCCACCTCACACTGCCCACCTCACACTGTCCACTTCACACTGCCCACCTCACACTGTCCACTTCACACTGCCCACCTCACACTGCCCACCTCACACTGCCCACCTCACACTGTCCACTTCACACTGCCCACCTCACACTGTCCACTTCACATTGCCCACCTCACACTGTCCACCTCACACTGTCCACTTTACTCTGCCCACCTCACACTGCCCACCTCACACTGTCCACCTCACACTGCCCACCTCACACTGTCCACTTCACACTGTCCACCTCACACTGTCCACCTCACACTGCCCACCTCACACTGCCCACCTCACACTGTCCACCTCACATTGCCCACCTCACACTGCCCACCTCACACTGCCCACCTCACACTGCCCACCTCACACTGTCCACCTCACACTCACACTGTCCACCTCACACTGTCCACTTCACACTGTCCACCTCACACTGTCCACTTCACACTGTCCACCTCACACTGCCCACCTCACACTGCCCACCTCACACTGTCCACCTCACATTGCCCACCTCACACTGCCCACCTCACACTGTCCACCTCACATTGCCCACCTCACACTGCCCACATCACACTGCCCACCTCACACTGTCCACCTCACACTGTCCACTTCACACTGTCCACCTCACACTGTCCACTTCACACTGCCCACCTCACACTATCCACCTCACACTGCCCACCTCACATTGCCCACCTCACACTGTCCACTTCACACTGTCCACCTCACACTGCCCACCTCACACTGTCCACCTCACACTGCCCACCTCACACTGCCCACCTCACACTGTCCACTTCACACTTCACACTGTCCACTTTACACTTCACACTGTCCACTTTACACTGCCCACCTCACACTGTCCCACTCACATTGCCCACCTCACACTGTCCACTTCACACTGTCCACCTCACACTGTCCACCTCACACTGCCCACCTCACACTGTCCACTTCACACTGCCCACCTCACACTGTCCACTTCACACTGTCCACCTCACACTGTCCACCTCACACTGTCCACTTCACACTGCCCACCTCACACTGCCCACCTCACACTTCACACTGTCCACTTTACACTTCACACTGTCCACTTTACACTGCCCACCTCACACTGTCCCACTCACATTGCCCACTCACACTGTCCACTCATATTTCCCACCTCACATTGCCCACTCACATTGCCCACCTCACACTGTCCACTCACATTGCCCACTCACACTGTCCACTCATATTTCCCACCTCACATTGCCCACTCACACTGTCCACTCATATTTCCCACCTCACATTGCCCACTCACATTGCCCACCTCACACTGTCCACTCACATTGCCCACTCACACTGTCCACTCATATTTCCCACCTCACATTGCCCACTCACACTGTCCACTCATATTTCCCACCTCACATTGCCCACTCACATTGCCCACCTCACACTGTCCACTCATATTTCCCACCTCACATTTCCCACCTCACACTGTCCACTCACATTTCCCACCTCACACTGTCCATTCACACTGCCCCCTCCCCCACTGCCCCACACAAACTCTCCATAAATGGCCTGGTCACCGACACTGATCCCTACTTACCTCTCCAGTGTCCAGTCAGGTCTTCTGTGTGCTTGTCAGCAGAGACACGCATATTCCTACTGAGCTGAGGTGGGCTGAAAGATCATTGGCAGTCTGAAGCGGGAAGCCTCAGCCAATCAGAACCAGCATTTTAATAAAATCTCTGTAATCTGCCCTGTAACAGTGCAGCAGGGGCAGGCTCCGACAGGAAAAAAACACAACAAGACAACTTGTACGCGACCACCATTTCCTCATTTATCATGGTGGCCGCACAAAACACGCCGGTGGCTGCATCTGAGAACCACTGCTGTAGAGCATTACTGTATAAAACCAACAGCCTGAGTGGGAGGGGTTTGTATTAAAATTGGAGGGAACTGTCAGATTTAGTCAGGAGCTGCCCTGGCAGTTGGTGATAGGCAATATAATGGAGACCTCTTTAGCATCCAAGGGGTTAAATAATTGGCAATAATAAAGCATAGAGAGAATGGCTAATCAATCAGACGCCATAAACCTGGACCTGCCGTCCTCTGCAAGGGGACTGACCTCATTACATCCGCAACTCTATATGTGGGACTGACTAAAATGCACAGTCTATTGGATACATGATAAGACTGGTCTAACACAGCTCAATAACTACAGAAATATAATTTTCTCTAGTTATTAAGCTGTGTTAGACCAGTCTTATCATGTATCCAATAGACCGCACATTTTAGTCAGTCCCATATATTGAGATGTGGATGTAATTAGCTCAATCCCCTTGCAGAGGACGGCAGGTCCAGGTTTATGGTGTCTGATTGATTAGCCATTCTCGCCATGCTTTATTATTGCCTAGTATTTAACCCCTTGGATGCTAAAGACATCTCCATTATATTGCCTATCACCATCTGCCAGGGCAGCGCATGACTAAATCTGATAGTTCCCTCCATTTTGAATACAAGCCCCCCCACACACTCAGGCTGTTGGGTTTATACAGTAATGCTCTACAGCTCACTTGCACCATTACTAGTAGATAGGGTTGCCACCCAGACGGTATTTTACCGGCAGGCCGGTAAAAAATTGGCTTCTTTCCAATGTTAACTCTATGGAAGGAATGCCTTGGCTGGTATTTTTTTTAAGAAAAGATGTCAACCCTACTAGTAGAGGGATTACAGGCCTCAAGCTGACAACAAGGCCAGGGGCATTACTGTAACACAGCATGAAAATGTATGTTCATTTGAAATCATCTGTGTTACGTTAGCCATTTTTTTCTTTAAGACATTTGTTTGAGATATTTACCTTTATTTATTTGTCAAAGGGAGATCCAAAGACACCTCTCAATAGTGTAAATGCAATGGGGTATATGTACAGTTGGGATTGTGAGGTGAATTAGGCACCGGAATTGATCTGATTCACAGTAATATGTAATTTTTGGATAGATATGAATATATAGGGTTATTTTGATGTTATGGGGTGACTTTGCCACTCATCTATGTTTAGTACATTTTGGTTTTATCCATTCAGGTCTCCATATGAAATGTTATGTGCTGTTACCAGTTTGGGGTGCCCAGGGAAGCACAGACATTTGTGTGAGTATACATATTGGTATCAGGGTACTCAGGGGATACGTGCCATTGATATTTCATACATTTTTGTCTGTTATGCTAATCTAGCTTACGGTGTTGGACAGTAAAATTAAAAAACTTTCTTGGAGACCCCCTGAAAAATTAGCCATTTTCTGATTCCTAAGTTATTTTTCTGACTGGAAATATATACTTATTTCCAGTCAGAAAAATAACTTGTGAATCAGAAAATGTGTAAAGTTTCCTCCTACACGTGATGAAGAAATGAAGTTTAGGTAAAAAGGGGGTTTTCAGGAAAGTTTCACAAATTTACACTGCTCACAAATTACTGTAAAACACCTTAACCCTTTAAGGACCGTGAAAATCTGAGGTCGTTATCCCTTAAGGACCGGAGCAATTCTGACCTTTTTGACTTTGTCTTTATTCAACAGTGTTTTCCCTCTAAGTCTTTTATTCCACCCCCATAAATTATATACTGTTTTTTTAAGCACAAATAGGGCTTTCTTTTGATACCCCACTTATATGGATAACCCACCATTTACTTTATTAAAATTCAAAGAAGGTAAAAAAAAATGTAAAAAAAACCACCATTTTTGTTTTTTCTCTTTGGATCAATTGGGCACAAAGGGTAAACTTTTATGGAGACTACATGAAAGGTATGACTGGTCAGTCATACCTACAAAATGTGTAGTTTAAAGTGGCCACTTCCCCCCTGGGTGAAAATCCCTATGTCCCTTTTTCCCACCCTATTTTCCCACTTTTTTTTCCCTGACATTTGGCGGTGTGTATAAGTGTATTACATGGCTCTGCAACAATCACACTTCCAGTTTTGTTTATTGAAATTATTTTTTTAAATAAAATATTTTTTGTAAAAAAAAAAATGTTTTTTTTTTTTAAAACACAAGTATATCATTGCAGGTCAAAAATGGACTTGCATGTAGCCAGCCTCCAGCACCAGCAGTGAAAGGGGTTAACACCCCCAGTTGCTGTATTTTCATTTTCCACTAGGTTTCTCCTCTCTGCTTCTCTTTTCCTTACTTTGACAGCAAGGGAGACAGAGGCAGAGGAGAGACATAGAGGCAGTATGCTCTGCGTGCTGCCTCTATCACTCAGAATGCCGGTACATGTGATCGCTGCTACGGCGATCACATGACCCGGCACAAGCAAGAAAGGCTGAAACTGAATGCCCCGGTCTTGGAGCATTCCATCTCAGCCTGGAATTAATCATAGCAGCGTGCACGGAGGCACGCTGCTATAATTTAAGCCATGATGGTCCAAGACCGTTATGGGTCCTTAAGGGGTTAAACAAAGTTAGCATAACAGACAAAAAAAGTAAGAACTATGAATGGCACGTATCCCCTGAATACACCGATACCCAATATGCATAGGTACCCAAATGTCTGTCCTTCCCTAGGACCCCAAACTGCTAACAGCACATAAAAATTACATTTGACATTTGAATGGAGATAATAAAAATGCAATAAATATAGTTTAAACCCAAAATTACCCATAACAATAATTTGACATGCCTGGTGTAAAGAAGGAATCTTCTATGCCCTATTCACTCTTAAAGCAATAGGAACCTGTCATATGGTGATATATCACAGGATCATTTTACATTTGCTAACAATTTGTAAACCATTTACTTTTTAATTGCTGATAATGTGCACATTATGGTGTGTAAAAGGTTGTTAACCCATACTTTATTTGTACAGGTCCTTGTTAAAATGACAAGACATATTTAATTGACCAATATTGTCTCATGTTATATAATGGGTTTAATTTCCAATTTTGCCAAACATTGTTTACAGCAGTCTTCATGAGAATGAGTTCTAAGCAGATTTCACTGCCCATACCTCCCAACATTTTAAATTGCCAAAGAGGGACACTTGTGTTTTAGGGGGTGTTGCTGGGGGCGTGGCTGATGCGCGGGGCATTACCAAGAATTTTTAGGCTATTTCTTGACCTACTGACACCTCCTTGTGTAACCTAATAAATTAATTATAACAAGACCAATGAAATTTATTTACACAGACTAATTTATAAACACATATACTGACTTTTAAACAAGAAATAATGCTAGTTTTATTGCTGTGGAGCACTGTGATACACTTATATACACACCACACAGTCTGATCTCCTAAACACAGGGACACCAGGGTGATACACTTATATACACACCACACAGTCTGATCTCCTAAACACAGGGACACCAGTGTGATACACTTATATACACACCACACAGTCTGATCTCCTAAACACAGGGACACCAGGGTGATATACTTATATACACACCACACAGTCTGATCTCCTAAACACGGGGACACCAGTGTGATACACTTATATACACACCACACAGTCTGATCTCCTAAACACGGGGACACCAGGGTGATACACTTCTATACACACCACACAATCTGATCTCCTAAACACAGGGACACCAGGGTGATACACTTATATACACACCACACAGTCTGATCTCCTAAACACAGGGACACCAGGGAGATACACTTATATACACACCACACAGTCTGATCTCCTAAACACGGGGACACCAGTGTGATACACTTATATACACACCACACAGTCTGATCTCCTAAACACGGGGACACCAGGGTGATACACTTCTATACACACCACACAGTCTGATCTCCTAAACACAGGGACACCAGGGTGATACACTTCTATACACACCACACAGTCTGATCTCCTAAACACAGGGACACCAGGGTGATACACTTCTATACACACCACACAGTCTGATCTCCTAAACACAGGGACATAAGGGTGGGAAAGAGGGACAGAGGGATTTGGGTCTAAAAGAGGGACTGTCCCTCCTAAAGAGGGACACTTGGGAGGTATGACTGCCTAACTTAGTATTAAACTGCAAATAGCCGGTGTTTATGATGCAACTAAATATTTATTAAAAGGATATTTAATTTACTCCTATTGTTGTCTTATCCTAATAGATTGCTGTAAATCTGGTGCTGACATTCCCACTAAGGTAGTGTGCTCCGCAATAAGGGACCTAATGATCCAAGATCCAGGAAGAATATGTTTCATAGTTCTGCCCTAGCAAAGGATATTTTACATTCCTACTCCACTGTAGAATTATAGTTTTGCTTTCTATGGAGTGTTACTATGATATGCCTTACATTTAGATCTCTTGTCCCATCTTTTGGTATACCACTGCCCTGGTGTCCTGTACTATTTCACACACTGACATACCTGGCCACTGTTTGGATGTTGATTGAACTACATCACAGGGTTCAGGAGTAAAGAATAGATAGAGCAAGACATGCGTACACTGGAGAGAGGATTAGTGGTTTTGGGTAGAGAGGAAGCTTTCAGTATACAAACCCATTACAGATATTGCACACAGGGCCTTGGGAGTCCAGGATTATTCCTCGGTAATCCTCATAATTTAATAAATAAGAAAACAAGACATTGGATGTAGCTGGGGTCAGCTGTTTTATTAACAAGACAAAATAGGAATATGAATGACTGGGGAGCCAGGGAGATAGGAACCAGGTAAAGTAATCAATGAGGCATGGATTCTGTGCATATAAACTGTCACTTAAAGATAAGACCAAGTGGGTAATCCATACCGCCCAACATTTCAAATTGCCAAAGAGGGACACTTGTGTTTTAGGGGGAGTGGCTGGAGGTGTGGCTGGTGTTAGGGGCATTAGCGAAAAATTTTAGGCTATTTCATGACCAATTGACACCTCCTTGTGTAAGCTAATAAATTACTTCTAACTAGACCAACGTATTTAATGTACACAGACTATTTTATAAACACATATACAGATGTTTAACCCCTTAAGGACCGGCGCACTCACGCGCGGCAGGCACTTGAGGACCATGGGGCTTTTTTTTTTTCCACTTCCAGTTCAGGGCTTCCAGAGAGGCGTGCAGCCGCGCCGGGAGCCCTGAGCTCCATGACGTACCAGAACCGTCACTGGTCCTTAAGTGCAGGACCGCCGTGACTGTCCTGGTACATCAATGGTCCTTAAGAGGTTAAACAAACAATGTGAGTTTTATTGCTGTGGAGCAATGTGATATCCTTATATACACACCACACAGTCTGGTTTCCTAAAATGAGAGACATCAGGGTGGGAAAGAGGGACAGAGGGATTTGGGTCCAAAAGAGGGACTGTCCCTCCTAAAGAGGGACACTTGGGAGGTATGGTAATCAAGTGTCAGCATACTTAGGGATGGGGAAAAGTCCTGTATTTTTCCACTTTAGTATTCATGGAACACACACAATTTGCTACTTTTTCTAGTGAAATTCCAGCATATAGAAAATACATTGAATTTCCACCTTTTAGCCACCACCAAGTTAGTTCTCAAGTGGATTTTGGAGTGTGTCATCTATGCTTTCTATTGCCCTCATATTCCCCATAATGTGTAACATCCACTTTAACCCCTTCCCGACAATGGACTTACCAGGTACGTCCCACAAAAACTGTCACTTAGTGACAGAGGACGTACCTGGTAAGTCCCGGAAGTCCGGGTCTCCGTGCGGCTGCATGCCGTTCAGTACTCCGGAATCATTTAGAAAAAAAAAAAAAAAAAATGTTAGCCGGGCGTTAAGGTGACAGCCACATACGCACGCGGCTGTCACTAAGGGGTTAAAGCCCCCGATCTAGTTGCCAGCTTGGGGCATGTAATGTTGGTAATCCTCCTACTAGTAATGGTGCAAGTGGGCTGTAGAGAGCATTAATGTGTTTGGTTTACCCAAGACACAATTTAACTTTTTACGTGTAGTATCACAGTGGCCTGAAATAGTACAGTGGCGCTGTTGCTGCACTATCCTGTGGAGATTTATGGTCAACTGGCCAGAGCTGTCCGTAGGATGGTGTAGCAACAAGTTTGAGATGTAATACGTTTTGAATAAAACACCTTACAGCAGTGGGGTAACCCTGTTTAACTCATGGGGATAAGCACTACAGTGTACATTTTTTACATATTTCATGTTACTATCCCTTTAACGTACTGGATTGCCTCAAGACCTAACTGTCAGATTTAGTCAGGAGTTGCCCTGGCAGCTGATGATATGCAATCCATTGGAGAGCTCTTTAGCACTCAAGGGGTTAAATAATAGATTATAATGAAGTACAGACTGAATGGCTAATGAATCACATACCATAAACCTGGACCTGGCATTCGCTGTAAGAAAACCGGTCTGGCTATATCCACAACTCAATATGTGGGACTGACTAAAATGCACAGTCTATTGGTTAGGGTTGCTACCCCGCTGGTATTTTACCGTCAGGCCTTAAAGAATTGGCTTCTGTCCAACGTTAAGTCTATGGAGGGAATGCCATGGTCAGTATTTTTTTGAAGAAAAGGTGGCAACCCTAATTGGTTACATGATAAAATTGGTCTAACACAGCTCAATAACTATAGAAAAGTATATATTTCCAGAAAGAATACATTTTTTATGAATTCGAAAATGGCTAATGTTTCCTCTAACACAAAATGATAAAGTAAGAAAGCTTTGATTTAAATAAAAAAATAAAAAAAAAAAAAAAGGTTTTCAGAGAGATTTCACATATTTACTCTGGTCACAACAACTTCACCCCTTAACGACGGTGGTCCTGGGACGTTTCCGTCCCATAAGGACCGCATTGATCCACGCCGAGGCGCCGGTACACGTGACCTGTTGCGTGTATCGGCGCGTCACTTTGGGGCCTGATAGAGATCGCTCCAATCTTGGAGTGGTCAATTTCAGGCCCTATTTTTACTTACAGCGATCCCGGTAGAGCTCTGTAAGTAAAAAGTATGTGACGTACTATGACCGTAATCGGTCCTTAAGTATTTCAAGGACCATGACGGTCATAGTACGTCACATGTCGTTAAGGGGTTAAACAAACTTAGCACAGCGGAGATAAATGGATGAAATATGAATAGCACATATCCCCCGAGTACCCTGATACACAATATGTATAGGTGCCCAAATGTCTGTCCTTCCCTGGGCACTCCAGACTGGTAACAGCACATAACATTTCAAATGGATAAAACCGAAATGCACTAAACATTGATGAAAGACAGTTACCCCATAACATCAAAATAACCATCTAAAAGTATCCATAAATTACATATTACTGTGAATCAGATCAATTCCAGGGCCTAATTCACCTCACAATTACCATTGTACACATAGTATTATGGCTAATGAGAGGTGTCTTTGGAACTCCATTTGACAAATAAATAAGGATGAATATCTCAAACCCTTTGAGAGCCAGAGGGGTACACAACGCACTGCCCCTCTGGCCAGGGGCGTTGCTAGATTCCAAAAAGATCTGGGGCTAAAGCCCATAGCAAAACAGCGTGCCCGTTGCCGGTGGAAGAAATGATAACCACATGTGCACACATGCACACTTAAATTTATGTACTATATACATATATATGTGTACATCCTTATATAATAATTCGCTAGGATGTTTGTCAGAAGCCGTCATGCACAGTAGAGACTGCGTGCATTCAGGCAGTCTCTACTGCGCATGATTGCATTGTGTGGAGTGAGGCAACGCAAGACTGCATTGCGTGGAGCAGTGAGGTAGCGGCCGCTTAACCCAAAGCGATGCGTTGTTTACAGCTCTGGCACTCAAAGGGTTAACATTACCCGGACCTTGGCCCGTGGACACGGGCTTTTACATTAGTATGGTATAAATATGTTTAAATGAGGTAGAGAATAAGAGGATAGAATAAGATTTAAGAGACTAAGCTATCATACCCTCTGTCTCTCGTCTCCCTTCTTGGCAGTATAGTAAGTACTTCTTGGGCCCAGGAGACATATTACACACACCTACATGTTTGCAAGCACACTTTGTAGACCGTTCCAGTAAAGGATTTCTTTTTAAATAATGCGATCTCAGCTCTGCTGAAGAGCCTCTGTTTGTCCAGGGACCGGATTCCCCTGCAGTCAGCTAGAGCTCTAACATAGGGGAAAGGTTTGAGCGATGGGCATTTAGTTTACGTTTTTAATAGCTACAAGATGAAGATTTTTTAAAATTATATTTTACTATCCCTTTAAACAGCACTGCTCTGTAGGAGAAACATCTAAACATGACAGAGACCAGCAGCTTTCCTTATAGCACTGTGTGCCAGGAGTTATGTAAAAACTGCAACTTGGAAGTAGGGTGACCACATTTCCATTCTGCCATTCCGGACATGTGGTCACCTTAGTCAAAAGAGTAGTCAAGACAGCCCTGATCAGTCCCTCAGCAGAGGGCTCAGGATCAGCCTGTTGTTAATACATCAATGTCAGACAGGCTACATACAGCACCTTACTACAGACCTACACTGTGTAGACTGTATGTATAAGGACACGTGTTGTTAGTACATCAGTCTCAGTGTCAGGCAGGCTACATACAGCACCTTACTACAGACCTACACTGTGTAGACTGTATGTATAAGGACACGTGTTGTTAGTGCATCAGTCTCAGTGTCAGACAGGCTACATACAGCACCTTACTACAGACCTACACTGTGTAGACTGTATGTATAAGGACACATGTTGTTAGTATATTAGTATCAGTGTCAGGAAGGCTACATACAGCACCTTACTACAGACGTACACTGTGTAGACTGTATGTATAAGGACACGTGTTGTTAGTACATCAGTCTCAGTGTCAGACAGGCTACATACAGCACCTTACTACAGACCTACACTGTGTAGACTGTATGTATAAGGACACGTGTTGTTAGTACATCAGTCTCAGTGTCAGACAGGCTACATACAGCACCTTACTACAGACGTACACTGTGTAGACTGTATGTATAAGGACACGTGTTGTTAGTACATCAGTCTCAGTGTCAGACAGGCTACATACAGCACCTTACTACAGACGTACACTGTGTAGACTGTATGTATAAGGACACGTGTTGTTAGTACATCAGTCTCAGTGTCAGACAGGCTACATACAGCACCTTACTACAGACGTACACTGTGTAGACTGTATGTATAAGGACACGTGTTGTTAGTACATCAGTCTCAGTGTCAGACAGGCTACATACAGCACCTTACTACAGACGTACACTGTGTAGACTGTATGTATAAGGACACGTGTTGTTAGTACATCAGTCTCAGTGTCAGACAGGCTACATACAGCACCTTACTACAGACGTACACTGTGTAGACTGTATGTATAAGGACACGTGTTGTTAGTGCATCAGTCTCAGTGTCAGACAGGCTACATACAGCACCTTACTACAGACCTACACTGTGTAGACTGTATGTATAAGGACACGTGTTGTTAGTATATTAGTATCAGTGTCAGGAAGGCTACATACAGCACCTTACTACAGACGTACACTGTGTAGACTGTATGTATAAGGACACGTGTTGTTAGTACATCAGTCTCAGTGTCAGACAGGCTACATACAGCACCTTACTACAGACGTACACTGTGTAGACTGTACGTATAAGGACACGTGTTGTTAGTATATTAGTATCAGTGTCAGGAAGGCTACATACAGCACCTTACTACAGACGTACACTGTGTAGACTGTATGTATAAGGACACGTGTTGTTAGTACATCAGTCTCAGTGTCAGACAGGCTACATACAGCACCTTACTACAGACGTACACTGTGTAGACTGTATGTATAAGGCCACGTGTTGTTAGTGCATCAGTCTCAGTGTCAGACAGGCTACATACAGCACCTTACTACAGACGTACACTGTGTAGACTGTATGTATAAGGACACGTGTTGTTAGTATATTAGTATCAGTGTCAGGAAGGCTACATACAGCACCTTACTACAGACGTACACTGTGTAGACTGTATGTATAAGGACACGTGTTGTTAGTATATTAGTATCAGTGTCAGACAGGCTACATACAGCACCTTACTACAGACGTACACTGTGTAGACTGTATGTATAAGGACACGTGTTGTTAGTACATCAGTCTCAGTGTCAGACAGGCTACATACAGCACCTTACTACAGACCTACACTGTGTAGACTGTATGTATAAGGCCCCGTGTTGTTAGTACATCAGTCTCAGTGTCAGACAGGCTACATACAGCACCTTACTACAGACCTACACTGTGTAGACTGTATGTATAAGGCCACGTGTTGTTAGTACATCAGTCTCAGTGTCAGACAGGCTACATACAGCACCTTACTACAGACCTACACTGTGTAGACTGTATGTATAAGGACATGTGTTGTTAGTACATCAGTCTCAGTGTCAGACAGGCTACATACAGCACCTTACTACAGACGTACACTGTGTAGACTGTATGTATAAGGACACGTGTTGTTAGTACATCAGTCTCAGTGTCAGACAGGCTACATACAGCACCTTACTACAGACGTACACTGTGTAGACTGTATGTATAAGGACACGTGTTGTTAGTATATTAGTATCAGTGTCAGACAGGCTACATACAGCACCTTACTACAGACGTACACTGTGTAGACTGTATGTATAAGGACACATGTTGTTAGTATATTAGTATCAGTGTCAGACAGGCTACATACAGCACCTTACTACAGACGTACACTGTGTAGACTGTATGTATAAGGCCCCGTGTTGTTAGTGCATCAGTCTCAGTGTCAGACAGGCTACATACAGCACCTTACTACAGACGTACACTGTGTAGACTGTATGTATAAGGACACGTGTTGTTAGTATATTAGTATCAGTGTCAGGAAGGCTACATACAGCACCTTACTACAGACGTACACTGTGTAGACTGTATGTATAAGGACACGTGTTGTTAGTGCATCAGTCTCAGTGTCAGACAGGCTACATACAGCACCTTACTACAGACGTACACTGTGTAGACTGTATGTATAAGGCCACGTGTTGTTAGTGCATCAGTCTCAGTGTCAGACAGGCTACATAAAGCACCTTACTACAGACCTACACTGTGTAGACTGTATGTATAAGGACACGTGTTGTTAGTGCATCAGTCTCAGTGTCAGACAGGCTACATACAGCACCTTACTACAGACGTACACTGTGTAGACTGTACGTATAAGGACACGTGTTGTTAGTACATCAGTCTCAGTGTCAGACAGGCTACATACAGCACCTTACTACAGACGTACACTGTGTAGACTGTATGTATAAGGCCCCGTGTTGTTAGTGCATCAGTCTCAGTGTCAGACAGGCTACATACAGCACCTTACTACAGACGTACACTGTGTAGACTGTATGTATAAGGACACGTGTTGTTAGTACATCAGTCTCAGTGTCAGACAGGCTACATACAGCACCTTACTACAGACGTACACTGTGTAGACTGTATGTATAAGGACACGTGTTGTTAGTGCATCAGTCTCAGTGTCAGACAGGCTACATACAGCACCTTACTACAGACGTACACTGTGTAGACTGTACGTATAAGGCCCCGTGTTGTTAGTACATCAGTCTCAGTGTCAGACAGGCTACATACAGCACCTTACTACAGACCTACACTGTGTAGACTGTACGTATAAGGCCACGTGTTGTTAGTACATCAGTCTCAGTGTCAGACAGGCTACATACAGCACCTTACTACAGACCTACACTGTGTAGACTGTATGTATAAGGACACGTGTTGTTAGTACATCAGTCTCAGTGTCAGACAGGCTACATACAGCACCTTACTACAGACGTACACTGTGTAGACTGTATGTATAAGGACACGTGTTGTTAGTATATTAGTATCAGTGTCAGGAAGGCTACATACAGCACCTTACTACAGACGTACACTGTGTAGACTGTATGTATAAGGACACGTGTTGTTAGTACATCAGTCTCAGTGTCAGACAGGCTACATACAGCACCTTACTACAGACGTACACTGTGTAGACTGTATGTATAAGGACACGTGTTGTTAGTATATTAGTATCAGTGTCAGGAAGGCTACATACAGCACCTTACTACAGACGTACACTGTGTAGACTGTATGTATAAGGACACGTGTTGTTAGTGCATCAGTCTCAGTGTCAGACAGGCTACATACAGCACCTTACTACAGACCTACACTGTGTAGACTGTATGTATAAGGACACGTGTTGTTAGTATATTAGTATCAGTGTCAGGAAGGCTACATACAGCACCTTACTACAGACGTACACTGTGTAGACTGTACGTATAAGGACACGTGTTGTTAGTACATCAGTCTCAGTGTCAGACAGGCTACATACAGCACCTTACTACAGACCTACACTGTGTAGACTGTACGTATAAGGCCACGTGTTGTTAGTACATCAGTCTCAGTGTCAGACAGGCTACATACAGCACCTTACTACAGACGTACACTGTGTAGACTGTATGTATAAGGACACGTGTTGTTAGTGCATCAGTCTCAGTGTCAGACAGGCTACATACAGCACCTTACTACAGACGTACACTGTGTAGACTGTACGTATAAGGCCACGTGTTGTTAGTACATCAGTCTCAGTGTCAGACAGGCTACATACAGCACCTTACTACAGACCTACACTGTGTAGACTGTATGTATAAGGACACGTGTTGTTAGTGCATCAGTCTCAGTGTCAGACAGGCTACATACAGCACCTTACTACAGACGTACACTGTGTAGACTGTATGTATAAGGACACGTGTTGTTAGTACATCAGTCTCAGTGTCAGACAGGCTACATACAGCACCTTACTACAGACCTACACTGTGTAGACTGTATGTATAAGGACACGTGTTGTTAGTACATCAGTCTCAGTGTCAGACAGGCTACATACAGCACCTTACTACAGACGTACACTGTGTAGACTGTATGTATAAGGACACGTGTTGTTAGTATATTAGTATCAGTGTCAGACAGGCTACATACAGCACCTTACTACAGACCTACACTGTGTAGACTGTATGTATAAGGACACATGTTGTTAGTACATCAGTCTCAGTGTCAGACAGGCTACATACAGCACCTTACTACAGACCTACACTGTGTAGACTGTATGTATAAGGACACGTGTTGTTAGTACATCAGTCTCAGTGTGAGACAGGCTACATACAGCACCTTACTACAGACCTACACTGTGTAGACTGTATGTATAAGGACACGTGTTGTTAGTACATCAGTCTCAGTGTCAGACAGGCTACATACAGCACCTTACTACAGACGTACACTGTGTAGACTGTATGTATAAGGACACGTGTTGTTAGTACATCAGTCTCAGTGTCAGACAGGCTACATACAGCACCTTACTACAGACCTACACTGTGTAGACTGTATGTATAAGGCCCCGTGTTGTTAGTGCATCAGTCTCAGTGTCAGACAGGCTACATACAGCACCTTACTACAGACCTACACTGTGTAGACTGTATGTATAAGGACACGTGTTGTTAGTATATTAGTATCAGTGTCAGACAGGCTACATACAGCACCTTACTACAGACGTACACTGTGTAGACTGTATGTATAAGGACACGTGTTGTTAGTATATTAGTATCAGTGTCAGACAGGCTACATACAGCACCTTACTACAGACCTACACTGTGTAGACTGTACGTATAAGGCCACGTGTTGTTAGTACATCAGTCTCAGTGTCAGACAGGCTACATACAGCACCTTACTACAGACCTACACTGTGTAGACTGTACGTATAAGGCCACGTGTTGTTAGTACATCAGTCTCAGTGTCAGACAGGCTACATACAGCACCTTACTACAGACCTACACTGTGTAGACTGTATGTATAAGGACACGTGTTGTTAGTACATCAGTCTCAGTGTCAGACAGGCTACATACAGCACCTTACTACAGACGTACACTGTGTAGACTGTACGTATAAGGACACGTGTTGTTAGTACATCAGTCTCAGTGTCAGACAGGCTACATACAGCACCTTACTACAGACGTACACTGTGTAGACTGTATGTATAAGGACACGTGTTGTTAGTACATCAGTCTCAGTGTCAGACAGGCTACATACAGCACCTTACTACAGACGTACACTGTGTAGACTGTATGTATAAGGACACGTGTTGTTAGTATATTAGTATCAGTGTCAGGAAGGCTACATACAGCACCTTACTACAGACGTACACTGTGTAGACTGTATGTATAAGGACACGTGTTGTTAGTGCATCAGTCTCAGTGTCAGACAGGCTACATACAGCACCTTACTACAGACCTACACTGTGTAGACTGTATGTATAAGGACACGTGTTGTTAGTATATTAGTATCAGTGTCAGGAAGGCTACATACAGCACCTTACTACAGACGTACACTGTGTAGACTGTACGTATAAGGACACGTGTTGTTAGTACATCAGTCTCAGTGTCAGACAGGCTACATACAGCACCTTACTACAGACCTACACTGTGTAGACTGTACGTATAAGGCCACGTGTTGTTAGTACATCAGTCTCAGTGTCAGACAGGCTACATACAGCACCTTACTACAGACCTACACTGTGTAGACTGTATGTATAAGGACACGTGTTGTTAGTACATCAGTCTCAGTGTCAGACAGGCTACATACAGCACCTTACTACAGACGTACACTGTGTAGACTGTATGTATAAGGACACGTGTTGTTAGTGCATCAGTCTCAGTGTCAGACAGGCTACATACAGCACCTTACTACAGACGTACACTGTGTAGACTGTACGTATAAGGCCACGTGTTGTTAGTACATCAGTCTCAGTGTCAGACAGGCTACATACAGCACCTTACTACAGACCTACACTGTGTAGACTGTATGTATAAGGACACGTGTTGTTAGTGCATCAGTCTCAGTGTCAGACAGGCTACATACAGCACCTTACTACAGACGTACACTGTGTAGACTGTATGTATAAGGACACGTGTTGTTAGTACATCAGTCTCAGTGTCAGACAGGCTACATACAGCACCTTACTACAGACCTACACTGTGTAGACTGTATGTATAAGGACACGTGTTGTTAGTACATCAGTCTCAGTGTCAGACAGGCTACATACAGCACCTTACTACAGACGTACACTGTGTAGACTGTATGTATAAGGACACGTGTTGTTAGTATATTAGTATCAGTGTCAGACAGGCTACATACAGCACCTTACTACAGACCTACACTGTGTAGACTGTATGTATAAGGACACGTGTTGTTAGTACATCAGTCTCAGTGTCAGACAGGCTACATACAGCACCTTACTACAGACGTACACTGTGTAGACTGTATGTATAAGGACACGTGTTGTTAGTACATCAGTCTCAGTGTCAGACAGGCTACATACAGCACCTTACTACAGACGTACACTGTGTAGACTGTATGTATAAGGACACGTGTTGTTAGTACATCAGTCTCAGTGTCAGACAGGCTACATACAGCACCTTACTACAGACCTACACTGTGTAGACTGTACGTATAAGGCCACGTGTTGTTAGTACATCAGTCTCAGTGTCAGACAGGCTACATACAGCACCTTACTACAGACCTACACTGTGTAGACTGTATGTATAAGGCCCCGTGTTGTTAGTGCATCAGTCTCAGTGTCAGACAGGCTACATACAGCACCTTACTACAGACGTACACTGTGTAGACTGTACGTATAAGGCCACGTGTTGTTAGTACATCAGTCTCAGTGTCAGACAGGCTACATACAGCACCTTACTACAGACCTACACTGTGTAGACTGTATGTATAAGGCCCCGTGTTGTTAGTGCATCAGTCTCAGTGTCAGACAGGCTACATACAGCACCTTACTACAGACCTACACTGTGTAGACTGTATGTATAAGGACACGTGTTGTTAGTGCATCAGTCTCAGTGTCAGACAGGCTACATACAGCACCTTACTACAGACCTACACTGTGTAGACTGTATGTATAAGGACACGTGTTGTTAGTATATTAGTATCAGTGTCAGACAGGCTACATACAGCACCTTACTACAGACGTACACTGTGTAGACTGTATGTATAAGGACACGTGTTGTTAGTATATTAGTATCAGTGTCAGACAGGCTACATACAGCACCTTACTACAGACCTACACTGTGTAGACTGTACGTATAAGGCCACGTGTTGTTAGTACATCAGTCTCAGTGTCAGACAGGCTACATACAGCACCTTACTACAGACCTACACTGTGTAGACTGTATGTATAAGGACACGTGTTGTTAGTGCATCAGTCTCAGTGTCAGACAGGCTACATACAGCACCTTACTACAGACGTACACTGTGTAGACTGTATGTATAAGGACACGTGTTGTTAGTACATCAGTCTCAGTGTCAGACAGGCTACATACAGCACCTTACTACAGACGTACACTGTGTAGACTGTATGTATAAGGACACGTGTTGTTAGTGCATCAGTCTCAGTGTCAGACAGGCTACATACAGCACCTTACTACAGACCTACACTGTGTAGACTGTACGTATAAGGCCACGTGTTGTTAGTACATCAGTCTCAGTGTCAGACAGGCTACATACAGCACCTTACTACAGACCTACACTGTGTAGACTGTACGTATAAGGCCACGTGTTGTTAGTACATCAGTCTCAGTGTCAGACAGGCTACATACAGCACCTTACTACAGACCTACACTGTGTAGACTGTATGTATAAGGACACGTGTTGTTAGTACATCAGTCTCAGTGTCAGACAGGCTACATACAGCACCTTACTACAGACGTACACTGTGTAGACTGTATGTATAAGGACACGTGTTGTTAGTACATCAGTCTCAGTGTCAGACAGGCTACATACAGCACCTTACTACAGACGTACACTGTGTAGACTGTACGTATAAGGACACGTGTTGTTAGTACATCAGTCTCAGTGTCAGACAGGCTACATACAGCACCTTACTACAGACGTACACTGTGTAGACTGTATGTATAAGGACACGTGTTGTTAGTACATCAGTCTCAGTGTCAGACAGGCTACATACAGCACCTTACTACAGACGTACACTGTGTAGACTGTATGTATAAGGACACGTGTTGTTAGTATATTAGTATCAGTGTCAGGAAGGCTACATACAGCACCTTACTACAGACGTACACTGTGTAGACTGTATGTATAAGGACACGTGTTGTTAGTACATCAGTCTCAGTGTCAGACAGGCTACATACAGCACCTTACTACAGACCTACACTGTGTAGACTGTATGTATAAGGACACGTGTTGTTAGTACATCAGTCTCAGTGTCAGACAGGCTACATACAGCACCTTACTACAGACGTACACTGTGTAGACTGTATGTATAAGGACACGTGTTGTTAGTATATTAGTATCAGTGTCAGACAGGCTACATACAGCACCTTACTACAGACCTACACTGTGTAGACTGTATGTATAAGGACACATGTTGTTAGTACATCAGTCTCAGTGTCAGACAGGCTACATACAGCACCTTACTACAGACCTACACTGTGTAGACTGTATGTATAAGGACACGTGTTGTTAGTACATCAGTCTCAGTGTGAGACAGGCTACATACAGCACCTTACTACAGACCTACACTGTGTAGACTGTATGTATAAGGACACGTGTTGTTAGTACATCAGTCTCAGTGTCAGACAGGCTACATACAGCACCTTACTACAGACGTACACTGTGTAGACTGTATGTATAAGGACACGTGTTGTTAGTACATCAGTCTCAGTGTCAGACAGGCTACATACAGCACCTTACTACAGACCTACACTGTGTAGACTGTATGTATAAGGCCCCGTGTTGTTAGTGCATCAGTCTCAGTGTCAGACAGGCTACATACAGCACCTTACTACAGACCTACACTGTGTAGACTGTATGTATAAGGACACGTGTTGTTAGTATATTAGTATCAGTGTCAGACAGGCTACATACAGCACCTTACTACAGACGTACACTGTGTAGACTGTATGTATAAGGACACGTGTTGTTAGTATATTAGTATCAGTGTCAGACAGGCTACATACAGCACCTTACTACAGACCTACACTGTGTAGACTGTACGTATAAGGCCACGTGTTGTTAGTACATCAGTCTCAGTGTCAGACAGGCTACATACAGCACCTTACTACAGACCTACACTGTGTAGACTGTACGTATAAGGCCACGTGTTGTTAGTACATCAGTCTCAGTGTCAGACAGGCTACATACAGCACCTTACTACAGACCTACACTGTGTAGACTGTATGTATAAGGACACGTGTTGTTAGTACATCAGTCTCAGTGTCAGACAGGCTACATACAGCACCTTACTACAGACGTACACTGTGTAGACTGTACGTATAAGGACACGTGTTGTTAGTACATCAGTCTCAGTGTCAGACAGGCTACATACAGCACCTTACTACAGACGTACACTGTGTAGACTGTATGTATAAGGACACGTGTTGTTAGTACATCAGTCTCAGTGTCAGACAGGCTACATACAGCACCTTACTACAGACGTACACTGTGTAGACTGTATGTATAAGGACACGTGTTGTTAGTATATTAGTATCAGTGTCAGGAAGGCTACATACAGCACCTTACTACAGACGTACACTGTGTAGACTGTATGTATAAGGACACGTGTTGTTAGTACATCAGTCTCAGTGTCAGACAGGCTACATACAGCACCTTACTACAGACGTACACTGTGTAGACTGTACGTATAAGGACACGTGTTGTTAGTACATCAGTCTCAGTGTCAGACAGGCTACATACAGCACCTTACTACAGACGTACACTGTGTAGACTGTATGTATAAGGACACGTGTTGTTAGTACATCAGTCTCAGTGTCAGACAGGCTACATACAGCACCTTACTACAGACCTACACTGTGTAGACTGTATGTATAAGGCCACGTGTTGTTAGTACATCAGTCTCAGTGTCAGACAGGCTACATACAGCACCTTACTACAGACCTACATTGTGTAGACTGTATGTATAAGGCCACGTGTTGTTAGTACATCAGTCTCAGTGTCAGACAGGCTACATACAGCACCTTACTACAGACGTACACTGTGTAGACTGTATGTATAAGGACACGTGTTGTTAGTACATCAGTCTCAGTGTCAGACAGGCTACATACAGCACCTTACTACAGACGTACACTGTGTAGACTGTATGTATAAGGACACGTGTTGTTAGTATATTAGTATCAGTGTCAGACAGGCTACATACAGCACCTTACTACAGACCTACACTGTGTAGACTGTACGTATAAGGACACGTGTTGTTAGTACATCAGTCTCAGTGTCAGACAGGCTACATACAGCACCTTACTACAGACCTACACTGTGTAGACTGTATGTATAAGGACACGTGTTGTTAGTACATCAGTCTCAGTGTCAGACAGGCTACATACAGCACCTTACTACAGACCTACACTGTGTAGAATAACAGTAACAAGACCAAAGTACCAGACATCTGGAGCAAAAAGAATGAACCATAAGTATCAAATAAACTTAAGGCTGAAATAAATGGGGCTTTTAACCGCTTGAATGCTAGATAGGTCTCTAATATATTTCTATAGCTTTCAAGGGGATAAAAATATAATGTAAGACAAAGGGAACTTCACAGATGTGTGCGCATTTCAAGCACTGTCCATGAGCGATGCAATGCACAAGATCAACAGAGTATTAGACCATTACATAACTCTATGGCTGCCATTGGTTAATCCTGTAGCATCTCACAAACATATGATATTGTGCATACACACTAACAGACTCACAGTCTCACACACTCACATTCATTCTGTCACCCATCCTTACTGGATCATCACACATACACACTCTCCATTACCCAGGGGAGGGCTGGCAACACTTGGCCTGTGGGGCAAGTACAATCAAGTGGCCCATTTCTACTATTGCTTCAGCCCACCGTCTCCACCCGCCACCTTTTGTTAATCGTATTACTGGCATTAATGTTGGAAAGTAAGGCAAGTGATACCACAGAGCTTACAATTGAAATGGTGCTACACTAGTGATAACTCTGCTCACCAATTGTCTTTTCCCATTGTATATAATTGTATTTGATGCTCATAAATAATGCCTAGAGCTTATAATCTACAGATGAATTGACCCATAGAGAGTATTACAATCTAAAAAGTAACTGCAACTGGGAGTTTGCATTCTGTAGAGCAGGAGAGCCCAGTGACATGTGATCTTCTTTGTTTGCTAGTCATCCTAACATCAGAACTACTACCAGCATGGTATCAATAGAGCATCGCCATCTACTTTTTGATCAGTGCAGCATAACCCCTTAAGGTCCAGCGGTCCCAGGGTGTCTTGTCCTTTAAGGACCAGATAGACGCGTTTGACGTGCCGTCCCAAGTGACTGATCACGTGGGGCGGCACGTCGAAAGAAGGACTGAAAGAGATCGCTCCGGTCTTGGAGCGATCAACTTCAGTCCCCGGTATTACTTACCGTGCTCCTGCAGGAGCGCAGTGAGTAAAAGTACGTGACATACCAGGACCGTCACTGGGCCTTAAGTGCCGGACCAGCGGGACGGTCCGGGTACGTCACAGGGCGCGAAGGGGTTAATCACCCCCCCACACACACACTCCTCTGTTATACCTACTGCATATTTCCTCGCTCATCCCTTTATGCCACCCCCATCCTTCCTGCCACAATCTTTTACTGCCTCTTTCCTTCCCATTTCCACTGTCTCTTTACTGTTATTCTCCAAACCAGGCAAACTACAAGCCAGCAGGTCGACATACCCTATGCTGGTTTATAGAAAAACTGCAGAAAGACAGTGTGACATGGGAAGGAAACAGGCAGTGAAACAGGACAGGCATGTAGGAGCAGGGATGACAAACCTTGTGGGAATAAAAAGGGAAAGAACATGGCAGGGAAAGAGTATGGTACAAAGGATGGGGGGTGCTGCAGTGGCTGCTATTACTATGTTGTTAAACTACAACAATCATCAGAGGTGTAATTCTCGCACTGATACGCATATAGAGAAGCACACACACATACTTACACACTGATATCCTTACAGAGACTCACAAATACTGACACTTATATACATACAGGGAACACATACTGACACACACACATACACATATAGAGAACACAGACAAACTGACACTTATATACATATAGGGAACACACAAACACACTGACACTTAAACACATACAGGGCGGGGCATAAAGGGGTAGGACACAAGGGGCGGCAAAATAAGGTTTTGCCTAGGGTGGCAAAAATCCTTGCACCGGCCCTGAAATCGGATATCTCTCAAACCATAAAGGTTTGAGAGATGCCGCTGGTATAGTTGAATTCAGATTTTTAAGGGCTACAACATGGGGGATAGTAGTATTACTATCCCTTTAAAATGGGTGGATTCAGTGTTCCACTGCCCATCCAAAGCATTCTAACTCAAACATTTGACATTGTATGTCAAGGTGGGGCATCAGAGGGGGATCAGGGAAAAAAACATCAGGTGGAAACCCCCAGCCCCTGCAACCAAACAGTGTCAATGAAAATATGTCTGCAGTGCCCCACTGCCCCCACCCCAAGTATACACAAATGTCACAATATATGCCTAAATGGGGCATCAGAGGGGAATCAGGAAAGCAGACAGCAGTCCCCCTGCACCCAGATTGCTTCCCTGATCCCTCTCCAATGCCCCATATTTAGGGTTGCCACCCAGCCGGTATTTTACCGGCAGGCCGGTAAAAAATTGGCTTCTCTCCAATGTTAAGTCTATGGAGGGAATGCCATGGCCAGTATTTTTTGGAAGAAAAGGTGGCAACCCTACCCATATTGTGATATTGACAAGTTACAATGCTTTTGGGGGGCAGATATTTATTTAAATGGCACTGCCCCCAAAAGCATTGTAACTTACAAATACCACACTATATGACAAAGTGGGGCAAGAGGGGTACATTTGGCAAAGAAATTGCCCCTTGTCTTGAACATGGCCATTAGTGTGCCCAGCAGATTCATGAAAAATGAATTATATGCTAAGCTGATCCACTTACCAGACAAATATTTACATTGTGCCGGCTTGTCTGGTGCCAGGATAAGCCTGAATCTGCGCTCAGGCTCAGCTCCTCATGCAGCAACAACAAGGCACATTACACTTCCTCTTGAGTCATGATTAATCCAATGGAACACTGGAATGTCACCCCCTAGTGACAGCAGCTGTTATTTCATTGGATATGTGCAGGCTTGGCTGTAGGCAGCACACCTGCACAATCAGTCTCCTCTGGTGCCACTGCGAGCCTCACTTAACCCCTTGAGGACCGGGGTACTTGCAGAGCATTTCTTTGTCATGCTCTAACCTCTGGTCCTAAGGAGTAAGTAAAAATTAAGGGCCAGAACGGAAGGAGACTGGCAGAACTGCATAAGACACATTTCAGCCCATAGGCTCCAGCTGAAAGTGCAGCAAGGTACCGGCCCATAATTATGACTGACCTAGCGGCCAATTGCGCCCCTGCCCCCCGGGCCAGCCCGCCCCTGCCATTACCTCCCATTAGCTGCTGACTGGATCCAATACACCTCACAGGGAGACACTGGTTGTTTAAACCAGGGGACTCCAATCTTACATACAAGGGTGGCCCTTTGACTGCGGATGTCAGGTGTCCAGGAAGAATAAGCATACCTGGTGTTCTAGAGGAGCGTCATCCTGCATATGATGTCATCATGCCCCGCATATGTTGGAGACAGGACTGTAAGAGGGGCCTGAAGACTTCAACAGAGGAAAGTCCACTTCCCCTAAATGAACCCGTTTGCTGCCCCTCTGCAGAGGTTGTGATGGGCCATGTTTTTGGTAGCTGTAAGGAGCAAATGTATTTACGTTATTATTTTTTAATTTAAACAATTCCTTTATGCTATTATTAGCTTCATTTATTTCTCAGTGACACACTGCCCATACCTCCCAACATTTCAAATTGCCAAAGAGGGACACTTGTGTTTTAGGGGGTGTTGCTGGGGGCGTGGCTGGTAGGAGGGGCATTACCGAGAATTCTTAGGCTACTTCATGACCTATTGACACCTCCTTGTGTTACCTAATAAATTACTTATAACACAACCATAGTATTTTATTTACACAGACTCCTTTTATAAACACACGTACTGACATTTATACAAACAGTAATGTGACTTTTATTGCTGTAGAGCAATGTGATACATTTACATACATGCCATGCAATCTGATCTCTTAAAAAGAGGGACATCAGGGTGGGAAAGAGGGACAGAGGGATTTGGGTCTAAAAGAGGGACTGTTCCTCCTAAGGAGGGACACTTGGGAGTTATGTACTCTTCCCTATCCCAACTGCCATTTCATACCAGGAAGCACTAGGTCAATTACATAAAATGAAAAATAAATAAAGTTTATTATTTCATACATTACTGTTTAACATAAAAATAGTGAGATAGATCAGTAGTAAATACCCTGAATGCAGATCCTGTTCAAACCTCAAGGTTGCAGGTTCAAATCCCAGCAGGGTCAACTCAGCCCTTCATCCTTCTGAGGTCGATAAAATGAGTACCATTGAATGGGTAATAATAACATCTAATATTTCAGCTGCTGATTTGGTTAATTCTGAAAGCGCTTTGAGTCCCACTGGGAGAAAGGCCCTATATAAATACTAGTTATTATCATAAAAAAAGTTCACAAAATGTAGGTGCGCTGACAGCTTTTTGAAATTAACCTGTTTTTTTTTACAAAGTAATAGTTTCACTTTAAAGCTGAACTACCACCCTTTGTAAACCTGCCACCAAATACTTACCCATCGGGCAACTAGCTGCTCAATTGAACTGGTCACCAGAATGATTACCTGGTTATAGAGAATTCCTACTGCTCCCAGACTGACAGGCAGGAAACAGCGCAGACATCTTTGTATAGTGACGCCTGCGCTGTCAGTCCCTTCCTGTACCATGCGGTCCCTAGCAACGCCTCCTAGATCAGACTGGGACTGACAACACAGACGTCACTATACAAAGATGTCTGCGCTGTTTCCTGGCTGTCAGTCCGGGAGCGGTAGGAATTCTCTATAACGAGGTAATAATTCTGGCGACTAGCGCTATTGAGCAGCTAGTCACCAGAGGGGTAATTATTTGGGGACAAGTTTAGAAGGGGCGGTAGTTCCGCTTTAAAGGATGAGTAAACTTTTGTTATTTTACTGTTGACTAAAATAAGTGTACTCCCACTTATAAGAGATGCATATTTCCAGAGTTATTACAGTATAAAACTGTGTTTTTTCTTTTTACGTTAAGTGTGGTTTACTATTGGTCTAATTCCAACTAGTTCTCCTGTTGCATTTTATTTGAGAGGAAAGTCACTAACAAAAAGCTCTCTACATAGGGTTGCCACCCAGACGGTATTTTACTGGCAGGCCGGTAAAAAATTGGCTTCTGTCCAATCTTAAGTCTATGAAGAGAATGCCATGACCGGTATTTTTTTTAAGAAAAGGTGGCAACCCTATCTCCACATAATTTGAAAGAAACTGCTGAGTTCAGTTAGAGCTATCGGGAAGTAAATACACAGTAAATTCACTTCCTGATTAATTGAAGTGTTATAACTTTTGAATAAAACAATTGACTGCTTTAAGAGTGCCCTTTTTTACTTAGAAGGAAAAGCTCTATCATAAAGAAAAGTTTGCTGTTCCTTTAAATGCAGCTTAGTCATTGTGATGTCATAGAACTGACAGTAGAAGCATCAGCAAACCCCAGCCTCCAACTGTGGGGGCTCTGAGCCTGCCTCCTTCATTATGATGTCATAGTCCTGACAACGGAATCTTCTCAATATAACCCTCCTCTATAGTCTGTTTGACTCACACACATTTCTGGAGGTTTAGAGAGAAGGAGCTTAGGTTCTCAGTTACGTTCTTTTACAGAGAAGTTTCTAGTATCTGTGAAATAGTTTTAGAGAGCGAGACAGAGTTTAGACTCTCAGCGTCACTATGGCGAAACTCGCAGTATTCGTCATCGTACTGCTGTTGGTAAACAACGTCGTTATAAATGAAAGCTTCCACACTGAACGTAAGTATGATTTGGAGGGAGAGGCCGTGTGCTGTACTGCACTAAAGCACCAAGCAACTTAGGATATTTTCTCTCCTAAACCATCTGTGCATCAAAGGCGGTGATGGACTTGATTCACTTTCCTTAGCACTCAAGAGGTTAAAACCCAATTTAAAATAATGAGAACTTTGCTGTAGCATTACGCTAGTCCATTAGTCTCACTTTCTATAGGTGGGCAGCCTGTGTCCATCCACTAGTTTAACTACAAATCCTGCTGAAGATAGTGGGAGCTGGATGGTTAACCCTCTGGGTGCCAAGAAGGTGTCCAAAGCATTGCATTCCTCCCTCAAATGCTTAACAGTTTAATTTGCAGGGTGGGTGGTGCTTCACAATGCATTTGTATACCACTCCGATCATATAAACATGTATGAGCGGTGAAACCTTTGAAATTGTTACTGTCTGTTACGCCCCCCAGCAATCAAAGAGTTAAATGAATTGCAGTAGACTCCCAGTGATACACAGGAACACACATCTACCTGTGTGACACTGTAACATAGACTGCACTTCAGGACTTCACGTCTAAAGATACAGAGGCTGATGCACTAAACAGAACTGGGATAATTCTGGACTAAACCAACCGGACCATTAGGAGAAATCCCTTCTGATTATAAATAGAGATTTTATCACCTTGGATGCTAGAGACGTCTGCAAAACATTACGAAGCAATACACTGGATGCTTTACTGCAGCATTCAAGGGGTTAACAGTAGGAGTGTCTCTTTCTCCCCTATGGTGCAGTTTGCCTTGTCATCGCTCCAGTAACTGTTAGTATATCAGCCTGAGACACGCACACCCCTGGCACATGAATGGTTAATAAGAACGGATATATCCTTGAGTCCTAACCGTTATCTTTGTCCTATAACTCACAAAGGGTCTAATTCAGCAAAGATAAAACAAAGACATTTTAGAGCAAACCAAATTAACCATGGGGACAAAATAAAAATTGCTTTTGATAGAAATGGTGGTTTTAACCCCTTAAATCTTAGATATGTTTCCAGTGCAATGCTTCACAATACATTGGACATGTATGAGCATTCAACAGGTACAAAACCTCATTTACATCAGTGGGAAATTAGGGAATTTTCATTTGTCACCAGAATTGCACCCCGTTATCTTGCTGAATTAGTCCATACGAGCCTTGAATGAAATTCTCCATTGTTCTAATATCTCCTTCCCTCCTACAGAATGTGGAAATCGTCCACTGGTAAAATCACAGCAGCTTGGATCCGTTGTGGCAGGAGGAGTTGATACCCTGCCAGGCGCCTGGCCCTGGGTTGTCAGCATCCAGGAACCAATGGGCAAAACCTTCGTACATCTTTGCGGAGGAACGGTCATCGACCACCAATGGGTTCTTACAGCTGCCCATTGCTTTAAAGGTCGCGGAGAGTAAGTATCACACAATCTCTCTCTCTCTCTCTCTCCTAGCGGTACAGGTAATGGGACCCAGAATGGAGGAATGATTTGGAAGGCATTTACCTAGTGCAGATGTGGGCAATGTCAGGCCTTCCTACTGTTGCAGTACAGAGAAGCCATTTTTGGTGATATAACCAGCATTATGCATAGCTGTTAGGCTGGCATAGTACACAAATTCAGATATCTGCTTGTACGTTATAGTAGAGGTCTATTTGTACATTTCCTTCAGCATTTTCTTAGTCAGATACACCAGGAACCCATGTCTCTTATGCACTTTTCCTCTTGTCTTTCAGCACCTTCTACTCATGGCGTCTAGGGTTTGGTCTGCACCATCTGTCAGATATGGCAAAAACGCAGACTCAGATAAGGAAAATCGCTGTAATGATTCAGCACGAGGGCTACCAGGCAGACATAGAGAGAAATGACATCGCTCTGATACGTCTGGACCAGCCGATCAAGTACAATGACAACGTACAACCAGCGTGCCTTCCAGGAAAGAACAAAATCGTGAAGCGCATGACGGAGTGCCATATTGCAGGATGGAGCGTCCCAAAGAGAGACGGTGAGTGTTCATTATCCCCTTCTCATTGGTGTATTTATACCATCACATCATCACATTTATACTAATGATCTAATACACAGATAGGTAACCTCTGACTCTTCAGATATTGTAAAACCACAACTCACGTCAACCCCAAGTTCCCTATTGGTTCATTAGGGATAATGTGAGTTGTTGTGCCCAACAGCTGGAGAGCCGACTGTTCCATCCAGTAATCTAGTACTTACAGATGGACTTACTACATACAACCCCCCCCCCTGTGCTTTGCTGCCTCTCTTATTACTCACCCCATTTTTAGCGTCATTGGGTTAACACCTTGAGCGCCAGAAAAAATGAGAAAAAATAAGAACCCATTCCAAAGTGGTATACTGATCATGCACTGGCACACAAAGAGTTATCCCTCTTTCTGAATTGATAAAAGAGAGAGAGATCTAATCAGTTAATGCCAATGGAGTATATACCAGTATAATTGTACTCCCTTCAGTAACATCAACGATTAACTCCCTGCGTTCCGCTTCTGACTAAGGCACGGGGGGAGGTGTTTTAAAAAGCAGTTGTGAACGGCATTGAAGTCAGTGAGCCATGTGTTTAAAGGGATAGTAATACTTAGTTTTATCTTTATTTTATTTTGTAGGCATTAAAAAAACATGAAGAATGATATAAGTCTTATCTCTCAAACCTTTATGGTTTGAGAGATATTCACAAGCAAAGTTTCCCCTCCCGCCCCTTTTACCTAGTGTAAGCCATCTCTTCTCAGATGTGGAATGCAGTTCATGGACCAGACAGATAACAGCAGGGGACAATCTTCTTCCTATGAGAACAATGAAAGCCCTGCCCCCCTTGACAAGTTTTTCAGGTTTTTCCCTTATCTTAATTGAAGATTGTCCCTCTCTGCAGTCTACCTGGGCACCTCCCTTCTGATCTGGCTGAGCCGTGTTACATCAGTAAAAGGGGACAGGAGGGGGATACTTTATCATTCAATTACTCTTGTACTACAACTCTGACAGAATTGATATAACACTCTCCAAAGTCCAAATACTATGATGATTAATTAGAGCTGCTTTTATTATGAAACGTTACTATCCCTTTAAAAAGAAAACTGAAGCAATTCTGGAGCAAATCAGCTCCCCCCATAGGGGAGAAATAAAAGTTCAGAATCTTTAGCTTTCTCAGCGGAAGAGAGACGTGTCCAACACATGGGGTCCTTGCTTTCAATGCTTAACCCTTTGAGTGCCAGAGGGGTACACAACGCATTGCAAACCAATGCGTTCTGTACCCCTCTGCAGCTCAAAGGGTTAAACTCTCCTTTAAAATCAATTACAGATAATGGGAGTTATAGTTCAGCAACAGCTGGAGTTCTCCTCATTACCTGCCCCCTAATTTGCAGAGTCCCTCTCACAAGTGTTTGTCAGTTTCGGATGTGTCCAGTGAAGACACTGTACTCTTCTACATTGACTGGTGATTGAGAGTGATATAGGACAAACATGGAGTCATCCTGTGCACCTTCTTTTTTAGAAAACATTTTACAAATCTAACTTTAACCTTTTCCCACTTTAGGTCAGGGAACAGCGGACATCTTGGAGGAGGCCAGTGTGGGGATGATTTTCCCAAAGCTCTGCAACAGCACAGACTGGTATAACGGAGTGGTTGGCGAATATAATTTATGTGCTGGCTTTGAGCGTGGAGGCATTGACAGCTGTGAGGTATGTGTGTCCTTCTGTCCTATACACTCAGTTGTGATGGCTGTGTGTGCGATCGGGACTTTCTCCAGTGGCTGATATCCATTGGGTTTGTATATGTTGTATAGGAAAGACTGGGTGATATCTGTACTGACTATTGTTTGTCTTGCTTCAATTTAGGGTGACAGTGGAGGTCCTCTGATGTGCCGGGAGAAGGCAGATCATCTGTTTTCTGTAGTGGGACTGGGCAGCTGGGGATCCGGCTGTACCCAACCTCGAAGACCCGGGGTATACACAGCCACACAGTACTACCTGGACTGGATCTTCAAAATCATAGGCAGTGCTGAATCAAAATCAATGACAATGGATATTGTCCAGCCAGTAGCACCATCTCCCCCGAACCATGGCCATCCCCAGCATTTTCATCACCAGAATACTACATCCGGCGCCTTAGATGTTCCAGCAAAACCACACGCTGGGCGCATGTTATCTACCAAACCAGCCACTGAAGAAAAGCCTGAGACTAATGACACTGTAGAGAGTCTCGGACAGAACTTTTTGAGACTTGTCAAACAGGCCCTGAAAATAATTTCTCTGCAGGGAAAGGATAGAGCGACCACCTAGGAACGGCAATGGTGGAAAAGTTCAGTTAACAACAGAAAGAACTCAAATAAAGTACTAATTGGCTAGAAATAACAGTCTTTTGTTATCGTATTGGATACGATTTATTATATTGCATACGATTCATTTCATATTCAGGCCTCGACCGCAACAGTTATGTAGGGGAAAGGGATTTTTAACAATAAAAAGAGAAAATAGGACAAAGCGCCATATAGTGTAGTATTTTAAGAAATTTCGACAGAAATTGTATGAAAAGTACTCACAGAATATTTTGGTCAGACTGTTGGTATCAAAAAGTCTGACAATCAAGCATCCGGAGGATCTTAACCCGTCTCCGTTCGGGTAATCGGTCACAATAATGAATCTTCCAATCCTTCAAAGTAACTGAGGTCGAGGACTTCAGTCTTCCATAAGAATATACATTTCTTAAAAAAATTAAATAAAACAATAACAAAATAGGCTTGAATGCTTACGCGTTTCTCGGTCAGTAAAGACCACTTCTTCAGAGCTACAAGCGGAGGATTAAAAAACGGCAAATAGGTCAATTTCAATATGTTTTCCCAACACTAAAACGTTTCAATTTCCTAACACATATTACTTGAAGGCTACAAAATGGCGACATATGCTTTGTACTTCGGGCATGAGATACAATATTCACTCGCACGTCTGTGCATTAACTCTTTGAGTCCCAGAGAGCAACCAAGGGGTTAAGGACTTTTTTGTTCTTGTATGTTATTGGCTACCTTTTTGTTTCTGTGGCTTGCCACAAGGACTGGGTTGTTATGGAGTCATTTCAATGGAGGGCCTGTCCATGGGCAGCGTTAAAGGGATAGTAAGCTGACAGCAGGAGAATCTGGTCCTGGGATCAGCTTGCGGCTCTTCAGCAGAGCCAAAATTGCGCTATTTAGAAATAAATACTTCATTGGAATGGTCTACAAAGTCTGCTTGCAAACCATGCACACTTTGTAGACCGTTCCAATGAAGGGTTTATTTCAAAATAGAGTGATTTCGGCTCTGCTGAAGAGCAGCCGGCCGGTCAAATGACCGGAATCTGCTGCTGTCCCATAGATATTGAAGCAGCCTGGAGGGGCGAAATTTAGCGAGTTATTTCTCTCAAACCTCCCTCTAGCACTGACTTCCTGTTTTATCCCTACATTACCTCCCCACTCACTGACACTGCTCAGTAATGAATTACCCACCTCCCCTAGCACTGACTTCCTGTTTTATCCCTACATTACCTCCCCCATTCACTGACACTGCCCAGCAATGCATTACCCACCTCCCCTATCACTGACTTTCTGTCTTATCCCTGCATTACCTCCCCACTCACTGACACTGCTCAGCAATGTATTACCCACCTCCCATAGCACTGACTTCCTGTCTTATCCCTACATTACCTCCCCCCACTCACTGACACTGTTTAGTAATGTATTACCCACCTCCCCTAGCACTGACTTCCTGTCTTATCCCTACATTACCTCCCCCCACTCACTGACACTGCTCAAGTAATGCATTACCCACCTCCCCTAGCACTGACATCCTGTCTTATCCCTACATTACCTCCCCACTCACTAACACTGCTCAGCAATGCATTACCCACTTCCCCTAGTACTGACTTCCTGTCTTATCCCTACATTACCTCCCCCCACTCACTGACACTGCTCAAGTAATGCATTACCCACCTCCCCTAGCACTGACTTCCTGTTTTATCCCTACATTACCTCCCCCACTCACTGACACTACTCAGCAATGCATTGCCCACGTCCCAAGGCACTGCAAGGGATGTGCCATTGAGTGTGTGTGTGTGGGGGGGGTAATGTAAAGTTAAAGGGATAGTAATACTTAAAATGTAAAACAATATATGTTGTAGGGTTTATGCCCCTGAGTAAAACAAGAGTACTCCCACTGCTGAAAGGTGTTTCATTCAAAAGTTATTAATTTTCAAAGTTGAATTTTTTAGGTGCAATATCACAGTGGCCTGAAATTGTACAGTGGTGCTGTTGCTACACCATCCTATGGAGATTTATGGTCTACAGACCAGAGCTGTCCATAGGATCGTGTAGCAACAGCGCCAGTGCAGAATTTCAGGCCACTGTGATATTGCACCTAAAAAATGCAGCTTTGAAAATTAATAACTTTTGAATGAAACACTTTTCAGCAGTGGGAGTACTCTTGTTTTACTCAGGGGGATAAACCCTACAACATATTTTTTTTTACATTTTAAGTATTACTATCCCTTTAAGCCAGGAAGCACCTGCATTGCATGCCTTAATCAGCATGGTCTTTAAATCTAAATAAAGAAAAATCTAGTTTTCTAAACAACAAATAGCTAAAAACAACATCCAGATGATTTTAAAAGCTCTTTCAAAATCACCAACAATGTTTTTAGGTGACAGGGATCCTGTAAGAGTGGGCAAAGAGACCCAGTTTACAGTCAGATCTGGTAAGTTCCCAGGCATGTATATAGAGAGTGATTGGAGTTTTAGCAATACCATATATATTGCCTGCGGGTGTATAAATAATGCATTTTGAGGCTGTAATTGTCATGGTTAATACTTTACTAGCACATCACACAATATAAAAACAAACAATTTCACATTTTAATTTTAGAAATAACATCAAGGTACTTTATACAACTAAAACACAGTTTTCAATTTTATTTCGTCAAGGTCATATCATAAACACATCGGCTGTTTTACACATGAAATTGGGAGCAAGCAAAAAGTTTTTAATAATAATCACTAGTAGCCTGAAACCATTTTGCAGGACTCCTCTCCTTTCTCTTCTGAACACAACACAATATATTCCAATGCGATAATATACTGAGAGTCTTAGATAGACTGGAGGGAACAATGGAACATAGTAGAAGTTGAAAGCTTATGCTTTCAGTAAAGATGACTGGTCCTTGCTGTGATCTGTCTGGTCAAGTGACCAGATTCCACATATGAGGGGAGGTGGCTTACACTAAGTAAAAGGGGTGGGGGGGATACTTTATCATTCAATTACTCTTGTACTACAACTCTGACAATACTGAAATAAACACTCTCTATGGCCCAAATACTATGAAGATTAATTGGAGCTGCTGTTTTTGTGAAACATTACCATCCCTTTAACCCCTTAGTGACGGCCGCGTGCAGACGCGGCCATCACTTAACGCCCGTCTAACTTTTTTTTTTTTTTTTTTAAGAATCCGGAGTCCCCGAATGGCGTGCAGCCGCGCGGGGAGGCAGATTTCCTGGACGTACATGTACGTCCTCTGTCACTAAGTGACACCCACAGAGGACGTACATGTACGTCCTTTGTCACGAAGGGGTTAAGTTTATCCCTCACTGTGATCTGTTCTGTCCTGAGACCAGATTGCAGATTCAGTGGGAGGGGGATTTTTCTACATTTAATATCTTTTGAACTACATAAAAGTACGTTGTTAAACATAGTGCAATGTGTTAGAAAAGAAGACTTTGTGTCTGGCAAAACACACCCAGGGGTGGCAGTAAGAAGGGGTCATTCAATGGGGGTGTGATTTTCACAGAAGTTGCATGAAAATCATGCAGGGAGTTGGCCCTCCCCCCACTATCCAGCCCACCCACCACTATCCAATTGAGCAGAAAAACAAAATGGCTGCCACTCACTGCTACACCACTCTAATACACACATGCCCCACTCATGCATAGCACAAGGCACACACACACAAAAAAAAAGGCTGGAAGTGAAACATGTAGTAAGTGCACACCCTACCCCGTGCTGCTGCTGTCGGCACTGTAGTCTCTTTTCTCTCCCTAGGGTGTCCATGTGTCCAAGAATGCCCGGGACCATCTCTTATTGGAGGTCTGTGTCCCGGGTCAACCCCCACCGGGGCAACAAAGAGTCCCAGAATGGAGCAACAAAGCCAGCACCCGTGACCCACATAGCACAAACAATCTCTGAGGCCACTCAACATCAATGACACAACCTATAGCACAGCACGCACCACCATCACCACCAGCCAATGAAATGTATTTGCTATATGGTTCTCATTGGCAGGCTAAGCCAGCCAATGAGGACCATATAGCAAATACATTTCATTGGCTGGCTGGTGTGTGCGAGACAGCTGGGAATGCGCCAGTACGCTAAAGCTACAAGTGAGACTGAGTTCCGCGGCTGAGGCTCCCGCCGGCGCTATCTTTCTCAGGCTGAGCCCGACAGAGTGAGAGTTCCCACTCACCTAGCAACCTAGGTAATGGTATGTTGGCATGCAGAGTCGTACATGGCGAGCGATGGGAACTGCGAGGGTGGGTTCTTGGTATGTGAACCAGTCTATAGCAGTCTCAGGCAGGTACCTGGTTTCACAGCACAAGGTCCTTCTACTGCCCTTCCTCATAGGGTTGCCACCTTTTCCTCAAAAAAATACCAGCCATAGTTGTGGGTGGGTGAGGGCAGATCCACAAAAGGGAGGAGCCACAAAAGGGGCAGAACCACTCAATGTTGCATGCCCCTACAAGACTGAGCTTCATTTTGATGTGATAAGGTCACTATGATAGCCATTAGCTGATTTGAGGGACAAGGAGATAAAAAGTAACATCAAGAAGTCAGGTAAAATGGCTGGAGATTTCACAGATTGAAAGTTATGGCTATAAAATATAAGTCGCTTTAAAAAAATATATATATTAACATGAAGTAATGATTTTCAGTGGGCTGGGGGAAACATTTTTTCTTTGTGCCTGTGTATTCTGTTCTTTAAGACTCAGGAGGAAGTGAAGTGTGCAGGCAAAACTGCTGTCCCAGTAGGTGAAAAAGAGCATAGAATGTCATATCAAAAGAGGCTTACACGTGTATACACGTGAACTTCTAACACAATATTTCATATAAAAGCAACCTGTATATTAGCATATGTTCCTTTAACCATGTAGTTGTTTGGGCATGTTTCTAGCAACCAAGGGGTTACATTTAGATAACCTGGAGCATTACTAATATCTATAGAACTGTTATTTTATCTTATACACATATTTCTAAAACACTCGCAACTTAACGTAATAACATTTGACATTATGTGTAGCAACAATGGGCATTTTAACTCTTTATCTGCTGTGGCAGCTAACAGCAACAGAACACTTATTCAGGACTGGACTGAAGGCAACCAACGGTGGAGCATACCTCCCAAGTGTCCCTCTTTAGGAGGGACAGTCCCTCTTTTAGACCCAAATCCCTCTGTCCCTCTTTCCCACCCTGATGTCCCTCTTTTTAGGAGACCAGACTGTGTGTTGTGTATATAAGTGTATCACATTGCTCTACAGCAATAAAACTCACATTACTGTTTGTATAAGTGTCAGTATATGTGTTTCTAAATTAGTCTGTGTAAATAAAATACTTTGGTCTTGTCCTAAATCATTTATTAGGTTTCACAAGTAGGTGTCAATAGGTCATGAAATAGCCTAAAAATTCTTGGTAATGCCACGCTCACCAGACACGGCCCCAGCAACACCCCCTAAAACACAAGTGTCCCTCTTTGGCAATTTAAAATTTTGGAACGTATGGTGGAGTCCGCGCGTACTACTAAGCATGCGTGTGCATATAAAGTGTGACACACACGCGCAGTACACGGCATCTCGCAGCCACTCATGAAGACACGGCTGAGGGCTTACAGAGAGTGAGTGACATGATTTTAATGGCTGCCAAAGTGGCCTGGGCATAGTGGGAAGCGGGGCAAATGAGTTAGGTATAGAGGTTACACCGGCACTGGCTCAGCAGCACTAATTACTGGCTATGCCGGTAAAATACCGGCTGGGTGGTAACCCTACTCCCTCATGTTCCTCCATCTGCCAAGATAGGAATAGCTCCATCCCCCTGCACCTTGGGTTGCCACCTTTTCGTAAAAAAAATACCGGCCATGGCATTCTCTCCATAGACTTAACATTGGACAGAAGCAAATTTTTTACCAGCCTGCCGGTAAAATACCGGCTGGGTGGCAACCCTACCTGCACCTCAATATCTCATCTTGAGCCCTCTGCCCACCTCCATGACTGATTTAACCCTTTGAGTGCCAGAGAGGTATCCCACATATTGCAACCCAATGCATGGGATTCCTTTCTGGCAATTGAAGGGTTAAGCTGTGTTTCTGCTTCCCTACTGACATACTGTTGCACTCCTACTAATGGCTACAGGTTTACACCACACAGTGTGATCTCCTCCAACAAAATAACAGCCAAATAACTCTTACTTCACTTGATTCCCCTCCCTACAACCTTTCCTACCTGCACAGGGCCATGTCTGCTGGTTACCTAGCAACCACCCCACCTCCTCCACTATACATGAACCACCTGACTTCCTCCACTATACAGGAACCACCTGACCTCTTCCAATAAACAGGAAGTTGTGAGGAACCAAACTCTGTGAGGCAAATACCCTGACCTGCTGTGTGTGCCAGCACTTAAGACTCCAGACCACTATTGTGTATGTATGTCTCACACTCTGGGGACAGTGTGTAAGTCTCAGTATGGAATGTGTATGTTTGTGTCACTATGGGTTGTGTATGTGTGTGTCTCAGTGTGACATGTGTATGTGTGTCTAAGTATGGAATATGTATGTGTGTGTGTCACTATGAAATCTGTATGTGTGTTATGTCTCACTATCTGTATGTGTGTTATGTCTCACTATTTGTATGTGTGTTATGTGTGTGTCACAATGAGATGTGTATGTATGTATGTATGTATGTATGTGTGTGTCACAATGAGATGTGTATGTATGTATGTATGTGTGTGTGTCACAATGAGATCTGTATGTATGTATGTATGTGTGTGTGTGTCACAATGAGATCTGTATGTGTGTGTCACTATGAGATCTGTATGTGTGTTATGGGTGTGTGTCACTATGAGATATGTATGTGTGTTATGGGTGTGTGTGTCATTATGAGATCTGTCTGTGTGTTATGTGTTTGTCACTATGAGAGCTGTATGTGTGTGTGTCTCACTATAGGTGTGTGTGTCTTACTATAGGTGTGTGTTTCTCACTATAGGTGTATGTGTGTCTCAGTATGGGGTGTATGTGTCTCACTATGGCGTGTGTGTGTCTCACTATAGGTGTATGTGTGTCTCAGTATGGGGTGTATGTGTCTCACTATGGCGTGTGTGTGTCTCACTATAGGTGTATGTGTGTCTCAGTATGGGGTGTATGTGTCTCACTATGGCGTGTGTGTGTCTCACTATAGGTGTATGTGTGTCTCAGTATGGGGTATGTGTGTGTGTCTCACTATAGGTGTGTGTCTCAGTATGGGGTGTGTGTGTGTGTGTGTCTCACTATAGGTGTGTGTCTCAGTATGGGGTGTGTGTGTGTCTCACTATGGCGTGTGTGTGTGTCTCACTATGGCGTGTGTGTGTGTCTCACTATAAGTGTATGTGTGTCTTACTATAGGTGTATATGTGTCTCACTATGGTGTGTGTGTTTGTCTCACTAGGTATATGTGTGTCTCACTATAGGTGTATGTGTGTGTCTCAGTATGGGGTGTGTATGTGTCTCACTATGGTGTGTGTGTTTGACTCACTATAGGTGTATGTGTGTCTCAGTATGGGAGGTGTGTGTGTGTCTCACTATAGGCGTGTGCGTGTCTCACTATAGGTGTATGTGTGTCTTACTATAGGTGTGTGTGTGTGTCTCAGTATGGGGGGTGTGTGTGTGTGTGTGTGTCTCAGTATGGGGTGTGTGTGTGTGTGTCTCACTATAGGTGTATGTGTGTCTTACTATAGGTGTATGTGTGTGTGTCTCAGTACGGGGTGTGTGTGTGTGTGTCTCACTATAGGTGTATGTGTGTCACTATAGGTGTATGTGTGTCTTACTATAGGTGTATGTGTGTCTCAGTATGGGGTGTGTATGTGTGTCTTACTATAGGTGTATGTGTGTCTCAGTATGGGGTGTGTATGTGTGTCTCACTATAGGTGTGTGTGTGTCTCACTATAGGTGTGTGTGTGTCTCACTATAGGTATATGTGTGTCTTACTATAGGTGTGTGTGTGTGTCTCACTATAGGTATATGTGTGTCTTACTATAGGTATGTGTGTGACTCACTATAGGTGTATGTGTCTCACTATAGGTGTATGTGTGTCTCACTATAGGTGTATGTGTGTCTCACTATAGGTGTGTGTGTGTCTCAGTATGGGGTGTGTGTGTCTCACTATAGGTGTATGTGTGTCTCACTATAGGTGTATGTGTGTCTCACTATAGGTGTGTGTGTGTCTCAGTATGGGGTGTGTGTGTCTCACTATAGGTGTGTGTGTGTGTCTCAGTATGGGGTGTGTGTGTCTCACTATGGGGACACTATGGCAGTTCAGGTCCACTGGGAGGGGACTGGGAAGAAGGTGAAGGCTAAAACAGTACGTGATCACATGCATTTTACACAACTTTGATAAACAAAAACAAACGGGCAGCGCGTCCCACACTGCTATATATATATACAGACGGGTAACGCCGTCCCACACTGCTATATATATATACAGACGGGCAGCGCGTCCCACACTGCTATATATATATACAGACGGGCAGCGCGTCCCACACTGCTATATATATATACAGACGGGCAGCGCCGTCCCACACTGCTATATATATATACAGACGGGCAGCGCGTCCCACACTGCTATATATATATACAGACGGGTAACGCCGTCCCACACTGCTATATATATATATACAGACGGGCAGCGCGTCCCACACTGCTATATATATATACAGACGGGCAGCGCGTCCCACACTGCTATATATATATACAGACGGGCAGCGCGTCCCACACTGCTATATATATATATATACAGACGGGTAACGCCGTCCCACACTGCTATATATATATACAGACGGGCAGCGCAGTCCCACACTGCTATATATATATACAGACGGGCAGCGCGTCCCACACTGCTATATATATATACAGACGGGCAGCGCCGTCCCACACTGCTATATATATATATATACAGACGGGCAGCGCGTCCCACACTGCTATATATATATACAGACGGGCAGCGCCGTCCCACACTGCTATATATATATACAGACGGGCAGCGCGTCCCACACTGCTATATATATATACAGACGGGTAACGCCGTCCCACACTGCTATATATATATACAGACGGGCAGCGCAGTCCCACACTGCTATATATATATACAGACGGGCAGCGCGTCCCACACTGCTATTTACAATAAAGAAGACTCAGCGATCTAATTTATTGCAGACATTACTACCCACTGCAAATGATCAATGAAGATGTGGCCTATTTACTGCCAGTCGGTATGGGACATATGATAGTGTGTAAGTCTGATATATAAAGTAAAAGGGAGCAATTCTGGGGCATACTAACTGCACCATGACGTTCAAACCGAAATTCCCCAAATCCTCATTGATTTATATAGGGATTTTAACCCCTTGCATACTAATGAGGTCTCCAATACATTATTTTGTAACGTGTTGGAGACCTCTCTAGCGGCCATGGCGTTAACCTTTTGAATGCCAGATGGGTGTGCAATGCATTGAAAAGCAATGAGTTGCACAGCCACCTGGCACCCAAAGGGTTAAAAGCTCAGTTTAAACCAATGGAAATTTGCATTCGTTCCCTATGGTGCAGCTTGCACCTCCAGAATTTCTCCAGGATCTTCTTAGTCCATCAGCCTCACTGTGTTGTGCCCAGGAAGAACAGTACATGTTTGCAGGCTCGTCTAGCTATGAAAGGGTTAATGTTTGTCGTGTAACATTTGTGAAACGCGCTTTTTTTTTCATACTTATAACAGAGACAGCCTATCACTCCACTGCCTGTACCTCTGGACTATATCTGGTCTCCCAGTGAAATTGCTGTTCTGCAGTCTGTAGGTCACCCATGCCATGCCTTGAATTCGTCCAGTGGCGTAACAATAGGGGCCGCAGGGGCCGCACCTGCTACCGGGCCCATCACTCTAGGGGCTCGGCCACCCCCTGCAACCCCCCCCCCCCCGCCTGGTGCCCACAACATTCTGATAACTGATCTCCATCCGGCACTCTAGTAATGCAGAGCGCTAGGAGATGACATCATATACCAGAGCTCTGCATTATGAGAGGACCGCGCGGGAGCACCGTCTGCATAGAGGTCTGTGCAGGAGGAGGCACAGACCTCTCCTGCCACACCGCTGGACCACCAGAGAGGTAGGAGATGGGCAATGTGGAGATGGGGGGCAGTGTGGTGGCAACGTGGAGATGGATCATGGTGGCAATGTGGAGATTGGGGGCAATGTGGAGGCAACATAGAGATGGATCATGGAGGGCAATGTGGAGATGTGGTGGCAATGTGGAGATGGGGGCAATGTGGTGACAATGTGGAGATTGGGGGCAATGTGATGGCAACATAGAGATGGATCATGGAGGGCAATATGTAGATGCAGGGCAATGTGGAGGTGGTGGGCAATGAGGAGATTGGGGGCAATGTGGACATTGAGGGCAATGTGGTTGGGGGGGCAATGTCATCGGGGATGGGGCCCATGGCAGTTCTTGCACCAGGACCTTGTGACTTCTAGTTACGCTTCTGGATTTGTCTCTGCGGGGACATCCTCTGCATTCCTGGGTACATGATGCCTATTCAGAAGATCAGCTGCCACAGCCAAATCCTTTAGATCTTCCATGTTTCTCCTTCCGGGTGGAAGTCGAGATGTCGAAGACAGGAGGTCGAAGAGGCTGTTTTCCAGATTTTGCCTTAAATTGTCCTCAGCTGCTTTGGATATTTGTAGAGGAACTTGTTTTCCTTTCCCTAGTTCACTTCTCCAGTAGGTCATCTTTTTCTCTGAGTCCTCTCTCCTTTTGAGATGTTCTGTGTCACGAGGATCTGGGTATTGTTCTCTATAACTCTCCCTTTTTCCAGCAACGTTCCTTTTGCCTGAATAAGCAGCAAGCTCTTCCATTGTTGGCCATCGATCCTGCTCCCCTGAATCATAGTTAGCATCTAAAAGAAGCAGGTTATTGGATCAAAAATATGCTACCCACAACCTTCTCTGTCATTATAAATCAGTCATCAAAATAATTGTTACTGTTGTTAATGGTGCAGTGCCCTTAAAGGGACAGTAATGTTTCATAATAAAAGTGGCTCTAATTAATCATCATAGTATTTGGACTTTGGAGAGTATTATTTCAATTCTGTCAGAGTTGCAGTTCAAGAGTAATTCAATGATAAAGTGTCCCCCTCCCACCCCTTTTACTGATGTAACACTGCTCAGCCAGATCAGAAGGGAGGTGCCCAGGTAGACTGCAGAGAGGGACAATCTTCAATTAAGATAAGGGAAAAACCTGAAATGCTTGTCAAGGGGGGCAGGGCTTTCATTGTTCTCATAGGAAGAGAACAATGAAATATGTGCTTGTGCAGCATACCAGGGACATTTCTATTAAGGAAGGATGATGGACACTGTTGGGATGTACTGAGAAGGTGTTGGTGGGACTGCTAGGCCCCTAAGAGAATATTAACAATACTTACTAGGGTTGTCCCTTCTTACAAGGTGTTCTCCATCATAAGGCTCTAAGCCTTGCATTCTGTAGTTCTCCCTTTTTCCAGCATGCTTTCTTTTGCCTGCATTGTTCGCCAGCTCTTCCATCGTTGGCCACTGGTCTTGCTCCCCTGAATCATAATTAGCATCTAAAATAAGCAGAAGGACATTGAACCAAAAATGTGGTGGCCGCGGCCTTATCAGTCAATGTAAATCTGTATGCCTGTCTCTACTGGTACTGACAATATTATGGGTATTTAGTAGTCAAAGTGTTAACATGTTGAAAGCAAGAGAGGTTTCTCTAAGCATCAACCATGAACTTTTGAAAGCTCAATGTCTAATACACTGTAAGCGAATATCTGTACAGAGGCCCTAAATTCTCATGTTAAACTTACTCTTAACATAAATGTGTAAGCACACATGCCCATGTTCCATAGAACTGCTATTTATTTACGTTTTATAAGCTGTTACTAAAAATGATGAAAAACTTGTCCTTAATATAAAAATATTCATTTAACCCCTTGAATGTTACAGAGAGCCCTTCAACGTACAGATCACAGTTCTCATATAATACACTTGTGTTCATTTACACTTCTAAAATGGATTGGAAAAACAGCAAAGAATCCAAAGCTTCCATTGCTTTCAATGCGTTCCCAGAATTCCCCACTGCAAAATGCAAATGACAACAAACAGTGCGCATACCTGGGAACTCGCCGAATCTGCCCCGGAGACTGGTTTTTAGAGTTAATTACCGGGGTACAAGGCTGATTCTCCGGATTAGTGAGTTTGCTGTGACTCTCTGTCCACTTTTCCTCCTTCTCACTGTGTTCCTCCCACTTCCTGCCCACTTCACTTCCTTCCTATACTGTTCTGCCTACTTCCTGCCCACTTCTCTTCCTTCCTACCCTGTTCCTCCCACTTCCTGCCCACTTCACTTCCTTCCTATCCTGTTCTGCCTACTTCCTGCCCACTTCTCTTCCTTCCTACCCTGTTCTGCCTACTTCCTGCCCACTTCTCTTCCTTCCTACCCTGTTCCTCCCACTTCCAGCTCACTTATCTTCCTTCCTACCCTGTTCTGCCTACTTCCTGCACACGTTTTCTCCTTCTCACCGTGTTCCTCCCACTTCCTGCTCACGTCTCTTCCATCCTAACCTGTTCCTCCCATTTCCTGTCCCCTTCTCCTCCTTCTCACCCTGTTCCTCTCACTTCCTGCTCACTTCTCTTCCTTCCTACCCTGTTCTGCCTACTTCCCACCTTCTTACCGCCCACTTTACGGCAAAATGTTGACAAACCCTGTACATCTGATTAAGCCCTAACCCCGCGAAACGTGTAATTTAGAAACGCCTGGTTGCAGCACATGAGCTCTATCTCCAGGGGCTGAAGAGGATGAAGTTTCCAGGTATGACAGTGTGAATATGTAAAAATGTGTCATATTCTCCATGGCAAAATTATAATCACATCTCCTCATAACATCAAACCTTACCGCATCTCCCCTCAGGCTTTTTATTTTTTGTGCATAAGGCCATAAGTGGCTATTAGAGATACTTACTAAATGCTGAATTCCTATAGGCCATCTTTTTCTCCCTCCTTCCAAAATGTTCTTCCTCATAAGGCTCTAAGCTTTGCATTATGTAGTCCCTTTTTCCAGCATACTTTCTTTTGCCTGAATAAGTTGCCAGCTCTTCCTCCGTTGGCCATCGGTCTTGCTCCCCTGTATCATAAAAAGCATCTAAAAGGGGAGAAAAAAGGAGCATTAAGACAGCTTTCACATGGGCAACTCGATGATGTAAATATTCATCACAGGGCCACAGTGGAAACATTTTTAGGCCCCCAATACAAACATATTTAATAGATGCATAACTAGAATTTAGAACAGTGGGGCAGATGGGACTCCCTTGGGTGCTGTGCCCCAGCACCACTCCACCCCTTGCAGTTACCATATCTGTGGACCTTCTTGTCCTAAGACTTCAGAGAAACACTGAGGATTAGAGTGTCCAAATGACACGTTTTGTGTCATACTGTGGGCGGCGCTTAATGAGGAGGTTGTGGTTTGGGAGGTTGAAAGGAGGAGTTTGCATGAAATGGGTGGAAAAATGGGCATAATAGGGTGGGGGTTTAAACTGGAGTCTCCAGGGCAGATCCTGAGAGGTCGCAGGTATGGTAATCATGCCCCTCGTTGTCCTAGAATCAACAATGTATGAAGAAAAGGATCGAGCTGGGAACCAATAGTCCATATTTATAAAAGCAAACAGTCTAGTTAATCTGGAGTAAACTAACTGCACCATAGATTAAGCAGTGGTTATAAACTGTGAAACGCGTTAGATCTGTATTGTTTTAAGTATATATATATATATATATATATATATATATATATATACATATATTAATCCCTTAATATTTTTAATAAATATTTTGTATTTTTGGAGCCTGTTTTTATGTCATTTGGCTATCTCAGATATCACTGCTTTTTTTTTAAGAATCTATCTTTGCTATTACTTGTAGGAAGATCGACAAGACTTCGCTGGCGATCAATCAACGTTTTCCAGCACTTTGGTTACACGAGTGGAGACAGGTGAATATCTCCACCGGCTGTTTCATTCAGAATTTATTGTGACCATCATCCTTGTGAGTAATATTACACATATCAGTTTATTCTATATTTGATGTTATTACACTATTGATAACAGATGAGAGTTGGTACCGTGTTAGCCGTAGAAATACAGGAGGCAAAAAATTAGTAAAACTGATACCTTTATTGGCTAACTAAACAGATTTAGGATGCAAGCTTTCAAGACCTTTTAGGTCTCTTCCTCAGGCATGTTATACAGCTAAACATCTCTTAAATACAAGTACAAATTACACTGTTTATAATGGAAATTAGATAAGAAAGCTCAGTCCAGACACAGTTTCTTTGATCAGTCTATGGTACAGGATGTGATGTAAATTGCAGTCTTCCTCTGAGGAGTCCAAGGTATTTGTGATCCCAGAGGGACTGTTGTAAAGGTTAATCCACAATGTGATAATGTGACAGACATTCTCCGTCTCTATTCAACCCATAATTCATAGAATTGAACAGTGACATTAATTTTACCTCCCATGACCTAAGAGGCCTTGAAAGCTTGCATCCTAAATCTGTTTAGTTAGCCAAAAAGGTATCAACTTTACTGAATTTGTGTCTCCTGTATTACACTATTAGGCACCCTAATTTTCTTGTTTTCCATGTTTCATCATGGTTTGACCGTTTTGAGAGAGTGAGTTTGTGGATTAGCAGTCCACTGGAAGATTTAAGATCATCTGTTTGTGGGATAGTTACATTTTTCCAATTAGAGATTTAGCTGTGCTCTGCATAAGTAGACCACGGCCACTCATTCTGTGAATATACACCTAATGGTGTCGTTGGTGGTGGATTGTGTATACCAGTGTATTACACTAGGTGGCGCCGCCTGTTCTCTCTTCTTGTCATTTCCCATTGCTGTAATTGACATCTATGGAGTGGAAATAATATCTCTAATAACCGACGAATGAGTTGTTGACATCACCCAGACCTGCAGATCAACCTCTGAATGTATGAATAAGAGGTTGCATTTTATTGGATCTAGGTTCCCGTTGCTGATAGACAACCTCCTTTAGTTATTGCTCCTTTAAACTTATATTTTTTGGAGTGTAGTGATGTTGATAAAGCAGCCTATGGACAGTTATTTTGTCACGGTTCCCAGAAAAGTTCAGGAGTCAGTAGGGTATAGTTAAATGCAATTTATTGATAGTAGTAGGTAGGCCAATATATACAGTAGTAACAAGCAAAGGGTTACAAGCCAGCGAGCACAGTTATCACAAATAATAGGCTGCCAGGCTTGACCACAATGCTAGAGACTAGGCCTCAGCCACTGGTAGCCTCTACCGGAACCAAGAACAGAACAGGAGCTGGAACTGGGTCAGGAACACAGGATCTTGAGCCGAAGTGGAAGATGTACCGACGCACACCTGCCGTCAGTAAGGAGAGAACTCTGACTCAGTCTGTAGTCAGAGAGGAAGTAGATAGCTGACTCAAGCCTGCAGTCAGTATCAGAGCTGGTCTGTCAGAGCCCCAGGTCTGCACTAGGTTGGATGTCTGCTAGGTAAAGGAGCAAACTTAAGAGTAATCAGACAGAGCCACAAGTCAGCACCAGAGGGGGTAGTCAGGCAAGCCAGGTCATACACAGTTCAGGTAGTCAGCCAGAGCCACAGGTCTGCACCAGGTTGGATGTCCACTAATAGGAATATGCAAAAAATAGTCAGACAGAGCCACAGGTCAGCACCAGGATGGATGGAAGACTAGCCAGGTCATACACAGAGCCCAAGGTAAGAGAACTGCTAAGCACTACAACGCAAGGGCAACTGAGTCAGGACTCACTCTGCCTTTTAAACCCCTCCACAGGAAGTAGGTAGGAGGAGCAGGCTCATAGGAAGGAAGTAGGTAGGAGGAGACTACAGGAAGCAAACACATAAAACAGAGGCTTGCTGCATGCTTGAAGCCTCGCGTCTGTAGATGATGCTGAAACTAAGGTAAGCTGTAATATATTGTCACTTATCTGTCATTTGACTGCCATAGTAACAGCATCATCATAAAATTTCAGGCCATGGCAATTCTGCACTCAAAAATTGCAAGTTTGAGCTGGAATAATATTTGAATAAAACTTTTGTTTCACTCAGCAATATTAAACCTTGAATATACCTTTTTTCAGTATTATATTATACTTTCCCTTTAAAGGGATAGTAATGTTTCATAATAAAAGCAGCTCTAATTAATCATCATAGTATTTGGACTTTGGAGAGTGTTATATCAGTTCTGTCAGAGTTGTAGTACAAGAGTAATTCAATGACAAAGTATCCCCCTACCGCCCCTTTTACTGATGTAACACTGCTCAGCCAGATTAGAAGGGAGGTGCCTAGGTAGACTGCAGAGAGGGACAATTTTCAATTAAGATAAGGGAAAAACCTGAAAAACTTGTCAAGGGGGACAAGGCTTTCATTGTTCTCATAGGAAGAAGATTGCCCCCTGCTGTTATCTGTCTGGTCTATGGACTGCATTCCACATCTGAGAAGAGATGACTTACACTAGGTAAAAGGGGCGGGAGGGAAAACTTTGCTTGTGAATATCTCTTAAACCATAAAGGTTTGAGAGATAAGACTTATATCATTCTTCATGTTTTTTTAATGCCTACAAAATAAAATAAAGATAAAACAAAGTATTACTATCCCTTTAATGATTTTACCAGGATACTGTGGGTCTTCATCTCTTGTCTGCAGCAATGGTCGTTCCAAGTTCCATGCCTTGCTCCCCAACTCTTTTGTACCATACGCTGAATTTATTCCACATAGAAACATTAGGAGCAGCAGAAGGGAACAGAAAGAGACAGCTCCCTTCATCTTTTTTTCACACTGTAGGGCAAAGAAAATATTTTGAAGCAAAACAGAATGTAATAAGGAGTTACACAAAACCTCACAAAGAGCTACATTAAAGGGTTAGTAATGTCCTCTTAGAAGTTGCTGCTATATTGTAGAACATAAAGTATCTTGAGCAAGTCCCATCTCTCAGACTTTTATGGTTTGAGAGATATTCGCTGCTAAAGTTCCCCCCTCGCTCCACTTGCACTGATGTCAGCGTTCTACTGACCGCAGCAGATACCAGTCCTGGGACCAGCCGGCGGCTCTTCAGCAGAGCTGAAATAACGATATTTAAAAAATAAATACTTAATTGGAACTGTCAACAAAGTGTGCCTGGTTTGCAAGCACACTTTGTAGACAGTTCCAATGAAGTAGTTCTTTCTAAATATCGCTATTTCTGCTCTGCTGAAGAGCCTCCTCGAGTCGTCTGACACAGATCTCCTTCTGTCAGCTTTACAGCTGACATCAAGAGAAGGGGAAGGGAAGAGGGGAACTTTAGCTGCGAATATCTCTCAAGCCATAATTTAAGAGATGGGACTTGCTCCAAGACTTTATCTTTTTTAAATCTACAATATAACAGCAACTTCTAATAAGACAGTACTATCCCTTTAAATCATGTGCACTGATTTTCAGTTTAGTGTAGCCTGAAGATGTACATTTTATTCCATCGGTATTCAAAATTCACTTGTATGTTCTTTGAGATACAGATCAAAATGTCATCCTTTTTCTCAGGGTGAATTCTCATAGGTCCAGTGTGAGCAACAAAGGGATCACAGAATTAAGGATCTCCAAGTGACTGTACTGATGGGAAATTTTAAGACACAGGGAGACAGAAAGATCTGGGAGTATAAACTGATAACCAAGTTTAAAGGGATAGTAATGTTTCATAATAAAAGCAGCTTTAATTAATCATCATAGTATTTGGACTTTGGAGAGTGTTATTTCAATTCTGTCAGAGTTGTAGTTCAAGAGTAATTGAATGATAAAGTATCCCCCTCCCTCCCCTTTTACTGATGTAACACTGCTCAGCCAGATCAGAAGGGAGGTGCCCAGGTAGACTGCAGAGAGGGACAATCTTCAATTAAGATAAGGGAAAAACCTGAAAAACTTGTCAAGGGGGGCAGGGCTTTCATTGTTCTCATAGTAAGAAGATTGTCCCTTGCTGCGATCTGTCCTGTCAAGAGACCAGATTCCGCATCTGAGGGGAGGTGTCTTACACTAGGTAAAAGGGGCAGTAGGGGGATACTTTATCATTCAATTACTCTTGTACTACAACTCTTACACTACTGAAATAACACTCTCTATGGCTCAAATACTATGAAGATTAATTGGAGCTGCTGTTTTTGTGAAACATTAGTACCCCTTTAACACTGACTGCGGCTTGAACCGTGACAAGGAATTGATGTCACATTATCCCACAAGACAAAAATAGTTTTGATCCCTTTGGATGCCAGGGGATGCACGTCTCATTGTAAACGATGGGTTGTGCAACCCTCTTGTGTTTGGAGGGTTAACCATACACATTCTAAACTATCTCTGGTCAGTTTCACTGGAGCTGTTAAAAAGGTAATTAACCCTGTTTGCATTTTCTAGTCCACTTCATTAAGCTGTTACAGAGGCTAGATTTTAATTTACGGCCCATGCTGAGTATACGCATTCTGCTAATGTAATCTGACCCTTTTGTTACACACAGAGGTATCTAGTAGATTGTGCTGCAGTGTGGTGGATGGCTGTCTCTCTGGCAGTCAAGGGATTAATGGTCTCAATACAGTCAGTGTAGGAAAAATAATATACAAAAAATGTCACAATGCTGGAAAACAAACTTGCACAATTGTCACCAAAATATGCAATTGAGATTTCGTATTGAGATTAGTATGAATGTACCATCACAGGGGTGCTGACGGTACATGTTTTGAGGATATCCTCAATTAACCCTTACAGTGCCAGCGATTGGATACCTTTCCGGTACTCAAAGGGTTAAACACAAGTGAATGATCTTAACTCGCCCAGAACCTTCATAATGATTGAACCACTGATTGATTCCTCTCTGTTCAAGTGAGGAGATCCATACACTCTATTTAAGTTCCCCTGCTCCAGAATTGCACCATCTTACAGGCCAAGAACTCATTACTTTTCCCCCTAGAAAATGTTTTTATACACCCGATCTCCGCCATTGTCTTCTACGGTATTGAAGCACATTATCTGTCCTTGTTTCACACTAGGGAATTTTTCCGGCTTCCGTCTGGGAAGCGCAGAGCTTGACAATGAACGTCACACTGGATAATTGCTAAAAAAAATAAATGACATGCTAAAAGGATGAAATGAATTGTCACATTTGACAGCAGATTAAGCAGAGAGCGTGGTACACTGACAGTGCATAACAATTTCCTCAATGATTAATACATGGCTGGCTGCGCGCTGTCCTCAAAGAGCGTGACTTGATTTCAGTCATCTCTTGTCATTGCTTTTAGGTTGTACTTAAATCATATTTCTTGTGGCTCAAAATATCTCAGATAGTAAACAAGGCTGAAGTTAAATCTCAGGATCCTCTAAACCAGACATCTTAGGTACCGTTAGGGCCACATCTGGGAACATTCCAGGTATCTCGGAGACTCTGATTTTTAAGAGTTAATTACCGGGTCTCCACGGACAGAGGCTGAGTCTCCAGCTTCTGGTGGGTTTCCTGGATAACCCCTCTTATTTCCTGTCCATGTTTTCTACCCTGTTCCACCTACTTCCTGTCCATGTTTCCTACTCTGTTCCACCCACTTCCTGTCCATTCTAATATTAAATCCCACTTTTCATTCATGATTAAGCCCTGCCCACCTGCATTAAGCCCCAATCCCCTTATGATGCAATTTACGTAATTTAGAGATACTCATTCCCAGCCCATGAGCCCTCTTCTGAGGCTCCAAAGAAGAAAGATCCCTGATATTCTTAGGGCTCTATTTTCAAAAGAAGAGTAGAGGGATTTTGAGGCAAACCAACCGAATTTGTAGAAGATACATAAACATCCCCATTGATTTAAATTGGGATTTTAATCCCTTGAAGGCTAAAGGTCTTAACATACATGTCAAAAACTCGTGATAACAGGGTGGGGAAGGAGGAGAAGTGGGCGGGGAGTGGGAGGAACAGACTGGGAAGGAGGAGAAGTGGGCGGAGCTTCATTAGAAACTCCTTATATCTGAAAAATCAGCCTCTCCCCCAGGAGACCCAGTAATCAGTGTCCGGGGCAGATCCGTGGAGTCCCCAGATACGCCCATTTGTTGTATTAGCCAATATTTATTTAGAAAACCACCACCACTCACTTATGTTGAACGCTTTTGGTGTTGGGAAGGTACTCAGTGCACTGTTGAGCAGTGTGATTGAGCGGCGGAGGTAATATAGGGCCAAGACAGGAAGTGCCTGCTCAGCATGTCTTCATTAGCATAATCTATCAATCAAAATAAGTCCAACTTTCTAAATAAAAATGGCTAATACAACATATGTAAGGAGACCGCATTGCCTTTTAAATCAAGGACGCTTATAAAAAAGCACAAAACGCAGGGTTCCTGTGCAGTTGTGCAGCACGATTAACCCTTTGAGTGCCAGAGAGTTAAACAACACATTGCAATGCACTGGGTTAAAGGGCTATGTTGTCACCTGTACATATAGGCAATTTGAAGATTTGAAAGCTCTTTGAAAATCGCCCAAATTATTTTTAGTTGAGGATGTCCCTTTAAATAAGTCTGTGTATTACGTCAGTAAACCCCCTAATCGGTATTACCACAAGATGGTGCCACCTTGTAGATTTCCCATAGATCCCCTGACTGGGTGGTAAGCGAGTTCCTTCACACTATGTGTTGGCAGCCGTGTCTGCGTTGCTAGAATTTCTAATAAGCAGCCTTTGGTTTCCATTGGATTTAATATCACCATTGATATCTTTTTCTTCTCCAGCCCAGCTGCTGTCGTGGTGCTTTTCTGTGTCTCAGCGATGGCTGTCGAGGTGACAAAATGCCCCCCCCCCCCACACAGACACATGATTGGAAACCGAGCCAGCAAAGCTGATGCATGAAAAAGAAACGGTGCGATCCTGGATCCAACCAGCTGCCCCATAGGGGACAAAGAGAAAAGTTAACTGATTTAACTGGCCTTTTAACTCATTGAATGAAGAGAGGTCTCCAGTGCATTTAAATCAATGGGGATTTGAGGAATTTCTGTTTGTTTTCTATGAGGCAGTTGGCTTGACCCTTTGAGTGCCTTTGATATAATATATATATATATATATATATATATATATATATATATATATATATATATATCCTATATAATAATTAGTTAAAACGTGTGTAACGACAAAGTCATGCTCAGTAGAGACGTCCAGCTCTGTATCAGCCGCGGCGCGGGCAGTCTCTACTGCGCATGACTGCCCCGCGACTGTCTGGCAGTGGCACTGTGGCCCGTGTAACGGTCTCTTCAACTAGTGTATATATATTAGTTTAAAAGCCAGTGTACACGGACCGCAGTGCCACCCAGCAGCCTTGGCTGGTGCCCTGACCCTCTTTGCTCACCAAGCGGTCCCAGGAAGGTGCGCAGAGAGGACTGTGGTCCGAATTCGAAGCTCCCCGCTCAGTATCAGCCGCGGCGCATTCAGGCAGCCTGTACTGCCCATGACTGCAGTGCGGGCAGTCTCTACTACGCATGACGGCTTCTGACAAACATCCTAGCGAATTATTATATAGGATATGTACATTTTGCATTGTAAATGAGGTTTCCTTTATATAGTGATGTCAGTTGAAATCTGCCTCTAAGACACACCTGCTGGCACTAAACGACAGATTTCAATAGCCTTGAATTGCTCATAAGGGTCACTAGTCTTTATCGTATTGTAAACTGCAACCATTAACAGTGGACAACAACAGTGATAAAATGCAAATAAAATAAAGTCCATGGATATTAAATGATCACTGAACAAATGACACTTTCCCAGGAAATTCCTTCTGTTTCACAAATTAACCCTTGGAGTGCCAGAGGCGTGTGGAAAGCATTGCAGGAAAAAAAAAAACTCTGCATACCCCTCTTGCAATCAAAAGACTAATAGCCTCTTATTCTTAGGATACACTACCACTTTAAATTCACTCTTACCGTATCTGCGTCTATATCTGAATCTACCACAATTTCATTATCAAATATTTGAAGAGTCAGTAAACTTCCTTTTGACTTTACATATTTTACTAGTGTGTAATATTTAAAGTCAAATCGCCTGTACTTTTTTCATTTATTTTTTCCATTTTTATGTTCCTGAGAGGGAGATCACTGAATTTCTGTTTCTAGAGAGGTTCCTGTCAGGGACTGTGTGGTATATTTAAATGAGCAGTATGTACCTTTCTGTAGTATGTTCTGTGTGTGTGTGTGTGTCTGAGTGGTGTGCTGATGTGCTGTGTGTGTGTGTGTGTCTGAGTGGTGTGCTGATGTGCTGTGTGTGTGTGTGTATGTCTGAGTGGTGTGCTGATGTGCTGTGTTTGTGTGTCTGAGTGATGTGCTGTGTGTGTGCGTCTGAGTGGGGTGCTGATGTGTTCTGTGTGTGTGTGTGTGTGTGTGTGTGTGTGAGTGGTGTGTTGATGTGCTGTGTGTGTGTGTGTCTGAGTGGTGTGCTGATGTGCTGTGTGTGTTTGTATGCCTGAGTGGTGTGCTGTGTGTGTGTGTGTGTGTGTGTGAGAGTGGTGTGCTGATGTGCTGTGTGTGTGTGTGTGTGTGTGTGTGTGCGTGTGTGTGTGTGTGTGTGTGTGTCTGAGTGGTGTGCTGTGTGTGTGTGTGTGAGAGTGGTGTGCTGATGTGCTGTGTGTGTGTGTGTGTGTGTGTGTCTGAGTGGTGTGCTGTGTGTGTGTGTGTGTGTGTGTGTGTCTGAGTGGTGTGCTGTGTGAGTGTGTGTCTGAGTGGTGTGCTGATGTGCTATGTGTGTCTGAGTGGTGTGCTGTGTGTGTGTGTGTGTGTGGTTTGCTTATGTGCTGTGTGAGTGTGCTGTGTGTGTGTGCTGTGTGTGTGTGTCTGAGTGGTGTGCTGATGTGCTGTGTGAGTGTGCTGTGTGTGTGTGTGTGGTGTGCTGTGTGGGTGCGTAAGTGGTGTGCTGATGTGCTGTGTGTGTGTGTGTGTGTGTGTTTGTGTGTCTGAGTGATGTGCTGTGTGTGTGTGAGTGGTGTGCTGATGTGCTGTGTGTGTGTGTGTGTGTGTGTGTGTGTCTGAGTGGTGTGCTGATGTGCTGTGTGTGTCTGAGTGGTGTGCTGTGTGTGTGTGTGTGTGTGTGTGTGTGTCTGAGTGGTGTGGTGTGTGTGTGCCTGAGTGGTGTGCTGTGTATGTGTGTGTGTGTCTGAGTGGTGTGTGTGTGTGTTTGAGTGGTGTGCTGTGTATGTGTGTGTGTGCCTGAGTGGTGTGCTGTTGTGCTCTGTGTGTGTGTCTGAGTGGTGTGCTGATGTGCTGTGTGAGTGTGTATGTCTGAGTGGTGTGCTGATGTGCTGTGTGTGTGTCTGAGTGGTGTGCTGTGTGAGTGTGTGTGTGTGTCTGAGTGGTGTGCTGATGTGCTGTGTGTGTGCTGTGTGTGGTACTCCCTCTATGCTGCAGCAATGCAGTACACTTAATGCCATTATTGAAATATTCCCTGAAAGCCGGCTCGCTGTGGTACCTTGCCTCCTATTCACTGATGTTCAGTCTTCTGTTGAAATATTCCTCTTTATTCCTCTCTCGGCTGTTTCACAAATTAACCCTTGGAGTGCCAGAGGCGTGTGGAAAGCATTGCAGGAAAAAAAAAACTCTGCATACCCCTCTTGCAATCAAAAGACTAATAGCCTCTTATTCTTAGGATACACTACCACTTTAAATTCACTCTTACCGTATCTGCGTCTATATCTGAATCTACCACAATTTCATTATCAAATATTTGAAGAGTCAGTAAACTTCCTTTTGACTTTACATATTTTACTAGTGTGTAATATTTAAAGTCAAATCGCCTGTACTTTTTTCATTTATTTTTTCCATTTTTATGTTCCTGAGAGGGAGATCACTGAATTTCTGTTTCTAGAGAGGTTCCTGTCAGGGACTGTGTGGTATATTTAAATGAGCAGTATGTACCTTTCTGTAGTATGTTCTGTGTGTGTGTGTGTGTCTGAGTGGTGTGCTGATGTGCTGTGTGTGTGTGTGTGTCTGAGTGGTGTGCTGATGTGCTGTGTGTGTGTGTATGTCTGAGTGGTGTGCTGATGTGCTGTGTTTGTGTGTCTGAGTGATGTGCTGTGTGTGTGTGTCTGAGTGGGGTGCTGATGTGTTCTGTGTGTGTGTGTGTGTGTGTGTGTGTGTGAGTGGTGTGTTGATGTGCTGTGTGTGTGTGTGTCTGAGTGGTGTGCTGATGTGCTGTGTGTGTTTGTATGCCTGAGTGGTGTGCTGTGTGTGTGTGTGTGTGAGAGTGGTGTGCTGATGTGCTGTGTGTGTGTGTGTGTGTGTGTGTGTGCGTGTGTGTGTGTGTGTGTGTGTGTGTGTGTCTGAGTGGTGTGCTGTGTGTGTGTGTGTGAGAGTGGTGTGCTGATGTGCTGTGTGTGTGTGTGTGTGTGTGTCTGAGTGGTGTGCTGTGTGTGTGTGTGTGTGTGTGTGTGTGTGTGTCTGAGTGGTGTGCTGTGTGAGTGTGTGTCTGAGTGGTGTGCTGATGTGCTATGTGTGTCTGAGTGGTGTGCTGTGTGTGTGTGTGTGTGTGGTTTGCTTATGTGCTGTGTGAGTGTGCTGTGTGTGTGTGCTGTGTGTGTGTGTCTGAGTGGTGTGCTGATGTGCTGTGTGAGTGTGCTGTGTGTGTGTGTGTGGTGTGCTGTGTGGGTGCGTAAGTGGTGTGCTGATGTGCTGTGTGTGTGTGTGTGTGTGTTTGTGTGTCTGAGTGATGTGCTGTGTGTGTGTGAGTGGTGTGCTGATGTGCTGTGTGTGTGTGTGTGTGTGTGTGTGTGTCTGAGTGGTGTGCTGATGTGCTGTGTGTGTCTGAGTGGTGTGCTGTGTGTGTGTGTGTGTGTGTGTGTGTGTGTGTGTGTGTGTGTGTGTGTGTGTGTGTGTGTGTGTGTGTGTGTGTCTGAGTGGTGTGGTGTGTGTGTGCCTGAGTGGTGTGCTGTGTATGTGTGTGTGTGTCTGAGTGGTGTGTGTGTGTGTTTGAGTGGTGTGCTGTGTATGTGTGTGTGTGCCTGAGTGGTGTGCTGTTGTGCTCTGTGTGTGTGTCTGAGTGGTGTGCTGATGTGCTGTGTGAGTGTGTATGTCTGAGTGGTGTGCTGATGTGCTGTGTGTGTGTCTGAGTGGTGTGCTGTGTGAGTGTGTGTGTGTGTCTGAGTGGTGTGCTGATGTGCTGTGTGTGTGCTGTGTGTGGTACTCCCTCTATGCTGCAGCAATGCAGTACACTTAATGCCATTATTGAAATATTCCCTGAAAGCCGGCTCGCTGTGGTACCTTGCCTCCTATTCACTGATGTTCAGTCTTCTGTTGAAATATTCCTCTTTATTCCTCTCTCGGCTGCTTTAAGATGTGGAATTGACTGCAACAAACCTCCTTCTAAAAGCTCGTTTCCTCCTCCAAGATATTTAATCTGAGGTGTCAGAAGTGCTGTTTAAATATATATATATATATAATTCCTAAAAAAAACCCTGTGTTCGCGGTGGATGAGGGGGGAGGAGAGCTGTCACATTCTATCCAATCACACGCCAGGCAAAAGATTTTCATTCATTGAAGCATTGAGAAGAGGTTTTGCTTTTTAACCCCATAAATGCTACACAGGTCTCAGTGAATAAAGTCTAGAGTTGATGTTGCATTTTGGAAACCTGTGTTTTCAATGATTTATTAAGTACTGTTGTATTTCTGCAAATATATGTGGTCCCCCTGTATCTCCATTATATTCAGAATAAAAAGGGGACTAATGAAAATTCCCATTGTACTGAACTGTGGGAGTGATTAACAGAATGTCCAGTGCATATTCAAATTTGGCCAGCGTCAGTACCAGTGCAAGATTTCAAGGGGTTAAATGCCCTATTTAAATGAACGGGGATATTTAATTTTTGCCTATAGTGCAGTTGGTTTATGCCAAAATTGGTCCACTTTGTCTTTGTATATATGACGCAGTGTATGTGTGCTTCTGTGTCTACCGGTGGACAGGAAATGCAGTTCCGTATTCAAATAGATTGTTCTTGTTCTCGTCTTAGAAAAAAGGAAAGGTAGGGATTTTTTACTGTAAGGGCAGTAAAGCTGTGGAATTCTTAGCCTCGGGATGTTGTACTTGCAGATATTGTAACTGGCACAGAACAATATTGAATATTATGACAGTTCGCTTCAATGCAGATAGGTTGTTGATCCAGGGAAATATCTGGCTGCCATTTGGAGTCAGGAAGGAATTTTTAATCCACTTGAAGCTAAATTGGAAACGGATTTATGGGGGGGGGGTTGCCTTCCTCTGGATCAACAGGGATGTTTTGGCATGGCCTGGACTTGATGGACATGTCTTTTTTGAGCCTCGTCAATTATGTTACTATGTATTATCAATTACATTTAGTAGGTAATCCTCACCAGGTACATTTTAGTTAAGAGTTTAGTCTTAAAGAAGTAGTAAGCTTTTTTTTTTTGCAATTAAAAAAAAATGTATATTGCAGGACTTTTCCTGATGAGAAAAACAAGAGTATTCAAACCTTCAGGGAGCGAGCAATGGCATCATTACTTCTTGAACAGTTCAGATTGTCAGGAAGTGACTCAGCTGTTTCCATCGCATTCTCTTTAGAACTGTTTGTCAGTGACTCACCTTCCCCATAGAATTCAACAGAATAACTAATTGAAATCTGACGTCTAGAAAGGACTGTTAATGCTTTCAGTTAAGGGTACACCCAGCAGCAGGCATACAATTATTTTACTCCGCAGGAAATCGGTACAATATATGTTTTTCATGAAAAAAAATGTACTGTTGCCAAATAGCATTTAAATACTTTTGATACTGACATTTAACCTCTTGGATGCTCGAAAGGTCTCAAATGTATTGCAACGCATATAAAACATCTGTGGCATTGAAGGAGTCTAAATGTGATTGTTAGGGTTCATCAAGATTTGATATTGAAGCTAAAGGGTTTCATCACAGTAAAACGTTTGATAAGCACTGGTGTAATGGGTAGTTAACCCATGTATTGGTACAATACCAAGACCAATACAATCTTTCTATGTAATGCAGAGCATGGAATAATGAGTGGTAAATAGCTCAAGGGGGTTCATTTGGCAATGTGTTAGTTAAATGGGGTGGCTTGCTCATTAGTTACATTGTTTTGCATTGCTATATTACTTAAGCACTACATAATAATGTAATACTACATTGCAGTATATTTTTCTTTGTATAAACTGAACACAGCTATCGCTTTACAGTGGTGTTAAGATTCTGTCCAGTGTAATTTACATTTTGTACAGTAGGGGGAGCTTTTCACCTAATTTTATCTACCTTAGCACCTGAATTGCTTATGCCTTTCACTGTCACTTGAAATATAATGTTCGACTAAAAAAAATCGCAATCCTCCATCTTCCTGAATGTTGTGTTTTCATGCTAATGCACCAAAAATGGTTTAAAGGAGCAGGAACCTTATAATAATAACTCCCCACACACATACTATGCTATGGCTAGAAAATCCTATTGCCCCCTATGAGTTTTGTCCTTGTGCCTCTGTTCAAGAGTTAAAATCTGTTGTCAGTCCTTTAAGTCATGTACATTAGGGTGACCATGTGTCCCGGAATGCCCGGGACTGTCCCTTAATTGAGGCCTGTGTCCCACATCCCGGGTCACCCCCCACCGGGACAAAAAAGAGTCCCCGAATGAGCAAAGATGGTAACTAATGTTGATAAAGTTGGAAATGAAAAAAAAATGATGCTTCGTAAGGCGACGGGAAATCATTGGCCAATCCTCACCCTTTACGATTTCCCACCAGACACTGCACCATTCTGACACTCCGTGTCATAGGCGGCCCGTTTGGAATTGACGGGAACATATAGGTTTTGTCACACGCCGCTCATCAAAATGCCTGGCCTCCTAGAGAACTGTGAGCGTCACTTTGGTACGTCAGATCTGTACCGGACACTCGGAAAGAGGCCGCTGAGGAGGAGATACGGCGAGGATATCACTGTGTCTCTTTGTGGGTACACACGGACCGGAGGAAAAACATGTGGCCACACTTAAATTTCAAGTACGGGGGTGTTTCGTCTGGTAGTGGGATGGTACTTCATAGAAAAATAAAATGTGATACAGAGCGCTGCGGAGCAGGGTGACCACATGTCCCGGAATGGCAGATTGGGTATGTGGTCACCCTAACGTACACGGAAATGCAGACATGACAGTTGTTAGCAGGACCACAGGACCTAATTCCACCCACTGCGCATGGTAATCTAACAACGATAAAGTGCCAGAGTGTGCACAGCCTGCACCCTCCATCAGTATTCTACTGTTCAGCTCCCCCTACTGGCTTCTCTAAGACAAAGGAGGAGATACACTGAGGCAGGCGGCCCTCATATATATTTCATACGACTCTCAACTATATTTGAGTTTCACATGGCTGCAGTAATCAAACATGGGAACTCTCCAGGCGCTGGATTCTATTGCAGGTGCTAATTTTATCGCTGCTTTTTATCTCCAGGTTTTCCCATAGACTTCAATAGGAAAATATTTGCTAAAACGGGAGGTAACATTTATCTCCTGCAATAGACTCTAGCCCCAAATCTGCCTCGGAGACTCTGGTTTTCAGAACACATTACCAGGTCTCCGGGTACAGAGCCTGATTCTCTGGTGGGGGAGTCAGTTTCTTCTCCTTCCTTCCCACTTCTCCTCCTTCCCACCCTGTTCTGCCCACTTCCCGCCTACCTTGTGACACAGGGACATGCAAGTCCCACCCACCCAATTAAGCCCCACCCCCTTTTATGACACACATCGCGCCATTGGCATTCCCTCTCCGGAGGCTCGAAGAGAAGAAGTTCCCAGGAATGGCGATAACGTGCGTTAACCCTTTGAGTGCCCGAGGGGTACACAACGCATTCCTCTGCAATGCGTTGCGTACCCCTCTGGCACTCAAGGGGTTAAAGAAAATATTAAACTCTCTAGTGTAATAAACAGTCCAGTGTCTTGTTATTGTATGCAGGAGATATGTTAGTGTATAGGCACCACAGAATTGCACAGAAACTGAAGCGTTTATCACACTGGAGACGATATCTCCTCTTAATCATACTCTATTGCATAAGCCCACAGTCATCCAGCTAAAGAGAGGCAGGTAACATGAGAGTCTCCAGCTGTTGCTGGACTGCAAGTGATGCAGTGATGGGACTTGCAGTCTGGCAGCAGCTGGATGGCCTCATGTTGCCAACCTTTGATCTAAAGCAGTGGTGTCCAAGTCCAATCCTCTAGTGCAGTGTTTCTCAACTCCTGTCCTCAGGACCCACTAACAGGCCAGGACTTAGGGATTTATCTGCTAGAGCACAGGTGTGGTGATCAGAGGCTCATTCACACTAATTAACTCACCTGTGTTCTAACAAGAGAATCATGTGATCAGAGGCTCATTGACACTGATTAACTCACCTGTGTTCTAACAAGAGAATCATGTGATCAGAGGCTCATTCACATTGATTATCTCACCTGTGTTCTAACAAGAGAATCATGCCACCTACAGGCCAGGATGTAAGGATTTCCCTGGTTACACACAGGTGAGATAATCAGTGGATCATTCATTGTGACTGACTCACCTGTGTGTAATCAGGGAAATCCTCACATCCTGTCCTGTAGGTGGCGCTTGAGGACTGAACTTGGACAGACCTGATGCAAAGCATTAGGATTTCAACTTCTTGAACAAGTTCATTATTAACCCCTTAGTGACTCATGACAGGCCAGAACCAGCACTCCTGCTCCAGCACTTAAAGGGGATCTATCACCCATATACAAGTATGTGTTAAATGTTACGTTATGTAGCAACTAGGTGGATTTCTTTATGATTTATTTTTAACCCTATTTGACCGAAAATTAATGTTTAAAGAGAGCACTTCCACATAGGCCACGGTTACCAGCTCTGTACCACACAATCTGTCACTCAGCCTCTGCTCCCCTCCCTCTATCCAGCCTTTTCCAATGATGGAGGATTTCTGTCTGTAGGCTGGAGCGATCTCATTGGCTAGTTATCCATCTCTGCCAATCAGATCGCTCCAACCTACAGACAGAAATCCTCCGTCATTGGGGGAAGAGAGAGGGTAGCAGAGGCAGAGCGACAGACTGTTTTACAGAGCTGGTAACGGTGGTCTATGTTTAAGTGTACTCTTTAACCCTTTGAGTGCCATTCATAAAGGAATCCACCTAGTTGTTATATAACCTAACATTTAACACACACTTGTATGTGGGTGATAGATCCCCTTTGAAGACCGGTGGTGGTTCTGGCCCGTCACAGAATTCAGGAATGGCAATGTGGCTGCACGCCCCTCTGCTATCCCAGAATTCATTGAGAGGAAAAAAGTGGCGTGGTCTTTAACCCTTTGAGTTCCAGAGGGGTACGAAACGCATTGCGGAGCAATGCGTTGCGTACCCCTCTGGCATTCAAAGTGTTAAAGGCCGCCCACACTCCAGATTGGCCGATTGATAAGGGGTAAATTAGTAAATCCCTTCGTAAAACTCTTGGGAACACACGCAGAAAGAAAGAGGAAATATTCTGGAATACAGCAGCTGCCCCATAGGAAACACATTACAATTCATACATCGGAACTTCCCGGATCTGCCCTTGTGACCCTGTTCTTACCACTAAATAATGGGTGAGAGGGTGATTCTACAGGTGACTGAGATAACACCAGCACAGCCCACCCACTATCTAGCCTGTTCCACCCACTCCCTGCCTTCACCAACCAATGTATTTTAAGGGGTTAAAGGGACAGTAATGTTTCACAATAAAAGCAGCTCCAATTAATCTTCATAGTATTTGTGCCATGGAGAGTGTTATATCAATACTGTCAGAGTTGTAGTACAAGAGTCATTGAATGATAAAGTATCCCCCTCCTTCCCCTTTTACTGATGTAACACTGCTCACCTCAGAGCAGCAAGACTGTCCGGATGGATCGCAGAGAGGGACAATCTTCAGTGACCATAAGGAAAAACCAGTCAAGGGGGGTAGAGTTTTCCTTAACTAAAGACAAAGATGTCTTGACTAACGACAAAAATTCTCACATTCAGAACACATTCCCCACTTTTTTCTTAACGTACAAATTTTGTCTTTTGAAAGATTTTTTTGTCGTTAGTTATGAAAAATGTTCTTTTCCTCTGTACGACACTGGAGAATAGTTTAACCACACCCTTGCCATGCCCCTTTGCCCGTCAATTCTGGAGTTGTGTCATACACAACGGACATTACTAGTTTCTTGTCACATACTCTATAGAAAATATGTTATTCATGCATTCAATTACTTATTTTTGTCATTCATACAACAATTTTTTGTCGTTATCCCTTTGAATATAGGGCTCTATGAAGACTAATTGGAGCTGCTTTTTTTGTGAAACATTACTATCCATTTAAAAGTCCCTTTTAACTCCGTAAAACATGTCATATTACTCTCCCATGATGCATTTGATTTTTTCAGAATTCCTGCCCTTTAACTTGTGCATTACAGCCTTAAAAAAGTACCAGGCAGAGGTTTAATCAGAACATACTAATTACAGCAAGGCTTTTCATCATGCAGCTGCTCAAATTAAAATTTAAATCAGGGTTTAAACACTTGCAAAGAGAGGAAAATACAATTGTGTCTGATTGTGGGTGATTACTGTGGAGGAGAACGAAACTGCCAGTTAATGCAATGCGGCAAAAAGCAGAAAGCAGACACGAATGTCATACACAGTAGGGTGAATGGGTGTGCTGCATTTTAGTACATGCCAAACAGCCCACGCCAGCTTACCTAGGTTGCGCTGTGGTCCCCACTGCAAGTTGCATTGCAAGGTGAGCTGAGGTGTGTAATAAGGCCAGCCTATGTGGAGCATGTGAATGGCACTGCATAGTTCTCAAGTGTCCCTCTTTAGGAGGGACAGTCCCTCTTTGAGACCCAAATCCCTCTTTCCCACCCTGGTGTCCCTCTTTTTTGGAGATCACACTGTGTGGTGTGTATATAAGTGTATTACATTACTCCACAGCAATAAAACTCACATTAATGTTTGTTTAAACTTCAGTTTATGTGCTTTTACATTAGTCTGTGTAAATGAAATACTTAGATCTTACACAGTAACATAGTAAATTAGGTTGAATAAAGACACAAGTCCATCAAGTTCAACCTTCTCCTCATACCCCAGTAATTTTATAGCTTTCCTATTGCCAAATAAGTTAGTCTTTATCAGACCTTCCTGATCTGCCTACTAATAAACAGTATAACTCTGTATGTTCCCTTTGAAAGAAATGTATCTAATCTTCTCTTAAATGTATCCATTGTATCTGCCATAACCACCTCCTTGGGCAAAGAATTCCACAATTTAACAGACCTTACTGTAAAAAAAACCCTTCCTCTGCTGAAGTCTAAACCTCCTTTCCTCTAATTTCAAGGGGATCTTGCTCTATATCATTCATTCAGTTACATAAGGAGGTATCAGTATGTAATGAAATAACCTAAAAATCCTCGGTAATGCCTTAACCCTTTGAGTGCCAGAGTGGTACGGAATGGCACTCAAAGGGTTAACCACCAGCTCCACCTACTCAGATGCAAGAAGTGTCCCTCTTTGACCATTTGAAATGTTGGGAGGTATGGCATCGTATCCTCAAGGAACTTTGCTGTGAATGATCTGTGAGGCAGCTCATAGGCCGCTGTGCAGATCAGCTTCCTGCAATTTCCAACTGGAATTTTAGCATATCCATGCAGCAGCATGCTGCGTTCCTGTGTATTCTGTGAGGTGACAATTGCCTGTGCGAACAGCACCATAGCTCAGAGTTATTAACACTAAAATTGCTCATGTAAACATAGACTTCAGGTGCATTATGTACAGGGCCGGATTTCCCAATAGGCAGAGTGGGAAACTGCCTAGACCTCCAAATTTTGATGGGGGCCTTAGCTCTGATGACCACAACCAAGATCTGAATTGTGTTTGTGGCCACAGAATGCTCAGTGTCACTGCACCAGTTTTTATAATCCCCTTTACAGGTTATTATTAACCCCTTAAGGACCCTTGACGGCCCTGGCACATCAAGGATTGGCGTGCGCTAAGGACCCATGGCGTGCCAATACCATCATGGATTTCAGGGCTCCCCAACGCGGCTGCACGCTGTTCGGAGAGACCTGATTCGTATCCACAAATAAATAAAAAATGGTCCGTGGTCCTTAAGCGCCGCGGCCGGTCCTTAAGTGGTTAAGCCCCTTGGATGCTAGAGAGAGATCTCCGAAGCATCACAAAGCAGTCTGCTGGAGATCTTTCTAGCAGCCAACGAATTTAAGCTTTTCTTTTTTCTGCCCTTGCTTGTTATAGGCCCAGAGTACTTTCTGCACCAGGAAAATATGGATGGGACTGGGGGAGGGGCCTTTTGACAGATGGGGGTGTGACCATGGGTGGAGCTAAGGACAACGAGAGTGCCTTGCCTATGTGCTCCTGGGATGCAAATCCAGCCCTGATTACTGCACAGCAACAGCAACCTGTGGCTAAATTTGATTAAGCTATTAACCCATTAAGTGCCAGAGAAAGGAGCAATGAATTCCACTATAATATGTTGCTTGCTTCTCTAGCAGCTCTACCAAATGTCCCCATGGCAATTTATTTTGTATTGCCCTCTATGGGCATGATAGTAACAACTTCACCTCTTCATGACAGTTTTAACAGAAATAACTATTAAATGAAGCATCCCCAAGCAGGAAAAGCCATAAGGCAGGGAAGTGGCTCGGTTTCCAAGAGACCCGGGGCTTAGACCAATTGCTAAAGGGGAGATTTGCAACATTGTGTTCCCCAAGCTGGCAATAAGACCTTGGGGCTTATGCACTGAGGCGTGATAAAGAGGTGATAAAGAGGAGATCATTTCTCCAATGATATCACTTCTCCAGTTCCTATGTTATTCTATGGATCCCATACACTAAGGTGTGATAAAGAGGTGATAAATAGGAGATCATTTCCCCAGTGATATCACTTCTCCAGTTCCTATGTTATTCTATGGATCCCATACACTAAGGTGTGATAAAGAGGTGATAAAGAGGAGATCATTTCTCCAGTGATATCACTTCTCCATTTCCTACGTTATTCTATGGATCCCATACACTAAGGTGTGATAAAGAGGTGATAAAGAGGAGATCATTTCCCCAGTGATATCACTTCTCCAGTTCCTACGTTATTCTATAGAGCCTATGTACTAAGGTTTCTCCAGAGTTGGAGATCTTAGTGAATAGGCTCTATAGAATAACATAGGAACTGGAGAAGTGATATCAATGGAGACGTCATCACCTCTTTCTCATGCCTTAGTATACAGCCCCACCTTGTTCTTTAAAAGGGGATGTTTCACCCCTTCACAACTTTGCCTAAATTGTTTTGTTATATATTATAAATAATGAAAAGTGTAAACATTTTTTTTTTTTTTACATACTTGTTTGGAGAAACCTAAAGAATAAATGCAGCTCTGTACCTACTTCCGGCAGACTATGTTTAATGGATCTGTACAGCAGTCTGACGCTTCTATCCAGCCTCATCTGATGACGGAGGATTTCTGTCTGTAAGCTGGAGCGCTCTCATTGGCCAGAAATCGATCTCTATCAATGAGAGCGCTCCAGCTTACAGACAGAAACCTCCGTCATCAGAGGAGGCTGGATAGACGCATCAGACTGCGGTACAGATCCGTTAAACATAGTCTGCCCGGAAGTAGGTACAGAGCTGCATTTATTCTTTAACCCCTTAAGGACTGGCCGCGAGCACACGCGGCAGGCACTTAAGGACCACGGACCTTTTTTTTTTTTCTTTGTTTCCGGTTCTGGACTCCCCGAACGGCGTGCAGCTGCTGGGGGAGCCCGGAATTCCATGACGGTCATAGTACGTCATGGGTTGTTAAGTCAGATCTACCCATGATGTGCTATGACCGTCAGGGGTCGTTAAGGGGTTAAATTTCTCCAAACAAGCGTTTTTTTTGTTTTTTTTAAAGTTTGCACTTTTCATTATTTATAACTAGTTGAAGAGCCCGTTACACGGGCCACAGTGCCACTGCCACTCGGTCGAGGGGCGGTCATGCGCAGTAGAGACTGCCCGCGCCGCAGGTCATACAGAGCTGGACGCTCCGAAGGAGCGTCCAGCTCTGGATCAGCTGCGGCGCGGGCAGTCTCTACTGCGCATGACTGCAGCAGTCCCTACTGAGCATGACTGCAGCGTTACACACGTTTTAGCTAATTATTATATAGGATATATATAACGAAACAATTTAGAGAAAGTTGTGGAGGGGTGAAACATCCCCTTTAAGAATGAGATCTCAACTTTAGCCCCCTCAGTCATTATATAGCAAAGCTCCTGCATCCTAGTGATCATTATTATCAGAATCCCTGTATCTTTATCCTTTTCAGAGTTATTAGTAGAAATGTGTGAGGGTACTTGGGTGGAAGTGATTGTCTGATCTTTCAGAGTTTCACTGTTTTTTGAGATTGAGACATAATAGTGTTTAGAATAGGAAACCAGTTCCAATTTCTCTGCATCTTGTGTGCTAACAGTAGCGTTTAAGTAGACACAGATTAATTATTCTTACACTTAAGTCTGAGCAGCTTTCACCATCTTCATCTCCTTTGAACAAAATGTATCCATAAGCAGCCAAATATGCAAGATATATTAGATTATGGATAAAGCCATGGAAAATGTAGCTCTGTTTGAAAAGGGAAAGAGTGAAGAAGATTGAAAAGAGCTTAGAAAAACACTCCATCCCACCATGTTAAGTATTATCAGATAATGCAAGGTGAGAAAAAGAGGCTAATGTATTCAGACAGTGAAAATATTGAAAAGACATAAAACAGCAGTTCTCAACCTTTCTAGTGCCGCGACCCTTTGATAAAATTTCCCAAGTTGTGGCGACCCCTAACAGTAAAATTATTTTTGTTGCTCCTTCATCGCTGTAATTTTGCTACTGTTATGAATCGAAATATAAATATCTGATGGTTTTAGGCGACCCCTGGTAAATCGTCATTCGCCCCCCAAAGGGGTCCTGACCCACAGGTTGAGAACCACTGACATAAATGAAGAAAACTATGTCCATTGAAGTGAACATCCTTTGAGAAAAAAAAGAAAAGCATTAAAGAAAGTGCTGAGACATACTGCGTGATAAAGAAGCAAAAACAGAATTGTGAGTTACCTCTCCAAGCTGATGTGAACTAATCACTTATGGACAGTGGAATGGGTTGAGACTAGGGTGACCAGACCTCACCTTTAACCGGGGACACATATGAAAAATTCATACTGCAAGGCTACTTTGATTTCAGTGCAGTAGTGAAATATGTCTATTTCCTATGTGTCCCTGGTTAAAGGTGAGGTCTGGTGGTCAGCCTAGTTGAGACAGACAGTGGAAATGGAACGTAGGAATTGATTGGAGGCCCTGGAAAGCAAGTAACATTTTTTAATGAAAACCTATATATTATCAAGCTTTCTCTGCCGAGTAAAACAGGGAGGCTACCACTGCTAGCTATTCAAAGTTATAAACATTCAAACTGTCAGAAAGTGAGTAAACGTGTCATTACTTCCTGAAGGATCAGACTGACAGGAAGTGACTTAGCAGTTTGGATCCCATTATAAAGGTCACCTCTGCGGTAGAACGCAACAGAATAATTAATTTAAATCTGACCATTAGAGGGCACTGTTAAATGAAAAAACAGTCAACCAGTAATAACTCTGTAAGATGCGTTTCCAAAGAGCAGGCGTACCCTTGTTTTACTCATCAATTATTTCTTAAATGATTCAATTACAGGACATCTAGCGAGGGCGCTGCACGTATACTTAACCAAATTTAATGGACCCACTGAAAACTGGAAAAAAAGAGTAATGATATCAAAGATAAGCCGCACATTTTTAGGGGTGTGCATCACAGTGTTTTGAAATGTGTTACACACCCCTCTGGACTTTAAAGGGTTAATGTTTGTTAGGCCACTTAAGCGAGATAGAGTTACCCAGTGCTAAAACTCATTCACCCTTTGAGCGCCATTGGGGTGAGCAATAAATTGCTCATCTACCTGTCGCTCAAAGGATTAAACCTTTGATCGCCGATGGAGTGACCTACGCATTGTTTTGGAGTTTTTTCCAGCTACGATACACTTCCCCTTTAAGTTTATCTGCCCTACTTAGATTAAACCTACAAAGCGTAATCACTTGCCTTCAACGTTCGTCATGTAAATTCAATGAGACAGGTCTCACACACCGATTAAACACTGACGAACTGGAACAATTATATAGCAAACCAGCTGCCCCATTGGAGACAAATGAGGTCCTTTTGGTTTAAATGTTGCTTTTAAAGGGACAATAATATCCCATAAAACATTTTATAGTTTTATAGAGCCTTAGAAAATAAGGCGAATGGTGCAAACCCTATCTCTCAGACTGCTTTGGTTTGAGAGATATTGGGATTCAAAGTTCCCCCCTCCCTCCCCTTCTCCTGATGTCAGCTATAAAGCTGACAGCAGGAGATTCGTGTCGTACGACTCGAGGAGGCTCTGCAGCAGAGCCGAGATTGCGTTATCTATAAAGAATTCATTAATTGGAAAGATCTACAAAGTGTGCCTGGTTTTCAAGCACACTTTGTAGACATTTACAATGAATTAATTCTTTACACGTAACGCGATCTCTGCTCTTCTGCAGAGCCGCCTGCTGGTCTCTGTACCAGAATCTCCTGCTGTCAGCTAGACGATGACGTCAGGAGAAGGAGAGAGAGGAGAACTTTCAATGTCTATATCTCTCAAACCATAGCGGTCTGAGAGATAGGGTTTGCATCATACTGCTTATTTTCTAAGGCTCTATAAAACTATAAAACGTTTTTATGGGACATTACAGTCCCTTTAACCATTTGAGCCCCTTCCAGCACTCAAAGGGTTAACCTAATGCTAGGGAGGACTCCACAATATTGAGTAGCAAAGCACTGGGGACATCTCTAGAATTCTAGGGGTTAAAATACCTATTAAAGTAAATAAATATATTGGATAGTCTCCGCTGCATACAGAAAAAATTAGCTGTGTCTAGAAAGGTAAATTATAACTTCTCTTTGTTATAAATCTATTCCGATTCCTTTTCAATGTGACATTTATAGGCCATGTTTTGGATAAAACCTGAAAGCGGAACTTTCACCTATTAATAAGTCGAGATGCAATCATTACGCATATGATGACTAGCTTGAGAATACATGTCTTACCTATCACAAGTGGCAGATTCTAAATAAGTCTTTACCTTTGGAGACTGGAAGCCAGGTAACATAGCAAACATCTTGTCTGCGCACATGCCCATCGGTCCCGGTCTCCTGTAAAGCATTGCAGCGTGCCAGAAGGTAACCGGAAGGGACTGACGACGCAGGCGCTCAAACTACACGAACCTGCCTGTCAGTCTCCAAAGGTAAAGATTTCTTTAGAATCTGACACTTTTTATAGGTAAGACATGTATTTTCAAGCTAGTCTCCATATGCTTAATGATTGAATGGAGACTTATTAATAGGTGAAAGTTCCACTTTAATAAAAATCGATTTAATTCAACAGACATTTTTTATTTGTTCCCGTATAGTACAACTGGTTAGTGCCAGAATCAATCCCGTTAACCAGCCTCACTATGAAGACACGCCCAGAAAGTTGTAGTGTGGGAAATTAGCGTGCACGTTACATATTATTACAGTTCCTATACGTTTACATTTTTATGTTAAACCTATGTTCTATTCTAGATACTTTTGGGGGATCTGCACTGGGCCTGGCTACTTATTAGGCTAATTGGGCAACTGTGTAGAACTGAAAAGTTTGAAGGGTGGCTCACTTATTTTAGCCACTCCCATACTCTGAATCGTGGGTCTGACCAACGCAAACACAATGCTCATGGACCGGGCACCCTTTTCTGGTTTATGAGGACTGGATAATTTACCAGTTTATATACCCATCTACTGGCTGTTATTTAACACCTTGAATGTTAGTGATGTCTGCAACATATTGATAAGTACTATAAAATCTTAGGTATAATACATACACACACACACACACACAGTGCACACACACACACACACACACACTGCACACAGGCAGTGGTGAAGCTGTTCTATGTAGATCTGTAGTCAGTGACTCATTGGTCCCATAGAATTCAATAGAATACTCATTGTAGGTGAACTTTATGGACAAAGGTGACACGTAATTTAAACGAAGTACAATTTGAACACTCACCTTCTCACACCCATACCTGTCTACTCTCACTCACAGTTCCCTGTCAGACCCCTGTCACTCTTCCATGTCCCAGCCCCCTATTATTTACCTGTGCTTAGACACCCTCCCACTCACAGCCCACCTTTCACTCTCCTAGGTACTGTCCCCTCTTGATTCCACCTATCTATTGCCCTCTACCGATCAGTGACACAAATTGCTGGTGCTTCATTCATCTCTAAGGGAAGTGTTAATAAATAAATCAATAAATAATCAAGGATGGGATCAAATGATTTGTATTTTACCCCTACCTTTTTGTTTGGGGGTTGGAGAGGCCTAAATTATTTAAAAACAGGGTATAAAGACCTTTTTCACCTCCTAAAAAGTCCAAAGGTGGAGTCAAGGGGCTGTGAGGTCAACCCAACTCACCAACCTTTATGTTTTGTAGTGAAAAAGCATTGTGTATGCCAGCGTAGTGAATTTTTGGGGGACTAAAACTCCTATCATCACCCAACTAGCCAATGGGCACTGTCATTTCCAACAGTTGAAGTCCCAACAATTGGGCATCCCTGGTGTAAACGTCATATAAAATATTAAAAAACAGAAATAAATATTTTATTTTTAAAAATGTATGATTATGGAGGTTCAGAGGCAATTGTTTCTGACCTTCACCACAAAAACAAGCAGGGCATCTAAAATTAAGTTCCTAAGCTGCTGCTAAAGAATGTGACCCAAAAAACTAAATCCACCCTACAACCTTCTCGACTGTCTTATAGCATTTGATGGCATCTCACCTCAGTTAACCAGAAGTCTCAGGGTTTTTCTGTTTAATCTCCAGGACCTCAGTGACTAGGGTTAGGCTTTGACATCTGTGCGTCGGTACATTTCCACTGGAGCAGTGATGGCTTGACCTGGCCGAAATGAATTCTGGGAATTCAGGAAGCAGCAATGCTGAAGATATTAAAGCAGAACTACCACCCATGAATAAATCTGGCCCAAATAAATACCCATCTGGCGGCTAGCTGCTCAATAGCGCTAGTTGCCAGAAATATTACCTGGTGTTTGAGAATTGTATGCTGTTCCCAGACTGACAGGCAGGAAACAGCGCAGACATCTTTCCATAGTGATGTCTGCAACCCTGCGCTGTCAGTCCCAGTCTGCTCTAGGAGGTGTTGCTAGGAGACGTTCGGCTCCAAAAGGGACTTACAGCGCAACCGTCACTATGGAAAGATGTCTGCGCTGTTTCCTGCCTGTCAGTCCGTGACAGCGTACATTTCTCAAATGCCAGGTAATATTTCTGGCGACTAGTGCCACTGAGCAGCTAGTCACCAGATGGGTATTTATTTGGGCCAAATTTATTCATGGGTGGTAATTCTGCTTTAAGAATTATTATTGCATTTCTTATGGCTTAGAAGTAGGTTCCTGCAAACAAATTCTATACTTTTGTATCTCTATAGAATTCACATTACGACAAGGCCCAAATCACACTTTAGCCAATCAGATTGCAGTAAAAGCCATACTGAAATGTCTGCAAAAAAAATGCATAACCTCAATGTCATTCAAAAGGTTTACTAGTTCACTCTGTCAAGTTAGGACGTCTGGAATGTGTTCACGTACACAAGTGCATGTGTGTATGGATGTGCGTATATGCGTGTGTTTATGTGTGTTTGTGTATATGCTTTTGTGTGTATATTGACTCAAAATCAATTCCATCGGAAAAAGAATATCCGACAGTGATCTGCAAGATGAATAGTGATCATTTTGATTCTACTCACTTATAAGGACAATCAACCTTATAAATAATTTCTCATTTGTTTTACGTTATTGCTTATCTCTGACCACTGAAACTTCGTTCTTTCCTATATATGATAATTGGCACAGATACAGGAAAACAGTTCAGAAGCTGACATCATCTTAATGCTGTTAATTACTTAATTCAGTTAATTTCGCATTATGAGAAGCAAAACAAATCCACCTGTTTTCTAATATGATCTCCCATTACTTTTGATAGCAACAGTGGAAAATGCTCCAATCTACCATAATCCTTATACAGGATAAGGCCGTAAATAACTCTGGTGTTAATCCTTCATTTCCAAATCGATCAGTAAAGCAGCACAGTGAAGGGCTATGAGCCATCGCTTCCCAGATATTCGGCTTCCCAGATTTAAAGGGTTAAGTACCAGAGAGGTTCTCAGCGAATTGCAAAGCAACGCATTGCGTACCCCTCTGGCGTTCAAAGGATTAAAGCAACAGTAAAAGGGCTTTTTATCTAAGTAAACGAAGAGAGCTCCATCGCTGGAGATTTTTTATATAAAAGTTATTACAGCCTAACGATATTTATTTATTTAATAATGAATACTTGTTCATTGAAAACGTTTCTTCACGCAGCAGCAATTTTGTTTTCTGGCCACCAGGTGGTGCTACTCCTAACACTTACTATGGACAGCCATATTCGATTGCTCCAGCTCTTCGAATTAAAAAAAAAATTCCTTTTGGACAAAAAGATAGAGTTGTTTTCAACAGTTTGACCGAAAATATACGTATAACGTTTGACAGTAAAATCTCCCAGTGGTGAGATTACCCTTGTTTTACCCAACAGAAAAGCGTATCCCTCTGGCACTCAAAGGGTTAACATTACCCGGACCTTGGCCCGTGCACACGGGCCTTTACACTAGTATTAAAGGGATAGTAATACTTAAAATTTAAAAAAATATATGTCGTAGGGTTTATCCCCCTGAGTAAAACAAGGGTGCTCCCACTGCTGAAAGATATTTTATTAAAAAATTATAACAGCTCACACTTTTTTAGGTGCAATATCACAGTGGACTGAAAATTTACAGTGGCGCTGTTGCAACACCATCCTATGGACAGCTCTAGTCCATAGACCATAAATCTCCATACAATGGTGTAGCAACAGCGTCACTGTACATCTGCATCTAAAAAATTCAAGTTTGAGCTGTTATAATTTTTTAATAAAATATCTCTCAGCAGTGGGAGGACCCTTGTTTTACTCAGGGGGATAAACCCTACAACAAATATTTTTTTACATCTTAAGTATTACTATCCCTTTAAATAAAAAAATAAAAGTGCACTACTCTCTTAAAACATCTGTCTCAGTTTTAGCTTTTGTCTTTCCAGCACTGATATCATTATGGGCAGGCTCCGTGGGGGTTATGCATTAAAGCGTGATAAAGAGGTGATAAAGAGGAGATAACTTCTCCAGTGATATATCACTGTTCCTATGTTATTCTATGGAGCCAATGCATTAAGATTTCTAAAGCTTTGGAGATCTTAGTGCATTGATACTCTCTGTCACTCATAGGGTTAACATGCTACAATTTAGAGATCTCACTGCCTAAACACAAATTGGGAAGGAGGAGAAGTGGGCAGGGAGGGACAGATTGGGAAGAAGTAGAAGTGGGCGGGGAGTGGGAGGAACAGATTGGAAAGGAGAAGAAGTAGGTGGGGAGTGGGAGGAACAGATTGGAAAGGAGAAGAAGTGGGCGGGGAGTGGGAGGAACAGATTGGGAAGGAGGAGAAGTGGGCGGGGAGTGGGAGGAACAGATTGGGAAGGAGGAGAAGTGGGCGGGGATGGACAGAATGGGAAGGAGAAGAAGTGGGCAGGGAGTGGGAGGAACAGATTTGGAAGGAGGAGAAGTGGGCGGGGATGGACAGAATGGGAAGGAGTAGAAGTGGGCAGGGAGTGGGAGGAACAGAATGGGAAGGAGTAGAAGTGGGCAGGGAGTGGGAGACCCAGTACTTAGCAGCAGAATCCACTTATGGTACCCAGGTACGCACATAAGTAACTGCATGCTGCATGGCTGCAGTGATTATTAATGCCCTGCAATTGTTCCCATGTAGCAATGTCGCACGCGTTTCACATATGCTTCTCTTTTTAACATAATGGGTGTCAGAGGGGAGTCCAATGCTTTGGAATGCAACCCATCCCTACGTGTCTTCTCTACCCCAATCATTTTACTTACAAGTATCTGTCTGTGTCCCTGTGTGAGGCTGTCGCTGAGGCCCAGTGCATTATGGGGATTTGATGCCAGTCTTCTCTAGGAGTATTTTGAAGGGATCAGAACTCTCAGATCGGCTTATAACCCCCACACACTGACAGCTGACTGAAATCCAAACCACATAATGCTCTACACCTCTGTGACAGCCTCTAGCACTCTGCTCCTGGTCATGGAAAGGAAAGAGATGTATGGCAGCCGAATTAGCAAATCTTAAAGGGATAGTAATGTTTCATAATAAAAGCAGCTCTAATTAATCATCATAGTATTTGGACTTTGGAGAGTGTTTTTTCAATTCTGTCAGAGTTGTAGTTCCAGAGTAATTCAATGATAAAGTATCCCCCTCCCGCCCCTTTTACTGATGTAGCACTGCTCAGCCAGAGCAGAAGGGAGGTAACATAGTAACATAGTAATTTAGGTTGAAAAAAGACTTGCGTCCATCTAGTTCAACCTTTTCCTATTCCTGTTTACCGTCTTTGATCCAAAAGAAGGCAAAAAAACCCCTTAATTAGTAATTTAAAATTCTGCCTTGAATGGGGGGGAAAAAAATTCCTTCTTGATTCCAAATGGCAATCAGATTCCTCCCTGGATCAACAAGCCCTATCTAAATATTCATCCCAATACTAACGTACATAGCCCTCTATGTTATGCTCTTTTAAATAAGTATCCAGACCCCTTTTAAAGGCATCTAATGTATTTGATAGCACCACCTCCTCAGGCAGTGAATTCCATACCTTTATTGTCCTTACTGTAAAGAAACCCTTCCGCTGTTGTAGATTAAATCTCCTTTCCTCAAGTCTAAGCGGGTGGCCCCTTGTCCTGTGTACTGTTCTGTTAATGAACAGGTCTTTGGAGAGCCCTTTGTATGGGCCCTGAACATATTTATATAGTGTTATCATATCCCCTCTAAGACGCCGTTTCTCTAGTGTGTAACACATGTGCCCAGGTAGATTGCAGAGAGGGACAATCTTCAATTAAGATAAGGGAAAAAGCTGAAAAACTTGTCAAGGGGGGCAGTGCTTTCATTGTTCTCATAGGAAGAAGATTGTCCCCTTCTGTTATCTGTCTGGTCTATGGACTGGATTCCACATCTGAGCAGAGATGGCTTACACTAGGTAAAAGGGACGGGAGGGGAAACTTTGCTTGTGAATATCTCTCAAACCATAAAGGTTTGAGAGATAAGACATATCGTTCTTCATGTTTTTTTAATGCCTACAAAATAAAATAAAGATAAAATGAAGTATTATTATCCCTTTAAAGGGATAGTAGTACTTGCAAATGACTAATCCCCATATTGTAGCTTTGTTAAAAGAAACTTATTGCCCCCAGTGTCATCTCTCAAACCCTTATGGTTTGAGAGATGATAGCACTCAAAGTTCCGCCCTCCCTCCCCCTTCCCTGACTGAACGCTGAGAGGACTACAGTCTGAATTCGGAGCTCCCAGCTCCGTGATCAGCCGCGACACGGGCAGTCTGTAGTGCACATGACTGCAGTGCGCTCAGCCATCTGCACTGCGCATGACAGCTTCTGACAAACATACATTAGTGAATTATTATATAGGAAGTGATTCTCATGGAAGAAATCCAACGTAATTCACTCTCACTGCATTCAAAATAGCCCAACATTAACATGTAACACTTCCCCAAATTCCTATTGATTTAAATTGCAATTTTATTTCCTCAAATCCTAGAAACACCTCCAACGCATATAAAGTAATGTGCTGGGGGCCTCTATGATTACATAGGTTTAATCCTTTGAATGCCAGAGTGGTATGCAACATATTGCATTGCGCACATTTCTGACTTCCAAAGGGTTCAACTAAAAACATAACTGTAAATGTCCAATGTATATTCAGCGACTGGAAACCACAGATGTAAAGTGGAGAAAGAACAGTCTCAGACACAAACAATCAAGGGTTAAAATCACCAACCTAGCAGACAAGGACATCCCTTGATAACAGTATTTATTAAACCATCTATATGTAACTGTAAGTGAACGAGAATTTTAATTCATTCATGATGTATCTGGTCCATAGGGTGATTTTTGGGTGGGTCACCCCTTATTTCTCCTTTGACCCTTTGTGTGCCAGTGGGGTGCCGCAAAGTGTCACCTACCCCCTCTGCCATTCGAAGGGTTAATCTCTATCTACCCTCCATCGTTCAACGGGTTGAAAGCCCCATTTAAATGAATGAAAATTTGCTGAAGTTTTATTTGTTCCCTGTAGAGCAACATCCGCTTAATGTGAAAAGTGCTGTAGCATACCTCCCAAGTGTCCCTCTTTAGGAGGGACAGTCCCTCTTTTAGACCCAAATCCCTCTTTCCCACCCTGATGTCCCTCTTTTTAGGAGATCAGACTGTGTGATTTGTATAAAAGTGGATCACATTGCTCTACAGCAATAAAACTCACATTACTGTTTTTATAAATGTCAGTATATGTGTTTATAAATTAGTCTGTGTAAATAAAATACTTTGATTTTGTTATAAGTCATTTATTATGTCATACAAGGCGGTGTCAGTAGGTCAGGAAATAAACTACAAATTCTCGGTAATGCCCCGGCCACCAGCCACACCTCCAGCAACACCCCCTAAAGCACAAGTGTCCCTCTTTGGCAATTTGAAATGTTGGGAGGTATACTGTAGTCTGCAACAGCAAAAAAGCCAAAGGCAACCTACGCTTGTCTCACCCCATCAACCTCAGTGAGTGCTGCCTGCATTCAAGGGCATGTTCCTTTTAATTCCACGATGCAGTCTACTAGACCCTATAAGATCTATCTCCTGTAATAAACAAACATAGAGTTCTCACATAGGCCACAGATGATCAAAGAAAGTCACCTGCTCGCCAGAATGAGTCCACTCGCCCCCTGCTGGACAACTAACAGAAACATCACATGAAGACAAGAAAGGACACTTGTATCTAAAACCTTTGTGAATTTTATTTATTTATAATATATTTGTTAACATATTGCTACCATTTTGCTGTTAAACATTTTGGAGATTTGGGCAGCCCGGCTGCCTGCTGAAATATTATTATTATTATTATTATTATTGTACAGTTTTAACCCTTCGAGTGTCAGAGATGTATCTAATAGTGCCTTGTATACCTTTCTGGCGCTCAAAGGGTTATTCAGTGATATTCAGATGCTGGGGGGAAAAAAATGTCAGCGACCACAACGTCAGGCTTCTTAACTCTTTGAGTGCCAGAGTGGTACGCAACGTGATGCGTTGCGTACCACTCTGGCACTCGAAGGGTTAACAGTGCATAATATGAGCAGTCACAGCATAACGTCAATCTGAATCTTCGTCACCGAACATACATAAATACGTTATTGCTTCTGCTGAGTGAAAGGCATAGGTTTATCCTTTCACTCAGCAAACACAGGTTTCCCCTGCAAATAAATACATGCGGAATATGCAAAACAGAAAAAAAAAGGGGAGGGACGAGAGAAAGTGGGTGGGGATATAGCGTAACATATAAGAGGCATGGTCAGTTTTATGCAGGTGACACTGAAGAGTTGGAGACAGACGAAACCTCTGTTCGGGAAGTAGAAGACACTTCTGATCCATCATCAACTTTTTTGCCAAACAGTTGATAAATACAGTTCCGAAACTAAAAAGAGAGAGAGAGAGCGGAAATAATCAGAACGTGAGAAATAAATTTGCGGTAAAAGCAGAATTTGGCTGCCTTGAGACAGGGCTGTATTTCCTAATAGACAAAATAGGCAACTGCCCAGAACTCCAGATTTTGAAGGGCGGTGCCTCAGCTTGTCTGGCCACACCCACATTCTGAATTGTGGGTTTGGCCACAGCAGTATCAATGTCCCTGCACCAGTTTTATATAATTTTACAAGCTATTGTTTAAAGGGATAGTATTGCCTGAAAATAATGTTATTTTATATTGTAGCCCTTAAAAAAAAACATTAAAAATAATATAAGTCTTATCTCCCAAACCTTTATGGTTTGGGAGATATTAGCAAGTAAAGTTAAGTTCCCTTTTCCTGGCTGTTTTAGCAAAGTCTGCCATCTAGTGAACAGATTTGGAATCCGGTCCACAGATCAGCGGGCAGCTCTTTAGCAGTTCTGAGATCTTTCAGAAGAACTACTTCATTGGAACTGTCTACAAAGTGTGCCTGGTTTGCAAGCACACATTGTAGACCATTCCAATGAAGAAATTCTTTTTAAAGATCATGATCTCAGCACTGCTAAAGATCCACGGCCGGTTCCGGGACCGGATTCCCAATCTGAAGGCTTGAGCAGTGATGTCACTCCAGGGGAAACTTTACTTGCTAATATCCCCCAAACCATAAGAGAGAGATAAGACATATCATTTTTAATGTTTTTTTAAGGGCTACAATATAAAATAAAATTATTTTCAGGCAATACTATCCCGTTCACCCATTGGATGCTATAGTGATCTCAGGAGGCAAATATAGTTGTTGATACCTTTATGGGCTAACTAAGCAGATTTAGGATGCAAGCTTTCAAGACCTAAGGTCTCTTCCTCAGGCGTGTTATACAGATAAATATGAAATATCTGATTTCTATTCTAAACAATGCAATGTGTACTTGTATATAAGAGATGTTTTCATATTTATCTGTGTAACATGCCTGATGAAGAGACCTAAGAGGTATTGAAAGCTTGCATCCTAATTCTGCTTGGTTAGCCAATAAAGGTATCAACTTGACTATACTTGTCCCCTGTATTTCTACGGCTAACACGGTACCAACTCTCATCTGTTACAGAGATCTTAAACACACTGGGGGTTATGTACTAATAAAGAGGTGATAAAGTGGAGATGACTTCTCCAGTGATATCACTTGTCCAGTTCCTGTGTTACTCTATAGAGCCTATGCACTAAAATATCTCCAAAGCTGGAGAAAACTCAGCGCATTGGCTCCATAGAATAACATAGGAACTGTAGAAGGGATATCACTGGAGATTTCACCTCCCCTTTATCACCTCTTTATCTGTCTTAGTGCATCTCCCCCATTGTGGAGCATATTGTTGGAGATCTCTCTAGCATTTTGTTGTTTGTTCTAGTATTTTATAGTCCAAGGGTACTATTTTCTGTGCTAGGAAACAGTGGGACTGGGGGCCATGTGAGGATTGGGGGTGTGACCATAGGCGGAGCTAAGAGCACCTAGAATTGCCTTGTCTAGGAGCGCATGGGAAGTTAATCCGGCCCTGCTTAGGAGGCATCAGAACAGATGAAAATGCAATAATTTTGCAGCCAAACAATGGGCTGGATTCTATTCCACTGACATATACACACCTATTGAAAGTGACAATCAACCTCCTTTTGGACTCAACCCTTTGAGTGCCAGAGGGGTACGCAAAGCACCTCTGGCACTCAAAGGGCTAACATATTCTGCACGTGTATATTAAGTACAGTTAAATCGTCTCTCTTTTTTATTTTTTTTTTCTTCGCCTTTTTTTTTTTTTTTTTTTTTAAACACTTATACGTCCTTAGCAGTGAGCTCCCTGAATTTCTGTTTACAGGGAACGTTCCATCAGGGACTGTGAAAGAAGGGGGTAGTAATACAGTGTAACACAATCCCTACACATTCCAGTCTATTAAATACAGCAAACAAAGCACTCCAGGCTGCCAGGATAGTGAGGCAGTTGTATCAAAAAGAAATGGAAAAGCAATGTACTGGAGACCTTCCTAGCACTGAAGGGGTTAAAATCCCCATTTAACTAAATGGGAATTTTGATTTCTCCGCTGTGGTGCGTTTGCTTTGCCCACAATTACTCCATTTATGTATAGTACATCGGTTTTCAGATTTTATTTTTGGGTCTCCAAGGACAGAGGCTGATTATCTAGCCTGGGGAGTTCAGATGTAATCCCACCTACTTTCCAGTGCGTTTAGCCCACGGCTGCCTCATTCCACCCACTTTCCCACTCATTCCATAGCACACCCCTCCTTTCAATCAAGCAGCCACACCCACCACATTAAGCCCCACCCACAATATGAAATGAAATGCGTCGTTTGTATACACCCATACTCAGCACTACAGTGTTTTACTGGGGACTTGGGACAAGAAGGTCCAAAAGATTGTATATCAGGCCCAAAATGTCACGTTTTATTATCCAATCCCATGCCCACCTGTCTGTTCATGAAGACGTAGATAATTGGGTTGTAAATGGTGGCACTCTTGGCAAAGTAAGCAGGCAATGAGGCAAGCAGAGGGTGGAAGCTGTAGCCTGGATTGAATGCAGCAAAGCAAGCGAAGAAAGTGTATGGTCCCCAACAGAATATGTAAGCGACAATCATCACCACAACCATTCTAGAAACTTCTCTTTCGGCTTTCTGAGTGGATTCTGATTCTTTTTGCGTCTGAGCAACCTGAAAGATTAGAGAATGTCACAAAGGGTTAGCGCAACACGTCATGGTTAGGTAGTTTGGCGTTGTGACAGATAGAAATAGACCAACATACCTTAGAACTCATCGGACTGGCCCCGGAGACTCCGGATTTCATAGTGCATTACCAGGTCTCTGGGGCACGGGCTGGTTCTACGGATGTGGGGAGTTTCCTTTAAAACTCAGCCACTGCCCCTTCCCACCATGTTCCTCCCACTTTTCTTCCATCCCCACCCAGTTCCTCCCACTTCCTGCCCACTTTTGTGATGCCCCAGAAAGCCACGCCCTCACTCACAGGTAAACCCCACCCCCTTTTGTGTGTCACTGATACCCTCTAGTGACGCCAGAGGAGTCCCCTGCAGGGACCACAGAACACATACTCAGATAGACCATCATACATGGGAACTCCTCAGATCTGACTCAGAGACCCTGTTTTTTGGGAGGACTCAGTGAGAGCCCTTCAATCCCACCTACTTAATTGCATGTTCTGGTCACTCTTTGCCCATTTTAAGTGTAAACATCCTCCATTCTCCCAAACCCAACCACTCCAATACAGATTTGGCCACTGTGTGATGTGAATTGCATCATTCGAACACTCTCACCCCCCCAAACCTTAGTGGACCTCCGGTGAATAAGAAAGTTCCAGTTATGTAGACCATATATTCAAAAATGGCTGTCCTGGACGCTCTAGGTTTTAGATTCACTAAGGAGTGATAAAGTGGAGATAACTTCTCCAGTGATATGACATCTCCAGTTCCTATGTTATTCTATAGAGCCAATGCACTAAGATCTCCAAAGCTGAAGAAATCTTAGTGTATGGGATTCATAGAATAACACAGGAACTGGAGAAGTGATATCACTGGAGAAGTTATCACCTCTTTATCACCTCTTTATCACACCTTAGTGTATGGGATCCATAGAATAACATAGGAACTGGAGAAGTGATATCACTGGAGAAGTTATCTCCTCTTTATCACCTCTTTATCACTCCTTAGTGCATGGGATCCATATAATAACATAGGAACTGGAGAAGTGATATCACTGGAGAAGTTATCACCTCTTTATCTCCTCTTTATCACACCTTAGTGCATGGGATCCATAGAATAACATAGGAACTGGAGAAGTGATGTCACTGGAGAAGTTATCTCCTCTTTATCACCTCTTTATCACTCCTTAGTGTATGGGATCCATAGAATAACATAGGAACTGGAGAAGTGATATCACTGGAGAAGTTATCTCCTCTTTATCTCCTCTTTATCACACCTTAGTGCATGAGATCCATAGAATAACATAGGAACTGGAGAAGTGATATCACTGGAGAAGTTATCTCCTCTTTATCACCTCTTTATCACACCTTAGTGTATGGGATCCATAGAATAACATAGGAACTGGAGAAGTGATATCACTGGAGAAGTCATCTCCTCTTTATCACCTCTTTATCACACCTTAGTGTATGGGATCCATAGAATAACATAGGAACCGGAGAAGTGATATCACTGGAGAAGTCGTCTCCTCTTTATCACCGCTTAGTGAATCTCCCCCTAGAAGGCATATTCAGCACAGCTTTATGACAGATAGAATGATTGTTGGAAAATATGGAGGATATATATACTTGGAACTATGTCCTACATGTATAAAAGTGTAGTGGTGAAATTGTAGAGTTAAAGTGGCACTAAAACCTTATTTCAAAAATAGTTATCTTGTAGAGCTTGTTCATCTGGGGTATGCAAGGTTATTTCAAGCGGTGGGAGATGTGTCAGTCAAAAGATATTACAGAAAAAACATACATTTGTTTCGATAGTTCAAGTTAAATACGTGCTTTGCAGCCAGGGGGCGATGTTGCTTTTACTACCTGGGAACAGCTGCATGTCATAGACACAAGCCTTCCACAGATGGATGTGGCAACAGTTCCAACTAACAGACAAACATCTTCAACACAAGCAATCAGAAAGTTATCACTGATGCATTTTGAAAACAGCTTTTCCCAGAACTGGGAGTACCCTTATTTTACTGAACAGGAAAAGCCGTACAACATATATTTTGCATAATTAGGGTTTACTGCCTTTTTAACTCGTCACTTCAATTCCCCTTTCCAGTTGTTAGAGGATCTTCTGCACCGCTTGTGTGTGTTTTCTGTCCAAGACATGGATGCTTTACTTGCATCGCTGATGCAATCCTCTTCACGTCAGTACTGATACTAATATGGGTATTTGATCCAAACCTTACCAATTACTAGGAAATATGAGAAAGATGTGACTCTGGTATGAGGTGTATGGCTTTGTGGGTACATAGTGAGGTGCAATAGCTTGTTGATCCAATAAAGGTATAAATTCTGCTTGTCCCATCTCCCTGTTTCCATAATGAAGCAGGGAGATGTCCAACCTACCTTTCTCCAGACTGTAAGCTCTCACGAGCAGAGCCCTCTCATCCTTCTGTTCTCCACATCTGACTTGTACTATTTAAAGCCGAACTACCACCCCTTCTAAACTTGCCTCCAAATAATTACCCATCTAGTGACTAGCTGCTCAATAGTGCTAGCCACCAGAATTATTACCATGTTATTGAGAATTCCTACTGCTCCCGGGACTGACAGACAGGAAACACCGCAGACATAGTGACGTCTGCGCGCATGCGCTGTCAGTCCCAGTCTGCTCTAGGAGGCGTTGCTAGGTACCAGAAGGTACCGTCAGGGACTGACAGCGCAGGCGTCACTATGCAAAGATGTCTGCTCTGTTTCCTGGCTGTCAGTCCCGGGAACAGTAGGAATTCTCTATAACATGGTAATAATTCTGGAGACTAATGCTATTGAGCAGCTAGTCGCCAGATGGGTAATTATTTGGGGGCAAGTTTAGAAGGGGTGGTAGTTCCGCTTTAATATCTCTGAATTTCTATTCCCTATTGTGCAGCGCTGCAGAATAAGTTGGCGCTATATATATATCCCTTTGAGTGCCAGAAGAGTCCCTCTGGCATTCAAAGGGATATAAATAAATTATAATAATGACAAAAGTTGTAAGTGTGCATTGAGTACAGCTCACCTGTCGAATGGTCCACCACACATGAATATAACACAGGACAATAATGGCCAGTGGAATAATACAGCAGGTAATCATGAGCCACCACATGTAAGACTGGACTCCTGGGTCAGTGTTTCCACTGAAGACATCTGGACCACATGACGTTTTCAAGCCGTGAGGCCAGAACCTACAGGTAGAGAATAATACAGGAGTCAGTGAGGTTACGATCTAATCCAAGGGGATCTCTAATGCTGATAGAACTTTGAGATTTCCGATGCAGAGACAATAACCTTCGTTCCTTTCAGTCCTATATGATAATTCGATAGGATGTTTGTCATGATGCAGTCATGCACAGTACAATTAGAAAGAAGCAATGGCACTGCTACTAAAGAATTTCCATATGGGTGCGATGTTTCAAAAAAACAATCACTCACCGCCTGCTGGCCCCTTCTTCATGGTGCTGGTTCGAGGGATCCCTTTCCCCCACAATGTCCAAGCAAACAAATGAGAACCGCACTCCAAACGTAGTAGATAAAACCAGTACAAATCTTTATTGCAGGATATCAGGACACAGACGTTACACATACCGAAATAGTCTCACTCGTTTCGCACCTGGGTGCTTAATCATAGACTAAAGGAACTCATTCCAAACCTTTAAAGTGAGGGGTGACACCTCATCGTTAGATTAACCAATGATATACCGAAAATAGCTATTACATCCCAACAAGGAAAAATATTAACCCATTGATATATCCAAAAAAATCCGGCATACACCTCAAATCAAAGGGAACAACGGGAAGGTTTGGAATGATGGGAGTTCCTTTAGTCTATGATTAAGCACCCAGGTGCGAAACGCGTGAGACTATTTCGGTATGTGTAACGTCTGTGTCCTGATATCCTGCAATAAAGACTTGTACTGGTTTTATCTACTACGTTTGGAGTGCGGTTCTCATTTGTTTGCTTGGTTATGCACAGTACAGACTGCCCACGTTCAGGCAGTCTCTACTACGCGTGACTGCATCGCATGAGTGAGGGGACACAAGACTGCATCCTGTGGAGCAGTGAGGTAGCAGGCTCTTAACATTACATGGACGTTGGCCCGTGTACATGTGCTTTTACAATAGTAAGAAATAATTACACCAATTATAAATGTCACACCTATTAGGTTTGTGTTTTTGGCAGGATGGAAGGGGGATGGGTAGGTTTATAGGAATTTAAAGGGGATGTATCACCTGAAAACATTTTTTGCCCATAGGTTTTGTTATTAAAGTATTATTAGGAAAGCTGTTTTTTTTTTTGTTTGTTTTTTTGTAATGTAACTACTTTTTAAGATATTCTATTTTTAATAAGCTGTGCCGAAGAATGAGTGTACTGCATTATGCTGACCAGCACAGCTCCATCTGACTGAGGTTGCAACCTCAGTATAATGCTAACCGGAGCTTGCTGTAACAATAGTATAGCAAGAAAACAGCAATCAAAGACACGGAAAGGTGTTAGGAACTTACCTGCTCCAGCCAAAAATGGGGCACGCACACCAGGCTGCAGACCAAACCCATGAAAATGTGATGCCAGCACAAGCCAGTTTGCCGTCAAACTTAATGTTCCCAAAAGGCTTACAGACTACAAACCACCTCTCCCAGGCAATGACCGTCAAAGACCAGAGGGCTGTGATTCCTAAGGAAAGAGCCAAGAGCCAATGATTCTGTCATTCACTTGTTTCTGTAGCAGCAAGATAGGAGAGGTCTAACTGAACTGATGATATGTGCATTGTGACTTCTGGGAGAGTTACTTCATACAAGAGTAAACGAAGAGGAAGTGGCCAGTTGCCTAGAATCCTCCTTTAGAACCTGTTGGTCCATCTGATTAGGGAAAGACAAAGCTTTAACACTTCAATAATGGAAAGTATTTGCTACTGTTATGTATACGAGCAGTTTTCCAGCTGTTGTTGGCTACTGGCATTGTAGTCTAAGAACATCTTGAGCACCGCAGATTGCCCACTCCTAATCTGTGCGCGGAAACCAAAATGGCCTTTGCCTTCAGACTGATAGGTATTATTTTTGCATTGTGTATTTTAAGTTTTTGGAAACCTCTCCCTGAAATTCCTGCATTTGCCCTGTCATACTGCACTGCTTTCATAGATCTGTATGGACTACACCCTGACATAGGAAGTAAATCTACAGTTCAACCTCTTAGAGTTTAGAAATGTCTCCATGAAGGATTTTTAACATTCAAGGGATTCAATGAGAATGTAGAGTTCCTAATAACCCCCCAACACACACACATGCACACACACTTAGCTTACCATGGCCAGACAATCCCAATGGCTTCTTTGAGCTTTGCCCTTGTGACTTTGTTCCAGAGATAACACCATCAATTAGATCCGGATGTGACATCGATGGAGGCAGACAGGACAGTTGCTAGAAGGACCTCAAAATTTACTCACTACACCTGGTCATCTTGACCCATGCACTCTGCCTGCTTTAGTTTGATAAAACTTTAAGCAATTGTCATGTCTGCTTCCACAAACATGATATCCAAGGTTAATGGAAGATGTTATCTCTTGAAGGAGGGCAACATTCATCTAGGTCATTAGGATTTTCTGACCTAGCAAGGTGAATGTCGGTTATTTTAGCAGGTCTAAGTTCTCCTTTAAAGCAAGTCTGTCAACCCATTTTTATATTTGTGTTAATGTCTCTGTGTTCCAATGACACATTTATTGAATATTTACAGGGAGCAAATTCCCACTAGTCACAATAGGAAATCACTCAATGCAGCACATTGTGAGGGTTCCTCGGCTGTTCTGGTCATGTCCTCCATTCAGTGAAGACTGCGATACAAATGTGCTCTGTACAAGGTAACTGCTCCTAGTTTATGATGGCCATTTTGCTTACCAGTTTAAAATATTGTCGTAATGTCCTGTGTATTTAATACTTTGGATACTTTATTTACTAATCTATATAATCATGTAGTGGCCATTTTATTTAAGGATATATCTGTGTTTGTATGTTGAAGTCTAAGGGTATATATTCTACTCCACTAAACAGTTGATAGGGCTGGGGCAGGGTCATGGTAGGGTGGCCATGAATAGTTCTAGGTGCACCTAGGTTGTCTTGCCTAAGCATGACTAAAATCTATCTTTATAACCTCATGTCCAAGTATATTCTACTAACGATCTCCTACTCTCCTCTTCCTTCAAAACCAAGAGGGGATTTCCATTTGGCCAGAAACCATCTTTGAACTCTTTTTCTCCATCAGTTTAGATAAAAAAAGCTTTAGCACCCCAACAATGAGAAACGCAAGCTGCTGTTGTGAAAATAGACCCATCTCCGGCTGTTATTGGGCTATAACTCGCATCATCCTCGGATGGGCAATGATTTGGAATCCAGCATCAATTGGAAAGCTTCAGGTTGCTCACCCCTGGTTTGTTCTGGAGAATATGCAACCCATTTTGCATGCAAATTGCACAAAAGTCATTGTAAAGGGGAACTACCACCCCACAATAACTTAACATGCATTCATTCTTCATCTGCTTAGTAGCGCTAGTCGCCAGAAATATTACCTGGTTCCAAAGATTTTGCCAAGTGGCTCCAAAAGGGACTGACAGCGCAGGCGCACAGACGTCACTGTAACGAGATGTCCGTGCTTCCTGCTCCTGTGAGCATCGGAAAAACGGCAAAATCTTTGGAACCAGGTAATATTTCTGGTGACTAGCGCTACTAAGCAGATGAAGAATGAATGCATGTTAAGTTATTGCGGGGTGGTAGGTCCCCTTTAGGTATTATGACTACATTTTTAGAAGCCTCTTCTGGAAGTCCTAGGTGTGCCCTTGCACTCCAATCTCTAACATATTTGTAGAGCTACATCCTATCTCTGGAACTCATTGCCTTGATTTCTCAAACTTTCTTCCAGCTTCCTTTTTTTCAGAATTCATCTTCTAAGCAAAACTTTGTTACCCTGTACAGGTGCAGATTGTAGGGGAATACCAGCCCGGGCATTGTTTTTTAAAGCAGCCCACTAGCTGCACCAACGTCCCTATCGACGCCCCCTTGTGGTCCCTGTGCGGCATGGGAGAGCTCTGCATTAACAAGGAATGAGAAAGCTGTCACAGAGAGTGCCTGTGCTGGTGGCAACACAGACCTCTCCTTCAAAATATCGTGGGACTGTGAGGTGAGATCCTCTGATCCCCCCCACCGGCCCATGATCTAGCGGCCCACCGGGGGATACCCGATCCCCCGATAGGACAATCCGCCCATGACCCTGTATATCAGCACCTCTCAATCTCTAGTGAACCAAATGCTCTCTTCTAACCACTTACCCCTATCCTGGGGACAGCCTTGCAGTTCTCCTAACCTCCAAGTTAATTCAGTGCTACCCCCTCCACCCAAATCTTGGCATCCTCTTGCGCTATTGCTCTGCAATGCCACCTATCCTCACCTCCTTTTCACTTGTTACCCTTCTACCTTAAGATTGTATACTCTCACAATCAGCTCCCTCTTTTCTACTTATATTCAGGGCCGGATTTGCAATAAGGCAGAGTAGGCATCTTCCTGCAGGCGCACCCCACAGAGGGGCGCCCGTCACTGAAATCAATTTTATTTATTTATTTATTTTATTACATCGCTGGCGCTGCGCACAGTGGCAGCAGTAACTATCCGCATAGTAAGGTCTGTGCCTTCTTCGGCACAGACCTGTATGCTGTTGCTCCCTCCTCGTCTCTTTAGTAATGCAGAGCGCTGGGAGATGACATCATCTCCCAGCTCTCTGCATTATTGAAGAGAAGACCATGGGAGCAACAGCATACAGATCTGTGCCGGAGGAGACACAGACTTTTCCTGCCGCTGGACCACCAGGGAGGTAGGAAAGAGATATAGGGGGCAATGTAAAAATGATGGGGGCAATGTGAGGGCAAGTTAGAAGCTGATGGGGGCAAGTTAGAAGCTGATGGGGCAATGTGAGAGCAAGTTGGAGCTGATGGGGGCAAGTTGGAGCTGATGGGGGCAATGTGAGGGCAAGTTGGAGCTGATGGGGGCAATGTGAGGGAAAGCTAGAGCTGATGGGGCAAGTTGGAGCTGATGGGACAATATGGAGCTGATGGGGGGCAACGTGAGGGCATTATGGTTATGTGGGGGGTAATGTGGAGATTAGGAGCATTGTGTAGGTGTCCAGTGGAGATGGCCAATGGGGGGGCACTTCAGATTTCTGTGCCTACAGGCTCCTGAGATGTAAATCCGGCCCTGGGTATATATTAGCCTGTACATGTGGGCCTCATTTTATTTAACATTTGACAGCAAAAATGTAGGCATTTCTTCTCTGTCAAGATACTTCTATAATAATAAAGCATTTCCTGAATTAAAAATGAATATCGAGACATTGATCGATAAATTAAAAATGACAGAACTACATTTATAGCACTGGCAATTTTAGGAGGTGTTAGATCTCCTTTTAAGCAAGTCCCCCAACCCTCAACCTATTATGAAGAGGTGCTACTTCTCCTTTAACTATTAACAGTTTTTACATGTTAGGGTACCAGTGCTCGTGTCACGATATCTTACCGCAGGTTGAGACAGTAAAACCTTCTATGACGCACAATGGATGCCCAAGGATGAAGTAACCAAAAATCTGGTTTACAACACTGATGGTGCTGGCAATGACTGTCTCACCAAGGTCAGCAATAGCAAGGTTCACCAAGATCCAGTTCAGGGGGTGTCGAAGTTTTTTGAATTTATAGGTGGCCACCAAGACCAGCCCATTGGTGAACACTGATGCAAAAACCACAAATATCATCCAAAGTGTTGTTAAGTTGTAGACCCATCGTGGAGCAATGTGGTAATTAGGACCTTCAAAGGGACCTGGAATTGACATAAGCACAATGTTAAAAATGTTACCCAAAGCCATCAACACAGGCAAACTCTGTGTGCAGGACAAAACTCCCGCTATTTACATTCTCTTCAGATCGCGCGAGCATTCAAGGGGTTGAATGACACACTGAAAGCGGAACTTAGTCACCACGCATTCATTAAATGCACTGCGACTAGCTTCAAAATAAATGTTTTACCTTGAAAAAATAGCCCAGTGTAAAGGAATCGTTCCCATTTGGGGACTGACATGCAGGTTAGTGCCGTCAGCACCGGCAATCCCTTCCGGTAACCATATGGTGCGCTGCAGTGCTACTCAATGGAGACCGTGACTGACAGCGCAGGCATGCGGACAAGATGTCTGCGCTGTGGCCTGGGTTCCGGTCTCCAAACGGGAGATTTTTTCAAGGTAAAACATCTCAAAACTAGTTGCCATGCGCTTAATGAATGCATGATGACTAAGTATGTCCTGGAAGTTCATCTTTAAATCAGTGGAAAATTGTATTAGTCCCCTATGGTGCAGTTGCTCCATATTGGCATTATATATAAGACACAGTGTGGCTTGGTAGAGATCTCATCTTTAACTCCCTGTGATCTTGACAAGGTCACAACCAATTAGAGCTCCAACACTGAAACTGATTTACTGGGGGAACTAGAGCAATTCTGGTGCATACACTGGAGAAATTGCAAGGATTCTGGGGTGGGGATGCACTAAAGCGTGATAAAGAGGTGATAGCGCGGAGATAAATTCTCCAGTGATATCACTTCTCCAATTCCTGTGTTATTCTATGGAGTCTATGCAATACGTTTTCTCCAACTTGAGAGATCTTAGTGCATAGGCTCTATAGAATAACATAGGAACTGGAGAAGTGATATCACTGGAGAAGTCATCTCCTCTTTATCACCTGTTTATCACACCTTAGTGAATAACACCCCTCCTTTCATGTCTTCTCCATGATCAGACTCAAGAACAAACCAACTTCTTTGGCCACAATGCATTAACCCTTTGCATGTTGCGTAACCCTCTGGCACTCAAAGGGTTAAAGGCAAAGTGAACCAGTTCTACTGTGAACAGATTGCACCCAAGGGGACACATCAAAATTCCCAAAATACTGATTGATCTAAATGGGACTTTTAACCCCTTAAGTGCTAGAGAGGTCTCCAATGCATTGTGAAGGAATGTTTATCTATTAACAGGAATGTTTATCTGCTTTCCCAAACCAAACCTGGCTTAGCAATACACCAGTATGTACTGTGCCAATATAGTGTATATCCAGTAGTATTAGTGCCTTGTTGTCAGTATTTACAGATCCCATTCCACTGATTATGTAACACTACTAATGCAAAATCAATACTGTATACAGACGTTGTTATGTGTTTGAGGATAAATTCCACTCATAGAGATAAGTGTCACTCAGATACAAATAACCAGTATATTAAAGAATCACTAATAGCTCATAATAATCATCTCCCACTCAACCTTATAAGGCTAGGACATCTTATTGGCCCCTGTGAATTTTACCATTGTGCCTTATGACCACTGTTGTGCATTTCAGTGTACACATTCTATCGCCATTGCACTTCAGTATCAGCGACATTACCATAGCATATGCAGAGAAATGACATACACTAACGCCATCTCCCCTTTGTCTTTCTTAGTACATTGGTCTAAGCAAGGCAGAGGACAGATCTTCCCAGGAACACCAACAGACTGCCCCTTGTAGAGATTAGCTTTAAAGGGATAGTAATACCTAAAATGTAAAAAAAAATATGTTGTAGGGTTTATCCCACTGCTGAAAGGTGTTTCATTCAAAAGTTATTAATTTTCAAAGTTGAACTTTTTAGGTGCAATATCACAGTGGCCTGAAATTGTACAGTGGCGCTGTTGCTACACGATCCTATGGACAGCTCTGGTCTCAGGACCATAAATCTCCATAGGATCGTGTAGCAACAGCGCCACTGTAAAATTTCAGGCCACTGTGATATTGCACCTAAAAAATTCAACTTTGAAAATTAATAACTTTTGAATGAAACATCTTTCAGCAGTGGGAGTACTCTTGTTTTACTCAGGGGGATAAACCCTACAACATATTTTTTTTACATTTTAGGTATTACTATCCCTTTAAAGGGAGGACTTTGGACATACATAGCATAGTACATTGACAGCAGAAATACACAGAGACTCAAAATTGATTCCTACTCCTTGATTTAGCAATCAATTCAAACTCTGCTCACTGCACATGGTAATGTCATACACTCTTCCTGCTTCATTACAAAAGAAATACCACCAACTGTAATGTCTGCCTCCAAGGATATGACATCCATGGTAGACTATAGCTTTAACAGAGGAGCACGGGCAGAATTCATAGAGGATATTAGGAATTTCTAGCCATAGTAAAGCAAGCGGGGGGATATTATAAAGAGGCGCTTGAGTTCCTTTAAATAAATTTTTAAAAAATAGATATATTTTTCTTTTCTATAAATGACATTTATGGCTGTTAATACCCCACACACCATGGGTCATACTCGATAAGCTATAGAAAAGCAATTCTGAAGCAAACCAGCTGCTCTATTTAAGAGAAACAAGAATCTCTAGTGCTTTAAATTATTCATTACAATGTGTTGGAGCGCTCGCTAGAATTACATAGTAACATAGCTGATGAGGCTGAAAAAAGACATGCGTCCATCAAGTTCAGCCCATGCCAAATCACCCCTGTTGATCCAGAGAAAGCCAAAAAATATTGCATTTGGGCAATTTTTATTTGTCCCCTGTAATGCATTCGTTCAGTAGTGTTAGGCTGGGGCAAGCTGCCCCAGCCTCACACTACTGACAATGCATTAGAATTGATTATTTTTTCTGCACCGTTACTCGGTATGAACACGGTGTGTGTGATATCATCAAGACCTTTCACCACCTTCTGAACAGACACCAATGAGAGCTGTCTCTTCACAGCTGTCAAAGCTCTTGTCGGAGGTGGGGATCTTCCCCATTTCCAGGAAGTAGCACAATATAAAGTGTTATACAGATTAATATACAGCGCTGTTGTCTGCCAGACAAGCACAGCATTAAAGCACACAGTTTGTTCTTTAATACTAGCACATGTTGGATGGATGTGCGAGCATCCCTCTATATCGGAGTAATATAAGTAAAAGGGTACCTTGTTAGCTGTAGAAAAAGCAAGAGACTGGTAGAGTGCAATTGATACCTTTATTGGCTGAGCAGCTTTAGAATGCAAGGTTTCAAGACAACTTAGGTCTCTTCTTCAGGTATGTTTAGAATGAAGGCTGAATGCAAAATACATGACAAGTTATGCATTCATGCACATTCTTTTTAAATTTAATTCAACTGGAAGTGAAACTCTTATCACCAGTATCTGTGTAAATTATTCTTTAGACTTCAGTAAAGACATCTCACAAAGACGAGTCTGAAGAATACTTTACACAGACGCTGGCGATAAGAGTTTCACCTCCAGTCGAATTCAAATTTAAAAAGAATTTGCCTGAACGTATAACCTGTCATGTATTTTTGTATTCAGCCTTCATTCTAAACATGCCTGAAGCGGAGACCTAATTTGTCAGGGGAGGGCTGGCAATTTGTGGGCCAGGGGGCAAATATATTCAAGTGACCCATTTCTATTATCATTCCAGCCCGCTGTTCCAGACCACCCCCTTTTGTTAATTTTAAAATTGGCATTAATGTTGTGATACCACATAGCTTACAGTTGAAATGGGGCTACACTAGTGCACCACTACAAAGCTTACAATTGAAGTAAAGCTTATCTAGTGATACTATAGAGCTTACGAGGGAAATGGTTTATGCTACTAGTGTAGCTCCATTTGGATTGTATCTCTGTGGTGTCATTTATGTATCTCCATTTCAATTGTAAGCTCTGTGGTATCACTAGTGTAGCTCCATTTACAGCAGCAATCGGGAGATTTAGTGAGGTGCAGTGGCCCACCAGCCCAGGCATATGACCGGCCCAGGGGGCAATTGCCCCTCAGGCCAGCCCTCCACAGTAAGTTGTCTTCAAAGCCAATAAAGGTATCACTCTTACATACCAATCTCCTGCTTTATATCAGTGGGAATGTCTGACATTTTTATATGTCCCCTATGGTGTTGCTGGTTTGCCGAAATTTGCTCCACAAATTCTTGGTACATCTGACGTTCAATGTTCATCTGTAGACCCAACCAGATTTTTACAAGGCTCAGAATTTACTCACCCCGTGTGTTGTTGCTGTCTGTGTATGTGAAAATGCTACTCCTGGTTGTCTCCTCGTCCTCATATCTCCTCCTAGCAGCAAATGCAGCTTCATTCCATCGTGCAGCCATAACCCGTGTGTCCTTCTGCCACCACCAAATTCCTCCACCTTTCTCTGGCTTGATCTATAGAATGTTTCCTTCTTTTCACTTCTTCTACTCCTCCTATCCTCCACCTCCCTTTCCCTAGTCTTGGCTATTATTTGGATGGGCAGTGAGATGACCCCTCTCCTATTATATACCAAGCTCAGATGGATTAGCTGAGACACTCCGAGACCAGCTCAAGCCCCCTTAAACTTTTTATCTCTTAATTGGCGTATGAGTTTTAAACTCTCCCCTCCTCCCCTCTGCTCTGCCTTCGTCCTTTTTGACTCCTTGCGGAGAGCTTACATCAGATGATCAGCCTAAGTGTGACTTTTCTGGACACTTCGGGTGACAGGATCAGAGCTTTTTCTCAGATGAAAGAAAGAGAGAAGGAGGGGAAAGGCTTGAGATATTTTAGACATCAAATCCAATCTCATCTTCTCCATGTCTTTCCATTTGCTAATACCAAACACTTTGTAAAATTGGGGTCACTGTGCTAATTAGAAGAAGCTAAAATTAAGATCAGTGTCCTGTGCTTTCAAAAACCGATGTTCTATACCTCTATCCAATACAGTGATTCGATGGAGCCTTTCCATAAGACCTATTTTACCTGAACAGCAGCGATTTAATTATACTGTCAGAGAAAGTTTTGGAATTCCAGCCACTTTCTGACCAGCCATCTGGTTCCAAGAATGAAAACTCTCTCACTCCACAACCGCAACTATGGATTATTATAATCTATGGGACTAAACCCAATTCTCAGAATTTAACAAGAGAAATATCTGTTCCCTCCATTGTTTAGAGGAGAGGATGCAATAAACCAGTGTAGTTGCTAAAGTAGCATTTTAAAACCAATTCATGCACATATGATTAAAATCATTTAAATAAATATGACTGAATAAGGTGACGCAGATCATTGTACAAATCACTGGTAAGACCTCACCTTGAGTATGCAGTGCAGTTTTGGGCACCAGTTCTGAAAAAGGATATACTAGAACTAGAGAGGGTACAGCGGAGAGCAACAAAATTAATCAAGGGAATGGAGGACTTGACGTATAAGGAACAACTAGACAAACTTGGTTTATTTACTCTAGAGAAAAGACGACTAAGAGGAGATATTATCACATTGTACAAGTATATGAGAGGTCAATACAAGGATCTCTGCGGTGAGCTATTTATTCCAAGGCCTGATCAGGTGACCAGGGGACACCCCTTGATTTAGAGGAAAGGAGGTTTCGATTTCAGCAAAAGGAAAGGGTTTTTTTTACAGTAAGGTCTGTTAAATTGTGGAATTCCTTGCCCAAGGATGTGGTAATGGCAGACACAATGGGTACATTTAAGAGACAATTAGATATTTCTTTCAAGAGGGAAAATACAGGGTTATACTGTATATTAGTAGGCAAAACAGGAAGTTCAGAGAGAGGTCAATACAAGGATATCTCTGGTGAGCTATTCATTCCAAGGTCTGATCAATTAGAGGAAAGGAGGTTTAGACTTCAGCAGAGGAAGAGGTTTTTTACAGTAAGGTCTGTTAAATTGTGGAATTCCTTGCCCAAGGAGGTGATTAAGGCAGATACAATAGATACATTTAAGAGAAGATTAGATACATTTCTTTCAAAATGGAACATACAGGGTTATACTGTTTATTACTAGGCAAATCAGGATAAAGACTAACTTAATTGGCAGCAGGAAAGCTATATAATTCTCATTTCTCTGGGTTATGAGGCAAAGGTTGAACTTGATGGACTTGTGTCTTTTTTCAACCTAATTTACTCTGTTTCTAAATGTATGTATGCCAAAAAAATGTAAATAAGTAATGGGAAAAAAAAACAAAATAATGTCAAAAGAAATTCTGTCACAATGTAACATGCCCAAACATAAATAACAACCTCTAAATAAATATACGCACTGTCAGATGCATAGAATTATAAGGCATTAAAACCAATGTACAGAAAATCCTCCAATGTCATCGAATAGGTGTGAATAAAATAGATCCAATGGCAATTACTCAGACCTGGATGTGGAGACAACAGAATGTTTCTGGAACCATCCTGTTGCCCCATTTTCCAGGTATGACTGATTGCTACTTACACTATTTCAAAGAGATAGTAATACGTATTATATAAAATAAATATATATATATATATATATATATATATATATATATATATATATTACTTCCAAAAATCAGCACTCACATCTTCCAAAAAACAAACGCACGCCCGGGTACTCAGACATACAATCCTACAACTTCCCCAAAGACCAGTACTCACGGGACTTATCAAAAATATATTTATTCAAAAGTTCAACGTTTCGGTCCTTCACGAACCTTTATTTATTATTATTGTGTTCTTGATAAAGGTTCATGAAGGACCGAAACGTCGAACTTTTGAATAAATATATTTTTGATAAGTCCCATGAGTGCCGGTCTTTAGGGAAGTTATAAATATATATGTATATATATATATATATATATATATATATATATATATATATATATAGTAGGATTTATTCTCCTGAGTAAAAGAAAGGTACTACTGCTTAGATGTGTTTTATTCAAAATATATTACCGCTAAAAATTTAACTTTTTAGGTGCAGTATCTGAGGTGCCTGAAATTTTACAGTGGCGCTGTTGCTACACCATCCTATGGACAGTTCTGGTAAGTTCAGCATAAATCTCCATAGGATGATGTAGCAACAGCACCACTTTACGATTTCAGGCCACTCAGATATTGCACCTAAAAAGTTAGTTTGAACTGTAGTAACTATTGAATAAAACACCGCTCAGCAGTGGGAGTACCCTTGTATTTCTCAGCGGGATAAACCTTCCAACATCATTGTTTTTTACATTTTAAGTATTAAAAAAAATTTCAAAAATTAAGAGGTTAACTGTGAGTAAAACTCCCTTCCTAATTTTATCAATGTAGCTCATACTATGAGGGGGCAATGCAGAGGTGTCATCTTAAATTCTATTTAGTGTTCTATGACTCACATACAAACAGGAATATTAACCCCTTAACGACCCTTGACAGTCATAGTACTTCAAGGGTCGATCCGACTTAACAATCCATGACGTACTATGATCGTCATGGAATTCCGAGCTCCCCCCGCGGCTGCACACCGTTTGGGGAGTCCGGAACCGGAAGGAAGAAAAAAAAAAATGCTACGTGATCCTTAACTAACCACGCCGCGCCGATCGGCCGGTCGTTAAGGGGTTAAGAACCTTTGAGATTCCTGGTAGGAATACATTTAGAATCTCATTAAGTTCTGTGGTTACCTTCCTTAGGTCCAATAGTATTTGTGGGGAAAACAGCCACATTGGTGTGTTATGAACCCAAGACAGTCTTTATCCTTTCTGATTATAAGAGTAAATTAGTTACTTGCGGAAAAATTGGTACTTTTGTAAACTGAGTGAAGGTGAGGACCCCTGAAACTGGATGCCCCCCAGCGAATGTTGACTATGCATTCAAATCTGCTAATGGAGATGATGCCCATTCTCACATCACATCATTCCTTATTTCCAAAGATTTCTCTTGATGAGTCTCACAAGAAAGAAAAAGAAAGAAAGAAAGAAAGATAAAGAAAGAAAGAAAGAAAATATATTGTCTGGGAGGATGATTTCACCTTGGCTAAGAGCTCTAATTTCTTGCGGTAATTTAATTCAGATACTTAGCACTGCAGAAGCCTTTTGACAGATGCACCTGAGATTATCTCTGCTTTTTGCTTTGTACTGGGAAGCAGTTAGCACAAAAAAAAGCCAAATCTTGTAAACGTGTCACACTCTCAGTACGAGCCTGATGGGACGTGACATCCAGTGTCTATGAGAATCACTAATCCCCCCCGGGATTCTCGGTTCAGACCAGGGAAGGAAGATTAAAGAAAATGTTTAATCTCACTGTGCCGGGGAGAATTGGGCTGCAAAATCTAGGCTAGGCGACAGGAGGAGAGGGCAAAGTGGGCTTGAAAGGGCGAGGGTACCAAATGTACATGAAGGGGGGGGAGGGAGGGATATGTAAAAAAAAAAAGGGCACCGCTCATCAGGGATCAGATGTCCACTGGAAGTTGAGGCAGGAAGGAGACTGGAGAGGTTGATTCAAGAGGAACCTGGTAACAGGTACTGAGACGATTTCATGGGCCCCAATGCTTGGGTAGGACAGGAGATATGGACCTATATCCTCCAGACTTCTCAGGATACTATGAGGTATCTACTGACAATGAGTTGTAGGTATATTAAGGGCTATACAGTGAGAAGAGATTTATCCCAGTGGTTCTCATACTGTGTTATATGGAACTAAACCCCTTGAGTGCCAGAGAGGTACGCAACGCATTGCTCTGCAATGCATTGCATACTTCTCTGGCACTCGAGGGGTTAAAGCAGTGAGTTATTAAGGAACTGGAGTGATTTGAGAGCAAAGCAACTGCGCCATAGGGGACAGATAAAAATTCTTATTGATTTAAATGAGGTGTTTAAACCCTTGAATGCTAGAGAGGCCTTTGCAATGCTTTGGAGACCTCTACAACATTAGATGGCTTAAAGCCCCCTTTTAAATGAATGGGAGTTTTTACTTCTATCCCCTATGGTGGAGCTGGTTTGCACTAGAATCAGTTGAGATTGCCTTAGCATATTATTACACTCAGGGGTAGATTCACTAAGCGGTGATAAAGAGGAGATGACTTCTCCAGTGATATCACTTCTCCATTCCTATGTTATTATATGGAGACTATTCATTAAGTTTTCCAAAGATGAAGAAATCTTAGTGAATTGGCTCCATAGAATAACATAGGAACTGGAGAAGTGATATCACTGGAGAAGTTATCTCTGCTTTATCACCTCTTTATCACTCCTTAGTGTATGGGATCCATATAATAACATAGGAACTGGAGAAGTGATATCACTGGAGAAGTTATCTCTGGTTTATCTCCTCTTTATCACACCTTAGTGAATCTCCCCCTCAGTGTATGTGTGGATCTGTGGCTACCAGTGGATTTGTAGAAGAGTGATTCAAAGGGGGTCATACACTAAGGTGTGATAATGATGTGATAAAGTGGAGATAACTTATCCAGTGATATCACTTCTCCATTTCCTATGTTATTCTATGGATCCCATACACTAAGGTGTGATAATGATGTGATAAAGTGGAGATAACTTATCCAGTTATATCACTTCTACAATTCCTATGTTATTCTATGGAGCCTATGTACTAAGATTTCTCCAACTTTAGAAATTTTAGTGCATTGGCTCCTTAGAATAACATAGGAACTGGAGAAGTGATATCACTGGAGAAGTCATCTCCTCTTTATCTCCTCTTTACCACACCTTAGTGTATGGGATCCATAGAATAACATAGGAACTGGAGAAGTGATATCACTGGAGAAGTTATCTCTGCTTTATCACCTCTTTATCACTCCTTAGTGTATGGGATCCACAGAATAACATAGGAACTGGAGAAGTGATATCACTGGAGAAGTTATCTCTGGTTTATCTCCTCTTTATCACACCTTAGTGAATCTCCCCCTCAGTGTATGTGTGGATCTGTGGCTACCAGTGGATTTGTAGAAGAGTGATTCAAAGGGGGTCATACACTAAGGTGTGATAATGATGTGATAAAGTGGAGATAACTTATCCAGTGATATCACTTCTCCATTTCCTATGTTATTCTATGGATCCCATACACTAAGGTGTGATAATGATGTGATAAAGTGGAGATAACTTATCCAGTGATATCACTTCTACAATTCCTATGTTATTCTATGGAGCCTATGTACTAAGATTTCTCCAACTTTAGAAATTTTAGTGCATTGGCTCCTTAGAATAACATAGGAACTGGAGAAGTGATATCACTGGAGAAGTCATCTCCTCTTTATCTCCTCTTTATCACACCTTAGTGTATGGGATCCATAGAATAACATAGGAACTGGAGAAGTGATATCACTGGAGAAGTTATCTCCACTTTATCACATCATTATCACTCCTTAGTGTATGGGATCCACAGAATAACATAGGAACTGGAGAAGTGATATCACTGGAGAAGTTATCTCTGGTTTATCTCCTCTTTATCACACCTTAGTGTATGACCCCCTCAGTGTATGTGTGGATCTGTGGCTACCAGTGGATTTGTAGAAGAGTGATTCAAAGGGGGTCATGCACTAAGGTGTGATAAAGAGGTGATAAAATGGAGATAACTTCTCCAGTGATATCACTTCTCCAATTCCTATGTTATTCTATGGAGCTTATGCACTAAGATTTCTCCAGCTTTAGAAATTTTAGTGCATTGGCTCCATAGAATAACATAGGAACTGGAGAATTGATATCACTGGAGAAGTTATCACCTCTTTATCTCCTCTTTATCACACCTTAGTGTATGGGATCCATAGAATAACATAGGAATTGGAGAAGTGATATCACTGGAGAAGTCATGTCCACTTTATCGCCTCTTCATTAGTGTATAACCCCCAAATTGTCCCATCTTGCCATGAGCATTGCAATCTAGACCCCTCTAAAAATCAGATAAAAATGTTCAGACCCAGTTAGCCGATTAATTTTAATCCAGTCGTTTATTCTTAAATTATTGATATACGTTTTCTTTTTATGGAGCAGTACTTTTTTTTTCAAAGAACACCTTTACCTGCTGAGTAAAACAAGGGTACTCCCACAGCTGTCAACTTTGTTTTATTACAATAGTATAACCACTATTACTGTCAGGAAGTGATGAGGCTATTGCATTCCATGGAGAGGTGACACTGGCGGCTCACCTCTCCTATAGAATGCAGTAGAATAACTGTCGGAACTCTGAGTTAACTGCAGTTGAACTTTCAGGACAGAAGAGGGGAACAGTTTAAACGACAATAACTTTGGAATGATTAATTCAAGAAAACGCCTACACTATATGTTTGTTTATTTATCATTTAAAGGTTTATTTTTCCATTAAATACATTTGAAGCTCATGTACTAAGAAGTAGTTGAACAATTCTGGGGAAAGCCAAATAGAACAGCGGTTCTTAACCTTTCTAGTGCCGCGACCCTTTGATAAAATTTCCCAAGTTGTGGCGGCCCCTAACAGTAAAATTATTTTCGTTGCTCCTTCATCGCTGTAATTTTGCTACTGTTATGAATCGAAATATAAATATCTGATGGTTTTAGGCGACCCCTGGAAAATCATCATTCGACCACCAAAGGGGTCCCGCAGGTTGAGAACCACTGAAATAGAGGATAAATAAAAATGGTATTGATTTCAATGGTGCTTTTAACCCCTTGTTGGAAGAGAGGTCTCCAATACATTGCAAAGCAATGGGAATTATGAGAATTTTAATTTGTCCGCTATGGTGCAATTGGTTTGCTCCTGAATTGCTCCAGTTCTTCATGCATTAGACTCACTATGATAACCCCTTGGATGCCAAAGAGGTCCTAAAAACATGAAGTCTTTCTAGCATCCAAGGGGTTAACAGGTTTGATCATAAAAGCCTTGATAGGATTATCAACTGCAGTGTAATCCAGGAGTTAATCTGAAATTGAAGAGGCCTGCCAGAAATTAAACTATTAACCCTTTGATTGCCAGAGGTACGGAATGCATTGCAGCGCAATGCCAAAGAAGGTGGATTACTTCAATAAAGTATATTTATTCACCATAATACAACTATTACTTTGCCTATCGCTATATCGCTAATGTATTGTGGGGCAATATTATTAAAGCGTAATTACCACCCCTGTTAAAATTTGCCCCAAATAAATACCCATCTGGTGACTAGCTGCTCAGTAGTGCTAGTCTCCAGAATTATTACCTGGTGTTTGAGAATTATCCACTGCTCCTGGGACTGACAGGCAAGAAACAGTGCAGACATCTTTCCATAGTGACGTCTGCGCGTCTGTGCTGTCAGTCCCAGTCGGCTCTAGGATGCATTGCTAGGAGCCGTACGGCTCCAAAAGGGACTGACAGCGCAGGCGCCACTATGTAAATATGTCTGCACTGTTTCCTGTCTGTCAGCCGGGGAACAGTGTTTAATTCTCAATAACCAGGTAATAATTCTGACGAATAACGCTATTGAACAGCTAGTCGCCAGATGGGTATTTATTGGGGACAAATTTTAACAGGGGTGGTAGTTCCGCTTTAAGTTGTGAATTCAGCATTAAAGGAACACAATTACTTGAATACAAGTTTTTTTACATGAAAGATCATTCTTTGTTATTTGCAGCTTCTTATGAAATGTTTCCATAATGTTATAGAAAGTAAAATATATATAATATTATTATTTATTATTATTATTATTATTTTAATCAAGCTGGGGGGGAAGCAATTTTCCTTGGACTCCTCACTTCCTCCCGTGACTTGCACAGCAGATTACAGTCTGCTGACCAGGAAGTGAAACTTGTGAAGTATATTTGCTTCCTCTCAGTATGCTGGGAAACAGGAAATGTAGTGCTGTGTATCTTAAAGGGATAGTAATACATCGATTAAATGAAATTTAATTCTGTAGATATTAAAAAAAATAAATTCATTGTGCCCAGTCCGATCTCTCAGACCTTTATGGGGGGACTTTGTAATCTTATATCTCTCAAACCATAAATGTTTGAGAGATCGGACAGCGCACAATTAATTTATTTTTTTATATCTACAGAATTAAATTTCATTTAACAGATGTATTACTATCACTTTAAGTGCTATCAGTATATGCATAGCTGGGAACTCTTCGGATTTGCCTCGAAGACTCCGGTTTTGGCTGCTATTTTCCGGGTCTCTGGAGCAGAGGCTGATTCTTCAGATGTTGGGAGGTATGTAAATATGGGCCATAAACTTTAAAGGAGCAGTGAACTTTTTTTATGTAAAAAAATATATATTGTACGGATTTTCCTACTGAGTAAAATACGGGTACTCCCACTGACGAGATTTATATTTCCAGAGTTATTACAGTTTAAACCCATTTTTTTTACATTAGCAGTGCCCTCTAGTGGTCAAATTCTAATTAGATTTCCTGTTAGATTCTAATGTAGATGAAAGTCAGAAAAGTCAGTGATATACAGTTCTCCATAGAATGTGATAGAAACTGCTGAGTCACTTCCTGTCAGTTAGAACTATCAGGAAGTAAACACACAGTTATTTCACTTCCTGTCAGTCAGAAGAACCAGGAAGTAAACATAGTAAATTCACTTCCTGTCAGTCAGAAGAACCAGGAAGTAAACACAGTAAATTCACTTCCTGTCAGTTAGAACAATCAGGAAGTAAACACAGTAAATTCACTACCTGTCAGTTAGAACTATCAGGAAGTAAACACAGTAAATTCACTTCCTGATTATTTGAACTGCTATAAATTTTAAATAAAACATCTGACAGCGATGGGAGTGACCTTGTTTTATTCAGCAGGAAAAGCTCTATAAAATATGTGTTTTCATAAATACAAGTTTACTGCTCCTTTAAAAAAAAGTCTCCACAATAAACTATGGATAACTGTTTTTAGCTGCAATTCTTTTCACTGCTTGATACATTTTGACCGTTCTGTGAAGTCATCCGTGGATTGAATCTGAACGCGACGCCGGCCTTCCCTGTTTCTGTGGGTGCTTGGTAGGAATTCCGCTAGTTCTGAACTATTCCAGATTGTAAATAAAGTTCACTACTAGCAGAACTCAGCCACGTACTACACTACCAGCCAGGGAAGGTAAAAGTAAGGCAAAATGGAGGAGGCATCTTACCGCGTGTACTTAGCAGGCAGCCTGGGCACCAGATCCTTGTATTTTATATCCAAGGTCCTGGCTGGACTGCCTGCTTCTCTGTAGCTATTTGACTTCCTCCTCAGGACACTCAATGTCGTCTCACATCGTTCTTAGGAGCCATGCAAAAGATCATAGTGCCAATTTTATTTAAAGGAAAAGTAATACCTACGAATAATAATCTTCCATTTACCTTACTTTAGAAAATCCAAATGGCCACTATGAATTTTGCCCTTGTGGTGTTGTTCCAGAGGAAATATCTTCAATGAGTCCTAGACATCATGTCATAGGGAGAGGGTATGATCCATAAATAAGTACAGACACGCCTGCTTTGGGGTTAAGAGACCACAGCTTTATTTAACTATTTTCACTCACATTATGATTATTATTATTCTTATTCAAACAAAACAATAATTAACCAGTAATCAATCATTAACTGACAGTCCTTGCCAATCCGCTTTCCTTGAAACCAAGCATGGCCAGATTGTCTGGGCTCATGCCAAAATTCCCACATTCTTCAGCACCACAGCTGATCCCCACGTTCTTCAGCACTCACAGCTGACTCCACCATTCTTCAGCATTTACAGCTGACTCTACCATCCTTCAGCATTTACAGCTGACTCTACCATCCTTCAGCATTTACAGCTGACTCTACCATCCTTCAGCATTTACAGCTGACTCCACCGATTTCAGCACTCACAGCTGACTCCACCATTTTCAGCACTTACAGCTGATTCCCAATGAATTACTCCATTGGCCACCACTTTAACTTCAATGGGTAACGTCACCTCTCGTGACCTAGGTCCGGGGCACACTCCCAAAGGGCTTCCGCCTGAGGATAAAATCCTCTAACTTTCCCACATTGGTTATCGATCTCTGAAAACCATGCAAGGACTATCCGCCCAGCTGGACACACCACCACACCATCAAAAAAGGGGGGTGGGAGGTATGCTTCCTCTGTCCCCTCTTCCTCCAGACAACAGCTGATTTCCTGTCCCCAACCCTTTAAGCCCTTTTCCTTTACTCCTCCCATCACACACACTTCTCTTATGACTCAGCCCTCCCCACAACATGCTTCCTCTCCTGTACCCTGCAGTCCCTTCTGGGAAATTTCTTATCCATGGAGGCAGACATGACAGTTTCAGGCAGAATACATGAGCCAATTAACCCTTTAAGGATCTGAGAAGTGTATACCACCCCTCTAGTCCTTAAAGGGATAGTAATGTCTCTATTAAATTGCAGCTCGGATTCATCTTTACGCTTTTTATAACACCTAGTGCTGTGTTTAATTACTTAAAGTTCTGTAGTTCAAAAGGTATTCAGTCAGAAAGCATCCCCCCTCCCGCCCCTTTCCTTGTGTCACGCTGCCTCTCTGTCTGGTCCGGATGGAGCTCAGCGATGGGCAATCTTCAGTAAGGAAAGGAAAATCCTGCCTTCCTTCGTCGGGGGGGGGGAGCAGGGTTTTCCTTATACTCACTGTGTGAAGATTGTCCCTCGCTGCACGCTGTCCAATACCACAACTGGATTGCGGCTCCAAGGGGAGGCGGCCAGAGGGGGTGGGAGGGGAATTCTTTCAGCTGGAATAGCTTTTGAATGACAGAACTGTAAGTAATTAAACATAGTGCTACGTGCTAAAAAAAAAGCTTAAGCATTTGAGTGCCAGAGGGGAACGAAATGCATTGCTTTGCAATGCTTTCTGTACCCAGCTGCAATGCGTTCCATAACCGTCTGGCACTCGAAGGGTTAGAGGGATAGTAATGTTTCATAATAAAAGCAGCTCTAATTAATCATCATAGTATTTGGACTTTGGAGAGTGTTATTACAATTCTGTCAGAGCTGTAGTACAAGAGTAATTCAATGATAAAGTATCCCCCTCCCGCCCCTTTTACTGATGTAACACTGCTCAGCCAGATCAGAAGGGAGGTGCCCAGGTAGACTGCAGAGAGGGACAATCTTCAATTAAGATAAGGGAAAAACCTGAAAAGCTTGTCAAGGGGGGCAGGGCTTTCATTGTTCTCATAGGAAGAAGATTGTCCCCTTCTGTTATCTGTCTGGTCTATGGACTGGATTCCACATCTGAGAAGAGATGGCTTACACTAGGTAAAAGGGGCGGGAGGGGAAACTTTGCTTGTGAATATCTCTCAAACCATAAAAGTTTGAGAGATAAGACTTATATCATTCTTAATGGTTTTTTAATGCCTACAAAATAAAATAAAGATAAAACTAAGTATTACTATCCCTTTAAAGAAGAATCGGAGATGAAGTTTAATAGAGACATTACTATCCCTTTAGAAGTGCCACGTTACAGTGAGTAGAGTGTGAGTTCCTGTGGTTCTACTACCAACCGCCACATCTCCTCTCCAAGGACATATCATCCAGAACCGACAGAAGATGTTTCCAGAACTAATGGAAAAGTGCAAAATTCATAGGGGCCATTAGGATTTTCTGTCAATGTTAATGTAAGTGGCGGTACTTGTCATTATTATTAGGATGCGTTAATTTTCCTTTATTCTACTTACTAATTCACTGCCAGTGAGACCTGCAATGCATCAACTTACAATGTGTTTCTGGAGTCTACGGTCAGGAAGAGGTTAATTCTCTCATGGTTGTACAATCTAGATGGTGTGTTGGCAAGCCGTGGCTCTCCAGCTGTTGATGAACTACCGCTTTCATCATCCAGAGCCAAGGGCCAGCAACAGCCGCAGGAGTGATCAACCTATGGATCTCCAACTGTTGTTGAGCTACAGCTCCTCTAATCATTAGCCAGACAGCAGCCACCTGAGGATGGTGGGAATTGCAGTACAACAACAGCTGGAGAGCCACGGATTGCTAGCCCTGACAGATAGATGAGCCAGGTTGAGCAAGTTGTGGCTCTCTAGCTATTGTCGGACTGCAACTCCCATCGTCACCGGCCATTGATCAGCTAAGGATGAGAAGAGTTGTAGTCCAACAACAGCTGGAGAGCCACATGCTACAGGACTACTGAGATTGCTCTGGCCACACCCCAACTCAGAATGTGGGTGCGGCCAGAACATTTTAGCCTCGTCTCAAAGTAAGTCAATCTACGTGGTTGCCTACCCTACCTAATGGGAAAACCATTTAAATTAATGGGAATTTTTATTCCCCCCCCCCCGACCTGTATGGTGCTGTTAATCTGCTCTAAAATGACTCTCTTTATCTTTCTACATAAGGGCCTTCAGTGACCTTCCAATGTTATGACCCAAAAGCATTTTCATAGTTAAAGTGATAGTAATTCTTGTAATTCAAACCATTTCATTCTGTAGATATTTACAAAATAAACTAATTGCGCCACTTCCAATCTCCCAAACCTTTATGGTATGGGAGATATAAGTCTGCAACGTTCCCTCTTCCCTCCCCTTGTGGTGACGTCAACTTTAAAACTTACAGACGGAGATCGCGGTCCATAGACTGTCCTGCGGCTCTTCAGCAGAGCCGTGATCACGGTAGTTACAAAGAAATACTTCATTTGAACCATCTACAACGTGTGCCTGGTTTGCAAGCACACATTGTAGATGGTTCAAATGAAGTATTTCTTTGTAACTACCGCAATCACGGCTCTGCTGAAGAGCCGCAGGATGGCCTATGGACTGCAATCTCCATCTGTAAGTTTGAAAGCTGACATCACCACAAGGGGAGGGGGGGGGGGACTTTGCAGACTTATATCTCCCATACCATAAAGGTTTGGGAGATCGGAAATGGCGCAATTAGTTTATTTTGTAAATATCTACAGAATGAAATGGTTTGAATTACAAGTATTACTATCACTTTAATTTGGAACAAACACTTTAGAAAGTCCCTGATGATCTTGAAAGCAATTCTTTATTGTTTGTGAGATATTTCCCTTTATTTATTTGTCAGATTATGCAAATTAGCCAGTACTTCATGGTAGGAAATGGCAGGTGGGAGTGAGGGCATAATGTTTGCATCTGACAACACGAGGCTGTGTCAGCCAATACTGCTTATTGTGCAAAAACGGTTACATCAATAAAGCTAAATGTCTAACATAATTATAGGTGATTTTGAATATTCATTCAAAATCACCCAAGTCATTAAAAAGTGTTAGTTCAACTATAATGAACAGGCGTTTGCATTAGCTAAAAATGACCACAATTAATCAGTTTCCAGGACACAGGAGGTAAAGATGCATCTGATATTTTTATTTAATGAAATGACAGGTTTCCAAAGATAAGCTACAGAAAAAGAAATACACATATAAGCCTGAAAGAGAATCTCTGGGAAATGTTATTTACAATATAGAATACATCAGTGATGTTCTTCTAGAGCAGTAGTGGGCAATCTGAAGCCTTTCAGACTACAACTCCCATCATCCTCTGCCAGTAAGTATCTGTTGGGGAATGATGGGAGTTGAAGTTGGGTCTGCCCTAGAGGACATCTTGAAAGATGCCAAGGTCACACTATGAGCAACTTTCGGCAGGAAAATGGGGCAGATGTAACTGTTCTGCTCAGTTTGCACATCCCAGAGGCAGGCGAAGCAATGTGTGGACTACCCCTCTGGCATTCAAAGTGTTAAATGCAGAACATTCTGGTCTGTTGACAAAGAACATATTAAAACGTCCTATTCTTCACCTAAAAAGAAAATATGTTCCATTTAACATTAGCAGCTCTTAAGTAAACTACATTGAACCTCACTTTGAAATGAGTAAAGATTATTTTGAAGCCAATTTTATCAGAATTACAAAATATACCCCTTCCTCTGTCATAGGTCCCAGCAATTTTTGCCATACGTGGGTGGAGAGACCCTCGGACAGCAAGACACTTAATCAGCCAGTGATGATTAAAGTTATATTACTTCCAACAGGTTAATGTCCTTCTTAGAAAGTGATTGCGCAGTAACTGAGAAAAATAAAACCTTTTTATCCCATTTCTCACACCATTTTGCATCCACTGCCAATAACTGATTCAGATCTTAACTGAATTATTTAAGACTAGTTGAACAGCCCGTGTACACAGGCCACAGTGCCAGGCAGCAACGGCCGCGGTGCAGTGATGCACAGTAGAGACTGCCCGCACCGCGGCTGATACGGAGCTAGGGTTGCCACTCAGCCAGTATTTTACCGGCAGGCCGGTAAAAAATTGGCTTCTGTTCAATGTTAAGTCTATGGAGGGAATGCCATGGCCGGTATTTTTTTGAGGAAAAGGTGGCAACCCTATACAGAGTGGGGCGCTCCAAATTTAAACCATCCTCCAGAGAGGACTACGGTTTAAATTTGGAGCGCCCCGCTCCATTATAAGACGCAGCTCGAGGAGTCTGTACTGTGCATGACTGCAGCACGCGCAGCCGTTGCTATTGCGCATGACGGCTTCTGACAAACACACATAGCGAATTATTATATAGGATGCGCACATTAAAAAAACAGATAGATTTTACATATATGTCAGTTTAATCCTACATGCAAATTCATAGCTGAATACGTTACTGAAATAGGGTATATTTCTTCTGTATTTTTTCTCAAAGAAGCAAAAGGGAAAATTTCATATTTAATATGACCAGATTTGTAATTTAATAGTCATAGTTTTGAAATGTGCGTATTACAGGGTTGAACTGGTTCCAATGTACTCATAGCATATGTAGTTTTCATAATTCATCCTGGCCTAGTTTGTGTTTATTGATCAAATCATAGTTTCCTCTTGACAAATCTGCCCTTGTTTATTAAATGCTTGATGTTGCCCACCCTTCTAGTCAGGGCCGGATTTTCCGTAAGGCAGAATAGGCATCTGCCTACAGGCGCACCCTACAGAGGGGCGCCTGCCATAGAAATCAATTTTATTTATTTTTTTAAAGTGACGTGCTGCACTGCGCCGCCCACTGCATGTAAGGTCTGTGCCTTCTTCGGCACAGACCTGTAGCTGCTGAACTCCCCCGGCTCTTTAGTAATACAGAGCGCTGGAAGATGACATCATCATGACATCATCAACCAGCGCTCTGCATTACTAAAGAGAAGACCGCGAGGGAGCTCCAGCAGCTACAGGTCTGTGCAGAAGCACAGATCTCTCCTGCCGCTGGACCACCAGGGATGTAGGAAATGTGAGGCTTAACGTGGAGATGAGGGGGGCAATGTGAGGGCAATATGGGGATGATGAGGGGCAAGCAATATGGAGCTGATGGGGACAATGTGGAGCTGATGGGGCAATATGAGGGCAGTTTGGAGCTGATGGGGGCAATATGGGGCTGATGGGGCAATATGAGGGCAATATGGAGCTGATGGGGCAATATGGGGGCAATGTGGAGCTGATGGGTGCAATGTGGAGTTGATGGGGGGGTAATGTGGAGCATTGTGGAAATGGCCAATGGGGGGGCGCTTCAGATTTCTGTGCCTACAGGCTCCTGAGATGTAAATCCGGCCTTGCTTATAGTCCTTAAAGTTTTGATATAGGTGTAGCTCCACCAGGCTGGAACCACTGCTAAGTATGCCCTCCATTACAGTAGCAATCATGGTAATTTATGAATGATTGTAGTCCCAGTTGAAAAAGTGTCCTGGCACTATAAGCCAGGGAAGGTGTAATCTAAGGCCCTCAAGCTGTTGCTGACTATAATTCCCATCATCCCCAGCCAGCCATTGTCTGGCAGGCTGAGAATTATGGGATTTGTAATACAAAAGCGACTGTGGGCGACAGGTTCTACACACCTACTATAAGGCCCACGTCCCTCCTGGATGCTGAGTCATGTAAAATATAGATGAGAGCTGGTACCGTGTTAGCCGTAGAAATACAGGAGGCAAATACAGTTGTTGATACCTTTTATTGGCTAACTAAGCAGATTTAGAATGCAAGCTTTCAAGACCTTAGGTCTCTTCCTCAGGCATGCGTAAGGTCTTGAACGCTTGCATTCTAAATCTGCTTAGCTAGCCAACAAAGGTATCAAAAATTATATTTGCCACCTGTAAAATATAGATCACTGTAGTTAAGGTGTTTTTGATGCCTAGTATACTTCATTACCATTGACCCCTCTCGATAACAAATTGAGATGTCAATAAGTATCATTTTCGTCTGAAAACAGAAGAGAATTATTTGCATTAGCTTGAAAAAGTTCTAAATATGGACATCAAGCTAGCCAATGGTAGTTCTCGTGCGTAACAAATCACTAGGTACTGTTTGGTACATGTGCAGTTGCATAGTGGGGGCCAGACCTTTTCTTTGGTTTACGTTAGCACAAGGCTAGCGAATACTCAACCTACCCCCACGTCACATTTACTGTCTCCCTGCTGTGATCAAAGCAATGGCAGGGATAGAGAGTGTGAGGCTGCCACAAAGGTGAAGTACATTACGGATTTTAGATTTCATTCTGCCACTGGTGTGCACAATTTGAACCTGCACTGTGGGCTGTATGTTGGGTATAGGATGTCACAAAACCATTGATATTTCAAAAGCCAATGGATAGTGGCGGAAATACTTGGTTTAACTTCCTACCAGGTTTCTTTTGCAGCCCTGGTAATTTGGAGAGGGTTGTATGGAGAGGTAATAGAAAGGTAGTTCTTTTCAGGACAGCATCACTGTACGTTTATAAAGATTTAGCAAACAATATGACAGCATAAAAAATGTATATATTTAGGAATTCCTCCCACAGCTTCAAATAACCCCTTTCACCTACTGCTCTCAGCAAGAGAATTCAAATCAAGTATTGGGAACTGTGACGACTGCTTTTAGTTTGATAGAAAAGAATTCACAGTTTGAAAAATATAATCCATTCACTGCTAGATGGGCTGTGAATGCCTATTATTACATTACTCTGAAATACATTGCGGTGTTCTCCTGTAATAAAGGATTTTAGGTAGGAATGTTGCTAGGTTCCCAAAAGACCTGTTCTTGGCCCACACAATGCATTATTAGTGTGCTGCACAGCACCATCAGAGCATGATCATTAGAGAGATCAGCACAGGATAACACCATTACGTGCTTTGGGCTGGCTATAAGATTTGGTGCTTTAACCCCTTAACGACCGGCCGCACAGGCACGCGACGGTCACTAAAGGACCACAGAGCTTTTTTTTTTCGATTACGGACTCCCCAAATGGCGCGCAGCCGTGGGGCAGCCCAGAATTCCTTAACGGTCATAGTACGTCACGGGCTGTTAACTCAGATCGACCCATGACTTACTATGACCGTCAAGGGTCGTAAAGGGGTTAAAGGGGAGATGACACCTCCTAATAATCACCCGCCCTAACCTTACTATGGCTTGAAAATCCCAGTGGCCCCTATGAATTTGTCATTGTGAATTTCAAGAGATAACACCTTCAAAAAACCCTGGATTTTCATGTTCGTGGAGGCTGACATGACAGTTTCTGGCAGGACCACAGGACACAAACTGCACATGTGACTTGTAAGTCTTTAAAGGGATAGTATTGTCTAATTTAAAAAAAATGAATCTTGTAGCCATTAAAAAATGAAACTAATTGACCCCAGACTCCAGCAAACCAAGCACACTTTGTAGACAGTTCCAATGAATTATTTCTTTTTCTATCTCGCGATCACGGCTCTGCAGAAGAGCCTCCACCAGTCTCGGGACTGGATTCTCCTGCAGTCAACTACAGCGCTGATGTCAGGAAAAGGGGCGGGAGGGGCAGACGCATAATTAGAATCCTCTGGACCCTGGTGCCACGGGCCCCCCCCACCACCACATTGGCCCCCCTCGACCACAATGACCCCCTCTACAATGCCCCTCAATCTTCACAATGCCCCCCATCTCTTACCTCCCTGGAGCTCCCGCGCGGTCCTCTTAGTAATGCAGAGCGCTGGGAGATGATGTCATCACCCTGCATTACTAGATGATGTCATCTCCCAGCGCTCTGCATTACTAGAGCACCGGAGGGAGATTGCGGGCACCAGGCAGAGGGGTCACAGGGGGCGGCCCGGTCGCTGGTGTGACCCCTGCGACCCCTATAGTTACGCCACTTGGGAGTGGGGAACTTTAGTGGCTAATATCTCTCAAAAGATAAAGGTTTGAGAGATGGGATTGTGGTCAATTAGTTTAATTTTTTAATGGCTACAATATTCATTTTTAAAAAAAACTAGACAATACTATTCCTTTAAGGACAAGAGGGGTGTGAGTTTATTTATTCTTAATCCACTGTGCATCATTCTGGCTCTTAAAAGTTTAAGTATACGCGTGTACCCTACCTGTTTCAGTTTGAAAAATCTGCAAGCAACTGTCATGTCCTCCTCCATGGACATGACATCAAGCAGTGATTGAAGATGTTCTCCCTTGAAGGAAGGCACAAGAGCAAAATTTGTAGTGGCTAATAGAACTTTATCACCAAATTAAGGTAAGTGGGAGATATTATTAGTAGATGTTAATTCTCCTTTAAACACATCATGAAGGGCTTGTGCCCTTTCAACCAGTACCTAGCAACACCCCTGGTTAGGCTTGTAACTCTTTACCGCTTCTAAATGAGGTGCCACTGTGTCATTTTTGCTGCATTGATCATACACTCCCTTGACCTTCAAGTACACAGACCGCATGTATTCTGATTCATTGAGGTAAAACTGGGACACCTACTAGCTGCCTCTATCTACAAAGAAGGATTTGGTAGTCCCTAGTGCTGTGTAGTGAGGTTCTAGATCAGGGCTGGCCAACGTTTGGCTCTACAGCTATTTGGAAACTACTGCTCCATCATCCCTAACCAGTTGTTGGAGATGATAGGAATTGTGGTCTCCAGCAGATGTAGAAACAAAGGTTGACTATTCCTGGTCTAGATGATCAAGATGAGGTTTTCCCTGTATGGTAAAGACAGGCTGTGAGATGGGTGGGTGTAAGTTCTTGGCTTGTAGCGGTGTCACCTGGAAGCTTTTGAGGGCACAGAGCCATGGCAGCAGGCATGGTAGGACAGAGACTGGGTGAGGTTGGCATTATGCAGGAGCAACCTGGCTGCTGGATACGGAAGAGACCTGGGTGGACCCAGAGGCGGATGCATCCTCGTCGTCCCCTAAGGGGTTCTTGCCGCAGAAGATCAGCTTCATCATGCAGGACCGGAACTGCGGGTAGGAGGAATGAGAGTTAGCAAGTGAGTATCCAAAGGCACCAAGGGCCTGGAGAACATCACTATCACTAACACATAAAATGACAACTTACAATGTTCTCTGCACTAGAGTCTGTATGAACAATAGCATAAGATAAAGGTGAGCGATTTGACTGGCCTGGGGTCGCTTATGTGTGTGAGTATGCCTGTGCATATACGTACTCTTGCCTCATGATTACTATTAACCATTTGAGTGTCAGAGGGGTACACAACGCATTGCTTTGCAATGCGTTGCGTACCCCTCCGGCACTCAAAGAGTTAAGAGTGTCTAAGTGTATTTGTGTGTGTATGTTTGTGTATTTATGTGTATAGTGTGTGTGTATACTGCATAGATAGATAGATAGATACACACAACACCCATGCTGTTACACCTTACCTTGGTGTCAAGCATCATCTACAGGCGTGAGGCTTCAAGCATGCAGCAGGCCTCTGTTTTATCTATTTGCTTCCTGTAGTCTCCCCCTACCAACTTCCTACTTCCTCCCTCTGAGCTGCTCCTCCTACCTACTTCCTGTGGAGGGGTTTAAAAGGCAGACTCAGTCCTGACTCAGTTGCCCTTGCATTGTTGTGCTTAGCAGTTCTCTTACCTTGGGCTCTGTGTATGACCTGGCTAGTCTTCCATCCATCCTGGTGCTGACCTGTGGCTCTGTCTGACTATTCATTTGCTTATCCCTATAGTGGACACCCAACCTGGTGCTGACCTGTGGCTCTGGCTGACTACCTGAACTGTGTATGACCTGGCTTGCCTGACAATCCCCTCTGGTGCTGACTTGTGGCTCTGTCTGACTACTCTTATGTTTGTTCCTTCTGCCTAGCAGACACCCAACCTAGTGCGGACCTGGGGTTCTGGTAGACTAGTTCTGATACTGACTGCAGGCGTGACTCTGTTTGCTCCCTACTGACTGCAGGCGTGACTCGGTACTCCCGTTACGTCGGCTCAGGATCCTGAGTTACGGTTCCTGCTCCTGCTCCTGGTTTCTGTTGAGACTACCAGTGGCTAAGGCCTAGTCTCCAGCAGTGTAGTCTAGTTTTGCAGCCTATTATTCCTGATATTAGTGCTTACTGGCTGGTAACCCTCTACTTGTTCCTGTGTATATATTGTTCTTTCTATCATTTTGTTAATAAATTGCATTAACTGTACCGTACTGACTCCTGAACTTCTCTGGGTATCTGTGACACATACTCACTACACACATACAAAAAAACAAACATATAAACAATATAAAAATATACATATGCCAATACGCTGGATACCCCGTGCTGGATACCCCACACCGGATACCCCCTAGCACTCAAAAGTACTAGTACCCCATCCTGACTGGTAGTAGCGAGAGGAGGGATTGTAGGGGAAGGGAGATGTTAGTGAAAATGACTAGAATCTTACATAATGTTGTCTGTGATTCTGTGCACTCGCTATATTAACAACTTTACTTCTTTCTCAGGATAAGAATAATTTCTGGCTCTTTCAACCATATGGGGAGAACGATGAAGGCCAGCAGATCTTAGTGGTAAAAGTTCATCTGATAAAGCAGTTTTAAAGTGTTAGATGTAACTAGAGGTTGCCAGGCCCTGGTGCAAAATTTGCCACTTGGTGCCCCCACCATGTAGACCCCACTGTCCACCTCCTGCCTGGCTCAGGAGGAGGGGGCCTCATCATCCCTGGTGGTCTGGAGGCATGACAGGAGAGATCTGTGCCTCCTTCTTTGCAGACCTCTATATGCAGCTCCCGCGCGGTCCTTCAGTAATGCAGCGCGCTGAGAGATGATGTCATCTCCCAGCGCTCTGCATTACTAGACAGCCAGGGACCACGAGGAAGCTGCTCACAGCTTGCCTGTGGGGGGAGATCAGTGTGATCTTCCCCCCGGCAAATCTTTTTTAATGCTGGCAGTGGAGGTGGTAGCAGGGAGCGGCCGGACCGCTGGAGTGAGGGGCCAGGTTGCAGTTGTGACCCCTGCGACCACTATTGTTACACCACTGTGTTAAGCACAAAAAAAGAGAGAAGAAATTAAGCATTACACCAACTCCCCCATAGGGGACAAATAAAAACAAAATGTCCACTGATTTAAATGGAGATTTTAACCCCTTGAATGCTAGAGAGATCTTTAGCATTCAGTGGGTTAATACACCTATTTAAATCAGCGGTACTTTTTGCAATTTTGGTGCCATTGGTTTGATCCAGAATTGCCACTCTTTTTCATTTGCGCGTAACAACCGTTATTCCTTAACCCTTCGAGTGCCAGAGGGGTGTGTGTGTGCAAACGGTTAAAGAAGCAGCAAACTTTTTATGGAAAAAGGCCCATCAACCCCGCTTTTTTTTAATTAGTTTCCTTTTAACCCTTTGAGCACCAGAGGGGTATGGAACGCATTGCGAAAGTACCTCTCTGCCGCTCAAAGGGTTAGCCTTTCTCACCTGTCTGTTCATGAAGATGTATATGAACGGGTTGTAGACAGTAGAGGCCTTTGAAAACACGGAGGGGATAGAGGCCATGCGGAGGTCGAACAGTTCTCCACGATGAGTGACAGCCCACAAAGCGAAGGAGGCGTACGGGAGCCAGCACACCAGGAACCCAGCAACCATCACAATCACCATCCTGGTTACCTCGCGCTCGGCTTTCTGAGTGGTGGCGGACTGCTCCTGCTGCTTAGCAACCTGCATAAAGAGCGGAACGGAACAATGTACGAGCCTGCAAGCGATACAGCGGAAGACTGGAGACCAACGCGTGGCTCGCTCTCACAATGGCTAACATCGGGACCATTATGTTATGTCTGTGGTTCTAGCCTTATCGGTAGACAAACAATGCAGACTGGATATAAAGCTACGGTTCTGTAAATACTTATTGATGGATTGTATCATACATTATGGCTGCAGTTATACAAAATGGATGCGATACAATGGGAGACTGGAGACCAACGCGTGGCTCGCTCTCACAATGGCTAACATCGGGACCATTATGTTATGTCTGTGGTTCTAGCCTTATCGGTAGACAAACAATGCAGACTGGATATAAAGCTACGTTTCTGTAAATACTTATTGATGGATTGTATCATACATTATGGCTGCAGTTATACAAAATGGATGCAATACAAGCCGTTCTTGGAAATTTCAGTGTGGATGTGTGTCATGGTGTCTAAGTGAGCTCATGCTTCTGGAATGTTTCCAAAAAAACAGAATTTGTCTTCCAAACCTCCTTAATGTATACAAATGTCCATATGTGACCAGATGTGTAGATAGGACTGTCCAGCATGCAATGTTTTGTCTAGAAAAAAGTATATAAGATTATCCATGATCTCCTGTTTTTTTTAATCCTGATTCCAAGTCTACAATGGAGATACATTGAGACAACCTGCGGGAGCTGTTCCTGCCTGATAACCACAGATTAATTTGAATACTAAAATTCCTCTATAAAGTAGAACTGGTCCTGGAGTTATTAGAACAAAAGGATTTCTAACACATATGCCATGTTCTGTTGCTTAACCGTCTGCGTGCTGGAAGGGTACGCCACTCAAAGGGTTAAAGTAGAACTGTCCCTTTGTAACAAAAAGGTGATTCTGAAAGCTCTTTCAAAATCACCTATATTACCGTATTTTTTATTTCAAACAAGGGCGTAACTACGCAGTCACGGTGCAGTTGTACCGTGGCCCAGCAACCAAGGGGGCTTCATACACCTCAGGGTCCAGTAGGTTGTAGGTATGCCTCTGTGAACATATTTTTGTGATGGGGGTCCAGACGTTTTTCTTGCATCAGGGCCGTCCAATGATTAGGTACATCACTGATTTCAAACAGTAGTTTAAGGGGAGGAAGAGAAGTGTGGAATGTTTGTGTCTGGGAAGGAGAGGCAGGTGAGAGGGAGAGAAGTGTGGAATGTTTGTGTCTGGCAAGTAGAGGCAGGTGGGAGGGAGAGAAGTGTGGAATGTTTGTGTCTGGGAAGGAGAGGCAGGTAGGAGGAAGAGAAGTGTGGAATGTTTGTGTCTGGGAAGGAGAGGAGGGTGGGAGGGAGAGAAGTGTGGAATGTTTGTGTCTGGGAAGGAGAGGCAGGTGGGAGGAAGAGAAGTGTGGAATGTTTGTGTCTGGGAAGGAGAGGCGAGTTGGAGGAAGAGAAGTGTGGAATGTTTGTGTCTGGGAAGGAGAGGAGGGTTGGAGGAAGAGAAGTGTGGAATGTTTGTGTCTGGGAAGGAGAGGAGGGTTGGAGGAAGAGAAGTGTGGAATGTTTGTGTCTGGGAAGGAGAGGCGGGTGGGAGGGAGAGAAGTGTGGAATGTTTGTGTCTGGGAAGGAGAGGCAGGTGGGAGGAAGAGAAGTGTGGAATGTTTGTGTCTGGGAAGGAGAGGAGGGTTGGAGGAAGAGAAGTGTGGAATGTTTGTGTCTGGGAAGGAGAGGCGGGTTGGAGGAAGAGAAGTGTGGAATGTTTGTGTCTGGGAAGGAGAGGCAGGTGGGAGGGAGAGAAGTGTGGAATGTTTGTGTCTGGGAAGGAGAGGCAGGTGGGAGGAAGAGAAGTGTGGAATGTTTGTGTCTGGGAAGGAGAGGCAGGTGGGAGGAAGAGAAGTGTGGAATGTTAGTGTCTGGCTGATAGAGAGAGCCTGGTGGGTTGGAGAACAGTGTGGAATGTTAGAGTCTGGAAGAGAGAGGCCGTTGGGTTGGAGAACAGTGTGGAATGTTAGTGTCTGGAAGAGAGAGGCCGTTCGGTTGGAGAACAGTGTGGAATGTTGGTGTCTGGAAGAGAGAGCCTGGTGGGTTGGAGAACAGTGTGGAATGTTAGTGTCTGGCAGAGAGAGGCCGTTCGGTTGGAGAACAGTGTGGAATGTTAGAGTCTGGAAGAGAGAGGCCGGTGGGTTGGAGAACAGTGTGGAATGTTAGTGTCTGGCAGAGAGAGACCGGTGGGTTGGAGAACAGTGTGGAATGTTAGTGTCTGGCAGAGAGAGACCGGTGGGTTGGAGAACAGTGTGGAATGTTAGTGTCTGGAAGAGAGAGGCCGGTGGGTTGGAGAACAGTGTGGAATGTTAGTGTTTGGAAGAGAGAGACTGGTGGGTTGGAGAACAGTGTGGAATGTTAGTGTCTGGAAGAGAGAGACCGGTGGGTTGGAGAACAGTGTGGGATGTTAGTGTTTGGAAGAGAGAGACCGGTGGGTTGGAGAACAGTGTGGGATGTTAGTGTCTGGCAGAGAGAGACCGGTGGGTTGGAGAACAGTGTGGAATGTTAGTGTCTGGCAGAGAGAGACCGGTGGGTTGGAGAACAGTGTGGGATGTTAGTGTCTGGAAGAGAGAGGCCGGTGGGTTGGAGAACAGTGTGGAATGTTAGTGTTTGGAAGAGAGAGACTGGTGGGTTGGAGAACAGTGTGGAATGTTAGTGTCTGGAAGAGAGAGACCGGTGGGTTGGAGAACAGTGTGGAATGTTAGTGTCTGGCAGAGAGAGGCCGGTGGGTTGGAGAACAGTGTGGAATGTTAGTGTCTGGAAGAGAGAGACCGGTGGGTTGGAGAACAGTGTGGGATGTTAGTGTCTGGCAGAGAGAGGTCGGTGGGTTGGAGAACAGTGTGGAATGTTAGTGTCTGGAAGAGAGAGGCTGGTGGGTTGGAGAACAGTGTGGGATGTTAGTGTCTGGCAGAGAGAGACCGGTGGGTTGGAGAACAGTGTGGAATGTTAGTGTCTGGAAGAGAGAGACCGGTGGGTTGGAGAACAGTGTGGAATGTTAGTGTCTGGAAGAGAGAGACCGGTGGGTTGGAGAACAGTGTGGAATGTTAGTGTCTGGAAGAGAGAGGCCGGTGGGTTGGAGAACAGTGTGGAATGTTAGTGTCTGGCTGATAGAGAGAGACCGGTGGGTTGGAGAACAGTGTGGAATGTTAGTGTCTGGAAGAGAGAGACCGGTGGGTTGGAGAACAGTGTGGAATGTTAGTGTCTGGCAGAGAGAGACCGGTGGGTTGGAGAACAGTGTGGAATGTTAGTGTCTGGAAGAGAGAGGCCGGTGGGTTGGAGAACAGTGTGGAATGTTAGTGTCTGGCAGAGAGAGACCGGTGGGTTGGAGAACAGTGTGGAATGTTAGTGTCTGGAAGAGAGAGACCGGTGGGTTGGAGAACAGTGTGGAATGTTAGTGTCTGGAAGAGAGAGACCGGTGGGTTGGAGAACAGTGTGGAATGTTAGTGTCTGGAAGAGAGAGGCCGGTGGGTTGGAGAACAGTGTGGAATGTTAGTGTCTGGCTGATAGAGAGAGACCGGTGGGTTGGAGAACAGTGTGGAATGTTAGTGTCTGGAAGAGAGAGACCGGTGGGTTGGAGAACAGTGTGGAATGTTAGTGTCTGGAAGAGAGAGGCCGGTGGGTTGGAGAACAGTGTGGAATGTTAGTGTCTGGCAGAGAGAGACCGGTGGGTTGGAGAACAGTGTGGAATGTTAGTGTCTGGAAGAGAGAGACCGTTGGGTTGGAGAACAGTGTGGAATGTTAGTGTCTGGAAGAGAGAGACCGGTGGGTTGGAGAACAGTGTGGAATGTTAGTGTCTGGCAGAGAGAGACCGGTGGGTTGGAGAACAGTGTGGAATGTTAGTGTCTGGAAGAGAGAGGCCGGTGGGTTGGAGAACAGTGTGGAATGTTAGTGTCTGGCAGAGAGAGACCGGTGGGTTGGAGAACAGTGTGGAATGTTAGTGTTTGGAAGAGAGAGACCGTTGGGTTGGATAACAGTGTGGAATGTTAGTGTTTGGAAGAGAGAGACCGGTGGGTTGGAGAACAGTGTGGAATGTTAGTGTCTGGCAGAGAGAGGCCGGTGGGTTGGAGAACAGTGTGGAATGTTAGTGTCTGGCAGAGAGAGACCGTTGGGTTGGAGAACAGTGTGGAATGTTAGTGTCTGGCAGAGAGAGGCCGGTGGGTTGGAGAACAGTGTGGAATGTTAGTGTCTGGAAGAGAGAGCCTGTTGGGTTGGAGAACAGTGTGGAATGTTAGTGTTTGGAAGAGAGAGACCGGTGGGTTGGAGAACAGTGTGGAATGTTAGTGTCTGGAAGAGAGAGACCGTTGGGTTGGAGAACAGTGTGGAATGTTAGTGTTTGGAAGAGAGAGACCGGTGGGTTGGAGAACAGTGTGGAATGTTAGTGTCTGGCAGAGAGAGACCGGTGGGTTGGAGAACAGTGTGGAATGTTAGTGTTTGGAAGAGAGAGACCGTTGGGTTGGAGAACAGTGTGGAATGTTAGTGTCTGGCAGAGAGAGACCGGTGGGTTGGAGAACAGTGTGGAATGTTAGTGTCTGGCAGAGAGAGACCGGTGGGTTGGAGAACAGTGTGGAATGTTAGTGTTTGGAAGAGAGAGACCGTTGGGTTGGAGAACAGTGTGGAATGTTAGTGTTTGGAAGAGAGAGACTGGTGGGTTGGAGAACAGTGTGGGATGTTAGTGTTTGGAAGAGAGAGACCGGTGGGTTGGAGAACAGTGTGGAATGTTAGTGTCTGGCAGAGAGAGACCGGTGGGTTGGAGAACAGTGTGGAATGTTAGTGTCTGGCAGAGAGAGACCGGTGGGTTGGAGAACAGTGTGGAATGTTAGTGTCTGGCAGAGAGAGACCGGTGGGTTGGAGAACAGTGTGGAATGTTAGTGTCTGGAAGAGAGAGCCTGGTGGGTTGGAGAACAGTGTGGAATGTTAGTGTCTGGCAGAGAGAGACCGGTGGGTTGGAGAACAGTGTGGGATGTTAGTGTCTGGAAGAGAGAGGCCGGTGGGTTGGAGAACAGTGTGGAATGTTAGTGTCTGGCAGAGAGAGACCGGTGGGTTGGAGAACAGTGTGGAATGTTAGTGTCTGGAAGAGAGAGCCTGGTGGGTTGGAGAACAGTGTGGAATGTTAGTGTCTGGCAGAGAGAGACCGGTGGGTTGGAGAACAGTGTGGAATGTTAGTGTCTGGAAGAGAGAGGCCGGTGGGTTGGAGAACAGTGTGGGATGTTAGTGTCTGGCAGAGAGAGACCGGTGGGTTGGAGAACAGTGTGGAATGTTAGTGTCTGGAAGAGAGAGACCGGTGGGTTGGAGAACAGTGTGGAATGTTAGTGTCTGGAAGAGAGAGGCCGGTGGGTTGGAGAACAGTGTGGAATGTTAGTGTCTGGAAGAGAGAGACCGTTGGGTTGGAGAACAGTGTGGAATGTTAGTGTCTGGAAGAGAGAGGCCGTTGGGTTGGAGAACAGTGTGGAATGTTAGTGTCTGGAAGAGAGAGGCCGGTGGGTTGGAGAACAGTGTGGAATGTTAGTGTCTGGAAGAGAGAGGCCGGTGGGTTGGAGAACAGTGTGGAATGTTAGTGTCTGGAAGAGAGAGGCCGGTGGGTTGGAGAACAGTGTGGGATGTTAGTGTCTGGCAGAGAGAGACCGGTGGGTTGGAGAACAGTGTGGAATGTTAGTGTCTGGAAGAGAGAGACCGGTGGGTTGGAGAACAGTGTGGGATGTTAGTGTCTGGCAGAGAGAGACCGGTGGGTTGGAGAACAGTGTGGAATGTTAGTGTCTGGAAGAGAGAGGCCGGTGGGTTGGAGAACAGTGTGGGATGTTAGTGTCTGGCAGAGAGAGACCGGTGGGTTGGAGAACAGTGTGGAATGTTAGTGTCTGGAAGAGAGAGGCCGGTGGGTTGGAGAACAGTGTGGAATGTTAGTGTCTGGCTGATAGAGAGAGACCGGTGGGTTGGAGAACAGTGTGGAATGTTAGTGTCTGGAAGAGAGAGGCCGGTGGGTTGGAGAACAGTGTGGAATGTTAGTGTCTGGCAGAGAGAGACCGGTGGGTTGGAGAACAGTGTGGAATGTTAGTGTCTGGAAGAGAGAGACCGGTGGGTTGGAGAACAGTGTGGAATGTTAGTGTCTGGAAGAGAGAGGCCGGTGGGTTGGAGAACAGTGTGGGATGTTAGTGTCTGGAAGAGAGAGCCTGGTGGGTTGGAGAACAGTGTGGAATGTTAGTGTTTGGAAGAGAGAGACCGGTGGGTTGGAGAACAGTGTGGAATGTTAGTGTCTGGAAGAGAGAGGCCGTTGGGTTGGAGAACAGTGTGGAATGTTAGTGTCTGGAAGAGAGAGACCGGTGGGTTGGAGAACAGTGTGGGATGTTAGTGTCTGGCAGAGAGAGGCCGGTGGGTTGGAGAACAGTGTGGAATGTTAGTGTCTGGAAGAGAGAGGCCGGTGGGTTGGAGAACAGTGTGGGATGTTAGTGTCTGGAAGAGAGAGCCTGGTGGGTTGGAGAACAGTGTGGAATGTTAGTGTTTGGAAGAGAGAGGCCGTTGGGTTGGAGAACAGTGTGGAATGTTAGTGTCTGGCAGAGAGAGGCCGTTCGGTTGGAGAACAGTGTGGAATGTTAGTGTCTGGCAGAGAGAGGCCGGTGGGTTGGAGAACAGTGTGGAATGTTAGTGTCTGGAAGAGAGAGACCGGTGGGTTGGAGAACAGTGTGGAATGTTAGTGTCTGGAAGAGAGAGACCGGTGGGTTGGAGAACAGTGTGGAATGTTAGTGTCTGGAAGAGAGAGGCCGGTGGGTTGGAGAACAGTGTGGGATGTTAGTGTCTGGCAGAGAGAGACCGGTGGGTTGGAGAACAGTGTGGAATGTTAGTGTCTGGAAGAGAGAGACCGGTGGGTTGGAGAACAGTGTGGAATGTTAGTGTCTGGCAGAGAGAGACCGGTGGGTTGGAGAACAGTGTGGAATGTTAGTGTCTGGCAGAGAGAGGCCGGTGGGTTGGAGAACAGTGTGGAATGTTAGTGTCTGGAAGAGAGAGGCCGGTGGGTTGGAGAACAGTGTGGGATGTTAGTGTCTGGAAGAGAGAGCCTGGTGGGTTGGAGAACAGTGTGGAATGTTAGTGTTTGGAAGAGAGAGGCCGTTGGGTTGGAGAACAGTGTGGAATGTTAGTGTCTGGCAGAGAGAGGCCGTTCGGTTGGAGAACAGTGTGGAATGTTAGAGTCTGGAAGAGAGAGGCCGGTGGGTTGGAGAACAGTGTGGAATGTTAGTGTCTGGAAGAGAGAGGCCGTTGGGTTGGAGAACAGTGTGGAATGTTAGTGTCTGGAAGAGAGAGACCGGTGGGTTGGAGAACAGTGTGGAATGTTAGTGTCTGGCAGAGAGAGACCGGTGGGTTGGAGAACAGTGTGGGATGTTAGTGTCTGGAAGAGAGAGCCTGGTGGGTTGGAGAACAGTGTGGGATGTTAGTGTCTGGCAGAGAGAGGCCGGTGGGTTGGAGAACAGTGTGGAATGTTAGTGTCTGGAAGAGAGAGACCGGTGGGTTGGAGAACAGTGTGGAATGTTAGTGTCTGGCTGATAGAGAGAGACCGGTGGGTTGGAGAACAGTGTGGAATGTTAGTGTCTGGCTGATAGAGAGAGACCGGTGGGTTGGAGAACAGTGTGGAATGTTAGTGTCTGGCAGAGAGAGGCCGTTCGGTTGGAGAACAGTGTGGAATGTTAGTGTCTGGAAGAGAGAGACCGGTGGGTTGGAGAACAGTGTGGAATGTTAGTGTCTGGCAGAGAGAGACCGGTGGGTTGGAGAACAGTGTGGAATGTTAGTGTCTGGAAGAGAGAGACCGGTGGGTTGGAGAACAGTGTGGAATGTTAGTGTCTGGAAGAGAGAGGCCGGTGGGTTGGAGAACAGTGTGGGATGTTAGTGTCTGGAAGAGAGAGACCGGTGGGTTGGAGAACAGTGTGGAATGTTAGTGTCTGGAAGAGAGAGGCCGGTGGGTTGGAGAACAGTGTGGGATGTTAGTGTCTGGAAGAGAGAGCCTGGTGGGTTGGAGAACAGTGTGGAATGTTAGTGTTTGGAAGAGAGAGACCGGTGGGTTGGAGAACAGTGTGGAATGTTAGTGTCTGGAAGAGAGAGGCCGTTGGGTTGGAGAACAGTGTGGAATGTTAGTGTCTGGAAGAGAGAGGCCGGTGGGTTGGAGAACAGTGTGGAATGTTAGTGTCTGGAAGAGAGAGACCGGTGGGTTGGAGAACAGTGTGGAATGTTAGAGTCTGGAAGAGAGAGACCGGTGGGTTGGAGAACAGTGTGGAATGTTAGTGTCTGGAAGAGAGAGGCCGGTGGGTTGGAGAACAGTGTGGAATGTTAGTGTCTGGAAGAGAGAGGCCGGTGGGTTGGAGAACAGTGTGGAATGTTAGTGTCTGGAAGAGAGAGGCCGGTGGGTTGGAGAACAGTGTGGAATGTTAGTGTCTGGCAGAGAGAGACCGGTGGGTTGGAGAACAGTGTGGAATGTTAGTGTCTGGAAGAGAGAGGCCGGTGGGTTGGAGAACAGTGTGGAATGTTAGTGTCTGGCAGAGAGAGACCGGTGGGTTGGAGAACAGTGTGGAATGTTAGTGTCTGGAAGAGAGAGGCCGGTGGGTTGGAGAACAGTGTGGAATGTTAGTGTTTGGAAGAGAGAGACCGGTGGGTTGGAGAACAGTGTGGAATGTTAGTGTCTGGCAGAGAGAGACCGGTGGGTTGGAGAACAGTGTGGAATGTTAGTGTTTGGAAGAGAGAGACCGGTGGGTTGGAGAACAGTGTGGGATGTTAGTGTCTGGCAGAGAGAGGTCGGTGGGTTGGAGAACAGTGTGGGATGTTAGTGTCTGGCAGAGAGAGACCGGTGGGTTGGAGAACAGTGTGGAATGTTAGTGTCTGGAAGAGAGAGACCGGTGGGTTGGAGAACAGTGTGGAATGTTAGTGTCTGGAAGAGAGAGGCCGGTGGGTTGGAGAACAGTGTGGGATGTTAGTGTCTGGAAGAGAGAGACCGGTGGGTTGGAGAACAGTGTGGAATGTTAGTGTCTGGAAGAGAGAGGCCGGTGGGTTGGAGAACAGTGTGGGATGTTAGTGTCTGGAAGAGAGAGCCTGGTGGGTTGGAGAACAGTGTGGAATGTTAGTGTTTGGAAGAGAGAGACCGGTGGGTTGGAGAACAGTGTGGAATGTTAGTGTCTGGAAGAGAGAGGCCGTTGGGTTGGAGAACAGTGTGGAATGTTAGTGTCTGGAAGAGAGAGACCGGTGGGTTGGAGAACAGTGTGGAATGTTAGTGTCTGGCAGAGAGAGGCCGGTGGGTTGGAGAACAGTGTGGAATGTTAGTGTCTGGAAGAGAGAGACCGGTGGGTTGGAGAACAGTGTGGAATGTTAGAGTCTGGAAGAGAGAGACCGGTGGGTTGGAGAACAGTGTGGAATGTTAGTGTCTGGAAGAGAGAGGCCGGTGGGTTGGAGAACAGTGTGGAATGTTAGTGTCTGGAAGAGAGAGGCCGGTGGGTTGGAGAACAGTGTGGAATGTTAGTGTCTGGAAGAGAGAGGCCGGTGGGTTGGAGAACAGTGTGGAATGTTAGTGTCTGGCAGAGAGAGACCGGTGGGTTGGAGAACAGTGTGGAATGTTAGTGTCTGGAAGAGAGAGGCCGGTGGGTTGGAGAACAGTGTGGAATGTTAGTGTCTGGCAGAGAGAGACCGGTGGGTTGGAGAACAGTTTGGAATGTTAGTGTCTGGAAGAGAGAGGCCGGTGGGTTGGAGAACAGTGTGGAATGTTAGTGTTTGGAAGAGAGAGACCGGTGGGTTGGAGAACAGTGTGGAATGTTAGTGTCTGGCAGAGAGAGACCGGTGGGTTGGAGAACAGTGTGGAATGTTAGTGTTTGGAAGAGAGAGACCGGTGGGTTGGAGAACAGTGTGGGATGTTAGTGTCTGGCAGAGAGAGGTCGGTGGGTTGGAGAACAGTGTGGGATGTTAGTGTCTGGCAGAGAGAGACCGGTGGGTTGGAGAACAGTGTGGGATGTTAGTGTCTGGCAGAGAGAGGCCGGTGGGTTGGAGAACAGTGTGGAATGTTAGTGTCTGGCAGAGAGAGACCGGTGGGTTGGAGAACAGTGTGGGATGTTAGTGTCTGGCAGAGAGAGACCGGTGGGTTGGAGAACAGTGTGGAATGTTAGTGTCTGGAAGAGAGAGGCCGGTGGGTTGGAGAACAGTGTGGAATGTTAGTGTCTGGCAGAGAGAGGCCGGTGGGTTGGAGAACAGTGTGGAATGTTAGTGTTTGGAAGAGAGAGACCGGTGGGTTGGAGAACAGTGTGGGATGTTAGTGTCTGGCAGAGAGAGACCGGTGGGTTGGAGAACAGTGTGGAATGTTAGTGTCTGGCAGAGAGACGCCGGTGGGTTGGAGAACAGTGTGGAATGTTAGTGTCTGGCAGAGAGAGACCGGTGGGTTGGAGAACAGTGTGGGATGTTAGTGTCTGGCAGAGAGAGACCGGTGGGTTGGAGAACAGTGTGGAATGTTAGTGTCTGGAAGAGAGAGACCGGTGGGTTGGAGAACAGTGTGGAATGTTAGTGTCTGGCAGAGAGAGGCCGGTGGGTTGGAGAACAGTGTGGAATGTTAGTGTCTGGAAGAGAGAGACCGGTGGGTTGGAGAACAGTGTGGAATGTTAGTGTCTGGCAGAGAGAGACCGGTGGGTTGGAGAACAGTGTGGGATGTTAGTGTCTGGCAGAGAGAGACCGGTGGGTTGGAGAACAGTGTGGAATGTTAGTGTCTGGAAGAGAGAGACCGGTGGGTTGGAGAACAGTGTGGAATGTTAGTGTCTGGCAGAGAGAGACCGGTGGGTTGGAGAACAGTGTGGGATGTTAGTGTCTGGCAGAGAGAGACCGGTGGGTTGGAGAACAGTGTGGGATGTTAGTGTCTGGAAGAGAGAGGCCGGTGGGTTGGAGAACAGTGTGGAATGTTAGTGTCTGGCAGAGAGAGACCGGTGGGTTGGAGAACAGTGTGGGATGTTAGTGTCTGGCTGGCAGAGAGAGGCAGGTGGGAGGGAAGGCAATGTGGTAGTGTCTGCCTGGCAGATTTACATTAACTTACATGTAAATAAAGCTAAATATCTCATAAACTATTGTTTTAAATAAAAAAGACTAACAGAATAGTTATCTTTTAAAGTGACAGTGTCAGTTTGACATATCATAAAATCCAGCATCTAATCTCTTTTATAGAAAGACTCTACTGATTAATATCTGTCTCTTATTAATGTCTGTACATCTCGGACCATAAGCACACACTAAACGGAGCAATTCTGGGGCAAACAAACTGCACCAAAGGTGAAGCGACAGGAACGAGATGATGGGATTAACCCTATGACTGCCAGAAGGGTACGCATTGCAGTGCAATTGATTTTAATCCTTTTAATGCCACATGCCTCCAGGACATTGCTTTGTAATGCATTGTAAATCTCTCAGACAGTGGAATTTAAAAGCCATTGTGGCCGCTGATGAAATTGTGAAATGGAGGCCCCCAAATAGAGGAAACCATTTAATCCCAATGCATGGAGATGTTTCTTTGAAACATTATTAAAAAGATAACCTGTAATTTTCTTATAGTTTGAGTTAAAGATGTTTCGCAGCCAGGTGGTGCTGTTCCTACATATATCTATGAGAAGATTGTGTCTGCGCACCTAGCCTTGGCCTCCCATAAATGCTGTAATTGAAATCTGGTAATATGCCAATATGTTTTCGTCTGCTCTTATCTGAATCTAATCCTCACGGTTTAATACTCAGTGGGAGCCTCATTTAGGAATAAAGATTGTCTCTCTGAATAGGGATGAGGTAATCGCTGTCTGCTTAACCCTTCCAGTATCAGAAGCAAAAGATAAGCCTCAGGTATGAGAAATGGAACTCTCCCACCTTTGGGGGTGGAGAGATAGTGTGTGTCTGTTTGTGTGAGGTAGGGTTGCCACCCAGCCGGTATTATACCCACAGGCCGGTAAAAAATTAGCTTCTTTCCAATGTTAAGTCTATGGAGGGAATGCCTTGGCCGGTATTTTTTTGAAGAAAAGGTGGCAACCCTAGTGTGTGGAGGGGGTTCGTTGTATGTGCGCATGTCAGAGTGTGTGTGTGAGTGTTTTTGTGCATGTTAGATTTGTGGGGGGGGGGGCTTTGTGTGTCCATGTGTGCATGTCAGAATGTGCATATATGGGCTGTTGTCCTTGTGTCCATGTGTGCATCTCAGAGTGTGTGTGCCGTTGTCTGTGTGTCCATGTGTGCACGTCAGTGTGTGGGGGTGGGGTGGAAGGCGTTGTCTGTGTCCACGTGTGCATGTCAGAGTGTGCATGTTTATTTCAGTGTGGGGGTATGTGTATATGCCTATGTCTGTGTGTGTGCAAATCTGTGTGTATGCATGTGTTCATGTGTGTGTGTGTTTGTATAATATATGTGTGTGAGTGCATATAGCGTGTGTGCTTGTTTTAGTGTATGCATGTATATGCGTGCATAGGCAGGTCAGAGTGCACCTGTCTATATGTGCGTGCATAACTGTGTGTCTGTGTGTGTGCGCATTTGAGTGTGCGTGTCTCCCTGTGTATTCTTGGTGTATATCGTCCCATCCATCCATCTCAATGCACAGCTTACAGCATGGAGGGCGAGCAGCAGGCGTCCGTAGGAGAACACGATGATTGCGAGAGGGAACCCGAAGCAGAAGCAGAAGAGGAAGAGAACATAGGACTCATTATTCCACTTGTTGTTCACGGTGTACCAATCAGGTCCACAAGAGCACTGCAAGCCTTCAGGGATGTATCTGCACGGAGAAAAGAAAGCACAGAAAATCATCATTGCCCCTATGAATTTTGCACTTGCTCCTTTGTCCAACAGATAACATCTTCAATCAGATATGGATGTCATGTCCAAGGTGGCGGACATGACAGTTGCTGCCTTCTTAAAGAGATAGGAATGTTTCACAATAAAAGCAGCTCCAATTAATCTTCATAGTATTTGGACCAGGGAGAGTGTTATTTCAGTACAGTCAGAGTTGTAATACAAGAGTAATTGAATGATAAAGTATCCCCCTCCCGTCCCTTTTACCTAGTGTAAGTCACCTCCCCTCAGATGTGGAATCTGGTCACTTGACCGGACAGGTCACAGCAAGGGACAATCTTCTTACTGTGATCATAAGGAAAACCCTGCCCCCTTGACTGGTTTTCCTTATGCTCACTGAAGATTGTCCCTCTCTGTGATCCATTTGGACAGTCTTGCTGCTCTGAGGTGAGCAGTGTTACATCAGTAAAAGGGGCGGGAGGGGGATACTTTATCATTCAATTACTTTTGTACTACAACTCTGACGGTATTGAAATCACACTCTCCATGGCCCAAATACTATGATGATTAACTGGAGCTGATTTTATTGTGAAACATTACTATCCCTTTAACACAATAAGATCCATTTTGAATAAATGCATTTCATCTGATCCCATCTGATCCTCAAATTATTAAGATTAATAGGGATAGTGGGTAAAGTGTCTGACTCAATGACCAGGACATCCAGTTCTGACTTAAAGGGATAGTAATACTTCGTTTTATCTTTATTTTATTTTGTAGGCATTAAAAAGACATGAAGAACGATATATGTCTTATCTCTCAGACCTTTATGGTTTGAGAGATATTCACAAGCAAAGTTTCCCCTCCCGTCCCTTTTACCTAGTGTAAGCCTTCTCTTCTCAGATGTGGAATGCAGTCCATAGACCAGACAGATAACAGAAGGGGACAATCTTCTTCCTATGAGAACAATGAAAGCCCTGTCCCCCTTGACAATTTTTTCAGGTTTTTCCCTTATCTTAATTGAAGATTGTCCCTCTCTGTAGTCTACCTGGGCACCTCCCTTCTGATCTGGCTGAGCAGTGTTACATCAGTAAAAGGGACGGGAGGGGGATACTTTGTCATTGAATTACTCTTGTACTACAACTCTGACAGAATTGAAATAACACTCTCCAAAGTCCAAATACTATGATGATTAATTGGAGCTGCTTTTATTATGAAACATTACTATCCCTTTAAGATCTGATCTTACCTGCAATCTGTTTTTCCACACTGACCTTTCTAAGTCCAATAAACACTTCTCTGCGTAGCACAGTTCTGTTTTATGTTATTACTCTTTACTGTTAACCCTTTGAGTGCCAGAGGGGTACGCAACACATTGCTGAGCAATGTGTTTCGTACCCGTCTGGCACTCAAAGGATTAACACAACCATTCTTCTGTTTTGCCGTGCTCAAATGATGCTGGTTATCCACAAAACGTCTGGTTACCAGAAGCTGGACGTGTTCACTGAATTAAAGTCCAGGCCCCGGGGTGGCTCTACGTTTTTTGGGGCCCTAAGTAAAATATTCACATGGGGCACACCTTTACTCCCATGTCGGTATTTCTAATAAGACATCGGCATCTGATTTGTTTATATGTGGCGGTGGTACTGTATAAGAGCTGTGAGGCCCTCTGACCAAGTGGGGGGCCCTGAGCAGCCTGCTTATATATCTTGCCATAATGACGTCCACGCGCATCCGCTGTCGGAGGTCACTATGGCAAGATGTCCAATCTCTGTCCTGCTGTCAGCCCCAGAACAATGCACATTTCTTTGGAACAAGGTAATAATTCTGGCGACTAGCGCTACTAAGCTGCTAGTTGCCAGATGGGGATTTATTGAAGTTAAATTCTTGAAGAGGTGGTAGTTCCCCTTTAAGTCAATGGGGATTTTCGTTTGACTGTCCTCTAGGGTAAAGTTGGTTTGCTCCTGAATTGATCCTTGTTCTCTTTGTGCAAATGGCCCTGAGTGTCTACAGCAGTGATTCTCACTCAGGGTGCCGTGGTGTGCCACAGACATCAACTTAGAGTGCCCTGTGTTTTCTATAAAAACTAACAAAAATGGACTTTTAAATAAAGATTTATAGAAATTGTTATGCACAATATGTTTAGTTTTGTTATCATGATTATAATACCTAATAATAACTATATTTATGTACTGTACCCATCATTATGCTCTTGATAAAATACATTAAATATGTTAGGGGTACCCCGAATGTTCTAGGTTACGTGTTAGGGGTGCCCCGAGCAAAAAAAAATTGAGAACCACTGGTCTACAGCATAGTCACTTGTGTGAGCATAAGAAAGATTTAATATGTGTACCTGCTCCATCCAAGCAGAGGAGGAGTTGCAGCCAACAGCCCGATCACCCATGTGAATATACAGCCCATGACTGCGTGGTTCTCCCGGAATGTGAAGCTGCCCATTGGTTTACAGATCACCAGGAATCTCTCAAATGCCACCACTGCCAGAGACCACAGGCTGACCATTCCTGAGAGGGGCCATAAAGAGAGACGGCCATTATTCCACAGAAAGATGCCACATGAGACCAACGTATGAGTCACGGGACAGCTGTCAGTAAGTGTTCAGTAATTTAAGATGAGAAAGTAGGATCAGGAAAACTATATAAAAACACACATTAGAATTATTAATGGACTCAAGAAGATACTTTTTGATTCTACATATAAATGACTTAGTTCTGAGAATCAAATTCCAGCGGTACCTGAGATGAATGGTAGCGCACCATCAGATGAAGAACACCATTCTTAATAATGTGGCTGAATGGTGATAGTCACTTAAAATTACTGAGGTTGATATACGTAGAAAAATTGGTTCGATTCTGGTACAATCTAAGAGCACCATCCTATATAATAATTTGTTAAAACATGTGTAACTACGCAGTCATGCTCAGTAGAGACTGCCAGTGACGAGGCTGATGCAGAGCTGGGTGCTCCGAAGGAGAGTCCAGCTCTGTATCAGCCACACCGCGGGCAGTCTCTACTGAGCATGACTGCACCGCGACCGGCTGGCACTGTATCAGCCGCGGTGTGGGCAGTCTCTACTGAGCATGACTGCACCGCGACCGGCTGGCGCTGTATCAGCTGCGGTGTGGGCAGTCTCTACTGAGCATGACTGCACCGCGACCGGCTGGCACTGTATCAGCCGCGGCGTGGGCAGTCTCTACTGTGCATGACTGCCCCGCAACCGGCTGGCAGTGGCACTGTGGCTCTTGTAACGGGCTCTTCAACTAGTTCTTAATAAAACGGCTGAATGGTGATAGTCACTTAAAATCACTGAGGCTGATATACATAGAAAAATTGGTTCAATTCTGGTACAATCTAAGAGCACCACATGGAATAAATAACAATTCCCCAGATGCTCATCGATTGAAATGAGGCTGTTAATCCCTTGAATCCATGGTACCCCTCGTACTTTTTGAGAGAGCACTGGAGTTCCAAGGAACACAGTTTGAGAACCAGCCTCATAGCTTATATTGTTATGGAGCATCTAGAACACTGGTGGTTCTCATCCTTGGAGCTCCAATGCTCCTGGAAGAAATACAAGTGTCACAGAATACATTTAAGTAATACCAGACCGGGAACAAGACTGGGGTGACCATAGTGCACATGTGTCTATTTCTGTGACCAACAGTAGACAAGTGGAAGAAGTTCTCCTTTGTTTTCTATAATTATTTTGTATATTAAGCACTATAAACTAGTCCTCTAGAGCAGGGCTTAAAATGTGAAGTCCTTTGCTACTAGCCTGGTCTGAAAAGTTACTCGTCACTGCAAGCTATAACATACCAACCAGGGCTGAATTTCTACTCGCCAGGGCTAAATTTTCACTTGCCATTGGCTAGTGGCAAGTGGAAATTTTGAGCCCTGCTCTAGAGAAAATATGAATATCACATCACAACATTTAGCTGTTTCCAGCTAAATGTTAGCCTAATAATTCATGTGATATTGATACACTGTTAAACGGTTTGATAATGAAGGCTCCACAGACATTTCTCTTTGAAACTAAAGAGATCTTAGTTTAAGAACCACTAATCTAGAACGTTCTGCTATAAGATATCACTGAGTATAATAAACATGATTTTTTCTAGAGGAAACTGATACCCACTGATTTGGATGGAGCTTTCAATCCATTGAATGCTAGAGAGGTCTCTCTTTGTCACTTGTTTTAGCTACATATTACACCTAGTCATCAATAATTTGTGAGATAAACCACTGATAACATTTACTTCCTGCAATGGAATCCAGTCCTCTGTTGGAGAAACCTTATTCACCCAAGGACTTATCCAACATGGTAATTCATTTTAGGGACTGATGGTTCTCGCTTACCTCCCAAAGTGGCAGTGAAGCCTTCTATCTTGCACGCCAAGGTACCCATGGAGAAATACATCTGAGAAAAGCTGTAAAAGGCAGTGGTGGAGCCGAAACAGATTACTATAAGGTTGGCAATAGCCAAGTTTACCAGGATGTAGTTGAGGTGGGATCTCAGCTTCTTGTACTTGGCTGTGCAGACAACGGTCAACATATTGAGGGGAAAGCCGAAGATGATTGTGAATAACATAAAAGCTGACATACTCATGAAGATTCCTGGAGTCCCCAAATGTATCTGGGGTACAAGGAATGGACTGACGGAGCTAATGTTAGTGGTTTCCAGAGGAATGGGGATGTAGAACTCATCTGGCATCTCCATCCTCAAATCTGGGCGGCCTTTACTCATCATGGATCTTCGAGGGAATATCAAGGATGACAGAGCAATGATGACCACAAGGGTTTCAAGACGTGACAGGCCCCAGGTACTGAGTGAGAGATTTCCCCCTTTAAGTACAAAGTAAAGGAGCAGTAGTGTCTTTTATACCCAAGGAAAAGAAGACAAGGTCTGGCATGGGCCCCAATTTTTTTTCTTTGCCTCATAATCGTATTTGAGAACAAAAAGCCGGGCTTAATGGAATCTGCAGAATGGCGGACTTGCTTGGGAAGATATCAAGGGATAATCTTTAAGACAATCTCTTTTACAGTGCCCTAATCAGAGGAGAACTTTAATCTACTGGTTTAAGATACTTTGCACGTACAGGTACTGTCACACAATTATATCTGATCATTACATCTATATGTATTTTCTTGAACAAGTGGATATCCATTAAAAAGCGCATACACACCTAGCACCTTCAAAACAGATGGCGGCTAAGACCTGCAGACATTCTGGGCAATCTGTCTCCACCACAGGAGATGTCTAAATTCCCTTTAATATAAATGGGGCTTCTAAGGCCTTGAATGCTAGCGAGATCTCCAACGCATTGCTTTGCAATGCGTTGGCGATCTCGCTAGTATTCAAGGGGCTGAATGCCACCATTTAAATCAACGGGGATTTGTTTTTTTATTAGTCCCAAATGGGGTAGTTATTCTGCCCCAGAATCAGTCCTTTTCCAGCCTCGCTATGGAGCAGCGGCTCTCAACCTGTGGGTTGCGACCCCGTTGGGGGTCGAATGACGATTTGCCAGGGGTCACCTAAAACCGTCAGAAAATTGCTTTTTTTTGTCTATTCTAATCTTTAAAACTTGTAATTGTACAATTTTTTTTCCCGTTATAAAGAAATCATTACTGTTCCGAGACTGACGGCCAGGTTAGTGCAATCTGCACGCCTGCGCCGTCAGTCCCTTCCGGGAGACCGGGACATTTTATAGTCCGTGTTATTGAAGCTATGAAGGAGCAATGAAAATAATTTCACTGTTAGGGGCTGCCACAACTTGGGAAATTTTATCAAAGGGTCACAGCACTAGAAAGGTTCAGAACCCATTGGGGTTAATGTGCTGGGGACCTCGGTAAAGATCCATCGTCCAGAAGTGGGGGTACCCTTGGCTTATTCAACACGAAAAGTCCTACAGTACACGTTTTCTTTTTCCATGAAAAAAATCTATTGGTCCTTTAAAAACAATGTGTTGCTCCTTTAAGGCAAACAGATCTCAGTTTTAATACAGGACACAAGTAAATGTCAATCCGCAGAACTACACGGGAACCAGCGCGACCCTGCAATGTGGGTTTTCATACCCATCCAGCATTTAGATATACAGAACATATGGCCACACAATTCATGAGTGTAACGGGACAAGATCTGTAATGTATTCCTATGCAGATATGCATTGACTTTCATTAGGCATAATTCATAATTACAGTCATAAATGGAAATGAACCGTGCATAATAAAATTACTCGTAATAATCACAGTTATAAAATCTTTGATTATTGCCAGTAATAATGTAATTACCTGCTTCCTCTAGGAGTGTTAGTCTGAAGGGGGGGTTCTGATAGCTACGCAGGAATCGGATATCTCTGGTCCTAAGACGGAAGTTTATTTGCCCACGGCAGTAGTTGCAAATCTTTGGCCCTAGAAACATAGAATTTGACGGCAGATAAGAACCATTCGGCCCATCTAGTCTGCCCATTTTGTACAAACCTATTTTGGTCCTTGGTCTTTTCTTACGTTAAGGACAGCCTTATGTCTATCCCACGCATGAGTAAATTCTGTCACTGTATTAACCTTTACCACTTCTGCTGGTAGGCTATTCCACTTATCTACTACCCTCTCAGTGAAGTAAAACTTTCTTACATTACATCTAAACCTGTGTCCCTCTAGTTTTAGACTATGATCTCTTGTCCTAACATTTTTACTCCTTTGAAACCTACTTCCCTCCTGCACTTTGTTGAATCCCTTCATGTATGTGAATGTGTCTATCATATCCCCTCTCTCTTCTCTCCTCCAAGATATACATGTTCAAATCCTTTAGTCTATCCTGATATTTCTTTTCCTGTAAACCAGTCATTAAATACTTTTTCTTCATTTTATAAGCTCCGCCCCAGTCACAATTAAGCCCCACCCCTTTTTAAATGCAAATCACGTCATTTTTTTCCCCGAGTGGCACCACAGGACTCCCCTTTCCGGTGCATAGCTGGGTACAACACGTTCCCAGGTATGCCCACCCCTATTTAGCAAACTGACAAACTTTGTAAACAAATGTAGAGGCATTAAGGGGAAATGATAAAACTTAACTTTTACTACACAAAACAATTATAAAAAATAAAATAAATAAATAAATAAATAAATAAAACTCAGTGAATTTAAAAAAGAGTCTTTGAAAAAGCTCAATGTTGTGAAACATACATTAAGAAATAAGGACCATACATTTAGTGATTCCTTTTACAACCAGGCTCAATTCTTGATACATGCAAGTTTTTCTAACTTTTTCTTTTCACTGAATAAGCTTATTGCTATCTAATTATTTTTGAAGACAGTCACTTGATCAATGTAATCTCTGGCAGTTCACAAAGCCAAATGTATAGTGTAGTTTAATACTACAGACTACCTGTAGATAACTTTATTAAACCTGACAGTGATAACTTTTTTTTGCTAGACCGATACAGTTTGAGGGCTAGAACAATTCAGTGGCGTTTGTTATGTGCCACGTGTGTAATTGAGCTGCATTGTTTATATATATATAGGGGTTGCCATTCAGCCAGTATTTTACCGGCAGGCCGGTATAAAATTGGCTTCTGTCCAATGTTAAGTCTATGGTGGAATGCCATGGCCGGTATTTTTTTGAAGAAAAGGTGGCAACCCTACTTATATATAATGTATTGAGAGAGTCTAAGAGATGATTTGGTTTTGACACAGTGTCAATTTATTTATTTGCATGCACAGAAAGCTTTATCAGTAAGACACAGTGTCAGTTTATTTATTTGCATGCACGGAAAGCTTTATCAGTAAGACACAGTGTCAATTTATTTATTTGCATGCACAGAAAGCTTTATCAGTAAGACAGCCGAGCTTCTCTCTACTACTAAGTGTTCAGCTGCTTACCATACAATACGTGAATTGAGCTTTTTTATTTTAAGTGCTTATGAGCACGATGTTAGATCAGAGCTGGTATCACTTATTTTAAATGTGCTGGGTTCCAGTTATTTTATTATTTTTTCTCTTGTGTAGTAAAAGTTACTTTTTTTCATTCTCCACTTACCACCTCTAACTCTGCTTGAAAAAGTTTGCCCACTATGCTATATAGGGGTGGGTTGTGCTAATATTGGACCACTGTTTTCTACCAAAATACTTACAACAACAATTCTCCCCTTAGCACTGCTTGCGCCAAGGTGAGGGCAATGGGGCAGTATATGGATTTTTAGGGCATTCCTTTCCTCTACACTTTGTTTAAAGGGACAATCACACCTCGACACAACATTAGCTAGTATTAACGCATTCAGTGTGTGCTTTGATACTATGCCCAGGCATGTGCTCACATAGACACCAAGGGGGGCTTGAGCACCTGCCCTTTTTGTCCAAAGTGCCCTCGTGCCCTTTTAACAAAAAAAAAAAAAAAATTAGTCCGATTTTATCTTATCCCAGTCCGTTTTTCAATTTTTATTACCGGGGGGTAGGGGGGCTGCTCTCCTCTCCTCTTATGTCCAGGTCCTTTTTAAGTGTAAGGTCCCTTTAACATCCTGGCTGGTCCGGGTCCTTTTTACGTGCCGCCGGGTCTTCTCCTTTTGCGTGTCGGATCCTCTCCGCTTACACCTTGCGCTCCGCTGAGATGCTGACGTTGGATGTGACAGGGCTGGTGAGAGAAGTGCCCTTTTTTTCACTTGAGCCCCTGCCCCCCAAAATGTCTGTGCACGCCCCTGTCTATGCCTGTCTGACAGTGAGCAGTGCTGTCCTGTAGCTGTTATTGTATTTTTAATGTGTTGCTGCCTGGAGACGGGGAAGCATAAATTCCCCACCACCGTGTCAGTCTTCAACACCAGTAAGTATACAGCTCCTGCACCCTCACTGGTGTTTGTTTGAACAGAGGCCCTGCCACCTGATAACATCACGCACCACACTTGTAGTGAGCGAAGGTGCAGAAGAAATCATAACATGGTATCGTTTGAGATTAATTCAAAAAAACAAGTTGATACGAGTTCCACCAAAACACTGAATTTTAAAAAGGCCAACTTTAGCAGGTTTAATTCATCCCTTGGTCTCGTTGACTGGGATAAAATATTTTCAGGAAAAAACACAGAAGGTAAGTGGAATGCCTTCAAAATAATATTGCAAAAATACACATATAAATTTATCCCTGTTGGAAACAAATACAAAAGAAGCAAATTGAAACCAATGTGGCTAACCAGTAAAGTAATTCATGAAATAAATAACAAGAAAGCGGCATTTAAACATTACAAAGCTGAGGGATCAGCAGAGGCATTTGCAGAATACAAAAATGTCAACAAAACCTGTAAAAAGGCTATTAAATTAGCTAGACTGGAGAATGAAAAAAATATTGCTAAGGAGAGCAAAAGCAACCCAAAAAAATTCTTTAAATACATTAATGGCAAAAAATTAAAGTCTGATAATGTTGGGTCCTTGTTAGCTGAAACGGGTGAGATGGTCAAAGGTGACAGAGAGAAGGCAGATATTTTAAATAATTTCTTTTCTTCTGTTTTTACCAAGGAAGACCCATTGGACAAGAATCTGCAAACTACTTTTACAGAACAGGCACAGCAAGCATGGGACTGGCTAACACAAGAAAAAGTGTTAAAACAATTGAATGGTGTCAAGGTAGACAAGGCTCCGGGGCCAGATGGTATACACCCACGGGTACTTAGGGAGCTAGGCCAGACCCTGGCCAGACCGATATATCTGATTTTCAGGGATTCTTTTATTTCTGGTATGGTGCCCATGGATTGGCGTAAAGCAGATGTGGTGCCCATATTTAAAAAGGGATCAAAGTCCCAGCCAGGAAATTACAGACCCGTAAGCTTGACATCTGTGGTAGGGAAGCTGTTTGAAAGGTTGCTAAGGGAATATATTCAAGAATTCTGCTGGAACAGGAATATCATTAGCAATAGCCAACATGGCTTTGTGAAAGATAGGTCTTGTCAAACGAACTTGATCGCATTTTATGAAAAAGTAAGTAATAATATAGATGAGGGAGAGGCGGTTGACGTGATCTATTTAGACTTTGCCAAGGCATTTGATACGGTTCCACACAAGAGGTTACTGTACAAATTGAATGAAATAGGACTAGGGCAAAATGTTTGTGAGTGGATTGGAAATTGGCTGAAAGATAGAATGCAAAGAGTGGTAGTAAATGGCAAGTTCTCCAGTTGGATAAACGTGATAAGTGGAGTGCCTCAGGGATCTGTCCTGGGTCCTCTTCTTTTTAATTTGTTTATTAATGACCTCCCAGAGGGCATAGGAAGCCATGTATCAGTGTTTGCCGATGACACAAAATTAAGTAAGGTAATAAAGTCTGAACTGGATGTGTCTTCATTACAAGAGGACTTGGACAAATTGAGTAACTGGGCAGGCAAATGGCAAATGAGATTCAATATAGACAAGTGTAAAGTTATGCATTTTGGGTATAATAATAAAAATGCAACATATAGTTTAAATGGTGTTTCTCTGGGGAAATCTACTAATGAAAAGGATTTAGGAGTAATGGTAGACAATAGACTTTGCAGTAGCATGCAGTGCCAGCTGGCAGCTGCAAAGGCCAATAAGATATTGGCATGTATTAAAAGGGGTATTGACTCAAGGGAGGAAGATATAATTATGCCTCTTTACAGGTCCATGGTAAGACCCCACCTAGAATATGCTGTTCAATTCTGGGCGCCCTTTCTGAAGAAGGACATTATGGAACTAGAGAGAGTGCAGAGGAGGGCTACAAAACTAGTAAGGGGAATGGAATGTTTTAGTTATGAAGAGAGGCTAGAAAAGTTAAACTTGTACACACTAGAGAAACGGTGTCTTAGAGGGGATATGATAACACTATATAAATATGTTCAAGGCCCATATAAAGGGCTTTCAAAAGACCTGTTCATTAACAGAACAGTACACAGGACAAGGGGCCACCCGCTTAGACTTGAGGAAAGGAGATTTAGTCTACAACAGCGGAAGGGTTTCTTTACAGTAAGGACAATAAAGGTATGGAATGCACTTCCGGAGGAGGTGGTGCTATCAAATACATTAGATGCCTTTAAAAGGGGCCTGGATACTTATTTAAAAGAGCATAATATTGAGGGCTATGCACGTTAGTATTGGGATTAATATTTAGTTAGGGCTTGTTGATCCAGGGAGAAATCTGATTGCCATTTGGAGTCGGATGCCTTCTTTTGGGTCAGCGATGGTAAACAGGAATAGGAAAAGGGTTGAACTGGATGGACGCAAGTCTTTTTTCAACCTAAATTACTATGTAACTATGTAACTATGTAACTATGTAAGGTACAGAGTAAACTGTGTAATGTAACACCATTTTCATACATTTTCCATGAGGTAGGCATAAGGGGCTTACTGGCATTAAAGTCTTAATAATGGCAGCAGCATTCCAGTGTATGCACTAGGCATACCCTTGCAGCAGCACTGAAGGGGTGTGTACACAGCCTGGAATGTTGCTGCTCCATTGGAGACTGATGCCATTAGACCTGAACAGTAGCAGCATTGCAGGGTATGTTCTAGTGCATTTTTTTTAATCAGAATTCCTGATTTAAAGGCATTTGTGGTCACCTTAATTGAAAGCGATACATGCGATCGCTGGTTTTAACTCACAGATTCCTATTACATCTGTAGATAAAACCAGTGACAAAATTATCACTAGCAATGGAATCCAAACGAGTATATCACTACAATACTCCTACTGAGGAATAAGGAAATTTTGCATTGCGTCTGATCTGTACAAACAAGTCACGAAGAAACCACTAGGTGGCAGTGCAGCCTCACACAAACCTCATTCACTTCTTATTGACAGTTTTTCTATCACAAACTGCTGTATTTGGACCACAGGGAAAAAAGTGGTCTCAAATGCATTATTGTTATTATTCTTTATTTATATAGCGCAAACTAATTCCGGGAATGGACATACAGCGATATTAAGTAGTACAACTCAAATGTGGAGAGCAGAAGGATCAGAGGACCCTGCTCGTGAAAGCTTACAGTCTAGAGGATTGCATTTAAATGTTGTATATTACTATGACAAACGTTGCGCACCCCTCTGGCACTCAAAGGGTTAAGCTATTAGGACAGAAATATAGCAGCCTCCAAAGACATTTCTTTTACGGTATTCATTTACTCACTCTCTCTTGCGTTCCCCTAGTGATCCCATTATGGGGGGGCCGACAGCCAGACCAAATGAGTGTCAGCCAAATATTATTGGCTGATGAAAATGTAGTCAGATATTCATTGGACGTACAGCCATACCTGGGAACGTTTTGTTGTAGACTCCCCTGGTGAGGGAAGTCCTGCGGTGCAGCTGGGGGAGAAAAATGATGCGATTTGCATCCCAAAGGGGTGGGGCTTAGTCACAAGTGGGGTTGGAGATTATAAAGTGACAAAAAAGTACAATGAAGGGAGAAAAAGACAACGGGGCGCCCCCAGAGTATATCAGCAGATCGATATGTTGGCAGCATTGCATTTTTAAACCTGTGCATTTTTATAGATGTATTTGAATTTTTTATTAAACACAACAGAAGTTTTATTTTTGAGCCTCCGTCTGTCAATACTCAACTGAATACGGTACATACCCGGACGGAAACGGGGTGATAGTCTCCATAATCCGTTGAGCCGGTATACTTGATATCAAGCTACTGGCATTCACCGAATGTGAGTAAATATTATTCTGTTATAAGATTTATAATAGTTTATTAACTTTATTGCACCATTGGCGCTCCTTCTTTGTTTCATCTTTTTATTATTATAAAAAAGTACAATGAATAGGCTGGGGAAGGAGGAGAAGAGGGCGGGGAGTGGGAGGAGCACGCTTGGAAGTAGCAGAAACTCCCCACATGCCGATAATCAGCCTCTGCTCCGGAGACCCGGTAATGCAGACTCAAAACCGCAGTCTCCGGGAAAAATCTGGACAGTTCCCAGCTATGCGTATAGCAACCCCCGATGTAACTCATGCCTTCCTGAGAGACGATAGCAAAAAGCACATTACTAGGAATGCATCAATGTGTTTTATTGTATAACTAGTGTAAAAGCCCGTGTGTACGGGCCTTGGGGCAGTGAGGTAACGCGGTACGCAGAGCAGGACCGGCCTCTTAACCTTTTGAGTGCCAGAGGGGTACGCAACGCATTGCAAAGTGATGTGTTGCGTACCCCTCTGGCACTCAAAGGGTTAACATTACCCGGACCTGCTCTGCGTACCTCTGTTGCCTCCCTGCTCCATGCGATTGAGCCGCCTCACTCACATGATGCAATCATGCGCAGTAGAGTCTGGCCGAACGTGGGCAGTCTCTACTGCGCATTACTGCATCGTGACAAACTTTCTGGCCTTTTATTATATAGGATTCCTAGTAGCAGAGGTGTAAATGTTTCTGTTCAAATGGTTATATAATACAAATCTTTCCTGCCTTCTAAACAGCATTCCAGTGTCTTAGATGTCTGGTACAAATGCTTGCTTAGTCAGCGTTTCCCAGGATAATTATTATAGCATTGATTAAATATTCTATAACACAGCCTGTGACCATACCTGGGAACTCTCAGGGTTTGACCCCGAGACTCAGGGTTTTGACCCAAATCTCAGGGTCTCAGGGTGAAGGGCCAAATTCTCAGGGTGAGAGTGTTCTGTGTCACCTACTATATGATTTGCCCCAATTAAATGTTTCTTTAATCACTAATTTCATGCCATTTGCAGCAGAAATACAGGGGGAGATGTCCTGCTTGTCTTGTATGTGTTTAGGACATGAGATCTTTAAATTGTAGCATGTTAAAGGGTCCTTGCAGACCAACTGGATCACCTCTGGGTTAGAGCAAGCGGGTATATATTGCCTAAAATCTACATTATGAGAAGCATTAAGGGTTAATGTTTCAAATATCTCAGGGTCAGCTTATCTTGAAAGTTCCCAGGTATGCCTGTGAGACATGGGTCCACGCAACCTAAGGTGACCCTTGCGTTATACAGCTTACCCATCTGACCCTGACGAAGGGGACTGAACGTGCCCCGAAACGCGTTGGAGTACCACGAGGGAAAAAAACCTGCCAGAGATATCAGAGAAGACAGGAGGAGACGCTCACGGACTCAGAGACCTGCGGACCATGGAATACTCTGCACGGAACCTTGGAATTGACTGATAAGCAAAGTGTAAAGAAATTGGACAGTAAGCAGACTAAAAAAAGGGGGACTGATCGTGGTGGGGGGGTGGGTCTAAGGCAGAGAGTTATCTATTATGTGCACTAATACTGATGTTACAACTGGTAATTAGATACACTATACTTTTAGCCCAATTGATTGTTTATTACACCACCACATCCACAGTACTAGCCTGCATACACTATCCAGTTTATCAAAGTTTTTGAATGAACAAATATCTTTTCTCACATATATATGTAATACATTCTGAGAACTAGACTATAACATGGTCGAATATACAGTTATTTTTATAGGAACAGATTTTAGAATTTTCAAATATATTTGGTACTTATTTTATTTTATTTATTTAAAGGGACACTAATGTCCCATAAAAAATTATACTTGTTTTGTAGAGGTTTAAAAAAAATAAGTTATTTGGCACAAATCCTATCTCTCAAACCTTCACGGTTTGAGAGATATTCGTATGTAAAGGTCGCCACCTCCCTCCCCTTCTCCTGACGTCAGAACTCTAATGACAGCAGGAGATCTCGATCCGGAGACCAGCCGACAGCTCTGCAGAAGAGCCGAAATCACTTAATTTAAAAAGAATTACTTCATTGGAATGGTCTACAAAGTGTGCCTGGTTTGCAAGCTCACTTTGTAGACCGTTCCCATGAAGCAGTTCTTTTTAAATAAAGCGATTTCGGCTCTGCTGCAGAGCCTCCTCGAGTTGCACGACTCAAATCTCCCGCTGCCGGCTTTATAGCTGACGTCAGGAAAAGGGAAACTTTACAGGCGAATATCTCTCAAACCGATAGGATTTGTGCCAAATAACTTATTTTTTAAACCTCTACAAAACAAGCAGACTTTTTTATGGGACATTAATGTCCCTTTAACCCCTTAACGACATGTGACGTACTATGACCGTCACGGTCCTTGAAATACTCAAGGACCGATGACGGTCATAGTACGTCACGTACTTTTTACTTACAGCGCTCTACCGGGAGCGCTGTAAGTAAAAATAGGGCCTGAAATTGAACCCTCCAAGATCAGAGCGATCTCTATCAGGCCCCATAATGACGCGACGATACACGTGACAGGTCACGTGTACCGGCGCGTCCAAGTGCTCCTATGCGGTCATTATGGGACGGAAATGTCCCAGGACCGCCGGTCCTTAAGGGGTTAATGACAGCAATATATTATTTATGATTTGATTCTACTTCTGATTTATATTATTTTTATTATATATTTCATTGTACTCTGGAGTACAGCATGTATTTTCTAATAAACCATTTTTAAATATACAATTAGAGCCATTGTTTTTACATACATACTACACGTAGATATTTTTTATTTGCCTTTATACCCCCTGTCTGGAGTGCTTCAGTATATTCTACTATAATTCCTAGTAGCGGAGGTCTAAATGTTTCTGTTCAAATGGTTATATAATACAAATCTTTCCTGCCTTCTAAACAGCATTCCAGTGTCTCAGATGTCTCGTACAAATGCTTGCTTAGTCAGCGTTTTCCAGGATAATTAATATAGCGTTGAGGCACTATTTTATAACACAGCCTGTGTGACATGGGTCCACGTGACCTTAGGTGACCCTTGCGTTATTACCCTGGTTGTATTTATCGGTCAGTCCGTGCTCTGCTTTGGCTCAAGCAATATGCAGGTGGTGGGGCTCAGATCTCAGAAACTGTGCTCTCAGCTGTCCTTCTTTTGGTTGGCAGCGATAATTTAATCACCCTAAGCTCCTGCTACTAATTTAAAACCCTGTCTCGGCTCCCAAAGTGAATCTGTGTCACAGTCCTGTCCGGCTGTCCCCTCATCGCCTTTCTCCTTCCTTCCTCTTCTGATCTGTGCGATTGCAAATATAGGCCTGGATTTATTAAAGGGATAGTAATGTTTCATAATAAAAGCAGCTCTAATTAATCATCATAGTATTCGGACTTTGGAGAGTGTTATTTCAATTCTGTCAGATTTGTAGTACAAGAGTAATTCAATGATAAAGTATCCCCCTCCCGCCCCTTTTACTGATGTAACACTGCTCAGCCAGAGCAGAAGGGAGGTGCCCAGGTAGACTGCAGAGAAGGACAATCTTCAATTAAGATAAGGGAAAAAACAGAAAAACTTGTCAAGGGGGGCAGGGCTTTCATTGTTCTCATAGGAAGAAGATTGTCCCCTGCTGTTATCTGTCTGGTCTATGGACTACATTCCACATCTGAGAAGAGATGACTTACACTAGGTAAAAAGGGCAGGAGGGGAAACTTTGCTTGTGAATATCTCTCAAACCATAAAGGTTTGAGAGATAAGACTTATATCATTCTTCATGTTTTTTTAATGCCTACAAAATAAAATAAAGTTAAAACGAAGTATTACTATCCCTTTAATGCCTACAAAATAAAATAAAGATAAAACTAAGTATTACTATCCCTTTAAAGCAAATCTGGGGTAAACCAACTTCCTTATGGGGAGAAATAAACACTGCCAACATTTCTCGTTGATTTAAATGGGGCATTTAACCTCTTGAATGCCAGAGAGGTCTCCAACGCATTGCGAACATTCATCGCTTAAAAAGTTTTTACCATATGTTTAGTTATTAAAGTAGTATTAGGAAACTTGTTTTTTTTTCATTTACGTACTTTTAAAGATATTTAATCTTCAACCTGTGCACTTCCGCATAATGCGGCGCGCAGAATCTTCATCACGGCTCTTCATGACTTCCCAGTGCTACTTAAAGTGGAACTACCATGTCACAAAATGTTTAGCTTATCTAAGTCCCCTTCTGGCGTCTAGCTGCCTAGTAGCGCTAGTCACCAGAATTATTACCTGATTTAATAGATTTATGCTTTATTCCCCAGCTGTCAGTAGCACAGAGCGCGGACATCTTGCCAGAATGACGTCCACGCGCCTGCGCTGTCAGTCCAGCCGAGTTTAGGAGGCGTTGCTAGGATCCGGCCGGCTCTAAAAGGACTGACAGTGCAGGAGCGCGGACGTCATTATGGGAAGATGTCCACGTTCTGTGCTCCTGACAGCTGGGGAATAAAGTATTTATCTATTAAATCAGGTAATAATTCTGGCGACTAGAGCTACTAAGCAGGTAGTCGCCAGAAGGGGACTTAATTAAGATAAACATTTTGTGACATGGTAGTTCTGCTTTAATTCCCACCTCCCTCCCTTCAGGGTGTTGTGAATGTCTTCTATCCTTACAACAACCTCCGGTTATCATTATACTGAGGTTGCAACCTCAGTATAATGATAAACGGAGGTGAGAGTTCCCCTTTACAAAGTAAAACGTTTAACCTTTCTATTGCCAACCTGAACGTATTGATTGCAATGTGTTCCCAGTCAATCCAGCAGTGAAGGTTTAATGGTGGGTTAGATTAGTGGGGGGTGTTGGGGTAATGTATGTATCGCTTTTGGCCATTTAACTCCTCTGATGCCAGACATACTGGCCAGAATGGAATAGCAGAAGTAGGAAAAAGGCTTAAAAATATATATTTTTTCTTCTGAATTGCTGCATGAACTTCCATTCAATACATAAGCTCTAAAACTATCCATATTATTTCTCATAAAAACTACCTTTAAATATATTCCATTCCTGCTTGGTCTTTGAGAAACTGGTGTTTATGTTCAAGCTTAAGCCCCTTTAACGCTAATTTACTAAGTTACTTACACCGGAAAGTCCCATCTTAACACTGGTTCACCCCAGGGAGGAGAGAATATGGACATTAGGAGAAGTTTACTTACTTTTTGCCATGTTGTATGCAGGCCCGGACTGGCCATCGGGAATACTGGGCATTTGCCCGGTGGGCCAGTCCGGGCGCTTAAAAAAAAAATAATTGTTAAAAGAGTTTGGGCCGTCTTTCACTTTCTGAAAGATGGCCACCTTGTTACAAATTTCCTGGTGTGCCGGCAATCAACGTGCAGCCGTGCGGTGCACCGTACGTGATTATAAGCTCCGCCCCCCATGGGCTGCTCAAAAAATAAAAATGGACTGCTCAGACTTAAATGCCCGGGCCTATTTTTTGTCCCAGTCTGTGCCTGGTTGTATGTGATGTAACAAAGCACAGAGCCAACTGGTATTACTTTACACCATTTTCCTGACTTACAAGTAACAGTAAGAGAGGCACGTGACACAAGTTCATAACTGAACTGGCCGAGCCAGAGACTCTAGATATATTGAGTGATACTCTGCAGATGGACATTATACATCATACATTCAAGAAAATTGGATACAAGGTTACATAACATGTGTGCTTGCACACACTCACACACACACTCCTACAGCTGCAAGAAAAAGAGGGATAAGTGTATGCTGAGGTGTGGTGCTGCTGCACAACTGCACCAGCTACTGTGTGATGCACTTTATACTTTATTACAAGCTGCTGATTCTGATAATAACAGGCCTATCCTGACCTGTACAGTAAAAATTAATACTGCAGTCAAGTTGTAAGAGAAAGCTGCTGCTGAAATTGTACACTAGCTATGCCTAGAGGTAGGCAGGCAAAGACAGTGAGCTGGAGTTGCTTGCAATTTCACGGAGTGTGGGTATAATTTGGAGACTGTTACAGACAGGAACAGCTTGCAAAAAACGTGTGACTGATAGGAGTCACAAGCAGAGATTCTTCACCGGAGTTGAAGCTGAGATACTAAGCTAGAATCAAAGACATACAGATGTACCTTATACACACAAATAATTTCCCCCTCTTTAGAATCATATTACCCCAGAGTCCTGGCGATGTGGCGGTGGTGAAGGCAGTGTGATCTACTGGTCATGCTGCTAGGATATGTAGAAGCAGGCTCACCTTATTTTTCCTCAGCTGTTCAAGTCTTTTTTTAGCATCAGCACCAGTGACAGACTGTGTTGATATGTCTGTGTGTTCTGCTGCAGCTATGATTTCTAGCAGTCAAAGAGTTAAAGCCATTACATTATTTACTATCACGTGGCCCTTAGTTCTCTATTATCGTCTCGGTCTGGCCCTTGAGAAAAAAGTTAGGACACCCCAGGTGTAATATATCTAATGTTCTATGTTCAATCAAGATACGTAAGCATTTCAGTCTATATTTCTGTCAGTATTAATACATGACCTACCCCAACGCCGCAATCTGTTTTTGAATTAAGAGTGAAAGTGGGAAAGCTTTGCACAATATGGGATATATATATATATATATATATATATATATATATATATATATATATATATATATATATATCCAAAGGACAAGCACTCACGCTAAATCATTATAAAAGTACCAGGTGCCCCAGATGAATGCAGTATATTGAAGAAAACTGTATATATCCTTTTGCAATGTGTTGCGTACCACTCTGTCACTCAAAGGATTAAGCATGTCATCATCATCAGCCATTGTTGATCCAATGGGAGATGAAGGCCTAAGCAAGTTTCCTTTTTTGTTGTGACACTATATATATATATATATATATATATATATATGTATATATATATATATATATATATATATATATATATATATATCCTCTAGTCAAGAGACCAAAGAAGTACTCATAGGTCTTATATTAAGGGGAAAAATGGCGTATTTTATTATAAAGGCCCTCGAGGGGGCCGAAACATTGATGTTATAATAAAATACACCATTTTTTCCCTTATTATAAGACCTATGAGTGCTCCTATTCTTTGGTCTCTCGACTAATGTCTTTTCTGTATAATTCATATAGGAGGCACCAAGGCATTTACATATTTAATTATCTTGAGTTTTGGAGTTTTTAGAGAGAGAGAGAGAGAGAGAGAGAGAGAGAGAAATGTATGTACACATATAACTACATACACACACACACACACACACACACACACACACACACATAAATTCATGCAGAACTCACTTGAAGTGAATAAATGATGCATGCTGAAGTACAGGGTATTTAAGTATATATAAACTAGTACATTTTAAAGGGATAGTAATGGTTAATTTTAAGTTAATTTAATATTGTAGACACTAAAAAAAGGTTAAAATCAAAGTAAGTCTTATCTCTCAGACCTTTATGGTTTGAGAGAGATAATTTGCTAAAGTTACCTTTTCCTGGTTATTTTACTCAAGTCTGCCATCTAGCTGACAGCTGCAGATTCCAGTCATTTGACCAGACAGAGGCTCTTCAGCAGAGCCGAAATCACGCTATTTAGAAATAAATACTTCACTGGAACGGTCTACAAAGTGTGCTTGCAAGCCAGGAACACTTTGTAGACTGTCCGAAATTAAGTATTTATCTTTAGAAGAGCCACATCTGGTCAAGCGACCAGAATCTGCTTCTGACAGCTTTACAGCTCGTCAAGCAGAAAGGGGAGGGACCAGAGAAATTTATTTTCCTATATCTCTCAAACCATAACGGATTGAGAGATATGAATAAGTGCAAGTACTCTCTTTTAATTGTATATACCATATAGCTAATACTTTTTTTCTGACATTACTATCCCTTTAAGTGTTGGTGTTCCATTAATGTTTTATTGTATTGTGTGTTTCTCAGAGATTTCAGTGTCCTTGAACTCAACTGTTGGGAAAAAATAGACATTTCCATTGATTTAAATAGAACGTTTAAATAGCTTGTTTATTTTAAGTTTTTTTTTTATTTCTACAGAGCCAACTTCTGGAAATGTTTATGCAATCTGTTCTAAGAGTAAAAAATTACTGTACCCCTCATATGAAGCTGTAGAATGTGTGATTTCTAAAATGTCATGGCTTGTCAACCTTATCTTTATGACTGAGGACGCTGTGACAAGTAAACGTGATATGTAAAAATGAAGAAAAGATGATGATTGTGGTCAGTACATTTTTGGACATCCGTGAACTTCTATTGAACATCAGCCCAGCCCAAAAATGTTTATTGTGACATCCTTAATAACTTAATTTGTATTGTTTGTTAAACTATGATTTAATCGGGTGTAAACAAAACAGATTCTATGTTATGTTGTTTTTTTGCTGTAGTTCCACCATCTGGAAATGTTTGTTCGGTCTATCCCAGGGGTAAGAATGCAAGCAATCCCTTCTTTGAACTGGAAGGATGTCTCGTTTACAGATTTCATGCCTTGTCTAACTTGTCTTCATGCCTGGAGTTGTAACCATTTTAGTTCATGCACATCAGTACCTCATTGAATAACAGAGGTGGGTGAGTATCTCATTGCTATACAAATGCTTGATAACCCTCTGATTCTAAGAATGTTAAAGGGATAGTAATGTTTCATAATAAAAACAGCTCTAATTAATCATCATAGTATTTGGGCCATGGAGAGTGTTAATTCAGTTAATTAAGGGGGGCAGGGCTTTCATTGTTCTCATAGGAAGAAGATTGTCCCCTGCTGTTATCTGTCTGGTCTATGGACTGGATTCCACACCTGAGAAGAGATGGCTTACACTAGGTAAAAGGGGAGGCAGGGGAAACTTTGCTTGTGAATATCTCTCAAACCATAAAGGTTTGAGAGATAAGACATATCAATCTTCATGTTTTTTTAATGACTACAAAATAAAATAAAGATAAAATGAAGTATTACTATCCCTTTAAAAAGTGAATTAAGGCCACAGATTGTTATGAGTGCAGTTCTTTGTCCCTGACACAGTCTTTGGTGGCCTAGCCCATTAAACAGGGCACCCATTGTTCACCAAATATAGCTAGTTAATATATTATTTTGTTGTGTACTACTCAAAGATTTCTCAAAGACTTCAGTAATATTTTTTATTTTTTCTACAGTGCCACATTCCGTAAAGAATTGTTCAATGTATTGCAGAACTACGAGTCATCTGAAAGAGCAGAATATCCGGTATATAAACTATGTGACTTGTATGCCTTATCGCTATACCTGCGGTTGTTGACCAATACATTGTATGCATGCCATGTTAAAAAATATATATACATTAACCCCTTAACGATGGCAGCCGGGGGGAGTGGATTCCCCTTAAGGACCACTTTGATCTCATTCAGCAAGCCGGCACATGTGATCACGTGTGCCGGCTCCTGAATGGGGGGTCTGGTACTGACAAAAAAAAACATGACATGCCAGGACCGCCATCAGTACCTACGTCAAACTCACCTATGACGGTCCTAGCGTAGCATTGGTCCTTAAGGGGTTAAAAACTGCAGACTGGAGATAATTCTTCTGCTTCTGACACCCTCAAAGCTTTATCAACCCATGCCAAAGGGGTAACGTTTTTCTCAGGAAGTCTTCTATTTAAAACAGAACTTTCAGATAATAGCCAGTCGCCATGCATTCATTAAATGCACGGCGACTAGCTTGAAAATAGATGTCTTACTATAAAAAAATACATGTGTCTAAAGGAATCCGTCCCGTTTGGAGACCGGAACTGAGGCTAGAGGGCAGACATCTTGTCTGTGCGCATGCGCCGTCAGTCCCGGTCTCCATAGAGTAGACTGCTTTGCACCATATGGTCACCGGAAGGGACTGACCGTGCAAGCGCACAGACCACACTAACCTGCCCGTCAGTCCCAAAATAGGATGGATTTCTTTAGACACATGTATTTTTTTACTGTAAGACATCTATTTTCAAGCTAGTCGCCATGCATTTAATGAATGCATGGCGACTGGCTATTATCTGAAAGTTCCGCTTTAAAGTGATAGTAATGTCTCTATTAAATTGCAGCTCTGATTGTTCTTTATGCTTTTTACAGTTCCGTAGTTCAAAAGATATTGAAGCTGAAAGAAACCCCATCCCGCCCCTTTCCCTACATTGCGCTGCTTGTAAGCGTGGTCCGGCTGGAGTGCGGCAGGGACAATCTTCAGTAAGCGAAAGATAAATCCTGTCCTCGGTCAGGTGGGGGCGGATTTTCCTTAGACTTACTGTGTGAAGATTGTCCCTCGCTGCATCCCTGCTGTCCCACGACCAGATTGCAGCTCTAAGAGGAGGCGGCCAAAAGGGGCAAGAGGGGGATTGTTTTAGCTTGTATATCTTTTGAACTACAGCACTGTATGTAATTAAACACAGTGCAATGTGTTATAAAAAGCTTAACGCAGAATCGGAACTGCAGTTTAATAGATACATTACTATAACTTTAATGTGTGTTTCCCAAAGATTTCAGTGTCTTTGAAGTGGTGGAAAGCTTTTCCTTCGACTTCTGGGCATGTTCCTGAGGCCTATTCTAGGGGTACATATTAAAGTTACCCCTCGTGTGAAGCAGAAGAATGACAAGTTTATAATATGGCAGGACTTGTCTGTCTCGTCTTCATGCTTTTATACTAAGAAGAAATGGGGAGAGACACAACAAGGTGTGATAAAGAGGCAACAAAGGAGAGATAAATTCTCCAGTGAGATCACATCTCCAGTCCCTACGTTATTCTTTAGAGCCTATTCATTAAGAGTTCTCAAGTGGGAGATGTTATCTCCTCTTTATCACAACTTACCATAAAATCTTGGGTATAATACGTACAATTTTACCCCAGTTCACCTTATGTGAAGTGGTTGGTGCGTATTATACTCGAGAGTTCTTTATTTAAAAAAATTAAGCCGGCCAGAACCCTTCCCTCCCTCCCCTGGCGCTATCCGATTCTAAAATGCCACTTACTTTCTTCAAAAGACAAGTCCCCGCATTATCAACATTATCAGGAAATATGTCAACAATGTGAATCTTCCCCTGCGGGCGGCACGCTTCCATTCATTGCCCGCTTCCTTCAATTGGCTTTCAGGACCTACCGGCTCCAGCCAATGGTAATGCCCTGTGAGAATCTGAAGGTCCTCACAGGGCAGTACCATAGCCGGAAGGAAGCGGGTGGCAAATGGAAGCGTGCCGCCCGCAGGGGAAGATTGACATCGTTTACATGTTTCCTGATAATGTTGAAAATGCGGGGACTTGACTTTTGACGAAAGTAAGTGGCATTTTAGAATCGGATAGCGCCGGGGGAGGGAGAGAAGGGTTCTGGAAGGCTTAATTTTTTTTTTCATAAGAGGGGAAAACAAGGGTGCTTATTATACATAGGTGGTCTTGTCTTCCCCTAAAATCTTGGGTATAATATACACCTGCGTATTGTACACAGGTGCGTATTATACCTGAGATTTTACGGTAGTGCTCAGCCTATCCGGAATAATTCTAGGGACACTTAACTGCAACGTCGGGGGCTTTTAACCCTTGGAATGAAACTGAGGTCTCTAAAGCATTGCTTTGTAATGCATGTGTGAGCTCTCTAGTATTTAACGGGTTAAAATCCTCATTTAAATAAAAGATCATTTTTTATTTTTCACCTTTGGGGTAGTTGGTTGGCTCCACAGATTATCCTATTCTGCAGAAATCAAAATAAAGAAAAATATTACTTTAATTTTATCTAATAATAAACCCACATTAATGCAACCTGTTGTAGAAAATACGCTTAATAATATCGAGGGGCGCAAAATGCTAAAAGCAAACAAACACTACACCATGAAAAAAACATACAGGACCTGTAAAACCGGTACAAGGGGTACCCTGAAATGTCCCAATTACACAGAAAAAACTATAGCTTCTGTTATGGCTCCTACAGCTGGGAAAAGCTAACAATAAAAATCAAATTATATAAATGCTAAATGGAATATATATAGTGTGTATGCAATATAGGTTTTGCTAAATAGTAATTGTAACCAATAATATATATAAGGTTTAGACTTCAGCAGAGGAAAGGGTTTTTTACAGTAAGGTCTGTTAAGTTGTGGAATTCTTTGCCCAAGGAGGTGGTTATGGCAGATACAATGGATACAATCAAGAGAAGATTAGATACATTTCTTTCCAAAGGGAACATACAGAATTATACTGTTTATTAATAGGCAAATCAGGAAGGTCTGATAAAGACTAACTTATTTGGTAGCAGGAAAGCTATAAAATTACTGGGGTATGAGGAGAAGGTTGAGCTTGATGGACTTGTGTTTTTATTCAACCTAATTTACTATGTTACAAGGGCTCAAAATTTCCACTCGCCACTAGCCAATGGCGAGTGAAAATTCAGCCCTGGTGGATAGAAATTCAGCCCTGGTGGGTATGCTATGGCTTGCAGTGGTGAGTAACTTTTCAGGTCTGGCTAATAGCAAAGGACTTCAAATTTTAAGCCCTGATGTTACTATATATAAATTATACACATATATAAGACATCACAAAATCAGCACTCATAGGTCTTCTTCAAAGTCATTCATTCACCATTATTTTATGTCAATGTTTTGATCCCTCCGTGGGGATCGAAACATTGCCATAAAATAAAGGTGAACAAATGATTTTGAAAAAGATCTGTGAGTGATGATTTTGTGATTTCTATGAGATTTTGAATATCTAGCATCCAGGCATAAGCTCATGTTATCGTGAGTGTGTCCCCTGCAATTTATTTTATATATATATATATATATATATATATATATATATATATATATATATATATATATATACATATATATACACTACTGGTCCAGTTGTTATTGAAATTTATGCAGTTTAATGTCTCAACGTACTCTGAAAATAAAGCATAGAACAAATAAACAACTGGACGTTAAAAAGAAATCATAGAATCGTTTTCCTTAACAAAATGTAATCTAAATTTTTGACTCATCCAAGTAGCCACCTTTTGCGGATATAACAGCCGCACACACTTGAGGTATTCTTTCCACAACAGAAATTAAATATTGTTCTGAAAGTTCTTCTCAAAGATGTCGCAGAAGTTCCCACAAATGTGTTGTACTTGTAGGTTGATTTGCTTTCACCCTTCAGTAACAACTGGAAAAATGGGGGTATTCTAAATTTTTGACCGGTAGACAAGCAACTTTGGAGCAAACAAACTACAGAACAGGGGATAGAGAAAAATGCAACCCAATGAAGATTAGAGAAGTTCCTGATGCAGTGCTAAGCAATGTGTTGAACACGTCTTTAGAGATATTAAAAGACCCATTTTAGTTCTATGGGGATTTTTAATTTATCCCCTATGGCGCCACTGGTTTGCCCTAGAATTTACTCAGTTTTTCTTAGTACGACTGAATCATTGAAAAGCAATGCGTTGGGTACCCCTCTGGCACTCAAAGGGTTAGTAATGTATATAGATTAAAAAAGGTCATATTTCAGCTATTAGAAAATTAAACTAAACGACCCCAGTCCCATCTCTCACACCTTTACGGTTTGAGAGATATAGGAGGCTAAAGTTCCCCCCTCCCTCCGCGTTCCCTGATGTCACCTGTAAAGCTGACAGCACGAGATTTGCTGCTGAAGAGCCGCTTGCTTGTCCTGGGACCAGGATCTCCTGGCATCAGCTTACAGCTGACGTCAGGTAAAGCGGAGGGAGGGAGGGAACTTTAACCTCCTATATCTCTCAAACCATAAACGTTTGACAGATGGGACTGGGGTTGTTTAGTTTTGTTTTCTAATAGCTGCAATATGACCTTTTTTAATCTACAGACATTACTAACCTAAGGTGACCACATATCCCTTTAAATCAGGGACACTTATAAAATACACACATTGCAGGGTTGCTTTGATTCCTGTGCTGTCCTGCAATGTGAGTATTTTAAGGGATATGTGGTCACCTTATACTAACCCTTTAAATGATGTTAATAACTACTGTACAACAAGATATCGATCCCATAAAAACAACACATTTTCCCATTTATATCACTCGAATTCTACTATTTGCTTTTTCAGGCTGTAAAAGCCATAAGAACAGTGATATAGTTTTACTATGTTATTGGGATACAATGGCGTACCCTTCATAAATATGTCTCCTATACTTTTTTTTAATGCGTACTGTTTATTTACTTGTTTTTAGCACTTTAACCCAATAAATATTATTGAATATATTTTCTACTAAGTCTACTCTGGCACTCAAAGAGTTAATCTTATGAGTGCCAGGGAGGTATGCATTACAACGCATCTCAGTGCAATGCATTGAATATCTCCCTGGAAGCATATCTCCCAAGTGTCCCTCTTTAGAAGGGACAGTCCCTCTTTTTGAACCAAATCCCTCTGTCCCTATTTCCCACCCTGGTGTCCCTCTTTTTAGGAGATCAGACTATGTGGTGTGTGTATCACATTGCTCCACAGCAATAAAACTTGCATTAAAGTTTATATAACGTTCAGTAAATGTGTTTATGCATTAGTCTGTGTAAATAAAATACTTTGGTCTTGCTCTACATCATTTATTAGGTTACACAAAGAGGTGTCAATAGATCATGAAATAACCTAAATATACTCAGTTATGCCCCACCTACCAGCCATAACCCCACTTAAAAAAAAAGTGTCCCTCTTTGTCCGTTTGAAATGTTGGGAGGTATGTGGAAGGGTTAAAGCATTAGACACATGGACGGTGTTGGTAAGCAACAGTAAATTTAATGACAGTCAGAAAAACAGCTACTAAAATTGGAGATGTTCGTATAAAAATGTAATGTCACTAAAATACTGAAAAAACACATAGCAAAAACATTAATGTGTTTTCCATTCTTTGACATTTTATTGTGTTCTTTAAATTAATGAAGTGCAATGCTGTCTGAGAATATAAATTGATTCTGTGTAAACTCTCACACTTTTCATCATTTCGGAAACAGCAGTAGGAACAAAATGCAGGTTTATGAAATATCAGTAAACAAAAATGGCTGTCAGTAAGTTTTTTCAGTAATCTCAGTAAATATATTTTCATGGGGTTCAGAACTATTTTTTCTGTGTGTATTTACCTATTAGAAAGTGTTTGGTTAGAAAGGGTATATGTTTATATGTTTTATGACATAACATACAATTATCCCTCTTGGGTTAAATGTCTGACTGAAAGAGAGTTAACCTTCAATACTGGTATCATGTTAATCAGAAGATATAGGACAATGTATATCCATTTAAATATGATCCTGTATTTAATCACAGATGTGTAAATAAAACATCACGAGAAAATGTTGTATTTGTTTTTATTAAACACATAAATCATTGAAATAACATGGTAACATAGCAGACGAGGCAGAAAAAAGATGTGTCCAAGATCAGCTCATGCTATATTTACCCCCAAAAAACACTGAAACACTGAAACCCACTGTTGGTTTGTTCAACTTGTTCTTTCATGCATATACATCTGTACCTGTGTACCTGTATGATACTTTTGTAACTTGTATATCTGTCATTCAATAACATTTTGAAAGGAAAAAAAAGAAAAGAAAATGTTGCATTTGTTTCATGATTATGACATCATCTCTTGGTTACATCATAGAAAATCCACTCAGGAAACATACCAATAAAAAATCCAGTTTATGCTGAAAAAAACACGACATAATCTGCACACATTAGGAGAACGTTGTCCAAAGAAACCTTATGAAACAAATGGAAAGGGACCCTCTGGGAATTGGTTTGGCCATGCATTAGCCAGTTACCCCAGCAGACAAAAGGTTAAGTGGAACTGATATTTCCCTAAATTATAATAACAAGTCTAATTTACTAAAAACGAAGTAGAACAATTTTGGGGCAAACCAAGTGCACCATAACATATTTTCAAGATGTTCATTGATTCAAATGGAGCTTTTAAACCCTTGAAAAAGAAGCAATGAATTAGACATCTTTCTAGTATTCAAAGGGTTAAAATCCCCATTTAAATCAATGATAACTTTTAATTTTCCCCTATGGTGCAGTTGATTCCCCCTGGAATTCCCCCCATTCTATTTAGTACATCAACCGCAAGGTGATCAGTGCTTCATTAATCTAGTTATAACTAATATAAATATCATAAAATTATAAAGTAAATTAAGAAACAATATTATAGCTTTGAGCTAAAGAGGTTAAACATAGAGTTATATGCTGCTCCCGAATAGGAAATACATGTCAAATAAGTGGAAAAATATTGTAAAAGGATGATGGTAGTTGCAGTCCCCAGCAGTCGGAGGTCCCAGTATCGAATTCAGTTACCCTAACGTCTGACAGCATGCTGCTACTGTGTTCTGAACAGAGGCAGCACGGACTCTCAGATCTGAATGGGCTGGCAGTTCAGTACGTGTAACTGAGAACTGCAACGCTTTCCAACAGCTTGGAAATAAAAATGATTACTAGAAAATAAAATGTTTGTTTGCATACCAGTTCAGTATAGCAGTATTGCAGATAAGGCTGTCATTAACCAGCCAGGGCTTGGATACAGGTAATCTGATGTATTGTATTGTATTCTATATTTTTATTTATATAGCACCAACCTGTGTACTTGGCACTTTACAGTTTACATCTAATATAGAAGGGGTACAATAAGTGTGGTGATTAAAGGGATAGTAATGTTTCATAATAAAAGCAGCTCTAATTAATCATCATAGTATTCAGACTTTGGAGAGTGTTATTTCAATTCTGTCAGACTTGTAGTACAAGAGTAATTGAATGATAAAGTATCCCCCTCCCGCCCCTTTTACTGATGTAACACTGCTCAGCCAGAGCAGAAGGGAGGTGCCCAGGTAGACTGCAGAGAGGGACAATCTTCAATTAAGATAAGGGAAAAACCTGAAATACTTGTCAAGGGGGGCAGGGCTTTCATTGTTCTCATAGGAAGAAGATTGTCCCCTTCTGTTATCTGTCTGGTCTATGGACTGGATTCCACATCTGAGAAGAGATGGCTTACACTAGGTAAAAGGGGCGGGAGGGGAAACTTTGCTTGTGAATATCTCTCAAACCATAAAGGTCTGAGAGATAAGACTTATATCGTTCTTCATGTTTTTTTATTGCCTACAAAATAAAATAAAGATAAAATGAAGTATTACTATCCCTTTAAGTGCTTATAAGGACAATCATAAGGGGAAAACGAGGTGAGTATACATTAGGATAAAAGGTCCCTTCCCCATAGAGCTTACAATCTAAAGATGCAAAAGAAATTTTTTTGCAATTATGGAGCAAACCAACTTTACCATAGAGAACAACAAAATAAGAATTCCCAAAGCGCTCATTGATTTAAATGGAGCTTTTGACTCAAATGTTACGCGATACATTGGGGAACCATTTAGCATTCGAAGGGTTAATAATCATTTTTAATCACTGGGAACTGTCGTGTAGTGCATTTGGTTTGCTCCAGAACTGCATGACTTTCTCAGTCTTAACCATTTGAGTGGCAGAGCGGTATCCAACCATCGCGAATGGCAGTCAAAGGTTTAAAACATCGAACATTACCCTCCCGTGAATCTATTACAGACGTAGACAGCATGCCAGGGACAGGAATGTGGGGAGGTAAGGGTTAAAATGGTAATTGTAATTATATTTAAAATACTACACTTAAGCAAAAAAACACACACAACATATAGTATTTTTTTGAATAACTTTAATTAGAAATTATTTTATATACGTATTAAAAAAATTCCACTTTTATTGAAACTTTTATATATTTGTTTATTATTGCAACATGCGCTTTCTCATTTAATAATGAGTTATATTCAAGTAACCGTAGTCTTTGAACCCTTTCAGTGCTAGAGGGGTATACAACGCATTTCATTGCTTTGTATACGCTCTGGTACTCAAATGGTTAACTCCTTGGATACTAGAAACATCCCCAATGCAATGCTTGAGTGGCTATAAGCGTATTTCTAAAAAAATATATATTATTGTCCAAAGAGATTAAAATTAGAATAGAATCACAATGCATTTTAGTTATTGCACAGTTCTGTAATTTTCTTTTTAAAAATAGAAGATTAGATTTCCACAGCTCACAGGAAATTCCTGCCTTTCAATACATCAGCATTTTCTCAAAACTGTAAATTACGTAAAACGTATTTCAAATGGAATTTGGTATCATGATGGAAAGAGTAAAATTACCTTTAAAAAAAAAAACTTTAAAAAATCAAGTTGATGTACTAGGAAAACATTTAGAAATTCTGGAGCAAACCAACTGCACCACCACAGGGGACAGATAAAATGTCCCATAATTCCCAACGATTAAAAGGGGACATTTAATGAACACTTTTAATGATAGAGAGGCATCTGTTGCTTTGCTCTATCATTCAAGAGGTTAAAAGTACCTTGGAGAAGAGTCAGTCAGATATTGTGTGGCAATGAGTTCCAAACACGGGTTGCAACTTGGACAAAGTCTTGTAAGTGTGAGTTACAATTAAAGGAACATTAATCCTAAAAACTGTGCTTATAGACGCTTAATTTCTTAACGACCCATGGCGTGACAGGACTGGCTGTCTGCACGTTAAGGACAGGTGACGGTCCTGGCACAAAATGGAAGTTTGTGATCGCAGCACGGCTACAAGCCTCGTTGTTATCACAGTACGCAGCCATGAAAAAAAATGCTGTGGCCCTGTAGAGATCCCCAGAGAGAGGTGCCCTTAAGGGGTTAAATACTTTGTACTTAATGCTAGTGTCTGTAAAACTACTCTATTTGATTTCCTAGGACTAATATCTAGTATTACATATGCTCTGATGGATCAGCTACTCCTACCTTTTTTCAAAGCTCCAACACCATAGCAATCTTAGGTCCAGGATTGTCTGTAAATAGGCTGAGGTAAGATAACAGCCTTTTTTAACCCAAATGCAGTATGCACTAATCATAATCAATTGAGAGGCCTTACCTCTCATCGCCCATTACAAAGAGCATATAATGACTGACTAGGACATTTTACACATGCAGTAAAAAGCAAGTTTTGGATTATAATTTAGGGAGCTAACATAGGAATAATTATTTTACACGTGCTAGCTGCAAATACTTGATATTTAAAGTTATATAAATCAATAGGAGTGTGGATGAGACTCGAGGCCCTATGTTTAACACTCTCCCCATAAACGAATTGCATTGCAATACATTGAATTCCACTCTGGCACTCAAAGGGTTAAAACAAAAGTGCAACAATTCTGTTGCAAACCAACTGCATCACGGAACAAATAAAATGGTCACTGTTTTAAATTATGCCTTTAACTCCCTGAGTGTTAGAGATGTCTCCAAATTTGGACATTTTTTGTCATCTATGGTGCACTCGGTTTGCCTCAGAATCATTCCACATTTCTTCTAAACACCGGCCCTTGGTCATTTGTAAAAATCACAGTGCCGCTTGAAGATTATTTACAAATAAGGGAAAAAGTGCGGAGAGGAATAACCATGAAGATGCCTTTGTAAGTTAACATTAGGTTTTGAATTTGTTTCTTGAGAACATTGTGAATCAGTGTAGGAGTTTGCAAAGAGAACCATTTTCTCTCAGTTCCTATTATTCATAACACACTGGCCTAAAGGATCAATGTGCGGTAGACAGAGACAAAATGGTGACGCACTGGCTGAGATCTACTAAGAGGTAGACAGAAGTCTCCTTATCTACGAGGTAAATGCGGAAACTATTGGTTACCGCCTTTCTTGCAGGATGCACTAAAATGATTTTCCTGTTTTTTTTTAAATTTATTTAGAAAATATTTTACCAGGAAGAATACATTGAGATTTCTCTTGTTTTCAAGTATGTCCTGTGGAAATCAGCTTTGAACGCTCATTCACTTAAACTGTCAATTTGTAACAAACATGTAAATTTGAACTGTGTCTAAAGCCATCCGAAGTTATGTTAGTAATTTTTAATTTTGAACAAAATTTCCTGAGATATTTAGATTTATTTATTTTTCTGTTTATGCGGCTGAGCTAGTGCTTTCTGGCAGGAAGTGGCAGTTGGCAATGTAGAGCTATGTGGAATTTCTGGCTACACTAACTGACAAATAAACACAGTTAAATAAAGTTTATTGTTTTACATAAAAATAACTAACTACAGTTTGCCTTTGAAAGCTATTTCATAATCACCTAATTGTTGCAAAGATACAGTTACACTTTAAAGCATTTACAAGTCTATCCCCTGACAAAATTCAAATTAGTCAATGGAAGCAGGGCTCCCATTAACTGGGTTTTTGTTGGGTGTTACATGCGCAGACTGTGTTTGTACCAGATCAATGTCCCTTTACCATTTTTACTTTTTAGTTTAAGACCTGCAGGGCAATACACCAATAAAAGGTGTCACTCTTCCCTGCTGGTCAAGTATAATGGTTGATTGCTCTGTTGGTATAAAGCAATCATATATATTGCCCAGTTGGTCTCATATTATAATCTGTTAGTGTGCTGTAATGATGAATTGCTCTGCTGGTTTCATATATATTGTATATTCCAGTTGCAAAGCTGGTATATAGCTTGATCGACCTAGTTGCTACCTTTCTTAGAAAATAATACCAAGCAATCTGTATTTTCCAATGACTTCTAATTGTTTCCAAGTATAATTAAAAGTTGTACGGATTAAAAAATGGTTAGGTGAGAACCCTATCAGCTAACTTTCCAGGTTTTTCTTTTCCCTGTCTCTACAAGTGGCTTATTTTCTTTCCTTTATATCCTAATATGATGACTGATGCATTGCACTCAACACACTGGGACATAACACAATATGACAGCCAGGATTTAGGTGACCTAAACATCTTTTTGACAAGTGTACTCTTTCTCTGCAGACCTTTAGGAATTAGTGCTGGAATCAAGCACTCAGAAGCCACTGTTGATTGATTGTAAGTGGAATGCATACCTCCCAAATGTCCCTCTTTGGAACCCAAATCCCGCTGTCCCTCTTTCCCACCCTGGTGCCCCTCTTTTAGGAGATTAGACTGTGTGGTGTGTGTGTATATAAATGTATCACATTGCTCCACGGCAATACAATTCACATAAATATTTGTTTAAACTTCAGTAGATATGTTTATAAATTAGTCTGGGTCAATAAAACGCATTGGTCTCGCTATAAATCATTTATTCAGTTACATAAAGAGGCGTCAATAGGTGGTTAAAAAAAAAATTCTTGGTAATGCCTCGCATGCCCACCAGCCACACCCACAAAAACAAAAATGTCCCTATTTGGCTATTTGAAATTTTGAGAGGTTTGTGAATGCACCTTTCCTTTTGGAAAATCACCCCTGCTCCTCTGTACTTTGCTTAACGAGAACAGTCAGCCCGACAGGTGTTAGGAAATACTGATTTAAGCAATTAATTTTCTGGATGAAAGATACACATAATGGCAAAACCAGAATGTGGAATACAATCCTTGTCAGGCTGGCAACTCTTCCCACTGAGTTCTCATATGAACAGCAGTCTCCTGAATGTCATGATAAGAAAAAAGCAAAACAGGATTTGTGGTTGTTAGCACAGCTACCCAAACACTGATTTTTCTCTTTCTGTGCCATATACACAAAATCTTAAGTGGAGCAATTCTGCATTCTAACCTTAAGAATCCTGTTTATATCAATGAGAACATTTATCTTTCCCCTGCTCTGCAGATGGGTCACCTCCCAACAACTACTCCATTTCTAAAGCAAACCAAATAGCATCCATTGGGGATTAAAACCCCACACCTCCCAGCATTTCAGATGGACACTACCGTAAGTTTTGTTCTAGGTGGTTTTCCTGGGGGCAGCGTTGGCAGAAGGGACATTACTGAGAATCTTGGATAATTTCAAGACCTATTGCCACCTCTTTGTGTAACTGAATAAAATATTTAGAACAAGACTAAAGTATTTTTTACCACACTTGTAGGAAAGCCAGTATACACAGGCTCTGCTGCTGCCCCGCTGCGGCCTTGGCTGCTGCCCCGGATCCTGGCGCACAGACAGGCGGTGGGCTCTTCGCTCAGAACCAACGCATTTGGCCAGTCCCTACTGTGCATGACTGCATCTTTCCTGCAGTCTCTACTGCTGTTTCACACACAGTGAGTTTCGTAGTTTAGCGCTTTATAGCATTTAGATCAGTGGTTCTCAACCCGTGCCCTCAGTGGCTACTAACAGGCCAGGATTTGAGAATTTCCTTTTAAGAGCACAGGTGAGTTAATCAATATGACTGAGCCTCTGATCAACACACTTGTGTTCTAGCAGGGAAATTCCTAAGTCCTGGCCTGTTAGTGGCCACTGAGGGAACGAGCTGAGAACCTCTGATTTAGATGAAAATTTATAAACACATATACTGAAGTCTAAAGATGAGGGTTGGTACCGTGTTAGCCGTAGAAATACAGGAGGCAAATATATTCGTTGATACCTTTATTGGCTAACTAAGCAGATTTAGAATGCAAGCTCTCAAGACCTCTCAGGTGTCTCCCTCAGGCATGATAACATGTCTGAGGAAGAGACCTAAGGTCTTGAAAGCTTGCATTCGAAATCTGCTTAGTTAGCCAATAAAGGTATCAACAAATATATTTGCCTCTTGGAAGTCTAAAGAAACATCAATATGAGTTTTATTGCTGTGATACACTTATATAGTCACCGTAGAGTCTGATGTCCTAAAAGAGGGACACCAGGGTGGGAAAGAGGGATTTTGATCTCAAAGACGGACTGTCGCTTCTAAATAGGCCTACCTGGGGACTCTCAGGGTTTGTCCCAGATCTCAGGGTGAAGAGCCTAAATCTCAGGGTGAGAGAGTCCTACCTGTTATATATTCTGCTCCAGTTAAATGCATTTATAGTGTCTAAACTGGTGCCACTTGTACCCGAAAGGCAGAGGGAGAAGTCCTGCTTGTCTTGTGTGTGTTCATGCAAGGTGATATCTGTAATTGTTGTGTATTAATGACTCCGTGAACGATTATCGGAGCAACTCTCGATCACAGCGATCAGGGATATATCGCAGATAATCTATATTATGGGAAAGGTAAGGGTTAATATTGACACAGTCTCAGGGTCCACTCATTTTGAAAGTTCCCAGGTATATAAATACGGACACTTGGGAGGTACAAAACCCCCAAATGGATTACAAGCATGCCTAGGAACTATCAATATTAGCTGACCCTGAGATCACTGGAAATGTAACCTTTGTAGTTTGCTTAGTGTAGATTTTATACAATATATACCTGCTTGTTGTAACCCAGAGGTGCTCCAGTCGGTCCACAAGAAACCTTTAAGGTGAGGCAGCTTAATGATCTCACTGACTAAACACAAACAAGACAGGCAGGAGATATCCCCATCTTTCTGGTACAAATGGATGCATTTTAGAGACATTTAATTGGTGCAGATCATATGGTATATAACAGTGGACTCTCTCACCCTGAGATTTTGTCCCTTCACCCTGAAATTTGGGTCAAACCCTGAGAGTTCCCAGGTATGATTACAAGGAATATATGTCCATTTTAAATCTGGTATGCACTTGGTTTGCTCCATCACTGCACCTCATTAATTTGATGACTAATACCATAAGGGTTTCATTTAAAAATCTTAGTCATATTTCACCCAAAATTTAATATGACTAGACCATAGACCCCCATCAGGCTTTCCAGGCCCTCTCCATGACGCACACACGGACAGCCTTCGCTCCCTTATATCTCAGCGCCAGGGTGAGGGGGCGGAGCCTCCCGTCAAGCGGTGGGCGGGACATCTCCTCACAATTGGAACATCCTTCACGTCAGAGTGGAGGAGGCAGGTAGGTTCGGGGGCGGTGACGTCACCGAGCCCGCCCCGTTCCCTCCTCAGCCTGTGGAGGAGCCGTTAGAAAATGGCCGCCGCGCCGAGCGGAGAGGAGAGACTGTGAGTGCGGGGGGTGTTGCTCCTCGGCCGGTCCGCTTTCCCTCCCCCCTCCCCGCATGCCTGTCACGATCTCCTCCTGTGTGTGCGGGGGGCGGGCCCTGGCCGGGTGTATGTGTGCGAGGCGAAGCGTTTGTGGCGATAGATCTGTGGGGCGGGGAGGCGGGGCTGTGAGAGAAGAAAATGTCACTCTCCACAGCTGCCTATATCGGCTATGGGGTGTGAGGAGGGCTTGGGGTAGCTGCTGGGTGGGCAGGGAGGTGTGCTGACAGGGTCCCAGCAATGCCTGACATATCCTCAGTGCGTCATGGAGCCCCCCAGTCTGTGGAGGCCTGGGCATGCACTAAGAGGGGCCTTACATTGGGGACCAACTGCAGACACACCCCTCTGTGGCAATATTCTGTGTATAAGCAAATATACTACATGAGAGGTGCACACAGTGTGTGTTGTCATAGCTTCCAGCATTCACATTGCTCTGTTGTGGCCTTCATTGTAATATATATCATAACAACCTGCTTTTATTTAGTGCTTTATTCCCCATGGGGGCTCAAAGTGCCTAGCGCAGGGCCTCAGCGTTCACCGACTGATGGCAGCTGATAAATAATAGTTCTTCCCTTCTATATACAAAACCATTCATACGTCAGGGCAATGTGGTACGTGGGGTACCGTCACACTCTGAGCTGTGTGTATACGTTAAAAAGTGCAGCAAGTCTGGGAAAACCCATCTGCACAAAGATAAAAAAAAAAAAATTCCCATTGAGTTGAACAGGGTTTTTAACCCCTTGAATGCTACAGAGGTCTTCGGCGTGTTGTTTCGTAATATGTCAAAGACCTTCGGATGTTCAAAGGGTTAAAGCGGAACTTTCATCCGATATAAAGTCACCCTGCAATAATTAAGCAGGTAGCGGCTGGCTTTATTATTTATCGATCGATCGATCTATTTATCTATCTATCTCATATCTATCTAGATATAAAATTAAAAAAAATTAACATCTTGTAATACCTTTTTTATTGGACTAACAGAATTATGGATTGACAAGCTTTCGGGAGAACGTCCCTTTCTCAAGCCTAAGGCATTTGTCTAACATACTAAGATAACTGAAATGCAGATTACGTACTGCTGACTTTCTCCGGTAGCTCAGGGGTTAATAGTTACCAAGTCACATAGCCACTTGCATGTAGTTTTTCTATGACTAGGGAGAAGCATCTGCTTCCTGTCCCTGATCGTCATCTGGCTCTATGGCAATTGAGATTGATGGTTCAAACCTCCATAGAACTAATGTGGTTGCACAGAGCCCAAACCAATCAGGGACAGAAAGTGAAGGCTCTTTCTCCCTTAGTTTTAGGAAAACTGCCCAGGATCGGCCATGCAATTCGGCAGGTTTGAACCCCATAGCTACAGAAGCAAGTTAACGGTAGTCATGGGCATATAGCCTGCGTTTTAGTTGGCTTAACAAATTAGGAGTCACTGTTTCTTTAAATACCCAAATTACAGTGGACATGTCGCCTTCAATTAAAGAGATAGTAATACTTAATGTGTAGTATGGTTTATCCTCCTGAGTAAAAAAAGGGTACTCCCACTGCTGAAAATTGTCTTACTCAAAAGGTATTACAGTTCAGACCAGTATTTTTTTTAGGTGCTATATCACAGTCCTGAAATTGTACAGTGGTGCTGATACTACACCATCCTATGGACAGACAGATCTGGTCAGTTGACCATAAATCTTCATAGGATGGTGTAGCATCTGCACCACTGTACAATTTAAGGCCACTGTGATACTGCACCTAAAAATTCAAGTTTGAACTGTAAAAACTTTTGAATAAAACAACTTCCAGCAGTGGGAGTGTCCTTGTTTTACTCAGGGATAAACCCGACACTTAAGGACTGATAACAGTCCTGGCACTTAATGGAATTCTGGGATGGCAGCACAACTGCACTCCACTCTGCCAGCCCAGAATGGTATGCGAGAAAAAAAAAAGCTCTGTGGTCTATAACGGCCGCCCGATCTCTTGCCCAAGTTCTGATGCGTCTGTTGAAAGCTCACCTGTCTCCCTGCTTGATCGGCAACCAGGCTTACACTCTCTGAGCATGAGCGATCTTCCACTCTGCTCAGACCTGTATTACTACTTGAGATGAGAAACCTCCATTTGTGTTTGGTAAGCAGTAATACAGGTCTGAGTAGGGAGCGAGATTGTCCCTGCTAAGACACTGTAAGCCTGGTCACCTATCAAGAAAGAGATGACAGCCTTTATCCAGTTCCTTGCTGAAATCTGAAGGGTCGGTGAAGGCACTCTTTTCTCTAAGTATGATGTTCTGAACTTTAGCATGTGTGTTGCTGTGTTCGGGGCAACCTGTTCTTAAGATGGAAATGTTTATAGAGTGTACCGTTCTTTTAATGGAACACAAACACCTAACAATGATCTCTAGTTATACACCGTTAAGTACCTTGCACTCCATGCCAGGCTCTGTAAACAATTTTTTGTTTGATGCCTAAAATCTCATCTTACATATGCTCCAACGCAACAGCTATTCCTGCCTTTTTTATATCTCACGTCGCAATTGCAATCTTGATAAGTATTTCAGACGTTATAATTTTTATTGTCTGTTAATGATCTTGGGATATAAAACTGCAAAAAAGTAGAATACAGGAGAGCGGAGAAAAATCCCTCTAAGTGTAGTATGAAACTTTATTCCGAAATCAAAAATAAAAACAACCAAAGTTCCCCTTCAGCGGATCTACTCACAAGAGATAAAATAAAATATGCATCCAAAGAGACAATCAGAGATATTAATCGTGGGTACCTTCTTCTGCACTTTCCAAGGCGTTCCACACGTTTCTCACCAAGTCGTCTCCTCCTGATGACTCCTCGATCTTGGGATACCTCAATACATTAACAGCATTACCTCTCCACACTTAACCAAACTGTATTTGAATAGGAGAGTCTACACAGGCATTAAAAACACATGTTTAGGATTACATAATAGGGTTCAAACATAAAATATCAACATTTTACAGATGCTGGCTGGAAGACATGATTTTTAAAATTATATAACCCGATAATTTTTTTTTTGGTCTTAGTGTTCCTATAATTAATATATGGTGCTGTGCTGAAAAAAAACAACATTCTAGATATAAGAATGGTAATATATTCTAAACTATGCATATGCATTTTTTTGTTTTGTTATTGGTTTTGTGGTTAACACGATATAGAGACAGTTTTGAATGTTGTTTTTTTTCTCAATATATTTCTTTATTTCCCGAGATATAGCCTTTTAAAGTTATGCTGGTGACGTAAGTTCCGTACAGGCTGTCGATCTTCTTCCCCTCCCCAAGTATTGCCTCGTTCCCACCTCCTCCGATGACGGAGGATTCGGGTATATGACCTGGTGCTGTCTTTTGCAAATGTGCGTCCAGGTCATTGTACAGACACAGACTGAGCAAGTTCATGCACTCATTCCTTTATAAAAAGTGCCAGTCCACTTGCCGAACTAAGAATAGCCACAAAGGGAAGCAGACTGGCAATTTTTATAAAGGAATGAGTGCATGAACTTGCTCAGTCTGTGTCTGTACAATGACCTGGACGCACATTTACAAGAGAGAGCTCCAGGTCATATACCCATATCCTCCATCATCGGAGGAGGTGGGAACGAGGCAATACTTGGGGAGGGGAGGAAGATCGACAGGCTGTACAGAACTTACGCCACCAGCATAAATTTAAAAGGCTATATCTCGGGAAATAAAGAATTCTATTTGGGGAAAAAAAACAGATAACAGCTTCAGTAGAAGGGAACTTTAAGATGAAGACTTGTTTACGAGAGGTGAGAGTTTCCCTTTAAGGACCCAGGATATATATAAAGTCATGGAAAACTTACGTTAAGGACCCATGACGGTTTTGTACATCATGGATTTCAGGGGTCCCCTCGCAGCTGCATGTCATTCAGGGACCCCTGAATCCATCAGAGCAAAAAAAAAAAAAAATGCTCCATGGTTCTTAACTGCCGGTCTTTCAGAGGGTAACTGGGGACACAATGAAAAATGCATTCTAGGATCGTTTTAATTTCATGTGTGTCCCCAGTTAAAGGGGGTGTGTTTACTGTATTGTATGGTGCAGTGGATAAGACCTAGTACTGTGTCATTATGACCGTCCTCTCGTAAATATTGTTTTGATGTATGTATATCTTAATTTTTCTGATGCCAACATGCACTACATATAGGTGTTTTATATTGTTACTGATAAAACGGGCACTCCCACTGCTGGAAAATTTTTATCCAAATGTTATTATAGCTCAAACCTGATTTTTTTTTCTATTTACCTGTAATTTTCTTTTGTATTCACCAGTTGATGAAGTTCGAATCACTACTGAGAACCACAGTCTATGACTAAAACCCTCCAGTGTGTTAGAGACCTCTCTAGGATTTAAGGCTATTTACATCATTAGGAATATTTGTGCCATATGTTATAGTTATGTTGCAGTAGACTTGCTCATATTTATGGATACATTCATGTTCTGAGAGGTTGTATCCCTGCATGTATACAAGGCTGTGCTACCTCTTATGACGTTACACATTCATGTTACATTAGCATCTTGTATACAAGTCTGGTATTGTACTGTGTTTTTATTTTGTTGTGTTTTTAGAGCCTTACACAGTGACAATGACAGGGCTGTGATGTAGTTACAAGAAGTGTCTGCGTGATGATTCCATGAATGCCAGTGAGGTGTCCAACACATAGCAAAGAGATTCTTTGGCGGAAGTGCTAGCATCCTATTGGTTAAAGGGATAATAATACTTAAATATTACTAATCCCCATATTGTAGCTATGGTAAAAAGAACTGAATTGTTCCCAGGTTCATCTCTCAGACCTTTATAGTTTGAGAGATAACTGAAGGCAAAGTTCCCCTTCCCTCCCCCTTCCCTGAAGTCAGCGCTGTGCTGACTGCAGGGATATCCAGTCTTATTTTCATCAGGCGGCTCTGCAGCAGAGCTGAGATCACGTTAGTACAAAATAATTATTTCACTGAAACGGTCTTCTACATGTGCTTGGTTTGTGCTTGGTTTGCAAACACACGTAGAAGACCGTTTCAGTGAAATAGTTATTTTTTACTAACGCGATCTTGGCTCTGCTGCAGAGCCGCCTGATGAAAGTAAGACCAGATATCCCTGCGGTCAGTACAACGCTGACTTCAGGGAAGGGGGAGGGAGGGGGGAACTTTGTGTTCGGTTATCTCTCAAACCATAAAGGTTTGAGAGATGAACCTGGGGATAATTCAGTTCTTTTTACCATAGCTACAATATGGGGATTGGTAATATTTAAGTATTACTATCCCTTTAAAACATAACTGTCACCCAGTAATTAGGAATATGGCGACTAGCTTCTTAATACTGCTATTATTTTCCACAAGTACCGCGTTTTCAATTAATCCTGTTTCTTCAGAGACCGGCAGCCAGGCTTGGATGCAGACATCTTGCTCAGAGACGTCTGCGTGCCTGCGTTCTCCGTCCCGCTCTCCTCTAGGAGGCACTGCACGGAGCCGAAAGGCACCGGAAGGGACTAATGACACAGGAGAGCAGATGGCTGTACAGCAAGAAGCCTGGCCGTCAGTCTCACAAGAAAAAGGATTACTTCAAAACGCGGTACTTGTGGAAGATAATAGCAGTATTAAGAAGCATGTCACCAAGTGCTTATTTATTGGGTGGCAACTTTTTTTAGGGTGGTAGTTCCACTTTAAAATCCCTTTCCTGAACACTAGCAATGAAACTGCAAATGTTATCCTTCAGTTCTGTATGTGAATGTTCACTGCTCACCTGCATTGCATCCATGAGTCAGTTGTGTATCTTTTTGGCTGTTAAAGGGTTAGTAACAGTTTATTTTAATAACATGTCATATTATAGATTAAAAAAAATACATTAACTGGTGCAAGTCCTGTCTCTCAAACATTTATAGTTTGAGAGATATAAGGTTTTAAAGATCCTCACTCCCTCCCCTTTCACTGTCTAGCTGACAGAAGGAGATTCACATCTTGTGACCTGACGGTGGCTCTTCAGCAGAGCCGAATTAGCTTTATCTAAAAAGAAATACTTCACTGGAATAGTCTACAAAGTATTCTTGCAAACCAGGCACATTTTGTAGACCGTTCCAGTGAAGTAGTTCTTTTTAGATAGTGCTATTTCGGCTCTGCTGAAGAGCCGCCGGCAGGTCCCGGGACCAGGATTTCCTTCTGTCAGATAGAGCACTGATGTCTGTGAAAGGGGAAGCAGGGGGGACTTTAAAACCTTATATCTCTCAAACTATAAGTGTTTGAGAGACGGGACTTGCAGCAGTTAATTCATTTTTTTTAAACGGAAGTACCACCCCTTGCAAACATGGCCCCAAATAATTACCCATGTGGTGACTAGCTGCTGAATAGCACTAGTCATCAAAATTATTACTGCTTTAATGAGAATTATCCACTGCTCCCGGACTGACAGGCAGGAAACAGCACAGACCTCTTTCCATAGTGATGCCTGCGCTGCCAGTCCCAGCCGGCTCAAGGAGGCGTTGGTAGGAGCCGTTCGACTCCAGGAGCGCAGGCATCACTATGGAAAGATGTCTGCGCTGTTTCCTGCCTGTCAGCCCGTGAACAGTGTTTAATTCTTATTAACGCAGTAATAATTCTGGCGAATAGCGCTATTGAGCAGCTAGTCGCCAGAAGGGTATTATTTTGGGCCAAATTTTAACAGGGGTGGTAGTTCCGCTTTAATATCTACAATATTACATGTTATTAAAATAAGACATTACTAACCCTTAAATACGTCAACCTCTCATCATAAAACAAGTTTAATTAGTGTTACAGAATATGAAAATCTGCATTTATTTTGTACTAGCCATTTTTGATTAATACAAATAGTATTTTAGAAATTAACGCTTGTTTTGTTGGTCATAATGTGCTAATCAGTTCTGTTAGGTTAGGCCTTATTGACTTATTAGTTCATGTGTTGACACTTTGATTGACAGAGGGCTACGCAGCGTGTTGCAAAGCAATGTGTTTTGTACTCTTCTGGCACACAAAGGGTTAATGTTGTTCTAAAAAAATCTCTGACAGGCCACACTTTGGGCTCACAATGGCAATTTTTAATTCTCTATAAAATTAACTAAACGTCTTAGTGTGACTGGTCAACTGTAAGTGTGAAATCCTATGCCCAGTATGCCAGTCACATACAATGCTATTATATGCAGTGATAGTTTTATACAGTTAAATGCCGGCATGCAAAGTATGTTCTTTATCTGCTAATCAGACTTGAGAACTCTCGGGGTTTGACCCAAATCTCAGGGCAAAGGGCCACATTTTCAGGGTGAGAGAGTCCAGTGTTAACTTTTATATATTCTGCTCCAGTTAATAGTTTCTTTAGTATTTAACCTTAGTGACAGATGACTTACCTGGTAAGTCCAGGAAGTCATTCGCTATAATGGAAAACAAAAACCCTCTCATTAAGGGGTTAAATCAGTGCCACTTATATGAGGGAAGGCAGAGGGAGAAGTCCTGCTTGTCTTGTGTGTATTCATGGATTGATATCGTTAAGTTGTACTACGATATGTTAATGGCTCCTTGAGGACACACTGAAGCACCTCTCGATTACAGCGATCAGGGACATATTACATATAATCTATATTATGGAAATTTAAAGGACATGTATCACCTTATAAAAAGGTTAATAATAATTATTGTAGGAAAGCTGAGTTTAAAAAAAAAAAAAAAAAAAAAAATTGAAATACTTATAAAGATATCCCCTCTCCTGTGTTGTGCACATCTCTACAGCACGTCGTATTTCTCCTCCCTCCCAGCTGCCCCAGGGAGCGCGTTCACGCTTCCCTTTGGTGTGCTGTGAACAGCTCCTAGCATTACAGCAAGCTGCGATTAGTGTTGAAACCTCAGTATAATGCTTACCGGAGCTTGCTATAACGCTACGAGCTGTTCACAGCACACCGAAGGGAAGCGTGAACGCGCTCCCTGGGGCACCTGGGAGGGAGGAGAAATAGGACGTGCGGAAGAGCTTTGCCGGTCAGCATAATAGGACGCGCTGATTTCTTCGGCAAAACTCTTCTGCACTTCAAGATGGAATATCTTTATAAGTGTTATGATTTTTAAAAAAAAAAAAAAAAACTCCGATTTCCTATAATAACTTTTATTGACAAAGAGGATGGTAACACCTTTTTATAAGGTGATACTTCCCCTTTAAGGAGTAATATTTACAAGATCTCAGGGTAAGGTAATTTGGAAAGTTCCCAGGTATGCCCCTAATGCTGCACCCGTGTTTAATGATGGTAATATGACTTTATCTAATGCAGTTATTTTGATGGCACCAATGTTGTGTTGTAATTGTAGATTCTGTGTTTATGCATTTACCAATCCGAACACATAACTGACCCATAAAATATATTTGGCCTGTAGGTCACAACACAGTTTAATTGCTGTGCATAGGTGGTGCAGGTGCAAGATGGACGTGCAGTGGTATAAGCTCAGTAGCACTGCGAGGATTGCCATGTCCAGTACGTAGGAACCTAATAATACAGAGCCAAGACATTAGATACCGACATAAATAACAGATCCACATTGTATTACAGTCATAAATGATTACAGCAAATAGGAGCAATAATGGAAGAGAAAATAAGTTACATGTTTTTATTTACACCTGTGTTTCCACTTCAAATTTACTGTTGTGGACTGGAGAAAGACATATATATATCATTTTGGTTTTGAGTACTTAACCCTTTGAGTGCCAGAGAGATAGCCAACACATTGCAACGCGCAGGCACAGGCAGGACAATCATAAAGACTGAGTGACAGATTATTCACCTCCGATTAATCAGGGATATCTTGAAAAGCTGACCCATGTTTGTGCCCTGAAGTCTGACGTTGAGAAACACTCACTTAACCCTTTGAGTGCCCAAGCGGTACGCAGTGCATTGCTTTTTCAATGCATTGTGTACCCTACTGGCACTCAAAGGGTTAAATTGACAGTGAACCTCCTTTTTGACTTTACATTTTCTGCAAGTATATTATATCATAGGGTCTTTCCCGGAGGTACTCTAAAATAAATGCTTATCGGCTACCTGTGTGTACAGCTGCCAATCTGTACCTGCCACAGTCAATATGAGTTTGCTCTATTATACTCTGGAGGTGTTCTTAGGAGAAAAATTACGTTTGATTAGATGCATGTATGGATTGGCAGCTGTACACATAGCTAACCAATTTGCATTTCTGTTTAAAGTACTTGTGACATCAGGAAAGATCCCACTGGTATGCTGAAGAATTAGGGGGATCTCTTAGATGTCAGGCTTGTCATCTAAGGGATCTAAATATGGACACGGAGTATGCTGTGCTCTCTGTATGCTGTGAGTAAGTGATGTGGTCCATAAGCATACCTGGGAACTCTCCGGGTTTGACAATGAATTACGGGGTCTCCGGGGCAGAGTCAGATTCTCTGGATGTGGGGAAACCCTGCCCACTTGTGCTTAACCCCACCCTGTTCCTCCCACTCCGCGCCCTCTTCTACCCCTTCCCTAGTGCATCCAATATGTTTTTTTATGTTTAGTAGTCCAGCCCCTCCTCGTGATTAAGCCCCACCCCTTTTTAATGATGCAAATCGCGTCATTTCTCTACCCTCATCAGCACTAGAGGGTTGTCCTCCGGGCAGCCCTAAGTAAGAAGTTTCCAGATATGGCCATAAGCTCATTCTCGCCACTCTTTTCAGACCGCAGACATAGCAGTACATTGTACCACTATCCCTGCTTTCTGTTTGAGGATTGGAATCTCCCTCTAGGGAGAGAACCTGGTAGCCTGGATCCTGTAGGCACGAAATTAGAGGGAAAAGCAGTTAAACATTCAAAAATGTAAATTTAAAAGTGCAGTGAATTTGATTTAATTTATTCTCTGTTTAACACCAAGTTAAAGGAGAAATAACACCTTACTATGGCCAGAAAATCCTAATGACTACTATGATCATTGTCCTTGTGATTTGGATGAAGAAATCACAACGTGGATCAGTTTTGGATGTCAGTTTGATATACGTGGACATGAATGTTGCTGCAGCTTTTTTAAAACTGAAACAGTGCATTAGCCCACTTAACCAGTGTTAATACATTGTGTTCCACTCTTGCCCTTTAAGGGTTAAGATTACCATGTGGAGCAGAGTTTGTGATCTGTGGCCCTGCTGGCAACTGTCATGTCTTCCACCATGGAAATGAATAATCACGTCTTGTACAAAATGTGTTAGATTGTATTTGTGCGATGTACTTTTGTCCATCTCAAATAGACATGTTAAATGTGAGTGCAGCTTATTCTTTTGCTGTTTATAGTGAGGTATTAGCCTTTAAAGGGATAGTAATACTTAATTTTTACTTTACTTAATATTGTTTGGCTTAAAAAAAACAAATAATACCATCCACGATTCTCTGCCCAAACTTTTGTAGTTCTTTAGCAATTGCCATTTATATTTCCCCCTCCCTCCTCTTTTTCATACGTCACCTCTCAAGCTCAAAAAAAAAAAAAAGAGATCTGGTCACGGGACCACAGGGAGTGTCTAGAGGGAGGAGATACCGCAGTACAGCCGAGGTAAGACATGCCCAACCATCACCGTGACATTTTTTAAATGCGCTCCACTTTTCTTGGGCTTCATGTGGTCATGTGTCAACTTTCCCTACCCATAGTGCATTGCATCTGCTTGCTTGTCCGACGAACACTGACTTTCTGAGCAGAACCATTCCAGTGTTTTGCTGTGTTGTAGGTTATTTGTATAAGTTACAACACAGCAATAGATTGGAATGGTTCTGCTCAGAAACGTAATGTTCGTCGGACAAGCAAGCAGATGCAATGCACTATGGGTAGGGAAAGTTGACACATGACCACATGAAGCCCGAGAAAAGTGGAGTGCATTAAAAGAAATGTCACGGTGGTGGTTGGGCATGTCTTGCCTCGGATGTACTGTGGTATCTCCTCCCGCTAGACACTCCCTGTGGTCCCGTGACCAGATCTCTTTTTTTTTTTTTTGAGCTTGAGAGGTGACGTACGAAAAAGAGGAGGGAGGGGGAAATATAAATGGCAATTGCTAAAGAACTACAAAAGTTTGGGCAGAGAGACGTGGATGGTATTATTTGTTTTTTTTTAAGCCTAACAATATTAAGTAAAGTAAGAACTAAGCATTACTATCACTTTAAGAGCTGCAACCACAATCAAAAAGATGTCGGATGGGTGAGTTTCCTACATCGCCTTTTATAAATGACTGACTTATGCAGCCTCTTTTGCCTTTTCTTTCTCTGTGGATGTGACATCCAGCATGGAACGTAGATGTTGTTATCTCTTGTGCAGAAAAGAAGAATAAAATTCATTAACCCTTTGAGTGCCAGAGGGGAACGCAACGCATTGCTTTGCAATGCGATGGGTACCCTTTTGGAACTCAAAGGGTTAAGCCTATTAAGATTTTCTGGCCATAGAAAAGTAAATGGGTGTTATTATGAATGAGTGTTACTTCTTTAATTGTGTTTTCACGTTCACATTCTAAAGGACGAAGGTCTGTTATTTCTGTGCGACTGCTAGCGCTGGGTTACAATAAAACATTAAAGCAGGCTCTGTGTATCTTCTGAAGTGTTTGTATTTGTTTTGTGCATTTGTGCTTGTGTGTTTGTTTTGTTTTGTAAAACAGTCCAAATATTTTAAAACATCTTTTGTGACAAAGGATATTCAATGCTGTTGAAGGGAAATTCAATACAAATTTCCTTTAATTCTAAAAACAAAACTGACACATTAAATTCATATTTATGTGGAAGTTATTTACGCACTATATCTACTAAAATATGATTAGTAATAAAATAATTTTATAGAGCACAATACATTTGTTTTCAGCATTGTACACAGAATTTTCAAGCAGAGTGGGTCACTGACTTATACAGCTTAAATCTAATTTTTGGTGTGTGATGCACAGGAAGTTAAAGTGACTTCCCTTAAAGGGATAGTAATGTTTCATAATAAAAGCAGCTCTAATTAATCATCATAGTATTTGGACTTTGGAGAGTGTTATTTCAATTCTGTCAGAGTTGTAGTTCAAGAGTAATTCAATGACAAAGTATCCCCCTCCCGCCCCTTTTACTGATGTGACACTGCTCAGCCAGATCAGAAGGGAGGTTCCCAGGTAGACTGCAGAGAGGGACAATCTTCAATTAAGATAAGGGAAAAACCTGAAAAACTTGTCAAGGAGGGCAGGGCTTTCATTGTTCTCATAGGAAGAAGATTGTCCCCTGCTGTTATCTGTCTGGTCTATGGACTGCATTCCACATCTGAGAAGAGATGGCTTACACTAGGTAAAAGGGACGGGAGGGGAAACTTTGCTTGTGAATATCTCTCAAACCATAAAGGTTTGAGAGATAAGACTTATATCGTTCTTCATGTTTTTTTAATGCCTACAAAATAAAATAAAGATAAATGAAGTATTACTATCTATTAAGGTCACAGGGAGCTGACATGGGAATTGAACAACATTATGCCTACTTTTTAGTCAGTGTCGTGGCTTGAAAACCATTTACGTTTGTTCATACTAAAACATTTGCAAAAACAAATGATATTTCATTTGTATATGGTAATATATTTTTGAGTTAAAAGAAGCGTTTCTGTGAGGGGGTCAACATTATTTTTCGGACAGAAAATCATAATTATCTGATTCATTCTTAGGAAAATTATAATTCAGATAGTGTATGCATCCTAATATTTTGGGAATTTTGTGAAAATAAAATAAAAGAATGATTTGTCACAAATAAAGGATATTGTGTACGTAAAAGATAATCATAAAGGACAGATATCAATTTTTAAACAAATATGCTCCTATGGGATTAATTTAATAAAAATCCAAGGAATTTGCTTTTCATCCCCAAAGATTTCCTTTAGCCGTTTACAGGGGTCAGAAAACTGCACTCCTTTGATGACAGGGGTTTGGACTAAACCAAGACGTTTACACTTCAAGCCACCAACTTCAGTGGGGAAAGTGGGCAGACTGAAATGACAGTTTGGATTAGTTAGAAAACCTATCGCTCTCAGTCTGCAGACTCAGCTTGATGTGCGTGAATCATGAGACATCACAGTCATGGAGTTTAGTCTCTCTCATGAGAGCGCCAGAATGCACAGGATGGGGATCACTTTTCTGACCCCCCTGTTCTCCTCTCTAGATTACCAGCAGAGGCTCATAAACCATTTCCAGAGGAACGGACCTTCTGAGAGGGCAGCTATGACATGATTGTTGCCTTTTAAAGAGGAACTCTCATCCGCTATAAAGTCGCCCTGCTATAATTAAGCAGGTAGCGACTAGCTTCTGAATATATATTTTACCTTTCAAAAGTAGCCCGATCTGAAGAAATCCATCACTGAAGGAGACTGACGGCCAGGTTAGCGCAGTCTGCACGCCTGCGCCGTCAGTCCCGGTCTCCGTTGTGTAGACTGCAGTGCACCATATGGTTACTGGAAGGGACTGACGGTGCAGGCCTGCAGACTGCGCTAACCTGGCCGTCAGTCTCCTTCAGTGATGGATTTCTTCAGATCGGGCTACTTTTCAAAGGTAAAATATATATTCAGAAGCTAGTCGTTACCTGCTTAATTATAGCAGGGCGACTTTATAGCGGATGATAGTTCTACTTTTTAAAGGGGGATTATACCTGAGGCTCTTAATTTATTTACTGTTTGACATATCTAGGTAGGTGTTTTTGAAACTGCAGTCAGTTAAATCTACAGGGCAGGAAAATATCAGTGAGGTTCATCAGTCAGAGAAAAAAATTACTAGTTAGAAATTGTAAAATTAATAGACCAGCCAATGTTAAACATACACAACAGCATCATTTCTGTTTTTTTTTTTTACTAGTCACAGAATTATGGACAAGTGGAAATTTTTATTAAATGCTTTATTTGCATTTGACCTCATGTACTTTTGATATTTTTTTTCAATATAAAGTCTGACAGAAACAAGTAACACAAGTAAATCAGGACTATTTAAACCATGTGCAGATATGACCTAAAAGAGGACGTAAATTAAGCAAAACTAACACTTAAAATGAACTTTGGTTATATACACTTAAAGCCCCTGTACGTATTTCATGCTGGCATTTATAGAAAAATCTCTCTTTGTTTTCTGGGGCCTAAAATCTAGTCTTACATATGCCCTTAGGGAGCAGACATTGCAGTCTTTTCCATGGCTCCCACTGATTGTCCAGGATTGTCTTTTTAGTGGGCTGGGATAAGATAAGAGCCTTTCTGAATAGCAGAGCAATGGGCATTCATCACAATCAACTGACTGACTCATTTATCTCTTATTATAAATAGCACAAACAACGCTAAGTGCGCCCTGAACAGGACTATCACAAGTGATAACATTTAGGATTATATTTAGGGACGTAACATACTAATCATTTTACATATACTAGCTGTACGTACCTGATAGTCAAAGTTATATCCACTGACTTCATTTTGTGGTGTTCGTGTTCCTTTAAATAGAGATCATTTTATAAATAAAACTACAGATATAAAGGAAAAAAAACAGATCTAAACATACTGGACTGATGCATGAAGGACCCTGCCTAGGTCATTTAATCTGCCAAACCCTTAACCCTTTACCAATGCATTCCGTACCCCTCAGGCACTCAAAGGGCTAAAGAGTTGCTTATTCCTAGGGTAAAGTTCCCTTCTATTTTTTGTGAAACATTTAACCTTTTTTGACCCCATTGTTTTCATGTGTACAGTTGCAGTTTTCTATTTTTGAAGTGAGGATTCTTTCATTCAGGCATCTAGACACGTCCATGCAATCTGAGAGTCCTCGGTGTGAAAGGTACTATAGGACACAGCCGATATCTTGTAGGCGCTGTGCCTACCATAATGATGCCAGTGTGAAAGAACTAAAATCAGCAGAACAAAGAAGCTGAGGACTTGTATAATCATCTTTATACAAACACAAATTCAGAGGGAGCCCAATTCAGTATCCCTGAGTATAAAATCATCACACAAAATAGAGTGAGTTCATTGTACTCACTTGATACTGCATCCATGGTTGTTCCCACCCTTAAAGGAACACTGACATCACCTAATAGCAAACCCTCACTTGCCTTAATCTGTGCAGAAAATCCCAGCGGCCTCTATAATTTTTGCATGGCAGATATTTGCTTTATTAGTACTGGATATCATATCAATGGAGATGAACACGATTCCTTGTTGTCAGTCACTGGGATCCAAATTTTTTCTCTAACTGAAGTTTTTCTTCCTAAGAATATTTTATTGGGAGGAGTTTGGGGTCCTTGTGTGCCTCAACAAAGAATCAGGCCCACCTCTGGGTAATTGATACCCAGTATTAATGAAAAATATTTTTTTTGTGAATACATGTAAAATTGATTCATTGTGATCAATAGGATTTTATGCCCATTTTAAGGTAAATTGGGTTCAGTTATTAAATGCACCAGTAATGTATTTGTAAAATACTCCATTTCTATCTTCCCTTGATATTTAGTATAGATATGACATGCAAGAAGGGTCCTGGTGTTCTCTGGGGTGGGGGAGGTTAAGGGCTATTAACCCTTTGAGTGCCAGAGGGGTATGCAACACATTGTGAAGCAATGCATTGTGTACTCCTGGCACTCAAAGGGTTAAGTCAGCTGGATCCCCTTCTTCAGCTATGTTGGTCTCAGGCCCCAGATAGCATGGATGGACTGCTTCCTGCACCTCTGAAACATGGGCAATAAACCATGCTACATTATGGTATATAAATAAGTGTATAACTCATTCTGGAGTGAATACGTGGCGCTGTTGGCTTTGAAAAGTGCTTTAACTGTTGTCTTCTATCTCCATTGTGTGAGTGAATGGCGGGCATGCCTGTGCCCAACGAGATTCCCTTCAACACAATCTCAGGATTCAATCCTTTTCCAAAGAGAATTGTGCAGGGGCAGACAACCTGTGGCTCTCTTGCTGTTGGTCTGCTTGAAGGATCAAAGGATATGTAATCTAGTGGCTGTGAGATGTTCTAGATTTATGTTCCCTCAACTAAGACTGCAGGTTGGATGGGTGCATTACTTGTACATAATGTACCAAATCATGTTCTTACATAGTGTAACAGCTGTACTCAGTAAACTCTATCAATGAACACTTCTTGCTTTGTGCGTAAAGTACATTTTGCATACCAAGAAAAACAGACATAGTGATTGCATAGTAGAACCCACTCAATACTATGATCTCAATGAATGACCTGTAGCTTTGAAAGCAGCTTCATTCATAAAATGTGTGTCTCTCTTTCTCCTTTTTTCAAAGCCACTAGACCATCAGTTTAATTCAGAGGTAGTTGTGACGTTTTACTAAGTCTCTTATCAAAGCAGGCGTAGTAAAATCCCTGGAACAGTGTGTGTAGCATGAAGAGGCTCCTGTCAGTCATTTTGAGGGTCAGAAACTACCCCTCGTAACAGGAAGGGGGCTGGGCTGACAGTTGCACATAGACCCATAGACTGTGCTCCTAAAATGTTGTATTATTTTATATACATTTTGTTACACATCTTTACTGGCTCCTAAAATGTATTTCTAGCTTCTGAGATTTAGATGTTTGTTCTCCCCTGCCCTAGACTGTGAGGGTCAGCTTAGATAGGATTCCGTGTAGCAAAAATCTCACAAGAGTGGTATAAAGGTGATACCTTTTAATGGTTATATATCAATTCATATATATGCAGACTGTATGTTTACTAAGTTAATTGACCCCCACTGCGTACTCATATATTTTGTTTCAAATGTATGTCATACTCTGTAAATATAAATGCAGTGTTATAGATTTGTTAACTGATGCCTGGAGAAGGGGCCTTATTGTCTTGAAAGCTTGCAATTTCTATGTCCTCAGTTAGCCATTAAAATGTATCACCTTCATACCGCTATTGTGAGTTTTTTGCTACACTCAATCCTATCTACTCTACTGGCTAACACGGTACCATCTCTTTTTCTGAGTGTCAGCTTAGAAATCCCTTCTCTATTCGTCTATAGGAACTGCATGGACAACTGAACCAAGAGACTGTACGTCTATCGCATAATCAGATTTGCTTTTGAAGTCTTTCCTTTTCACCTGAGGGGTTAAAGTGTAGTGTCCATATCAAATGCATCAGAATGATAGTTTCTAGTAATTTATCAAGTTAAAGGGATAGTAATACTTAAAATGTAAAAAAAAATATGTTGTAGGGTTTATCCCCCGAGTAAAACAAGAGTACTCCCACTGCTGAAAGGTGTTTAATTCAAAAGTTATTAATTTTCAAAGTTGAATTTTTTAGGTGCAATATCACAGTGGGCTGAAATTGTACAGTGGCGCTGTTGCTACACCATCCTATTGAGATTTATGGTCCCGGGACCAGAGCTGTCCATAGGATCGTGTAGCAACAGCGCCACTGTACAATTTCAGGCTACTGTGATATTGCACCTAAAAAATTCAACTTTGAAAATTAATACCTTTTGAATAAAACACCTCTCAGCAGTGGGAGTACGCTTGTTTTACTTTTTTTACATTTTAAGTATTACTATCCCTTGAAATGTAGTGGGTAACAGACATCAGGTAATTGTATCTGATGTTCTTTTCAATGAAGTGGGTTAATTATAGTGCTAATAACAACATTAGTTGTTAGAAAAAATGTCACTGTTTGAAATGTATGTCTTCTCCACATCCATATTAGTCACAGAACCCACATATAAATTGTATGTCATCATAGTCTGTCTGTCTCACATTACTTACATTTGTCCTGTAGAATTCCTTGTACTTCTTCAGGAAAACCTGGTGTTCCACAGAATACAGCTGGAGAACCACAGGTCTACTGGGAACAACTGTGATACATTTAATCAGCGTTCAGCAAGTTAACTAGGAGATTTGTTTTACAGAAAAAAAACACAATGCGACATATATATATTTTTCTTAATTAAAACGTAGGTCCATGTGCAGTTATAAATGATGTGCATATAGTTACTAAACAAAATGTTGAAGCAGATGTATAATTAAGGACTCGAGTAAGAGATCAAAAGAGAAATCACAGAAAATACAGCTGTGAACTGTAGCAACATAGGTATCTGATGTATTGTAAGAAATAGTGAGTACATGCCGAACTGGAAAAAAAGAGTAATGACTGCCACTTAGTCGTACTCCTAATAATCTACAGAAGAGACTTATTAGCGACATTGGTTCCTACGGCTCCTATACTTTGTGTCTTTTTTCCGCTCAGTGTTGTGCATCAGTTTTGGTTTTCAGACAAAGAGATGGATTTAGTCTTCTGAAATGGTATAGTAGTAGTTAACTGTTGAGTATTACACTTTTCTGAGTGTAATATGTATGTGTATTTAAGGTATATACTTCCATTTTCTGGAAAGCCAACATGATCATTTAAAGGGATAGTAATACTTAGTTTTATCTTTATTTTGTAGGCATTAAAAAAACATGAAGAATGATATAAGTCTTATCTCTCAAACCTTTGGTTTGAGAGATATTCACAAGCAAAGTTTCCCCTCCCGCCCCTTTTACCTAGTGTAAGCCATCTCTTCTCAGATGTGGAATCCAGTCCATAGACCAGACAGATAACAGCAGGGGACAATCTTCTTCCTATGAGAACAATGAAAGCCTTGCCCCCCTTGACAAGTTTTTCAGCTTTTTCCCTTATCTTAATTGAAGATTGTCCCTCTCTGCAGTCTACCTGGGCACCTCCCTTCTGATCTGGCTGAGTAGTGTTACATCAGTAAAAGGGGCCGGTGGGGAAACTTTGTCATTGAATTACTCTTGTACTACAACTCTGACAGAATTGAAATAACACTCTCCAAAGTCCAAATACTATGATGATTAATTAGAGCGGCTTTTATTGTGAAACATTACTATCCCTTTAACTCTAGTTTCCTTGTCTTTTTAGTGGAAACTCACTGGGAAGTGTATGGGAGCATTCTCAGAGACTTTATGACCTAGAAGTCATGACGTTTAGCTCAGTTGTTCAGGAAAGAGGTCAAGACGAGCTGACTATGTGTGAGGTCCATCAGTCAGGCTGGGTGGGGGGAGAGACAAGCAAATCCTAAGTCTGAATGCATAGGAAAATACCAGAAGTTCAGGAAGAACACCCAAGATCAAGGTCAAACTCAAAAATTGTGCAAGGAGTCATAAGAAGTCCTGGGTAGAAATAGATTATCTGAACCAGGCAGGCCCTGGCTGCCCAAATGCAGAGAGCACGCTGACTGACTTAATGAAAACTTATTCATACAAGTGCTTGTATGTAGTCCCAGACTCATGCAGTCAGGCGGGCACACGCTTGAAAGAAAGACGCGGAAGTGTGAGTGACCGGGTGGCACTTGGGAACAAGGAGAAATAGGATCGGTAGTTTGCTGAATGGTTTAACAAATACACCCCTGTACAAAATAGATTTATTGTGTACAAATGTAGCTTATAATTTAAAATGTAACTCCAGTATTAATGCATTGTTTAGTGATTAGCAAACACTTGTTATCTTCATCATTTGCACATGAAATAGCCGTCTTATAAGGGACACAAACCATTACAATTGTATCTATAAACTAACTTACACTGGCAAACCTTCCTGCAGCACTGTTAAATCTATTCTGTTTCTAAGAAAAATATGAATAATTATTCCCTTTGTAAAATAGCAATATAATGATAGTTATTCCTTTTCTTTTCCAAAAGTATATCTTTCTCAACAGCTGGGGCTTGCTTTTATTTTCAGTGTGCTTTTATGTTCAGAAGCCATTGTTAATTGTATTATGTAATGTTACAGTATCAGTTGAATGAATTGTTTATGTCTCTTTTTCAGTCCTAGAGGATTTGTATACAAAAGGGCAAGTTTATATTATATACTTCCCCATCCGTTTCTTACATATGTGTTCTATTGCATGAATTGTATTTGTAAATAAATCCACATTTATTTCCTTGGCAGTCACTCAGCATTATGCAATAACATGGACATCGTATACTTACCAAAGGGGAATTCACCAGTCAGAAACAAACTTACTAGTCAGGAGACAATATTTAAACAATAAAACTGCATCATTTCTTAAATACACACAGCTTTCTTCTAAATATATGTAGTGAATCTATTTCCATCTCCTGCTTGACTACAGCTAAGAAGAGAGAGAGACTGTGAATGTGAGCGTTATGTGCTGTAGTTTTTTTCTTAGAAATATTAAGTATGTGAGAGAAAGATGTGACTTTAGAATGATAGCTGGTTGGTCACCTTTCTGCTACACAGAGATAGAACCTGATCACGTCTGACTACCTCTGTACTAGAAGAACGAGTATTGTATTATATCCGCTTACATAAAACTAATACAGTGTAGAGAAGGCCAGAAGTGACCTTTCTCTGTTTAGCAGTACAGATGTAAGAGTAGTCAGACCAATGGGCCAGGTCAAATACCACAGAAGGTTGGATTCCTGTATTGGGCCATGTATTTCCCATGTGCCTATTCATATGAAACGTCAGTGCTACTGCACGGTAATGCAATTAGCACACATTAGCATAGTGGTTCTTCTCAATGGATTTTTTTGTGGTTGCCACACAATCAAATGATATGTGCAGATTGTACGATATGCTTTTAAAACATACACAGATTGCATATAAATATGTACAACAACAATAAAGCAACCACATATTACAATTTAAACATTCCAAAATCAATTTAGGATTAAAACCGACCGCATAAAAGGCCTTGTGCCAATGCTCTGATAGCTTTAGAACCAGACATTGACCCCCCACCCTTGTCCCAATGCACTGGTATCCATAAAACCAGACACCCACCCCCATTCTTGTCCCACTGTAGTCTTAGAGGCACACACATACTGACCTAGCCTTGTGCCGATGCATTGGTAGTCACAGAACCACACAATGACACCCCCCAGCCTTGTGCCAATGCATTTATAGTCATTGAACCACACAAACTGAGTAAAACAAGGGACCGCCTACTGCTGAGAGGTGTTTTATTCAATAGTTATTTCATCTCAAACTTTTTTTAGGTGCAGTATCACAGTGGCCTGAAATGTTACAGTGGCGCTGTTGCTACACCATCGTATGGAGATTTATGGTCAACTGACAAGAGCTGTCCATAGGACAGTGTAGCAACAGCGCCACTATACAATTTCAGGCCGTCAAGATATTGCGTCTAAGAAATTTCAAGTTGAGCTGCAATTATTGAATAAAATACCTAGCAGCATTGGGAGTTTCCTTGATTTACTCAGGGGGATAAACCCTACTATATATATATACATATATATATATATATATATATATATATATATATATATATATATATATATATATTTTTTTTTTTTTACATATTAAAGGGATAGTAATACCTAAAATGTAAAAAAAAAATATGTTGTAGGGTTTATCCCCCTGAGTAAAACAAGAGTACTCCCACTGCTGAAAGATGTTTCATTCAAAAGTTATTAATTTTCAAAGTTGAATTTTTTAGGTGCAATTATCACAGTGGCCTGAAATTGTACAGTGGCGCTGTTGCTACACCATCCTATGGAGATTTATGGTCCTGAGACCAGAGCTGTCCATAGGATCGTGTAGCAACAGCACCACTGTACAATTTCAGGCCACTGTGATATTGCACCTAAAAAATTCAACTTTGAAAATTAATAACTTTTGAATGAAACACCTTTCAGCAGTGGGAGTACTCTTGTTTTACTCAGGGGGATAAACCCTACAACATATTTTTTTTTACATTTTAGGTATTACTATCCCTTTAAGTTACACTATCCCTTTTAAGCAATATTGACAGAATTTTCCACATGAAGGAACCAAGATAATCACAGAGGCTGATGGACTAAGAAGAGCGGTACAATTGGTTTTCCCAATAGGGGACAGATAAAGATTCCCATTAATTATAAGCACTTGAATGAAAAGCAATGTACTGGCAATGTCTTTAGCATTCAAGGGATTATAAAGCCCCTTAAAATCAGTGGGCATTATTTTTTGAAAAAGTGCAGAGACGTGCAACAAAACGGATAAAGGGATTGGAGGATCTGAGATATAAAGACAGACTATCCAAATTGGGTTTGTGTACATTAGAGAAGAGACGTCTAAGGGGTGATATGATTACCATTTACAAATACATTCAAGGTCAATACCAAAGAATTATTTATGCAAGGAGCTCAGCTAAGAACGAGAAGTCATCCATTAAGTCTAGAAGAAAGGTGCTTTTGACTAAAAACAAAGGCAAGGGTTTTTTTTTTTTACAGTAAGGGTGGTAAAGCTATGGAATTCTTTGCCTCGGGATGTTGTATTTGCAGATAATGTAACTTCTTTCAAAAAAGCAATGGATGCCTATCTAGAACAGAAAGTAATTTCCAGAGTATTATAGTAGTGGGGTGGGAATTCTCTCTGCCTTATAAAGCAGACAGTAGTAAATGATTTTAGACAGTGGCTGACACCAGTTACTCTATAAATTGCTGCCTTTCACAAGAACATTTTTTTTAATACCTCTCCAGTCCCTTTAAAGGGATAGTAACACTTCGTTTTAACTTTATTTTATTTTGTAGGCATTAAAAAAACATGAAGAATGATATAAGTCTTATCTCTCAAACCTTTATGGTTTATGAGATATTCACAAGCAAAGTTCCCCTCCCCGCCCCTTTTTCCTAGTGTAAGCCATCTCTTCTCAGATGTCAGTCTGGTTGTATGACAGTACAGATAACAGAAGGGGACAATCTTCTTTGTATTAAAACAATGAAAGCCCTTCCCCCCTTGACAAGTTTTTCAGCTTTTTCCATTATCTTAATTGAAGATTGTCCCTCTCTGCAGTCTACCTGGGCATCTCCCTTCTTATCAGGCTGAACAGGGGGGGGATACTTTGTTTGTGAATATCTCTTAAACCATAAAGGTTTCAGAGATAAGACTTATATCATTCTTCATGTTTTTTTAATGCCTACAAAATAAAATAAAGTTAAAATGAAGTATTACTATCCCTTTAAGTGACACCAGCTCCTTCTCTCACAAGGAGCTGACTTGACATATTGATCTTCGTGAATGCTTTCACCTGGTCCTGAACATTAACTTTAGCTATAGTCAGCGTTGAGGACTCTTTGAAAGTGTTCAGATGTGTGAACGCAGGTAGGGGTTGCCATAACTACCAGTGCTCCAATGTCAGGGTCTGGTCAAGCGAACAGGAATCAACTCCTTCTACAGTCTCTTTAAATATTTTCTAAGATACAGTAAACTAACCTACCGGACACCAGAATGAAAACACAATCATTCCTACATCTGAGAAGGATACAAAAGTCAAGTTAGAGATCAAAATATCTGCTACTCTGTGCTTTCACCGATGCTTAGTAAATGACCTCCGTGCTTGACAATAACTTTATTTATATTTCATTTTGAAAACACAAAAAACCTCTGTGACTGGCACACTATGGGAAGCCACATTAGCATTAAGGCTGTATAATATATATTCTAAAACATAAATAAAGATAGAGTGAATTAACCCTGCACTCTATACTTTCTAGAAAAAATAACAATTTATTGGCCGTACAAGTTGAAAGGCCCGTTTACACGGGCCACAGGTCCACCTCTGTAGGCATGAGCAGTAGAGAGTGGCCGCATCGCGGCTGATACAGAGCGAATCGCTCCGAATTCAGACCGGAGTCCTCTCTGTGCGAATCTGGTCTGAATTCGGAGAGCCCCGCTCCGTAACAGCCACGGGGCGGGCAGTCTCTACTGCGCATGACTAAAGCGGGCGCAGCCTTCTCTTCGGTGCATGACGGCTTCTGACAAACCTTAGCAAATTATTATATATAGAATATGAAAAAACAAATGCACAATAAAAATAAAAAAGAACACTATTACATTTCATCAGTGGTCATGAAGACAATAAATATTAAATCCCCCTTAGCAGTCGTTAGATTGTAAATCAAAGTTAATGAATTCATTGTTAATATTCGTCTCTTCACTGAATATCATTCATGCGGGGGAATGTATAGCTATGTAGTTCACTGGATTAATAATATACAGCGAATGGACTAAGATTAGCATTGGATTCACTAATTGTGATTTACAGGCTAAAGACTTTGCCTGGGATCATATTTATTGTGTTGTGACCACTGATTAAATGTAATAGTTTAATATACTTGGGATGGTAGGAAGCGGTGCATTGTGATTTAGCTGTGGTTCATATAGCATTACACCGCCCCATGATACTACAGTAATAGAGTTTTATATTTGTGTTTTTCAAAACAACCAACACATTTTATTTTTATAGACTGTATGGATTGCGGGGTTAGTTCAGTAGGTATTTGTTTTTTTATCTTAGAACGGGGCTGTCCAAGTTCAGTCCTCTAGGGCCACCAACAGGCCAGAATTTAAGGATTTTCTTGCTTAAGCACAGGTGAGTCAGTCACAATGAATGAGCTACCTCCGCTTAATCTGGGATGGTAATACTTGAAGTAAACTTGAGGTCCGAGTCTTCTTAATATGTTTATAAACACATAGCGCTATTTATCACCACTTACATATTTGTAGTTCAAGCGTAATTCAATCAGAAATGAGCCCCCTCCAGACCGCAACAGCGCCACTGTACAATTTCAGGCCACTATGATATTGCACCTAAAAAATTCAACTTTGAGCTGTAATAGCGTTTGAATAAACCATCTTTCAGCAGTGGGAGTACCCTTGTTTTACTCAGGAGGTTAAACCCTACAACATATATATATATATATATATATATATATATATATATATATTTTTTTTTTTACATATTACTGTTGCTTTAAGTATCTACTGTATCTATCAGCACAGTCTTCCAGGGCAAATAATTACACATCCTATATTTTAAGAAAAACCCTGAATTTGTTCTAGTCAAACATGATTTTTCTTCCAATCTTATTGGACCCTTTGATTTAAAGGGGAACTACCACCCCGCAAAAACTTTATCTTAATTAAGTCTTCATCTGGCGACTAGCTGCTTAGTAGCGCTAGTCGCCAGAAATATTACCTGGTTTAAAAGATTTTCTATTTATTCGGAGGCTGACAGTAGCAGGAAGCACAGACATCTTGCCATAGTGATGTCCGTGCTTACTGCTACTGTCAGCCTCCGAATAAGTCAAAAATCTTTTAAACCAGGTAATATTTCTGGCGACTAGCGCTACTAAGCAGCTAATCACCAGATGATTACTTAATTAAGATAAAGTTTTTGTGGGGTGGTAGTTCTCCTTTAATTACATATAGATTTTTGCCTTTCAGATTCAGCTTTGGATTTGGCTATATGTGGGGCTATGATGTTGTTTCATAGTGTGATTATTTTAGGTTTATTATTTTTCCAGTTTTATAGTATGTTATGTAACAAAATATAGTTTAGCATTCTGAATATTCCCACAAATATAAACCTGTCTTGCCAACCGCTTACATATTCTGCCAGTAAGTCTTCACGCCCCTGCCAATATCTTATTAAAATCACAGAAACAATTTTTAAATGTGGAAAATCGAGACTATTATTATGCTTTATTGTTCATGGTATACTGTTAGAGGGATTCCCAAACTTTTTGCAATGATAGAACCCATTAGTTTCACAGAAAATCTACCCTAGGAATCAAACCCATTAACTTCTTGGATACTGACACAGTCTGAGATTGGAGAACTTTCTACAGTCAAATGGGTTAACTTAATATCAGTATCAAATGTATGATTGCTAGTTGGTACTGGTAACAAGACAAAGTAATTAAAGGGATAGTAATGTTTCATAATAAAAGCAGCTCTAATTAATCATCATAGTATTTGGACTTTGTAGAGTGTTATTTCAATTCTGTCAGAGTTGTAGTTTAGGAGTAATTCAATGATAAAGTATCCCCCTCCCGCCCCTTTTACTGATGTAACACTGTTCAGCCAGATCAGAAGGGAGGTGCCCAGGTAGATTGCAGAGAGGGACAATCTTCAATTAAGATAAGGGAAAAACCTGAAAAACTTGTCAAGGGGGGCAGGGCTTTCATTGTTCTCATAGGAAGATGATTGTCCCCTTCTGTTATCTGTCTGGTCTATGGACTGGATTCCACATCTGAGAAGAGATGGCTTACACTAGGTAAAAGGGACGGGAGGGGAAACTTTGCTTGTGAATATCTCTCAAACCATAAAGGTTTGAGAGATAAGACTTATATTGTTCTTCATGTTTTTTTAATGGCTACAAAATAAAATAAAGATAAAAGGAAGTATTACTATACCTTTAAGCTTGAATTCTTCACTTCTGGGTTATTGTATCTGATTTTTATTTTGTAGGTAGGGCTAAGTCATAAAGACAAAATTGCATAAGCTGAAATGTTTCAGTCTTCCACAAATCCGCTGGCAGTCTCAGAACCACATTTGCATTGTTTGTGACACCAGCCTTATTAAACTATGCACTGGTAGTCACAGAATCACACATACTGGCTGACACCTGAGACTTGTTACACTGTCCACAGGGAGTCACAAATCACACATACATTGTGTGACACCCCAGTAGTGTTATACTGTCCACTAGTGGTCACAGAGATGCACACTTTCTGACACCCTAAACTTATTCCACTGTCCCCTGGTAAACACAAGTACACAAACACTGGCACACTAGCCTTGTTCTACTGTCCCTTGGCAGTCACCAAAACACATATGCTTTACTGTCCACTATCAGTCATTTAAAATCCCCATGTAAAATTCTCCCATATGGTGTAGACAGTTTTCCCCAAATGTATCCACATTTTGCACTAATAGCCACACAGAATCTTTTTCAAGTATCCATGCCTCTAAACATTTGCAGCAACAAAATATTTTATTTACTGAAATTTAATAGGAAAAACATTTTCTTGCATTAACATGTTTCCAATAGAAAACCTTGTTACAGTATTTAACACATTTTTTTTTTCAGTCAAGTGCACATTGTGTGTTTCGTTGATTTTATTTTTTTGTTAGACCGTTGTTTCATTCAGTCAGATGTGTTTATATTTTTTTAAATAATCCTATATAATAATTCGCTAAGTTGTGTGTAACGCCCGACATGCGCAGTAGACACTGCTGCGCGTGCGGCAGTCATGCGCAGTAGAGACTGCACGCCCCGCGGCTGATACAGAGCTGGGTGTTCCGATGGAGCGTCCAGCTCTGTATCAGCCTGGCGCGGGCAGTCTCCACTGCGTGTGACTGCCCCGCGACCGGCTGCCAGAGGCACTGTGGCCCGTGTAACGGGCTGTTCAACTAGTACTTTAATAAACTCTTTACTACTTTCAGAAATAATAGTCAATGATGTAGCTAATTACTGATGAATTCATGACATGTTCACTTTTTTTTTCCCACCTATTCCCTACCCCTTAGTGTGTATCCTTGCCAGACATCGATAGCACTGGTAGCATAATAAATCATGCATGTAGTATATTCACCTCCACGAAATGAAATATTTAAATTTTTTTAGTAATTGGTGGTTAAAGGTTAAGTTGCTTGACCTTTAAAATGTTTCCATTGTTAAAACAGACATACCACCAGATAATGCTTATAGCTGGCTCTCCAATGCCCTTTGAGCTAGCTCTTTAGACCTAACAGAGCCAAAGTTAAGTTCAAACATGTCAACCGTTGGCCAAAATTGCTGATTTGTTTTTAGAAAATTTTCTGCTGCTATTTCAAAGATGTTTTACCTAGAATGCCTAAAATTGGTATAGAGACTTATCTCTGAAACCTAAATCTCTGCAATGTTCATGAAAGTGGGTGGAGGTCAAGCTGAATATATATATATATATTTTTTGTGATGAGTTGGTGCCAAAGAGCTCATAAAAATGGTTCACAGAGCATCGGTTCAGAACTTTATATCTCAACACAAGAGAATTATTTTATAGTTTGTGTTTTTCCATGTTGTCCAGTGCATGCATGTCATTACTTGCACATTTTAATTAATTTTAATTTGCTGTAAATTCCTTCTTTTTGTGTAAATATTTTGCGATTAGTCCCATATAGCGTAATTTTGATCCTTCTAATTTTCTGTTGGTTGCCAGATTACATAAGGATGTAGCCATTCGGGAAAGTGGCTCTTGCATTCGATCGCTTTACATGAGAACCACACGTCATTTCTGGAATGTCTTCATAAATTACTGAGATTTTGTTTTCCTTATGTACTATCTGAGATTGGCATCAATTGGTTATTTAACTGTTTGAGTGGCAGGGAGGTATGCAGCTCATTGCATTAAATGTGCTATTCATTGGTTATTGTTTATACGTCCTGATTGGGATATGACACAAAGCAAAAATGTTACTACTCTACGATGACTGTCAAGTCTGGTGTACCATGAGATTACACTGTTGAAAGATAGGACTATGAGAAGTGTGCATAGAGATGGGGATACAGGACTGGCCCATAAGAGTATCAGTAGGGCATAAGTTTAGTCTTTTAAAACATGTTGATGTTAAAAAGGTTATTGTGTGTGTGTGTGTGTGTGTCAGATATATATTCAGTTTTTTCTGTTCTTCACTAGATTTTTTGCTAGTGTAACATAAACATGAATGTATATCTAATTTTAATACCAAAAATTAATTTCCTAATAATGAAGTATAGCTTTGGACACCAAACAGGGTTTTGAAGTAATCATATTTTTGTTATAACCCTTCAATCTTCTAGGGAAGAAAAATCAGAAGATCAAGATCTTCAAGTACAAAAAGAGAAACCTCCAAAACTCAGGAAAGTAAAAAAAGACAAAAAGGATGAAGAAGAGAAGCACGATCAGCCTCGCCCTTCAACGCAGGAACCGGGAGAACGAAAAGCGGAAATATCTGAAAGTGCTGTTCCTGAAGCCTCCGCGTCGCCCAAACAGAGGAGGTCTGTTATCAGGGACAGGGGACCCATGTATGATGACCCTACTCTTCCTGAAGGTTGGACCAGGAAGCTCAAACAAAGAAAGTCTGGTCGTTCTGCTGGAAAGTATGATGTATATTTGATCAAGTAAGTAGATCAAAGACAGTGTTTTCGTTTTCTGTGGCTCTTTACGATGGCTGTTTCCACATAGACGAGTTGCACTTAGTAGTAATACTGCCCTTCAAGCTACACTTGTTATTTATCTGTTTTACCAAGTGCTCCCCTGGTGGCTCTTTTACAAGAGGAGGGGTGTAAATATCCATCTGACACTGAAATCGGCCATATGTGGTTACCTGGAACCCTTATTTGTTGACTCCTCATTAGACATAGTGGTGTGCACTACATCAACATCATTTGTCTGAACAATCTTTATAACTGACACCTGAATGGGTCAGCTGTTCATTAGACTTTATGTTGTGCATCACAACACCCATATCATTTATGTTATCAATCTTCATGGCAGCCCATACCTCACGTTGCAGATCTCTTCTGCTGCAGCTTCTTTGCATTCTGGTCTGAATGCTATAACATTATACATGGGCGGATTGTCCTATCGGGGGATCGGGCATCTCCCGGTGGGCTGCTATATCGGCTCACTTTTAAAAAGTCCAGATCCAGTTTGTCTTGAGTACAGACTCTCTCTCTCTCCCCCTCCAGTGTGCAATGAAAGAACTGCAATTAAAATACAAGTGCTGTACAGCGTTGGCCATTTCTCTCCCCCTCCGCTTCACTTTGTCTTGAGTGCAGAATAAGGGCACTAAAGGAAGTTAGTGGAGGAGAGAGAAATGTGCGGCGCTGTACAGCACTTGTAATTTATTTGCAATTCTTTCAGTGTGCAATGGGGGGGGGGGGGGAGCCCGGGCTGGTATTCCCCTACAATCAGCTCCTGACATTATATCAAGCTGAGTTATGATGCTTCATGTGTTGGAGATAGCCACCTGTGTGAACAGCCCAACTTTTTTTTTGTTCATGGTTGACATCTTGCAGGCATCTGTGGGCTAATGTCACCCATGTGAACAAGCTTTCAAGAGTAAAATATGGGTTGTTTAAAAGAAACATTTAATTTTGGTTATCTCTGCATCAGTGCTGACCTAGGTGGTTTCTTGTAACTTTGTGCACCCAGTACTATTCAGTTTGGATGCCACTTACTGTCTGGGGTGATCAGACTCAATACATGCCTAAGATGTGTCATTTTACAGCAAATCAATGGCACCATAGAACAGAAAGGAACATTTGGTAATTTGTGGTACAATTCTCCATTCATGTGGTACAATTGTCCATTGATTTAAATGGGGCTTGAACACCTTTAATGCTCATACCTGGGAACTTTCATTTGTGGAGTCCCGAGAGGGTACTCCTCTAGTGCCGCAGGGGAGTATAAATGTCACAAATTGCATCAGAAAGTGGCAGGGTTTACCCATGAGTGGGGCGGAGCTTTCCAGGGAACTGGGGGAGAAGGAGCAGAAGTGTTCAGAGTTTTAAAGAAAACTCCCAGCATCTGGAGAATCAGCCTCTGCCCCGGATATCCGGTGATGCAGTCTCAAAACCGGAGTCTCCAGAGCATTGCTAATCCCTTCAATGCTTGAGATGCCTCCAACACAGTGCTTCACAATGCACTGAAGACCTCTAAAGCATTAAAGCGGAACTACCACCCCTAAATAAATTTGGCCCAAATAAATACCCATCTGGTGACTAGCTGCTCAGCAGCGCTAGTCGCCAGAATTATTACCTGGCTATTGAGAATTATACACTGTTCCTGGACTGACATGTAGGAAACAGCGCAGACATCTTTCCATAGTGACGTCTGCGCGCCTGCGCTGTCAGTCCCTTTTGGAGCAGAACGGCTCCTAGCAACGCATCCTAGAGCCGGCTGGGACTGACAGCGCAGATGTCACTATGGAAAGATGTCTGCACTGTTTCCTGCCTGTCAGCCCGGGAACAGTGTATAATTCTCAATAACCAGGTAATAATTCTGGCGTGTAGCACTATTGAACAGCCAGATGGGTATTTATTTGGGACAAATTTATTCAGGGGTAGTAGTTCCGCTTTAAAGGAGTAAAAAAGACCCATTTGAATGAGTGGAAATTCTCATTTGCCTTTATGTGGTACAATTGATTTGCTCCAAAATTGTGCATCATTATCTTGAGGACTTAGGCCCTATGTGACAAATACCCGGCCTCTAGAGGTATCCAGAGTTGAATATTTGCTTGTGCAAACAACGGTGATCAATATTTTACTGCTCAAAACAAAATTTGAATGAGAATAACTTTACATTTCCCATTAAATGTCTTTATTATCAATGTACATGTAATATATTTGCAGACAGAGGAGGATAAAGGAAATTACAGTTCAGCTTAGATGGTGACCATGTGGTATCAAGGGCACATCCCATAGGCCAAGAGCAGTCAGCTGACCCTTCAGCTATGAGGAACTACAACTCCCTTCTGGTTGGGGATGATGGGAGTTGCTGGAGGTCCATAAATGATTACCCCTGTCATAGATCTTTGTGCCACATATATTACATTGTGGTCTTTCAGCTGGAGCAAGAGAAGCCCAACAGGCTGACACACTTAGAAGAACACGGGCAGATTTGGAGAAACAAACAGTGCCACAGATGACAAATATAAATGACTGACATTCCCATTGATTTAAATTGGGCTTTTAACCCCTTGAATACCAGAGAGATCTCTAGCACTTGCTAAGCAATGTGTCGGAGACCTCTTTAGCATTCACAGGGGTTAAAAGTCCTATTTAAATCATTCGGAATTTGTTACATCTGGTGTCATGAATTTTCCCCAAAATTGTGGAGCAAACCGACTGCACCATAGGGGACAAATACAACATTATCTTTCATTTTAATGGGACTTGTAATCCCTTGAATGTTAGGAAGCTCAGTAAGTTGGCAACCTCTCAAATATTAAAGAGGTTAAAAGCCCCATTTAAGTCATTTGGAATTATGCATTTGGCCCCTGTGGTACCATTGTTTTTTATGGGAATTACTCCAGTTTTCTTTGTATGTCAGCCTCAAGGAGCTGTTCAAGCTGTACATACTGTGTCTTACACTGAGGATCCCAATGTATATGGCAGAGGGTTGGAAAGCGATGTTTTCCTGTAAATAATCTATTTCCACACATACACAGGGGGTGTTGCCTTTAAAAATGCAAAATATATTCCTGATTTATGAAAGTTCCTTAGAAAAACAACTTTACCTTATATTAACCCCTTGAATGATAGCTAGGTCTCCAACACATTGTTTGCAATGCCTTGGAGACCTCTAGCACCTAATGGGTTAAAGACCATTTGTTAATAATGTGAGATTATGTGTTAAAGCAGAACTTTCACTCTGTATAAAGTCACCCTCCAATAATTAAACATATGGTGACTGACTTCATAATAGTGCTATTAGATCTCAGAAGTACCCGGTTCTGAAGTAATCCTTAATCCTCGTACACTGACGGCCAGGTTAGTGCAGTCTGTGACGTCAGTCCCTTTCAGTTACTTTAAAGGGGATCTATCACCTATGGACAACATCCGCATAATAGTTAGATTTTATATCACAAACAACGAAAAGGTATTTTTTTTTTTTATTTCAAGCTTTGATGTTGTATAAACTTAACTTATAAAGTCTGGGCTGCGGCTTCTTCCGCATAGACTGCGGCCCGACGCTCTGCCTCTGCTCTCCTCCCTGCTCCGATGACGGCGGCGTCTGTCTGTAAGCAGGAGTAATCTCATTGGCTAGATATCTATCTCTGCCAATGAGATCACTCCAGCTTTACAGAAAGAAGCTGCCGTCATCGGAGGAGGGAGGAGGCAGAGCGTCGGGCTGTGGTTTAACCGCAGTGAACCGCAGGCTACACGGAAGTAGCTGAAGCCCAGACTTTATAAGTTAAGTTTATACAACAGCAAGCTTGCAATAAAAAAAATAAATACCTATTCGTTGTTTGTGATATATAATCTAACTATTATGGGGATGTTGTCTATAGGTGATAGATCCCCTTTAAGGTGACATGCAGTGCTGCCTAAAGGAGACCGGGACTGACAGTGCAGATGCGCAGGTGTCTCTAAGACAAGATGTCTGCGCTGATGCCTGGATTACTTTAGAATCGGGTACTTCTGAGATCTAATAGAACTATTATGAAGCTAGTCACCATATGTTTAATTATTGGAGGGCGACTTTATAGAAGGTGAAAATTCCGGTTAAACACATTTTCTCACTTAAAATCGTCTACTCCCTGTTTCCTAGAGACAGTATTATTTTGCTTTTCTGCCGTACTTAAAGGGGAATTAAACCCTTGGAACAAGTGACTATGCATTTGTGTAACAGAGGTACTTGAGAGTGCAGGTGTCCCTTGTAACTATTTGCTGTTTTGTGAATTTGTATTTATAACTGGCACTGAGAATGTAATCACGATCAGAGCTTCTTTCTAAACGCAGAGAGCGAGTCCTACCCTTGATTCTGTAGGGCCATGCAAGCAAATTCTTATTCCAAGGGTATATTCCCCTTTAACACGTGCTGATCTCCATACTTCAGCATTAAGCGTAGACACATTGGAGGGCTTTGTACTATAGCAAGTGGAATTTTAAGTCAGTGGTTCTTAAATGTTGTTCAGTGGAACCCTGGGGTCCCCTGAACAAGAAGTTCCACAAAAAAAAGTAGAGTAATGGTGGACAGTGTAAAAGACGGGGCGGGCAGAACATGAGCCTGATGTGGAGTAATCTTGTGTGAACTAGCTGCACCATAGGGAACAAATATACATTTCCATTGGTTTAAAATGGTCTTATCGTCTTAACACAAAACAGAAGAAAAGAATAGCACGCACTGGAAAATATTTTTGATACTGTTCCCAAACTTAAGGTTAAAATGGATACTATATGGGTACTGTCAGCAAAATATCCTAGAATTCCTACCTATTGTGCAAGAAAAAAATGCTTAAAGGGATAGTAATGTCTCTTTAAAAGACTTTGGCCAAGTCTTCTGTATATTAAAAGTAACAGGTTGCTCTTTGTCTAAGATCTTACTTGTGTGTAGTTCAGAAGTTATTCAGAGCTGAAGAACCCCCGCCAACACGTCTTGCCATGTCATGCGAAAGCTGCAGTCTGGTGAGGACGGATGCGATGAGGGACAGTCTTCAGTAAGGAAGGAAAATCCTGCCCTCCTACATCAAGGGAACCAGGATTTCCCTTATACTTACTGAACTTTGTTCCTCGCTGCAGCCATTGAGTCGCACGGCCAGATTTGAGATTCAGAGGGAGGCGGCCAGAAAAGGGCGGAGTATCTTTAGCGCTGATTAACTTTTGAACTACAAACAAGTAAGATCCTGGACATAGCGCAATCTGTTACTTTTAATATGGAGAAGGCTCGGCAAAAGTCCTTTAAAGAGACGTTACTATCCCTTTAAAGCGGAACTACCACCCAATATAAAGTTGCCCCCCAATAATTAGGCACATGGCAACTAGCTTCTTAATAGTTTTATTATCTGCCACAAATACCACAATCTGAATTAATCCTGTTTGTTCAGAGACTGACGGCCAGGCTTCTTGCTGTAGAGCCGCCTGCGCCGTCAGTCCCTTCCGTTGTCTTTCGGCTCCATGCAGTGCCTCCTAGAGGAGACTGGGACAGACAGCTCAGGTGTGCAGATGTCTCTGAGCAAGATGTCTGCGTCCAAGCCGGGCTGTGTCAGTCTGTGAAGAAACAGGATTAATTGAAAATGCGGTACTTGTGGAAGATAATAGCAGTATTAAGAAGCTAGTCACCATATGCCTAATTATTGGGGGGACAACTTTATATTGGGTGGTCGTTCCGCTTTAATTGTATGTAAAAATGCAATAAATGAAAATCAGACAAATTCAATGTTAAGAGAATAAAATTAGAAGAGTCTCGTGTCATAAAGTTTCACAAGACCAGTTATAAAAAGTTTGATCATGAGAGTAGTCTACATCCTTTACTATTAAACGTTATGGATGATCAATAGGAGTGCAAATAAAATGAAATGTTTTCTGAAGGCAGGTGATAGATGGGAATAAGTTCATTGATGATATGAAATCAGTACACACAGTTCAAGTTGATGAGATGTAATGATGAAGGATGAAATAAATAAGATCAGCAATGAATCCACTGGAACTGAGTAATGAATGAAAGATAGTTCGATGTTGAGAAAAGTAACTCTTGCAGATTGAGGTATAGACAGTATCCAGATATGATCAGTGCCAATCAACCCATTATTGTTCCCTAGGCGCTCTGCTGTTGGTTAGATCCGGACTCCTCTCGGGTGGAAGTATATATGTGTGAAACAAAAAACTAACCGCACACGAGATCTAAGTGTAGTAGATATGGGGAGAATAAAACAACTTTATTGCTAAATACAATAGAAATAAAAATACAGTATAGATAAAATTATAAATAGAATGCTATTATACGGCTCAGTGGAGCTGATTGATGCGGCTAAATAATAATAAAACTGGCAATGATAAGGAAAAAAACAACTGTTTGAGATAACAGCAGTAATACTCAAAGATAAGATTATAATTAAAAACAATTTGAGTCACAAGGACTTAACTTGAATGGACTCTTAAATAGCCTTGGAGACAAGTTATACGAATATATGGGAGTCTGTCTATGGGATCTATACACTGTACTGATGCCTATAATATGGGCGGCAGAGATTATATAAAGTTATTGTGTTGACTAATGAGGCTACAATATAAGACAGAAATCAACAGCTCAGTGTCCACCAGCCCCTTATGTACAGATTCTTACAGGAAGTGTTCTTGTCCCGAGTGCCTCTAAACACAGTAATTACAGTCACTAGAAATATGCCTGTAAGTTGGTCTGACAAATATACATCTGGCCCGGGTTGCACGAGTCCTTGGTTTGGTCCATCAACTTGATTAGTCTCCCCTTGGCTTCTCCACAGTACTTGTATCGAGTGTTGGCCGATAATATTCCTTTGATACCATCAACACTTTTGAGGGAACTACTTTCTCCTTCGTCAGGATAGGGACATTTGTCCTTGTGACTCAAATTATTTTTAATTTTAATCTTATCCTTGAGTATTATCGCTTTTATATCAGACAGTTGCTTTTTTTTCATTATAATTGCTGGTTTTAAATAGATTATATAGCTGATTCAATGAGCTCGAATGAGTCATGCTACAGCATTCTATTTATAATTTTATCTATATTGTATTTTTATTTCTATTGTATTTTGCAATACAGTTGTTTTATTCACCCCATATTTACTACACTTAGATCTCTTGTGCGCTATATATATAATAATTCGCTACTAAGTTTGTAATGACGCAGTCATGCGCAGTAGAGGCTGCCCATGACGGGGCTGATAAAGAGCTGGGCGCTCCATAGGACCATCCAGCTCTGTATCAGCCGCGAAACGGGCAGTCTCTACTGAGCCTGATTGCACCCCGACCGGCTGGCACTGTATCAGCCGCGGCATGGGCAGTCTCTACTGAGCATGACTGCCCCGCAACCAGCTGGCAGTGGCACTGTGGCCGTGTAACGGGCTCTTCAACTAGTGTGTATATATATATATATATATATATATATATATATATATATATATATATATATATTATTATTTTTTTAATTCTTTTGAATGCTAGAGAGGTGTACAGTGCATTGCTTCTTAATCCTTTGGAAACCTCCCTACAGTTCATGTGTTTATAAGCTCCAATTAAATCAGTCTGGGATATGTTTTCTATGGTGCAGTTGTTTTTCTCAAGGTTGCTCCACTTTTCTTTAGTACATCAGCCTCAATGTATACATGGGTTTATGACTACCAGTGGTAGCTAAGTTACCTAAAACTTAAGCCAAATAATTTAGACTAATTCCTCATTTTAGTCCATTTTATAATGATACCATGCTAATTTAACGCTCAGGTGTTAGAGAGCTCTTTAACATCGAATGGGTTAAAGGATTCGATTGTTAGAATTCCACAATCTTTTTTGTGAAACCAAAGGATACCATAACTGAATATGTATGAGAATCACTGATTTACTTATATAGGGGTGTGATAACAAGGAATTGGAGGGTTCCAAATCTACCTATTAAAGCTTGCACATTTAGTTCAGTTCATTGCATCTTAGATCTGACATAGACTTCTGCCGGCTCAATGTTAATGTCACATGTAAGGTCACGGGGATGCAGGAGTAGGGAGCCTTTATGAATCTGTGCAGTAGCATGTACTGTCTCTAGAAAAATGGGAACCAGAGAATTTAATCTAAAAAAATGTTTGATAAGAGAAAATGTATTACCATTTCTGGCATTATTAACAAATTATCCATAATATTGCAGCAAGCTTCATTCATGCATTCGTGATTCTTTATATCTATGTTATTTCACATATTTTGAGCTCTGGGAAAAATAACAAAAGCATTACATTTTTTTTTAATCTCTTTTTACAGCCCGAATGGGAAAGCTTTTAGGTCCAAAGTTGAACTCATAGCGTACTTCCAAAAGGTAGGAGATACATCCCTTGACCCTAATGATTTTGACTTCACTGTAACTGGGAGAGGGAGCCCATCCAGAAGGGAGCAGAAGCAACCAAAAAAAACAAAAGCTCCGAAACCTGTTGGCACTGTCAGAGGCAGAGGAAGACCGAAAGGAAGCGTGAAAGCCAAGCCAATGTTAAAGTCAGAGGGCGTACAGGTCAAAAGGGTGATAGAAAAGAGTCCGGGAAAGCTCCTGGTCAAAATGCCTTTTTCAGAAACGAAGGAAGAGTCTGGGGCGACAACGTCAGAACAGGTCCTAGTTATTAAGCGCCCTGGTCGTAAAAGAAAATCAGAGACTGATCCGCAGGCAGCTCCGAAAAAGAGGGGTCGCAAGCCAGGCAGTGTGAATTTGGCTGCTGCAGCAGCTGAGGCAGCAAAGAAAAAAGCAATGAAAGAGTCTTCCATCAAGCCTCTCCTAGAGACCGTGTTACCAATAAAGAAGCGCAAGACCAGGGAGACGGTCTGTGTAGAGGTTAAAGACACAGTGAAACCAGAATATATTTTACCTACCACCGAAAAAAGCATTAAAGGACAGAAACCTACAAAGAGTCCAGAAAGCAAAAGCATAGAGGGTAGTCCAAAATCTAAAACCGGCTTACCAAAAAAGGAGCAACAGCAACAACATCACCACCACCATCACCACCACCATCATCATCACTCCGAATCCAAGGCATCCACCACCAATCCGGAGCCAGAGACTTCAAAAGACAACCTAGACACCCTGGAGCCCCAGGACTTAAGTGTCAAAATTTACAAAGACGAGAAGATACCAGAAAGTGACGGCTGTGCTCAAGAACCAGCAAAGACTCAGCCTACAGATAAGTGCAGAAATCGAGCGGAAGGTGAAAGGAAAGACATTGTTTCTTCATCTGTACCAAGGCCTACAAGAGAGGAGCCTGTGGACACCAGAACACCGGTGACCGAGAGAGTTAGCTGACTTTGAGAGAATTAACAAAAACAGTAACCAATAATAAAGGCAGCTGTTGTCTCTTCTCCATGTGGGTAGGGCTCTGACAAAGCTTCCCTATAAATGAAGTAAAGAAACGTCTATTTTTTTCTCCTGTAGCTTGGAGTTTCGTAGCTTCGGGGTAGGAGTGAATGTCGAATTTGGATCTTTTTAATAACGACGAGCACAGTCAGTCAGGGGTGAAGACTTGTAACAGAGCCAGAAGCAGCTTTGCACTTTTTTATACTAAATAGGCTCCTTTCAACATGGCATACTCTGCATCATACTACTGACCAAGATGGGCTGTTTCCCTAACGTGTTAGGTAATGCCAACTTTAGCTTTGCTCCTGTCAGTCATTTAAATCCCAGTGCCATGACAAATGGTTTTTCGCTCCGTAATATATTTTACATAGGATTTCTTTAACTAAAGAAAATGTCACAGGGTTCGATTTCATCCAGAACACAGTTTTGCCAAATGATTGTCCCATGGACTGAGCCAGGGTGTAAGAAAACCTTAGTCTTTTAAGTATCTGACATAATCAGAGCAGAGGGCGCTTCAGATGTGCTGGCCACGCCCACATTCTGAGTTGTGGGTGGGACCAGAGGAAATTCAGTGCCTCTGAACCCCCCCCCCCCATGCTCTATGGTTGCCTTTTTTATTATTTAACATTTCCCTTTACTGGCCATTACTTAAACCCCCTTAGATTGTAACCCTTAGCGTGCCAGAGGGGTGCGCAAGACATTGCAGTGCTTTGCTTACACCTCTGGCACTCAGAGGGTTAAAGAGGTCTCCAGCACATTGCTCCACACTGTTTGGGGAGACATCTCTAGCAACCAATGGGATAATAACGTTTTTGTGCTTGTATGTTGTTGGCTAAGGTTTTTTTCTGTGTCAGGCAACTGTGGATGAGGCTGGGTGCGGGGTCATATGGTTTGGTGTTGTGGTACAGTGCACCTAGGGTGCTCTTTTCCAAGGGCAGCTTGATATGTAAATCTGGCCCTGAATATAAGTGACACAGTCCTTCCACCTGAATTTACTTGAGAGGATTGGGCCCTCCCCCCCCCCTCCTTCGTTTGCCATGATAGCCAATGTGTCACGTCCAAGGTTCATGTATATATTTGGTTATTTTGTTTTGACCAGTGACAGCACATGCAGTCATGCTGAACCAAGAGGGTTAAAGGACAAGTAACACCTTCTAAAAAGCACCCCACAATCCTAACTGTGGCAAGAAATCCTAGTGACCCCTAAGAATTTTGTCCTCTTGCCTTTGTTCAGGAGATGAACTTGGTAATCTTAACCCTTTAATTACAAGAGGGGTGCGCAACTCCTTATGGAGCAGTGTGTTGTGCACCCCTCTGGTCTTTAACTCTTTGAGTGCTTTGCAATGCCTTGCGTACCCCTCTGGCACTCTAAGGGTTAATGAGTTAAGTAGGCTCATACTCATGTCTTAGCCTCCACTCTGAACGTGGAGTTTAGACTGTCTGGGATAGATTCTATCTTGAACAGAAAAATCCATGGGGGCCATTTTGATTTTCTGGCCATAATAAGGTAAATGGAGGTTATTATTATGCTGTGTTACTTGTTTAACCCCTTAAGGACTAGTTGTCTGAGGAAGTTGCCCGGGAAGTTCCAGATTTGATGTATGCCAGCGTGCCGGCACAGGTGACCCGCGAAGTGTACTGGCGTGCCGAGCAGGGGAATGAGAGAGACCGATCCAGTTTTGGAGTGGTCAGTTTCAGACCCCGTTTGTTCTTACCACGCTCCCACAGGAGCGCTTTAAGTAAAAAGTACATGACATGCCAGGACCGTTGTTGGTCCTTCGAGGGGAAAAAAAACGGTGGAAACCCTGGCACATCTCTGGTCCTTAAGGGGTTAAAACACATTCATCCAAATTCCCAAAATATTGCATGTACAATATACCTACAGAAAGAGGCATACTTTTTATCCTAGCTGCTCTTGGCTAGTGAAACAGGTTTCTGAGGAAGAGAACCGTCTCTACACAATGGGAGAATTCACTGCAATAAGTAAAAGTTCTACTGGAGACCTCTTCAGGGCAAACGGTTTAATTACGATACGAGATGTACTTCCTGTAGCACCAGTGCAAATGCCTATTTTCCAAACATATACAGAGTATGTGTAACTACGATTGGGGAAAAAACAATAGCTCTGAAATGTTCTTCCATTTCATTTTAACTTAAGTAGCTTTTCTTTAGTAATAATCATTGTTGCACTGTTCATTTTTTCCCAGTTAAAAACAAAAATGATCTGGTGCAGATACAAACGTAGAAATTAGCTGGCTGAATGTTTTGCGTGCAGTTTGTTTTTTTTCTTCCTGCCTTTGTAGAAGTCATTTTTGCAAAGGAGCAAATAATAACAATAAGGAGTGTGGTTAACAGCACTGCATTGTTTGCACTCCATAGGAACTAGAGAGAGATCTCCAATGCCGCCATCGTATTGCAGATCCCTCTGTTACTTGGTGAGATCACTTTTATTTTTGAATGCCAGAAGGGTGTGGACGCTCCTTTGGCACTCAAGGGGTTAAATGCAGGCCGTAGAACGAAGCTGCGAAACTCTAAGCGTCCTCGTTTTGTGTTTCTTTTTGTTTTGCAGTTTCATAAGGACTTCCTGTTTAAACAGTTATTAATCTGTTTGTTTTAGTCTAGGAATCGATATTACAGCTCCAAGTAACCAACAACTGACAGTATCACTTGCTTGTGTGACACCTAGAGGTTTATTGAATAGGTTCTGCAGCAATCTACATAAGGGCCTCCGCCCCTATTAACCGAGTGAATGTGAGTTTTGTGCTAGCTTTTTTAAAAAAAAACAAAAAACAAAAAAAATGTCAAGTGAAGGCCTTTCTAATGATTTTTATCAGATACCTATTAGTGAAGACGCTGTGAGTTTGCATGTATTTTACACTTCAACCAAAATGTGCATAACTCCTAGTAACTGTTGCGTTCCTATTATACATATAGTAATATGTATACGTGCACACATATTTTGCTTTACAAAACATATATGTATAGGACATATAGATGTAAACAGACGTATGTCAATCATGTTTTCTTCATGCTCATTCCAAAGCATTTTCAACATAATTAAAATGAGGGAAAAAATACGTTCACCTGTATTTTGTAAATCATAGGCACTGAAATCCCTGATTAACCCATTGAGTGCCAGAGGGGGGGAACGGAACGCGTTGATTTGCAATGTGTTCCCTACCCCAGTGGCACTCAAAGGGTAAAAAAAATGTATTGTCAACCCTGTAGGGTCCAGATGGGTGTGGAATTCATCGTAGAGCAATGTTTAACACACAACTCTGGGCCTTAATGGGTTTTTTATTATTATTAATTTTGTTCTTTTGTTTAACCCTTTGCATGCTACAAATGTATCCAATGCATTTAACTGTAAATGCTTTTGAGACATCACATGCAACCAAGGGGTTTATTTTGTTTTACGTTGATTGTATTGCACACTCCGGAAGTCCTTATAAACCTGCATTTTACTTTGGTTTAAAAATATATATATATATATGTGTTTACAGAAAGATCAATCATATACATCTGTCAAAGCAGGAGTATAAAGCACCTTATATACCCTTTAATTAGTAAAAAGAGCGCACAATATACTAAGTTCTACCTTGGGTAAGGTTAAAGGGAAAGAAGCACCTCTTAGTAATGAAAGACAAGAAAAACATGACAGTATCGAAGAGGGTTAGTGATGGGCATTATATTGAAGGACTGGTATCCCTGTGTGTTGTCGCTGCTCCTGCTTCCGTATGATTCATAATTAACTGTGGAATGAAACAAAAGATAAAGCCTCCAACAACATAGAGCATCTTCCACTTGCGGGTCACTCCAGACCCCCCCCATACACCGTGCTGTCCTTTCACCCACGACACTCCCCAACTAATCTTGGACTAATACTAGAGATGCACCGATACCAACTTTTTAAGACCGAGTACGAGTATCGATACTTTTTTAAAGTACTTGCCGATACCAATTACCGATACTTTTTCCCCCGGTTATTTGCCATTTTTTCAAGTACCTAAAGTGTGTGTATATATATGTGTGTGTGTGTGTATGTATATATATATATATATATATATATATATATATATATACACACACACACCACTTGTTGACTCTTGATTCTCCCCTTTTGCCTCTTGAGCCCCCTCCTTTTGCCTTGGCTTTTTCTCTCCCCTTTGTCCCCCTCCTTGACTCTTGATCCCACCGTTTTGCCTCTCTCTCCCTCCTGATCCCCCCCTCCTTTTGCCTCTTCTTGGCCCCCCTTCTTTTGTCTCCTGATCCTTCCTCCTTTTGTCTCTTTTTTATTTTTTCTCCCTTAGTCCCTTTTGCCTTTTTTTCTCCCTCTTGACCCCCCTCTCTGCCTCTTTCTTCACCCCATCTTACCTCTATTGATCCCCCTTTGCCTGCGTTACCCTCCTCTGCTGGGTGCACGTTGTTCTCTCGCAAGCCCCGGCAGAGGTCAGGGTAGGAGCGTTGCCATGGTAACCCGCGACAACGGTCCAACGCTGCAGGAGGGAGAGAGGCGACCGGGGAGCATTTTGAGCAGCTCCCCGGGCTCCCTCTCTGCAGCACCGACCTGGACACAGGGTATCCGTGCTAGCATCGGCCGCATTTGCGCGAGTGTGAGTACTCGCGCAAATGCCGGCATAGGCACCGATACCAGTATCGGTATCGGTGCAACCCTAACTAATACAATTAAAAATAAGTGTGCAAACACTTTCCCTCTACTCGTTTCATGGCCATTTCTTCAGAAGAAAGAAACGGCCATGGAATCTGAGGGATAGTGTTCAGTGTTTTTAATGCATATTTTATGATTGCTTTTACCCCTTTAACTCCATCATCACATTGTGGAGTTGCAGACCCGAGCAGGAATGGGCTATAATACCTCCCTACAAACTCTGAGCCATTGTCGGTCCCTTCTGAGGACACCAGCAAGGTCAGATGGTGAGTGTAGTGTGGTGGAAGGACAGCGCGCTGTATGAGAGGGAGGTTGTTGTCACCAGCAAGTGGAAGACATGCTCTGTTGCTGGTGGCTTTGTGTTTTAGATCATCTCCTAATAATAACCCCACCACTTTTCTTACTATGTCCAGGGAATCCTAATGGCAGATTAATTTTTCCCGTGTGTCTTCGTTTAAGAAATAACATTTTCATGCGTCAGTAGATGTCATATTTGTGGAGGCAGATATATCACAGTTGCTAGCAGTTTTTTTTCAAACTGAAGCAGGCAGAGTATATGAGCCTACATAAAGGTATAGTAATGTCTGTATTAAAGTGGAACTACCACCCGACAAAATCTTTAGCTTAACTAAGTCCCCATCTGGCGACTAGCTGCTTAGTAGCGCTAGTCGCCAGAATTATTACCTTATTTAATAGATTTATGCTCTCTTCTATGGCTGACAGTAGCACGGAGTGCGGACATCTTGCCATAGTGATGTCCGCGCTCCTGCTCTGTCAGTCCATTTTTGAGCCGGCCGGCTCCTTGCAACGCCTACTAGACCCAGCTGGGACTGACAGCGCAGGCACGCGGACGTCACTGTGGCAAGATGTCCACGCTCCGTGCTACTATCAGCCATAGAAGACTGCATCAATCTATTAAATAAGGTAATTATTCTGCCAACTAGCGCTACTAAGCAGCTAGTTGCCAGTTGGGGACTTAGTGAAGCTAAAGATTTTGGTAGTTCCGCTTTAAAGTTTAACTCCGAGTCTTCTTTATGCTTTTTATAACACGTAGCGCTATGTGTAATTACTTACAGTTCTGTAGTTCAAAAGCTATTCAAGCTGAAAGGATCCCCCTCCCGCCCTTTCTGACCGCCTCCCATGAGATATGGAGTCCTGGACTGGACGGATCGCAGAGAGGGACAAACTTCATTCAGTAAGTAGAAGGAAAACCCTGCTCCCCCTTACGAAGGAGGGCAGGATTTTCCTTTTGCTTACTAAAGATTGACCATTGCCGCGCTCCATCGGGACCAGACTTAGAGGCAGCTTGACGCAGGGAAAGGGGCAGGAGGAGGATCCGTTCAGCTTGAATAGCTTTTGAAGTACAGACCTGTGAGTTATTAAACACAACATCACATCCAGGATTGATTGATGATGTTGTCTCTTGAACCAAGAAGCAAGTAAAAATTTCAGAGGGGCCTTTAGAATTTTCTGGCCATAGTACGGTAAGTAGGGAGGTTATTAATATGAGGTGGTACTTCTCTTTTAAAATGGCAAAGAATGATTGTGACATTTTCTGTCTGTCTCCACGATGTGGGTACGTGATTCAGACCAAGGTTATCCAACAGCTGTCAGAGGTTTATCAGCATTTTAGTAAAATACCAGCTGGAGAGACACAGATTACCCAACCCTGCACTAGAGCGTCACAATAGAACTGTCAGTTTTTTAAAATGAATTAGTAGTAGCAATGGTCTTGTCTTGTGTAAATCCAAGGAATTTATTTAAATAGGACTATGTTAGTTATCTCATTGCGAAATCCAAATCTGTTTCATTTTTTTCCAGTTCAGCTCTAGCAAATATCGTATTTTATGTCTTTATGACGCAGAGAAATTCATGTTTCTGAACTTAAATAGCAGACTATGGCCTTGATTACATTACAGTCGAGTCGGACATTGGGAGGCACTTTTCCCAAAAAGCTGTTTTGGGGTGGAGAGTTTGTTTTCTACTCAAGCAATTGCATTTAGTCAGTTCTGCATCTTCATGAACTTAGCATTTTAGGAAGCTTCTGAGCAGATCAGGAGCAAGTAAAATGACCCATAGACACCAATTGAAATGGCCTGTAGAACAAATCATAGAACACAATTTGAAATGGCCCATAAAACAATCTATAGAACAGCTTTGGAAGTTATAGAGTTTTGTAGAGCTTAAAAAAATAAGCTAAATGCCACACTATCTCTCAAACTGCTATGGTCTGAGAGATATCATCCGCTAATGTTCCTCTTCTCCTTCTGTCAGTTGTAAAGCTGACAGAAGGAGATCCGAGTCGTGCAACTCGAGGCGGCTCTTCAGCAGAGCGGAAATAGCGAAAATTAAAAAGAATTACTTAATTGGAACGGTATACAAAGTGTGCTTGCATACCAGGCACAATTTGTAGACCGTTCCAAAGAAGTAATTCTTTTTAAATTGCACTATTGCGGCTCTGCTGAAGAGCCGCTTGTTGGTCCCCGGACCAGGAACTCCTGCTTGCCAGCTTACAGCTGACGTCAGGAGAAGAGGAGGGAGGGGGGAACTTTAGCGGATGATATCTCTCAAACCATAAAGGTTTGAGACATAACATTTGTGGCATTTAGCTTATTTTTTTAAGCTCTACAAAACCCTAAAAAATGTTTATGGGACATTACTGTCCCTTTAACAGATCAGCAGTTATCCTTTTGGGAATAATCACTCTGCTTCCTGTGAAATGGGCTACATTTTACAGATTGGGAGCCAAAGTTTAGCCTTTTCAGACTCAAATGCCTTTGGACTTGATAAAGTAGCCTGTGCTGACGGACATCTTGCTTAATACATTAAACAATGTCATGGGTGAAGTCCGTCTCATTACTGAATATCTTGTGACCCAATTGGAATATTTACTATACAGTATTGTGGCATTGTTCTGCCCTTGTGGATTTCATGGTCAATTAAAAAAGTACATTACCAACACCTGCTATTCTACTTAGTAGGGTGGTCATTAATAATCGTGTGTTAATTTGCTTTATCATATCTTGACATCCATTTTATTTTCTTGCATATTTTACCTATTCTGGCAGGCAAAGGGTTTCGTACAGCACACCACAATAAATGATTTACTTAGGTTGTTTAGAAATTTCCATAACAGATACCAAATTTGCATGTCCAGGCCATTTGGGGAATTGATCTATGGGGCATTTTTCTTCTCTGTTCATGTTAATCCATCTATTCTGATGGCAGTTTTTCAGGGTGGAAACCAGGATTAATCAGCAGTCCAGTTTGCTAGGCTCAATATTCTGGAAAAGTTTGCAACTCAAAAAAAGTCACATTTAGACCTACATTTGGCTTTAATGTAGTCCAGGCCTTTGTGAGATAACTGTGCTTTGTTTACAAAAGGGGATTTTTTTTACTTACTGATAAATTATTTTCTGTTAATCATTTGTGGGACACAGGGACCATAGGGTAAAATATCCTAAAAAAGGAGATAATGTTAACTGTAAAAATGTTCAACATTAAACCAAAAAGTGATTCCTCCCTTTTCTTTGCATATTTTACCCCTTCCTTTCCACTTGGAGGGCAGCTTAAATATAGCAATGCCAGGGAAGGCAGTTACCAGAAAATAGTGATGCCAGAAATGGAGGGTATTGCCATTAGGAAGGTTGTTTTACACTGAGGAAAGGGTTTCAACAGAACACCCTATAAGTCTTCCAGTATCAGGTTCAGGTCACAAAAAGGAGAAGTGTGTTTTCTGTAGGTAGGGACTATGTGTGCTAAACTCTGCAAGAAGATGTGAATGTTTGGAAACGTCACAATCCTGCACTGAAAGAGAAATTATAAGGCCGACGTCTGAAAGGTTCTGCTCTTAAATGAGCTTCCCTTTCCAAAGGTTCTGTTCAGGAATGAAAAGAGCTTGCCTTTCCAAAGGTTCTGTTCAGGAATGAAAAGAGCTTGCCTTTCCAGAGGTTCTGTTCAGGAATGAAAAGAGCTTGCCTTTCCAGAGGTTCTGTTCAGGAATGAAAAGAGCTTGCCTTTCCAAAGGTTCTGTTCAGGAATGAAAAGAGCTTGCCTTTCCAAAGGTTCTGTTCAGGAATGAAAAGAGCTTGCCTTTCCAGAGGTTCTGTTCAGGAATGAAAAGAGCTTGCCTTTCCAGAGGTTCTGTTCAGGAATGAAAAGAGCTTGCCTTTCCAAAGGTTCTGTTCAGGAATGAAAAGAGCTTGCCTTTCCAAAGGTTCTGTTCAGGAATGAAAAGAGCTTGCCTTTCCAGAGGTTCTGTTCAGGAATGAAAAGAGCTTGCCTTTCCAAAGGTTCTGTTCAGGAATGAAAAGAGCTTGCCTTTCCAAAGGTTCTGTTCAGGAATGAAAAGAATTTACCTTTCCAAAGGTTCTGTTCAGGAATGAAAAGAGCTTGCCTTTCCAAAGGTTCTGTTCAGGAATGAAAAGAGCTTGCCTTTACAAAGGTTCTGTTCAGGAATGAAAAGAGCTTGCCTTTACAAAGGTTCTGTTCAGGAATGAAAAGAGCTTGCCTTTACAAAGGTTCTGTTTAGGAATGAAAAGAGCTTGCCTTCCCAAAGGTTCTGTTTAGGAATGAAAAGACTTCCCTTTCCAAAGGTTCTGTTCAGGAATGAAAAGAGCTTCCCTTTCCAATGGTTCCACTGTATTAATTGACAGGTTATTGGGGACAGAAAAATGTTATGATTCAGTGTCCATATATATGTGTGTTTGTTCGATTTTTGCAGAAGATCCAGTTGCAGATATCTCATGTGGAATTGAGAAAAGGGAGCTGCTTCTATGTGGAAACCATGGTGCCCACAATCTCCAGGCAGCCAGGCCGTTAGCTTCTGAAATAAGAGAAAAGACTGAACTCTGGTTTTGATAAAAGAGATGTCTTCTAGGGGCAGGACTATCCTCCATTGAGAGGTGTTGAATTCAAGACCCAGAAATGTCATGCTGTGATTGGGTGTTAAGTTGGACTTATTCAGATTAACGATCCATCCAAGATTGTCAAGGATAATTCTCATTGTTTGTAAATGAGACTGAAGGAAGGCTTCTTTACGTCTTTGCTATGATCATTAGGTCATCCATATACGAGTGATCCCTTTTATTCATATTTCGGGTGATAAAGGTGCCATCACTTTTTCACATACCATTGGCTTTGTGGATAATCGAAAGGCAGTTCCAGAAATGCTGATATGAGAAAACATAACCCAGAAATGCTGATTTGAGAAGGTATAACTAATTAACTACGGATGTTGTACCCAGTTCGGAATATCAAGATATGTATTTTTTTTATATCAAGCAAGGCAAGAAATTCACCGGGCTCCCAAGGCAGTTATGACGTATCTGATGGGACGCCATCTTGAGTTTGGGTACTTTTAAGAGTTTTCATGAGGGCTTTTACATCTAGAACTGGTCTGAAACCCCGTTCTCCTTTGGTATAACGAGGAGATTGGAGTTAAACCCCTTGAATATTTGCTTTCTTGTTACTTTTGTTGCAAGGGACAAAAACACATGAAACACCCTCACTTTGTAATCTTCTTTTGGAATGCAAAGCACAAAAGACTCTTCTTGGAAGTTTCGTTTTTAACAGAAGTTGGTACCTGGATTATATTATTCAAAGCACCTAGTCATCTGATGTTCTGATGATCGCAGTCCATTTTGCAAGTCCATAGATAGGGGCAGGGCTCAAAATTTCCACTAGCCAATGGCGAGTGAAAATTTAGCCCTGGCGAGTAGAAATTCAGCCCTGGTGGGTATGTTATGGATTGCAATGGAGAGTAACTTTTCAGGTCTGGCTAGTTGCAAAGGGCTTCAACTTTTAAGCCCTGGAGAGGGGCATCTACTAACGGAGGTTTTGTCTACTTGGTCACATGGAAATGGATAGATATGGGAAAATCTATTTGGAATTATCAATTTATTTCCTTCCATTCCTCTATCAGGATCTTCTCCAGCTGTTCACGTAAAGGAGACTAATTCTTATTTCGATCTTCAGATTCTTGTAGATCTGACACATGCAGAGTGTGTAAGATCGCCTTAATCAAGGTCTTTATCTGGGTGGACAAGTGTTGGTCTGCTTTGATTCAGCTCCTGTGGGAATTATACTTACTCCTAATTTAGTTATTTCGGGTTTATGGGCAGAGATAAAAGCACCTAATCCCCAGATAGAATATGTGTATCAAGAATACCTGTACGGATCCACACAAGCTAGTCCACAGAGGAGGGAGTCCGGGATACAGATTTGCTGTCTCTTTCGACAGTCTGTAGAGGACTGAAAGGTTTAACATCTTCAGCAGGAGAATAGTCTTCTCTTTTGAGGACTCTTAAAACTGCACTGCTAGAGAAAGGAGAGGCGTAAAATAGGCAGAGGAGGTGTCATGTTTGTGTTTTAATATTAACTATTAAGTGCCCTGCCTCCTAGGTAGAGGATATTTTAACCCATGTTCCCCGTGTCCCCCGTTTTGTGCAAGACAAATCATGTTTTCACAATTACGATTGATAAGTTGCACACTAATGATGAAGTTGTTTTTCTTATCTTCTTAAAGGGATAGTAATGCATACAATGTAAAAAATATATATTATAGGGTTTATCCTTCTGAGTAAAATAAGAGTATTCCCACTTCTGAAAGGTGTTTTATTATTACAGCTCAAACTTGAAGTTTTTAGATGCAATATCACAGTGGCCTCAAATTGTACAGTGGCGCTGTTGCTGCACCAACCTGTGGACAGCTCTGGTCAGTTGACCATAAATCTCCGTAGGATGGTGTAACAACAGCGCCACTTTACAATTTCAGGCCACTGTGATATTGCACCTAAAAATACAAGTTTGAGCTGTAATAACTGTTGAATAAAACTTCTTTCAGCATTGGGAGTACCCTTGTTTTACTCAGGGGATAAACCCTACAATATATATATATATATATATATATATATATATATATATATATATATACTTTTTTTTTTTTTTTTTTTTTTTTTTAACATATTATGTAATAGTATCCCTTTAAAATCTTCCAGGTAGCATTGTGTTTTAGATTTCTAATACATACGTGTCCTCCAGACAGAATTGTGATAATTACAGATCTTGATGAGTAATTGTGGAGCAAGCCGACTGTATTGTACGGGAGAAATAACATTTCCCCAAATCGCCATTCATTTATATGGTGTTTTTAACCCTTTGTATGATAGAGAAGTCAGCATTGTAATGCGTTTGAGACCACGCTAGGGTTCAGTGGGTTAAAAGCCCCATGTAAATATAGTGGTCATTTTTATTTCACTTGGCTTTCTGCATTAAGGGCCCTTTTTTCCTGTTTTCATACATTTTCTTACTCTGTTAAAGGGATAGTAATGTATTAACAATATAGTATATACAATTTAAAGAGAGTACTTGCACTTATTCATAACTTTCAATCCGTTATGGTTTGAGAGATATAGGAAAATAAAGTTGTCTGGTCCCTCCCCTTTCTGCTTGATGAGCGGTAAAGCTGTCAGAAGCAGATTCTGGTCGCTTGACCAGATGTGGCTCTTAAGCAGCGCCGACATAACGATATCTAAAGATAAATACTTAATTTGGAACGGTCTACAAAGTATTCCTGGCTTGCAAGCACATTTTGTAGACCGTTCCAGTGAAGTATTTATTTCTGAATAGCGTGATTTCGGCTCTGCTGAAGAGCCTCTGTCTGGTCAAATGACTGGAATATGCAGCTGTCAGCTAGATGGCAGACTTGAGTAAAACAGCCAGGAAAAGGTAACTTTAGCAAGTTATATCTCTCAAACCATAAAGGTTTGAGAGATAAGACTTACATCGATGTTAATCTTTTTTTAATGTCTACAATATTAAATCAACTTAAAATTAACCATTACTATCCCTTAAAAACCGCTCTTTAAACGTGTTTTTCACTGCAATATCGCTTTATTTTCAGAGGACTAGAAAGAAGCTTAACCCTTTGAGTGCCAGAGGGGTATGCAACGCATTGCTGAACAATGAGTTGCGTACCCCTCTGACACTCAAAGGGTTAAAGGGATAGTAATGTTCAGATATTAAGGCAAGGTCAATTATTCAATATACTTTTTTTATAAGGACGTATACCTTTCTAACTGTCTGTTCTTGTATTCGTTTTATTTTAGTGTCCCCCTCCCGTGCCTTTTCCATACATCACGTTGATTTCCCTCAGAGAAGGAAGCCGCTCCGGGAGGACGGCAGCGAGGGGCAATCTTGTGTCTTACCAGCATAAGAACAAACCTGCTCTCCTTTGTCAAGGGGGCAGGGTTTTCTTTACCCCCTTTGTGCCATTCCATACCCCTCTGGCACTCAAAGGGTTATACTGATAGACAGAAGATTGTCCCTCGTTGCTATCTGTCTGGTCAAGCGACTGCATTTCAGATCTGAGGGGAGGTAGCATGGCGTAGGGAAAAGGGGCAAGAGGGGGACACTTTAAAATAAAATAAAGACTATAATGTTATGTATGGGTAGTTAGATAGTTACACTTTGTTATAAGAAAGTATACTGAAGAATCGACCTTGCCTTAATATCTAAATATTACTATCCCTTTAATCCTCTTTCTATTCTTCTGAAAGTAAAGCGATACTTTTAAGAGGTTCTAGAGCAATTCACAGATGCCCTGTTGAGGACACGTTCGTGTTTATCATTAGGTCATAGGAACAACAAAAAAGTGAAGACATTGTGGGTCAAGCAAATATAGTATAGGAGACAAATAAAGAATCCCATTCATTTTAATTAGGCTTTTAACCCTTTGAGTGCCAGAGAAGTAACGAACTTCTGTTGTATTCAGAGAATTAACTCTCCAACAGACCTCTCTTGCTTTCCAAGGGGGTTAAACAACTTTTTAAAGCAGTATTAGGATTTTTATTTGCTCCCTGTGGCACGGTTCGTTTGACCCAGGATTATTTCCACTTTTGTTTGTGCGTATGGCCCATAATCAAGCATACAATCCTTTATATCACCTGAGTTGTGAGGATATCATTGTCATAGGAGATACTTTTCAGCTCTAAATTAAGGAAAGCTGTATATGTGTCTTACTTACTGTCTCTATACTGAAATACACAATCAGACTTTGCTGTTACTATATTGTACAGTGTTTGTCCTACTGAAAAGTGGCACTGATGTTTTTAAATAGGCAGTAAAGTGTCAGGGAGAGGGGCTTTATACATGTAGGATGTTACCAGATAGCTATGGTAATAGAGTTCTCTTAGCTCAGACATCTGCAGTGCTCTTCCTCATCCCCCCCGGCAGATCTCTGGGAGCTACAGGGCTGCGTGACGTTAGCGATTCATTTGGCATTTCTAGGTGATCATGCAACATTGCTGTTCTCTCCACTGAAACACTGTGACTGTAGATTAGCCTGTAATGGGCTTCAGTGGCGAGGACATAGATTTCCCAGAAGTTGTAACATCACGCAGCCAAGCGTGTACCTGTTGGAACAAAGAGAGTACTGCAGACTTTTAGGCTGTGGGAACGATTCCTATTGCTGACTGGTAATCCTACACTTGTAAAGTCCCTTCTTCAGTCCCTTTTATTGCTTTTTAATCTTCTTCTGTCATAGAAACTGCTCTAGTGGTGAAATGTTTAACCCAGTGTGACCCTTTTTTGTGCCTGAGGGGTGTGCTAGGCATTGCCCACCCACTTGTTAAAGGTGTTTGTTGCATAGAGGTATGTAATGTTCTATCCCAAGAGTATATATTTGCATTATATGTATATATGACGGGATTGTTGAAGGAGATGTTCCCTGCATTAGTGGTGCACACCCCTTTAGTTCTTAAAATGGAACTTTCACCCTATATCAAGTCCCCCCACAATCATTACGCATATTGTGATTAGCTTCCTAACAGTGATATTATCCGGCGCAATTACCACAATCTAAAGTAATCGTTTTTTCTCAGACTGACGGCCTGGCTTTTTCCTGCCTACGCACCTGCGCAATCAGTCCCTTCCAGTGCCTTAAGGCACAGTGCAATGCCCCCTAGAGGAGACGGGACGGACAGCGCAGGCGTCTCTAAGACAAGATGTCTGCGTGCAGGCCTGGTCGCCGCTCTCAGAACAAGAGGATTACTTCAGACTGTGGTACTTGCGCCGGATAATATCACTGTTAGGAAGCTAATCGCAATATGCGTAATGATTGTGGGGGGACTTGATACAGAGTGAAGGTTCTGCTTTACATAAGGGCCTGCTATCAATAAATAAATAAAGCACTAAGAAAAAAATGAAATATAACCAAATCTGTGTAATTATATGACATTTACTAAGAGGGTTATGCACTAAGGTGAAAAGAAACTTTCCAGTTGTATGTTATTTCCTTATTTTCCCTTTGGAGAGATCTTAGTGCATAGGATTCATATAATAGCATAGGAATTGGAGGGGTCTCTCGCTGGATAGATTATTTCACCTTTATGTCACATTAGTGCAGCTTCCTACAGGTTTGTTAAAGATGTAAATATAATAATGGGAATGAATTGTGGGCACGTCCAGTTTTAGTATAAAAGAAAGCACGTACAAATTGTGATAGGGGCTAAAGCGGTAAACTAATTTAAGGTCTCATACTAGATATTTGGTTATTCTAAACTAGTTGAACAGCCCGTTACACGGGCCACAGAGCCTCTGGCAGCCGGTTGCGGGTCAGTCACGCGCAGTAGAGACTGCCCGCGCAACTGCTGATACAGAGCTGGACGCTCCTTCGGAGCACCCAGCTCTGTATCAGCCGCGGCGCGGGCAGTCTGTACTGCGCATGTTGGGCGTTACACACAACTTAGCGAATTATTATATAGGATGTTTATTGAGTCCGAGCATTGTAAATAAGTATTGAAACGGGCAGACTTGATGGTTCTTATCTGCCGTTAAAGGGATAGTAATACATCAATATAATTCCATTTAATAATGTACTTAGTAAAAAAATTAATTAATTGTGCCGTGTCTGATCTCTCCGACCTTTATGGTGTGATAGACATCAGCTTACAAATCTCCCCCTTCCCTCCCCTTGCACTGACGTCAGCATTCTATCTTACAGACGGAGATCCCGGTCTGCAGACCGTCCTGCGGCTCTTCACAGAGCCAAAATTGCGCTCTTTAGAAATAAATACTTCATTTGAACGTTCTACAATGGCACACATTGTAGACTGTTCAAATGGAGTATTTCTTTCTAAAGAGAGCAATTTCAGCTCTGTTGAAGAGCCACACATGTTGTAGACCGTGCAAATGAAGTATTTCTTTCTAAAGAGCTCGATTTTGGCTCTGCTGATGAGCCTCAGGATGGTCTGCGGACCGGGATCTACGTCTGTAAGATAGAAAGCTGACGGCAGTGGGAGGGAATGGGGAAATTTGTAAGCTGATGTCTCTCAAACCAGAGAGATCGGACACTGCACAATTAATTCTTTTACTAGTTACATGATTAAATGGAATTATATGGAAGTTCTATGGGCTGAATCCCTCAACACAAAGTGGAACACTTCTGGAGCAAACCTCCTGCACCGTAAAGGAGTAATTAATGTTCCGTTTGATGTAAATGGCCATTTAAATGTCTCCAATGCTTTGTTTTGCAGTGTGTTGGAGACGTTTCTATTCTTTATTGCGTTGCAAACCCTCTGGCACTGAAAGAGTTAAAAGAGGACATTTCGGTTGGTTTGCTCCAGAAATGTACCTCTATAGCTTGATCAATAAGGTCCTATGCTTCTACATGCAGAGCTGTAACTATTTCTGCTCTCAAGGTGAAACCCAAGGACACTGCCCCCTTTTTGCTGAACCAAACTGTGCTGGTTCAATAAAACAGTAAATCTCAGCGCACATATCTGTATATGAACATCTATATGTCTATACAAGGACAGGGGCCACCTGATCAGAAAGCCAAAAGTGTGAGGGCCACGTTATTTTATTGATAAAAGTGGTGAATTATAGCCTGTCAGCTATTCAGAAATGTCAATTTATTTATGTATTGATCAAGTTAATGATAATATTTAACAGATATGTATTCTTGAACTGTACTGTACAGGCAAAGCAAGGTCATACTGGCTTACTAGTTCACGTGTGCTAGTTAATTTGGTATAAAATATATTTACAAAAAAAAGTTGCAGGAGGGCTGCACGTTGGATGCCCCTGTACGAGGTGATTATGTTGAAGGAATTGCAAACCTTTATTGTGAGAACACATATATTGGATTTCTTTTCCTGCTGAGTAAATAAAGGTACTTCCACCGCTAGAGGATGTTTTGTTCCAGAGTTATATACGCTTTTAAACTTTTTAAAGTAGCAGTGTTGTTTGGTTTCCAGAGAATTATTACAATTCATATGATGTCATGACAGTCAGTCTGTTGCATTCTATGGGAGAGGTGAGCCTCTGGCTACAGTTCTTCACACAGAACATGATAATGACAATTTTATCACTGGCAGGGCTGGATTTACATCTCAGGAGCCTGTAGGCACAGAAATCTGAAGCACCTGCCCCCCCCCCCCCGATTTGCCATCTCCACATTGCCCCCATCACCTCCACATTGCCCTCATCAGCTCCAATTTGCCCCCATCATCTCCAACTAGCCCCCCATCATCTCCAACTAGCCCCTATGATCATCTCCATATTGCCCCCATGATCATCTCCATATTGCCCCTCACAGTGCCCCCATCATCTCCATATCCCTTCACATCGCCCCCATCATCTCCCTATTGCCCTTCACATTGGCCCCATGATCATTTCCATATTGCCTCTCACATTGCCCCAGTGATCATCTCCATATTGCCCCTCATAGTGCCCCCATCATCTTCATATTGGCCCCAGTGTCCGTTTCCTACCCTGGAGAGGAGAGGTCTGTGCCTCCTCCTTCTACACAGAGATGCAACTGCTGGAGCTCCCGCGTGGTCTTCTCTTCAGTAATGCAGAGCGCTGGAGATTATGTCATCATTCTGCATTACTAAAGAGCCGACGAGGGAGCTCACAGCACCTACAAGTCTGTGCCGAAGAAGGCAGAGACCTCACCATGTTGTTCTGGGCTGTGGGCGCCAAGCGGGGGATCCGAATGACAGGCGCCCCTCTGTGGGGTACGCCTGTAGGCTGCCTACTCTATATAATTACAAATCCGGCCCTGATCACTGGCCAACAGTTTGAAATCAATTTTACTTATTTTACTCAGAAGGATAAACTGTTTTATAATGAAGGTTTACTGCTTCTTTACCTTAGCAGTTGAATAACTGACTTTCCACTTGATCAACCCCAGCCTAGAGATCTGTGGCCTTTTTGAGGATGTGCCCAGGTCAGTTGCCCTTTCGGTTATCTTTAGTTACCCTTTTGTACAAATGCAAATGGCATTGTATATAGCAGTTCCTTTACTGTTGCACAAGAAATGGGGGCACGTGTGCAGCTGTAGCTCAAGCTAAGTGGAATATAGTGGCTGTAGACCCCTAAAAGGAGAGCTGCAACTGGAACTTATTCATCAGGCTATAGAGACCAAACCATTTGTACCATAAGGAAGAAATGTACATGATCAGTCACTTACAAAGGGCTGTTTACCCCTTGAAGGCTAGAGAGGTCTCCAACTCATTGTGTTTGAGACCACGCTAGCATTCGAGTGGTAAAAAGCCGTATCTAAATTAGTGGGGATTTGTATTTGTTCCTTATAGTGCAGTTGGTTTGCCCTATAATTACACAAGGTGGGAGATTCACCAAGGAGTGGTAAAGAGGTGATGACTTCTCCATTCCTGTGTTATTCTATGGCACCTGTGCAATTAGATCTCCAAAGATGAAGTCATCTTAGCCCACTGGCTCCACGGAATAACACAGGAATTGAAGAGGTGATAAACTGGAGACATCATCTCCACTTCATCACCTCTTTATCACCGCTTAGTGAATCTCCCCCCTGTTCTGCTTAGTACATCATTCTCTGTGTGTGTTCTGGTCTTCCAGCCATATATCCAGGTTTAATCTTGGAGCAAAAGGAAACCTCCTTAGTCCTGAGTGCCAGAGAAATATCTGATGCATTGCACCTCAGTGCATTGGATACTTTTCTGTCACTCAGAGGGTTAAGACTTCTTTAATCACTGTAGATTTTTTTATCAAGCAACTAATTTAATCCTGAGATGAGAAAGGACAGGAGGCTGCCCTTGGTGGAAACACTCCATTGTGGCTTCTTTCCCCTTAAAGGGATAGTAATACTTAAATATTACTAATCCCCATATTGTAGCCATGTTAAAAATAATTTAATAGCCCACAGGTTCATCTCTCAAACCTTTATGGTCTGAGAGATAACCGAAGGCAAAGTCCCCCCCTCTCCCCCTTCCCTGAAGTCAGCGTTGTGCTGACTGCAGGGATATCCGGTCTGACTTTCATCAGGCGGCTCTGCAGCAGAGCCGAGATCGCGTTAGTAAAAAATAATTATTTCACTGAAACGGTCTTCTACATGTGCTTGCAAACCAATCACACTGCAAACCAAGCACATGTAGAAGACCGTTTCAGTGAAATAATAATTTTTTACTAACGCGATCTCTGCTCTGCTGCAGAGCCGCCTGAAGAAAATAAGACTGGATATCCCTGCAGTCAGCACAACGCTGACTTCAGGGAAGGGGGAGGGGGGGACTTTGCCTTCAGTTATCTCTCAGACCATAAAGGTTTGAGAGATGAACCTGTGGGCTATTAAATTATTTTTAACATGGCTACAATATGGGGATTAGTAATATTTAAGCATTACTGTCCCTTTAAGTACATGAACCAATCAAAAACCGTAACCTCTTAAGGACCAGAGGTATGTGCAGTGCATTGCTTTACAGTCCTTTGCTCATCGCTCTAGTGCTTAAGCGGTCCAAGGGATTCTAAATATTTTTCTGTATTTAGGAGTTTCCATTCACTGTTTTGTCAGGGACATCACAGGTTTTTAAAATGTCCCTTTTGCAGAGACAAAAATCAGACAATTGCAGTTCTGTAAAACAAAGGGAATACACTGCAGTATTTGCATGACAAATCATGACTTAGATTACATTGCAGTTCATAAGTGTTATTGCTGGTTTTATCTTAACAAATTCAACTGAAGTCTGTTTTATTTGTTTTTAAAATCCTTGATAAATGTATCGGTCACAATGGAATCCTGGCCTATGTTTGGTTAAAACAAATGTACCGTTTATTTTGTCTTTAACTAGTTACCCAAACGTGGATTGTTGGATCCCTTTCCTTATACAATTGTGTCACAGTATGTGTTAGATTTGTAATTGTACCTGATTGTATTTTAGAGTCTGATAAAATATGTCAACTTTCGGTTTCTACTTTATTGCCTTTTCTACACGTAGGATTAGTGGTAGGATCAGAATAAACTGGTGGAGGCAAATGTGCACAGGCAGAAAAAAAACAGCTACACCTTAGGGCATCTATACAAATCTCCACTAATTTAACATTTTGCGTGACGGAGAGCTGCAGCGAGTTGGAACCTCTCTGGCATTCAAGGGGTCAGAATCCCAATTTAACCCTTTGAGTGCCAGAGGGGTAGGCAGGGATTCCCCTGCTGTCAGCTAGACTCTGACATAAGGGGAAGGAGGGGGGATCTTTAGCTGCAATTATCTCTCAAACCATAAAGGTTTGAGAGATTGGACTGGGGGCATTTAGATTCGTTTTTAATAGCTACAAGATTTGGTGTTATTAATCTCTGACAATACTATCCCTTTAAAACAATGGTAATGTTTATTTGTCCCCTAGGTTTCAGTTTATATCCCATTGGAATTGCACTGGTTCACCTTAGTACATCAGCCCCACTCTACTCATAGGTCTGTCTCTCATCAGCACTTACATGGTAATTTGGGAAGACACAGTACGAGAGCGCCCTGCGGGACTGCCCAGACTTCAGAGACCAGCATTCCGACCATTCAATAAAAATCCAACTTTTATTTCTCCATATTAAAAACAACAGGAGGAATTAATAAAGCAATCACGATCCACCTAACGCGTTTCTTGAATGGATGTTCACATAATCCTAATTTATTGAACGGATTGAATCCTGGTCTGTGAAGCCTCGGCGGTCCCGCAGGGCGCTCTCGTACTGTGCGTTCTTATTTGCTAGAATCTTGCGGAGACTGACGAGGGCTGGGTGAGTTTGTTTTATACATTGTATTCTTACTATTGGAAGATTGTAGCCTTTAAGTAGCAGCCGATTATATACTCTATATTTGTATACGGTAATTCAGACTTGTTTTGGTTAACCCTTTGAGTACCAGAGGGGTTGCGTTGCTGCCCCTTGTCTTTTAAAGGGTTAATTGCGAGAAGTAAAACTAAACAAAGTGTAACAAAAAAAAAATCTGAACAGAAGAGTAACAGCTTATACCGTTAGGATTTTAGGACAATGGATATGTGTCTTCCCCCACCCCTGATTAGTGGTTTGTCCCCCTCCCCTTAACTCGTGTACATCATCCCCGTTACCATTGTCTAATTAGTATAATTTGTTTTGTACATAAATATGAACTGACAGAACTGAATGTTGTCCCTCCTGATATCTTTCTTTTTATTGTTTTTCCATTGTAAGTGCAATAATACACTGCGTACCCTTCAATAATAATATTACATAGATAATGTTTTATCTCCTGCTAGATATAAATCACCGTCCAGGATAAAGAACCAGCACCTCCTAACAGCTCCCTACTTGCCTTACTATGGTCAGAAAATACTAATAGCCTCTATCAAGTTTGCATTTGTTCAAGAGATGTTACATAACCTCTTCAGTCATTCCTGGATGTCATGGAGGCAGACATGACAGTTGCCAGCTGTACTTTCAAACTGAAACAGGCAGAGCACATGAGAGTGATCCTTAAAGGGTTACAATTACCATATTCAGTGACTGTAATGTCCTGTAGTTCCGCAAGCAACCTTCATGTGTACCTTTGTGAATATAACATCCAGGGCCTCTTGAAGATATTGCGGTTTATGTATTTAGCGGTGATAAAGTGGAGATGACTTCTCCAGTGATATCACTTCTCCAGTTCCTATGTTATTCTATGGAGAAATCTTAGTGCATTGGATCCATAGACTAACATAGGAACTGGAGAAGGGATATCATTGGACAAGTCATCTCTACATAATCACTTCCTTATCACACCTTAGTGCATAATCCCCATTGTCTCTTGAACAAAGGAATGTCCGCAAAAAAAGCGGGGACATTACAATTTTCTGTCTATAGTAAGATAAGTGCAGAGGTATTATTAAGAGGTGTCAGGTCTCATTTTACAGCCTTCTTTGCTGCTGACCAGACACTGCTACATTGTCATATTCATCCAATATTGAAAAGTAAAAAAAAAAATTCTCTAGTATTCTCTGCCCTGTTAACATGATCATATTAAATTATTTTTATTTGAACAATATGAAGCAAAAAGTACATTTTACTGATACCCTTCTCTTTTGTGACATGAGGTTTGCCTATGAAATATATTTTTTAATTTCATTAATATTAGGAAACTACCCTTATAATATCATACCTTGTTACAAAATAATTGTTAAATACATATATCTCAAATACAAAATGATTTGAGATAGAACCTGTCCTTTTTTCTTTACACATAGTTTTATCTTATAAATAATTTTGCTGATTATATCAGTAAGATGGAAATGTATGTTCACACTCAGGCCCTTATAAAAGCAAATAACATGGCATTAAATAAAAGTTAATCTATCCATACTATTTTCTTGATGGCACGTATAGTCGGTTCGAGCTGGGAAACCCGGGACCAGATGTGAGAGCATCTTGTCCATTGACAAATGTGTTCTCTGAACCTCGGTACCTAATGTCACAACAGTAATAAGACTTTGCACTCTTGATTATCTTTTGATGTCAACCTGTAGCAGCTAGAGCGGTTTAATGTATCAGTCAACAATGAGACTGATGTACTACAAAGGATTAGAGCAATTCTGGAGTAAACCATCTGCCCCATAGCCGACAATTTCATTCAGAAAATTCCAGTTTATTTAAATTGGGCTTTTAATCCTCTGAATGCTAACGAGGTCTCCAATGCATTGTTTCCCAATGTATTAAATACTAGTGTAAAAGCCCGTGTACACGGGCCAAGGTCCCGGTAATGTTAACCCTGTTAACCCTTTGAGTGCCAGAATGGTACGGAATGCATTGCTTTGCAATGCATTCCGTGGCACTCAAAGGGTTAAGTGGCCGCTACCTCAGTGTTCCACGCGATGCAGTCTTGCGTCGCCTCACTCAGGCGATGCAATCATGCGCAATACAGACTGCCTGAACCGGTCAGTCTCTACTGCGCATGACTACATCGTGACACACATCCTAGCGAATTATTATATAGGATTTTGCTAATTAACAAGGGGTTAAACGCACAAACTGAACTCATGAGGAGTTTGCAAGTGCCCTCTATGGCGCAGCTGGTTGTTTGCTTTAGAATTGCTGCAGTTGTTACCACATCAGTCTCAAGGATGTAACTACTGGCATGCAATTGTAGCAGGGCCCAGCATCCCAGTGGGTCCACTAACTCTATCCTGCATCCGCTTACATTCAGTTCAGTTTCCTCTCTTAACTGATAGCTGCCAACATCATCACACATGACCGCTGCCAGACTGTAAGAGATAAGATGTGCCCTGTCCCTCTTGTTTATTAACCCTTTAAGCACCAGGTGTCCAACGGATTGGGCGGTAGGGCCCAGCCTTAGATTTGGCCCTGGGCCCAGTAACATCTAGTTACACCCCGGTCAGTCTTATTTGGACAGATATATCTGAAGGTGCCAGTGCAACAATGTATTGCAAACCCATCTGGCACGCAAAGGGTTAATGCATAATAAAGCCCCCCCCATTCTCCAGCTCTATAGCATGGTCAGGGAGATGTACACTCACACCATTTCCTCTACGCATTCTTTAGTACTTAACTGTAAACAAGGTATAAATTCAATGACCGCCCACAGACTGCCCCACTTTTCCCCTTGGTGAAAGTGCCTTAAGGGGAGGAATTCTGGCATACATAAATTAATAAGTTGTTGTTAGGCATGCATAGGAGAAAACATCTATTAGTATTAGAAATATTGTATATATATGACCGTCTATATATGACCGTCTTTTCCCATATAGCACTGTCTTGTCAACTTATTTCTAGGTTTTGTTAAAATTACATTACTGCATTATCTAAAAAAAAATAAATCAATATTTCTCTGTCGTCCAATACAGGTTACTGGTAACCTAGAATTGTTCCTGCCTACAATTAAAGGGGCGGGATCGCCTACCCATAGTTACCAGTAACCTGTATGGACTAAGAGAAAAGGATTTAACAGGTAAGACTAAAATCCTCTTTTATATCCTGAATTAGATAACACTGCAAATGAGCAGGAAGGATTTTTTTTTTTTAGAATTTAATATGAAAGGGAAACTAAATAAAGGTACATTAAAATGAAGTGAAGCCTGAAAATACATTTACACAAAAGATGCACGTTTATTGTAAATCCTTTCCTGCTGAGTAAAACAAGTATACACCCACTGCTGGTAGGTGCATTGTTCCAGAGTTATTGCAGTTTTGTTTACAATGACAGTGTCCATTAGTGACCAGGCAGTGGCATCAAGACAGTTATTCTGTTGCATTACATGGGAGATGTGAGTCACTGACAAGTCCTTTATAGCATGTGGTAGTAACAGCTTTATCACTTCCTGACAGTTTCAACATTTGTAACTTTTGAATAAAACAACTGCCAGTGGTGAGAGTACCCTTTTTTGTTGTGTAGCTGGAAAACTCTATTACAGAGGTTTTCATAAAAAATGTTTTGCTTGTTCAAGTCTATCTTCATCTTTTTGAAATAATATTCACATTTGCAATAATAAGACTGCAGATAATCAATCTAGAATTTACCTACTCTAGAGAAAAATTCTACTTGAAAAATTAGAGCCAATCAAGTCACAAAAGTGACCCCTGCAACCATCTGGGTGATCCTATATTTAAACTGAACTTTGAGGGAAGAACCCAGCTTCATCTGTACCTAGTCAGAAAAGCAGGGATAGAGGAACAACTTACCACTATCTGTGCCAAGGAAAAGATTGGATGGAGTGGGCTTAAGGTGTTCTCTCCCTCCAGTCCAGTGGTACCATTGGATTGGAGAGAGAAAACTCTTAAGTTCCTTTATTCCAGTCTTTTCATTAGCAGGGATGATTGTATGTTCTACTCTCCCTGCTATTCTGACCTGATTTGGTCCTTAATCTGAAAAGGTATTGATAGTCAGAAGCCCTGAAGAGCCACATTAGTGTGTAAAACATAAATTAAAATGAAGGCACCTAAAAGGAAATTGGGTTATATATTTTTAAATATAATGTACTTTCATCTATTTTCTCTGTCGTTTAGATAAGTTGTATTAGATCCCTAAAACTGTATAACAAATGTGCATTGTAATACATGTGTAGACGGCCTTATATAGACATAGTTTACATAAATGTATTTGTGCAGAGCTTATACTGTTAATGTACTGAGATTAGAACCCATCACTCTTCTGTTCAGAAAGGCTGTTAACTTGTTTCAACCCACTTACAGACAGTAAAACACTATCACTTTTAAGACACTTTGCAAGATTGTTATGTTGGTAATGTGAACCCAGATGACCTGACAAAGGCAAGGGCATAGATATATATAGCAAACTGGTTAGGAAGCACTCTCAATTCAGGAGATGACGGCCTGGGTGCAGTCAGTGTAGCCAGATAGTATGTAAATCGAAATCACAGCAGCACACACAGGACTTATCAAATGGAATCAAAAATTTATTGTCAATATTTCGGCCACTTACACTGGCCTCTGATCATTTTATATGTTAGTGTTCCCTTAACCCCTTAAGGACCAGCCGATCGAGGACCCGGCCAGCACTTAAGAACCAGGGCTCCCTGAACAGTGTGTAGCCGCGTGGGGATCCCTGAATTCCATGACAGTCCTGACACGTCCTTGTGGCTCCCCAACCCATGATGTGCCAGAACCATCAAGGGTCCTTAAGGGGTTAACAACGAAGCAGAATTACAACTTAACGTGAGTTTTTTATCATTCATTTTCAGCCTTCACTGCCTCTCTGAGTGTTACAGGAAATCATAGACAAACCAGATGTGTGTGTTGCGCTGCTTCCTGAAAAGCTAAGCACATTTATTGTAATTAAGTAAAAACCACATGTGGTAACACAGAATGTCTTTGCACTTGGAGGACTCCCCGGTCCTATACAGCCTGGAGTTTACTCTTTTACAATTCTTGTAATCTTCTCAATAACTTCACTACGATTGAGTATCTAGACTACAATCAATGCACTATGTAGGGTTAAACAGTTGTCTGCAAATTTCCTGACTCCCAACATATTTCTCAATGGAGAATACAAGCATAAACATGTATATACTGCAAAAGAAATGTGCCTTTGTTACCCATTGTTGAGTGGTTAAGGAAAGATGCACTAAACCACTCAGCGGTCCTTTTAATATCACTGCACTGAGTAGTAATAAACTGCTGTGGGACAGACAGAGCCTCTGGTTGCTTTGAGCATCGTATGTATATATATATATATATATATATATATATATATATATATATATATATATATACAGTATATTCAAACCCACCATACTGTGCAACTGAAAGCACTGTGCAGCATCCATTTATATAAAAACAGTGCTATTTTACTTCTTCCTGTAGTCTGGCTAACCCATTAACCCTTTGAGTGCCAGAGGTTAAGCGCCAGGGAAACGCCCAGTGCATTGCGGATTAATGAATTGTACATTTATCTGGTTCTCAAGGGGTAAAGACATTCTTCAAAGTACCAGTGTCAGAGTAACTAAATGTATTCTTATCCGCATTTGCACCTTTACTTATGTAAGAACACTGCATACATTGAACTGGTAAATACACTTCATACATTGCTCCCTGAGTGTTTGTCTGCACCAGAAATATAGCAACATCGCCATTGATTCCAAACGTACTTATTTGATCCAAGAACGCTGGAACAAATACTGCCTGACTTAATCCATTGCGTGCCAGGGAGGTTTGGATGCCTGTCTGGCACACAAACGTAATACAGTGTCACAGTGTTGAGGAAAACAAGTCGATTTCAGATGATGTAATTGTTTAATTTATAAGACTTTGGCAGAGTAGACAAAATGTTCTTCAGAATTGTTGCTAACAATAACAAGTCACTAGGTGAATTCAGAGCTAATTCGCTTACTGTACAATTATTTCCATTTAATACATGCCCCTGTAGGCGTATCATGCCTCAGTATATAATCGTTTTTCAAATTTGGTTCTAAGGTTAAAAGGATTATAAGAACCGCACACGTGGTAATCACTGCTTTTGAAGCGGATATTGTGTGCAAATTTGTCTGTATAAACTGAACAGCTAACAGTCATTTAACAATGGACTCAAATTTAATTCACTTCTGCGACTCACAGGCCAATATTTAGGTAAATGCTTGATTGAGAACATTGAGCAACCAGTTTTTTCATTTTCATGGACGTAAATGTGCTCAGACAAAGGAATTGTTAGGTTTTGACCTGTTACTAACAAATACCATATTTTAGTACCACAGATCTAGAATGTTTCTCAACTCTGTGTTTCTAACAGGGCACATTTATGGTTTTCTGTCTGAGTAAATGTGATATAATAACATAAGTATTCGAGTACGTGATTTAAAGGAATACTAATACCTCTTAATAATTAATTCCACTTATCTTAACTCTTGGAATTCCAGTGGGAATGCAACACATTGAGAAGCGATGAGATGCGTAGCCCTTGGACATTATGTGTGTGGAGGCAGATATGAGTCTTTGTTCCAAAAGTTCAGTACCCGTCCCACTTCCCACTAACTGCCCAAGCATGCCTTCCGTGAACATGATATCAGTAATAATAAAAGATTTACTTTGGAGAACCAGCCCATACAGTAGTGATTTATAGTGGCTATTGGGATTTTGTGCCAATATTAAGGGGAGGTTAATTATTAGGTGTTTGCACTTAAATCCTGTAGTCGGACGTTTGTGTTACCATAAGATTTTTTTCTCAGGCAGAAAACCATAAAAAAATGTCCAGCAAGAATACTGAAGAACAGTGTTTCTTTAAGAAACCTCGCCGGGAGCCAGTCAGCTTTGTCCAGTAATGTTTTCTGGTCCACATGATTCAGTTTATCATAGGAAACAGAAAACATAAAACCTGAATTCATATACATACGCTTTTCTTTTTATCATTACTCACTTTAAACTTAATTACTATTATTCCTGCAGTTATTGTTCATTATTTTATTTTTTATAAAATATATCACACTTGTTCTTGCATATAACGTAAAAGATCATTTGCTTGTGGCCAGGGGAGTTGCTGCGGTAGGTTCTCAAAGGACCCGGGGCTTCAGCCAACAAAATGCATCCTTATTGCACTGTGAAGCGCAATTGCATCATTACCATTACTTCTCTGGAGTCACCGGAGGGGACTTCTCTGCTGCCAATAGGTCTCAGGGCTTTAAGCATGAGATCTTAGTACCTAGAAACACCCCTGCTTTTGGCTAAGAACAATATTTTGGAAATGTTCTTGTTGTTCCTTCCTGACACCTTTATTAATAATAACAGAGATGAAGGAAATCAAACTGTCTACCAGTATGCATGAACAGATTCCTGCACTTCCATAATTCTGGTTATTAACCTCTTAGATACAAGACACTTTTCCAGTGCATTGTTTCTCAGTGCTTTGGAGACTTCTATAGCATCTGAGGGGTTAAATATTTCAAGATGCTTCCTGTATTAAGTGGAGACAGGAAGGTTAATGTACTAAGAAGGTCTGCAGCAGCTGTGGGGAGAACTGCATGTAGTAAACTACTGGACCTCTTATCATCCCTACCAAGCCACTGGCCCAGCAATCGGCTATACCCGGACTATACTACTAGGACAAATACAAAAATAGGATTTAAATGGGGCTAATCACTTTAACCATTCAGTTGGTTAAAGCCCCATATAAATTAATTACAATTCAGTGCCTTTTTATTATTTAACTTTTTTTGCCCCTTATAATGCAGTTCAGTAATTCTTACCGTTAATCCACAGGTCACGTTTTCAGTATATCCCCGCTTGCTCACTGGTGAGTAATCAATGGCTCAGCATTCTGATTGTACTGGTTGTGTTAGGGTTGTCCTTAGAAGCTGGCCTTTTGGTGTATCCCAGGGATTGGAGCTGAGAGTCACACATGCAGTTGGTCTAGAAGAAAAAACAGGGAGAAGTATAGAGGGAGCACCCCTGCGTATATCAATAGTGACCACAGATACACCACCACCGACACCCAACAGATGTGCACTCACAAGGATAAGTGTTGGAATGACAGCCTATGCTTCCTCCAACTTCAAAAGCAGCTGGGGAAATTCTAACCGCTCCTCAGGCACAGTGTAGGACGATTTCTCCTACCAAACAGCTGCTCTCTCCAACTCTCTCTCCCAAAGCGGTATAAAGATTCCGACTCCAAACAAGAACGGAGAAAGAAAAGAGAGCGCCAATAGCGAAATACAATTAATCACGCTAATAAGTGAAACAAAATTGTACTCACGATCGTTTGTCAGACAACAAGCCTATTAAAAGGTACTTTTTATGATATTCTTTTAATAGGCTTGTTAGCTTTGAAAAAGCGGCTTAATACCTGCGAAATGCGTTAGAGTTCAAATTGTAGTATCATATTGTTTGTGATTTTTTTAAGCGTGTTCTACTAAAATATATTTTTACTGAGATTTGAAGCCTCTGTCTGAATCCTATTGAGGGAAGCGTTCTGGTACAAAGAAACACCCGAGTAGAGAAGGGTTGGTGATTCCCTGCGTGCTTTCTGGTCAGACAGTCTGACGATAAAAGATTGTGAGTCCAATTTTGTTTCACTTATTAGAGTGCTTAAAGGGATTGTATATTGCTTAAATTGTAGCTGCAGTAAAACAACATTCAGTGTGCTTACTCCTTTCTCTCAAGCCGTTATGGTTATGATGTACTGTGTGGGAGACTTTTGAGTCGGAGACTGTGGTTCGTCATAGTAAGTGAATGGAACAGCGCCACCTGATGACTGCAACATAACATTTTAGTTTAATTTGGAAAAAGTTTGAGCCGTAGTAGTATTTGAACAAAATCCCCCAGCGGTATGAGTGCCATATATATTATTATTATTATATTCCACCCCCCACCCCCAGTTATAATTTTTTTTACTGCTCTTTTAATCCTGGAAATAATTAGAATATATGATCAAGCAGATAGTCTTATCAAAACCACTTTGCCTTCCTAGTTAGATGGTAAGGCACTACATATGTAATATATATCAAACTAGGGAGCACGTATTTGGGCTCTTTCACACGGACGATTTTGTAGCAATGTTGATAAAGTTTTTAGCGTTGTTAGCGATACAGAATAGTTTTCCCAGCATCTCTTTCTGTCAATATAAAAAGAAGTGACAAAACTACAGGGAAAAAAGCAGCTACTCGAGATAGTTGTACAATTTCAGAAATGCAATTCCATTGAAGTCAGTACTGTATTAGATATTTGTAGCTGTGTTATCGCAGGAGGAGAGGTCCAGCATGCTGAGTTTCTTTGTGACAATCACAGAGCATGTTACTTGTGTGAGTGCCAATATGACACAGTGATACACAACGTGTGGTGTCGCTGTATCTGTGGCAAGGTCCCCCGTGTGAAAGAAGCATAAAGGCAAAAGCAGGGCCATTCTGAGGCAATAATTATAAAAACAAATATTCCTTTGGATGATAGCTTGCTCTCCAGCGCCTTCTATCTCGATGCAGTAGACATTTCTCTAGCACAGTGGTTCTCAAGTTTTTTTTTTTTTTTTTTTTTCTGGAGAAAGTCCTCCCCGCTCCCTCATGTCAGCTGTAAATCTGACAGAACGAGATCCGTGTCAGTTGACTCGAGGCGGCTCTCCAGCAGAGCCGCAATAATGATCATTAAAAAGAACTACGTCATTGGAATGGTCTACAAAGTGCGCTTGCAAACCAGGCACACGTTGTAGACTGTTCCAATGAAGTTATTGTTTTTAAAGATCGCTGTTTCGCCTCTGCTGGAGAGCCGCTGGCTGTCAGTAGAGCGCTGACGATAGGGACCCCGTAACGTGCCAGAACCGTCATGGATTTCAGGGCTCCCTGCGCGGCTGCACACATTTGGGGGAGCCCTGCTTTGGATAGAAAAAAACATAAAAATGCTCCATGGTCCTTAAGTGTTGGCTGCGAGCATGGTCAGTCCTTAAGGGGTTAAGTGCAATGTGCAGAACACCCCTCTGGCACCCAGGAGATTAACACCTTGAGTGCCAAAGCGGTATGCAATACGTTGGATGTCTCTCTGGCACTCACAGGGTTAAAGTGCACTCTGCTGCTTTAAAGGGCAATCCTGAGGCTTTGGGCAGTTCAGACTGACACCCTTCACAATGCAGTGATTACTGTGACACTACAATACAGACACCAGTAACTGTTTTAACCCTTTAAAGACCAGATGTGCGTGCTTCACAATGCGCTGAACACCTCTCTGGTCCTTAACTGGTGACGTGTTGTACAGATTATGTTCTTGTTCTTTATTGCAACACCAGCACTTTATAACGAGCAGATGAGGAAATGACCCGGGGATCCAATATATACTTTATCCTTTACAGGGACAGTAATACTTAATATGCAAAAAAATATATATTGTAGTATTTATCCCCTGAGTAAAACAAGAGTACTCTCACTGCTGAAAGGTTTAAGTTGTTACAGCTCAAAGTTTAATTTTTGAGGTGCAATATCACAGTGACCTGAAATTTTACAGTGGCGCTTTTGCTACACCATCCTATGGACAGCTCTGGTCCGTAGACAATAAATCTCCATAGGATGGTGTAACAACAGCGGCACTTTACAATTTCAGGCCACTGTGATATTGCACCTAAAAAATTAAACTTTGACCTGTAATAACGTATGAATAAAACACCTTTCAGCAGTGGGAGTTCGCTTGTTTTACTCAGGGATAAACACTACAACATATTATTTTTTACATTTTAAGTATTACTGTCCTTTTAACAGAAATTGTAACCCTTTAAGAACCAGGGGTTCAGAACACATTGCAAAGCTAGTCCTGAAAGAGTCATGCTTTGTTGTTTAACCCCTTCAATCTTACAAGGGTCTTCAGCTCATCGCTTTGCATTGTATTGGAGACCTCTAGTATTTAATAGGTTAAATACTATCAAAAGGGATAACAGCAAAGATATAATTAAACCAATCTTATCTCTTTTTTAAGTTATATTTGAAGTAATTTAATCCTCTTAACCCACTGAGTGCCAGGGATGTCAAAATATTGCACACGCACCCTTGTGACACTCAGAGGGGGGAAAATCACTGTATTAACGAGAAGGAAAAATTGGCGTTCGAATTGCGGAGGGGGGGGGTTAGTTTTTGCAATTATGGAGTTAAGTCTGTAATTTACCTAAATTAAATATCTGACACTAGTTTTAAAGCCCGTATACGCGGGCCAATACTGGCAGCGCTGCAGTCATGCGCAGTACAGACTGCCCGAACACGCCTTGGCTGATACGGAGCAGTGCGCTCCAAATTCAGACCGTATCAGTGCGCAGAGAGGACTCCGGTCTGAATTCGGAGCGCCCCGCTCCGTATCAGGAACGGGCAGTCTGTACTGTGCATGACTGCAGCCCGTGCAGCCATCTCTACTGAGCATGACGGCTTCTGACAAACATACTTAGCGAATTATAATATAGGATATTTATGAAAGTGTGGCTAGTTGGTAAAGATGCTGCAGCATGGAAGAATTGATCACTTGTTCCGGGTATTGTCCTTTGTATGATGTCATAGTGGGACAGAGTATAACGTGGTGCGGTTATGGAACAATCCAACTGCGTCATGGGGGACAAAAATTCTTGTTGCTTTAAGTAGGAATTTTAAACCTTTAAAAGCTAGCGAGATCTTCAGTGCAATGAGATACGATGCTATGTAAACCTATCTTGCATTCTAGGGGTTAAAATCTCCATTTAAATTAATGGGCATTTCTTTTTGTCCCTATGGTGCAGTTGGTTTGCACCAAAATTGCTCTATATATCTCTATATACACGTGTCCTAAAGAGTTGTACAAGATTTGTGTGTTTATGGGCAAAGACCATTTTTTTCTAAGGGGATGGTAAAAAGTAAATGAAAGACCATTTTTAAACAGTTGGCAGAGCTATGGTCAAAGGATTCCCACAAACCATTCTCACTCTGGCCTGCAGATCACAGAGATCTGCAGGGCTGGGTGATATCTCCACCTTACTCACTGCTTATGGGCGTGAACACAGAATTACTATCCTCTCAGTAGAAGTCCCATTCAGTGTCAGTGGGCTTCTATGGAGAGGAGAGAAGTAAGGGGTGGACATCGCACTCCTGTTGTGAAGATCTCTATGATCTGGACAGCAAACTAGGTGTGAGATAGGGTGAGTTCTAAGCCTCTTTTATTGACCCTTTATTGCTCCATTAAAGGAGCAGTAAACTTTTATTTATGAAAACATATTTTATAGAGCTTTTCCTGCTGAATAAAACAAGGCCACTACCACTGCTGTCAGATGTTTTATTCAAACTTTATATCAGTTCAAATAATCAGGAAGTGACTTTACTGTGTGATTACTTCCTGATTGTTCTGACAGGAAGTGACTCAGCAGTTTCTATCAGTGTTTGTCACTGACTTTCCTCTACATTAGAATGTAACAGGATAACTAATTAGAATTTGACCACTAGAGGGCAATGTAAAAAAAAAAAAAGACCCAAAACATACATTTAAACAGTGATAAATCTGGAAATCTGCATCTTTCAGCAGTGGGAGTACACTGAATTTACTCAGCAGGAACCACCCTACAATGGATATATATTTTTTTTCATTTAAAAAGTTTACTGCTTCTTTAATCCTTTGAGTGCCAGAAGGGGTGTGCACCGCATGGCAGAGCCATTTGTTGCACACCCCTCTGGCACTAAAATGGTTAAGTTTATTGGTTGTCTGCTATTTATATTTTAACCCAGTCAGTATATATTAAATCTTCTCTGTTGAAAGGCTTTTAACAACAACAAAAAATCTATATTTATTTTTGAAGAAGCAAAAAATGCAAAGTATTTGGTTTACTGAGCATACTTCCACGCTCTTAAGGAAGCCGGTTGCATTGTATGCTATTTAGATGCTACAGCGCTCTTCAGATCATTGCTTTGCAGTGCCTTGTAGACCTCTTGCTTCGACAACATAAAAGGATCAATAAAGTTTTATTATGAAAAAAACCTATTGTAGGGCTTTTGCTGAGTATAACAAGGGAACTCCGGACAGAACGGTTACAGAGTGATAGACGCAGTTACAGTCATATTCCGTGGAGATCTGTTGTCAGTGTCACCCCTCTCTAATAGAACGCTATAGAATAACTGTCTGGGTAATAGGTGACACTGTTACTATAACCTAAAACAACTATTTAAACTATAATAGCTTTGGAATGAAACATCTCCCCTGTGTTGCTCAGCAGGATAAGCTTTACAATAAATATATTACAGTTTTTTTTTTCTTTTTTTGCCATAATGAATTATTTCTATTCGTTTAAGGGCCAAAACAAGAGTTCAGTAATCCTAGGACAAACCAATCACACTATAACGGAGAAAAAACAAAGCTCAGATTGAGTGTCAGAGGGGTACACTGCACATTGGCACACCCCTCTTGCACTCAAAGAGTTAAATGTGGCTTTTAACCACCTTGAATGCTAGAAAGGTCTGCTTCTAAATTCAGTTGATTTCGCCAAAGCATTCAAGGGTTTAAAGGAGCAGTAAACTTTTTTTATGAAAACACATATTTTATAGAGCTTTTCCTGCTGAATAAAACAAGGTCACTCCCATCACTGTCAGATAATGTATTCAAAATTTATATCAGTTCAAATAATCAGGAAGTGAATTTACTGTGTTTACTTCCTGATAGTTCTAACTGACAGGAAGTGAATTTACTGTTTACTTCCTGGAAGTTCTAACTGACAGGAAGTGGATTTTCTGTGTTTACTTCCTGATAGTTCTGACAGGAAGTGACTCAGCAGCTTCTATCATATTCTATGGAGAACCGTATGTCTGACTTTTGTGACTTTCCTCTCCATTAGAATCTAACAGGAAAACTAATTAGAATTTGACCACTAGAGGGCACTGCTAATGTAAAAAAGCATGGGTTTAAACTGTAATAACTCTGGAAATATAAATCTCTTGGCAGTGGGAGTACCCTTATTTTACTCAATGGGAAAATCCCTACAATATATATTTTTTCATAAAAAAAAAGTTTACTGCTCCTTTGAAAGAAAACTCAATGGGGAAGGGGGTGTGTGTGTTATTTCGCCCCCTATAGTGCAGTTGGTTTATCCCACAAACACTCCTTGTTTTGAGTGCAAGACTTAAACTCTTTGCAGTTCTGTTTAGTTGTCTAACACTGTTTGTAGAGTCCATTACCTGATCCAGGATTGATTGTAATACAATAGGCTGACGGCAACACTGAAGTAAGTGCCGCACATGTAACAAGCCCTCTGTAAAATATTATGAAACAGCAAGACGAAAGGTCATTTGAAACCAACGTTAACAAACGAGTTCAAAAAGGGTGTCTCATTTTGAACGGTTCCTCCCATTTGACACAGGGATGCGTTCTTCACTGCTTCCATCAACAGCCGTGGAAAACAGACTTTGCTTCAAGAACCTGTAGTGATCACCATATGACCAAATATACGAGGACTGTTATTTAAATGTACGCTGAGTGCTTTCTCTGTACAATTCTGCTCTGTTAACGTGTATCAGACTAGTGCCTGTTTTCTCTTTCCCTAGAACCTCCCCAAAGGTTATTATTCTGTTAAAGAAATTTTGTTTATTTCCAGACATTGAATTCCTTGCTAGTCCGTTAAAACTGTGGTGTTTGAATTTTATATTTGTGTGTAGATTTTGATGGGTAAAAGACAACGTCGATAAATGTTTTATCTGAAGTTAGTATTGTTAAACAAAAATGAAGTAAATGTTCCAAACACAACTGCTTTGTAACACATTAATAAATATGCTGAACGCTATATTACTCATAACCCTATCGTTACCCAGAATCCTACCCTTCCTTTCACCAGAGAAATCTGTTTTCTGCTTGACTCATTTAATTATTTACAAGAGCTTATTTGCTTTTAACAAACTGAGATCAATCCTAATGACAGTTGACTTTAAAGACACCAAAACACACAGGGGACTTTTCACCTTGACCTCTTAAAGGGATAGTAATACTTAAAAATTACTAATCCCAATATTGTAGTACTAAAAAAAAGAAATTAATTGCCCCCAGTGACACCTCTCAAACCTTTATGGTTTGAGAGATATTCACTCGCAAAGTTCCCCCCTCCCTCCCCCTGAAGTCAGCGTTGTAGCTGACTGCAGGGGAAGCCTGTCGTACGATCATCCGGCGGCTCTGCGGCAGAGCCGAGATCGAGATAATAAGAAAGAAATCATTCACTTAAAAGGTCTTCTACATTCGCTTGCACATGTAGAAGACCTTGTAAGTGAATGATTTATTATCGTGATCTCTGCTTTGCTGCAGAGCCGCCGGATGATCGTATGACAGGCTTCCCCTGCAGAGATCCGGCAGTTCTGCAGCAGAGCCGAGATCGAGATTAAAAAAAAAAGAGAAATCATTCACTTAAAAGGTCTTCTTCATGTGCTTGCACATGTAGAAAACCTTTTAAGCAAATGATTTATTATCACGATCTCGGCTCTCCTGCAGAGCCGCCGGATGATCATATGACAGGCTTCTCCTAGAGTCAGCTAGAACTCTGACTTCAGGGAAAGGGGAGGGAGGGGGAAACTTTGCGAGTGAATATCTCTCAAACCATAAAGGTTTGAGAGATGTCACTGGAGGCAATTAATTTCTTTTTTTTAGTACTACAATATTGGGATTAGTAATTTTTAAGTATTACTATCAATCTAAGGTCGTCAGGGTTGTGCAAAGCATTGTTTTACTTCGAGGGGTTAAGTTGAACATAGATCATTTTAAATACAGCTAAGAATTTAAAAGGGAGCTATCACTTCTTAAAAAGTATTTAGCATAGGTTTAGTTATTAAAGTATTTTTAGAAAATTGGTGTTTTTTTTCACTTCCCTTTAAAGATATTTAATCTTCAAGCTGTGCCAGTCAGCATAGTGCAGCACGCTGAATCTCTGGCACAGATCTTCTTGACTTCCTAATTCTCCTCCCACCTCGCTCCCCAGCTGCCCCAGGGCGTGCATTCTCGCTCCCCTTCTGTGTGGTGTGAATGGCTTCTATCATTACATCAAGCTCCGGTTAACATTATACTGAGGTTGCAACCTCAGTGTGTTAACCGGAGCTTGATGTAACAGTAGAAGCCATTCACACCACACCGAAGGGAAGCTTGAACAGTGTCCCTGGGGCAGCTGGGAGGAGAAGAAGCTTGCCCATTATGCGGGAGTGCACAGTGCAGAAGATTACATATCTTTAAAACTAAGTGAAAAACACACACACACATTTCCTAAAACTACTTTAATAACTAAATATATGCTAAAACTTTTTTAAGAGGTGAATGTTCCCTCTTAATATGTTTTACTGACCATATGTTTGTAATACACTTGTACTTTCACACACACATATACACACACACATATACATACATATATACACACACACACTGGGGAGACATCTAATAGCACAGCAATCTGTGAGTTTGACATTGAACAGAACCTATCAGCATACTGTGTAGGTAATTAGCATAATGTGCCAACAAAACAAAAAGGTTAATTACTTAGAAACTTTATTTTACAGGCAAATGGCTAGTGCTAAATTTAAGCAGATAATTATCTGAAATCTGCATTTTCAATATTTAAAGATTCTGATATATCAGTCACTCTCTTTAACACTCAGTAATTTAACCCTTTGAGTTCCAGAGAGGTACACAACACCTTGCATTTCAATGCGTTGCGTGCCCCTCTGGCACTTAAGGGGAGGTAATATCCCTACTGCCATCCTTTTCTATAATGTCACCTTGTTCTCCAGAGAAGGGGCCAAATGATCAGTTGCCATCGCAACCTGTCCGCATTCAGTCACACAGAGACATTTATGTCTGTGTGAGCTCAGTCAGTGCACACGGTGTATTAAAACTACAGACACGGAGACAGATGTCTCTGTGAGTGAATGCCAGGAGGATTGCCATAGATCACATTGGTTAGTCCTTGGGTTTACTGTTCCTTTCAGTAGTTAAAAGCCAGTCCCATTTAAATCAACGGACATTTGATTTGAGAAAAGTGCTGGAGATCTTTAAAAGTTCCATTTAAATCAATGGGAATTTATAGATATTTTTATAGCAAGTCACGTACATTTTACTTACAGCATTCCTCCGTGAGTGCTGTAAGTAAAAACAGGGAGTAAGAATGAGCGCTCCAAGACTGGAGCGGTCTCTCTCAGTCCCCAGTGCGTTGTGCCGGTATGTGTCACAGGTCACGTGTGCCGGCACATCTGAGTGTCACAGGTCACGTGTGCCGGCACATCTGAGTGTCACAGGTCACGTGTGCCGGCACATCTGAATCTTCAAAGCGGTCCTTAAGGGAAGGTTAGTAGTTACCAGGGCTGCGGACGCCAAGGCGTTAAAAACTCTTACTTTTGCATCTTTCTAAAGTTATGAAGTGGAGAAGGATCCCCTGCCCGCCCGACACAAAAGTAAGAGTTTTTAAACAGCTCAAAGTGTTTCTTTTAATCTAAAGAAGACTCGGGATAGGGTTGTGTTTCGACATTACAATCCCTTTAACAGATTAATTTACCTTGGCAGGTTTCCTATATATAGGAGTCACTGTGTCCATCAATTGCAGGTAAACTATATCCTTGCGTTCAATGTCTCTTAATTTGTGTAACAGATAAATGTACCTAGGAAAGTTTCCTTCATATAACTGTCAGGGTGTCTAGCAATTAAATGTAAACATAGCTGTTCATTAAGTGGCTGCTAAATTGTTTAACAGATTAATTTATCTAGGTAGGTTTTCTTCATTTAGTACTGTGTCTATCAATTAAATGTAAACTGTAGCCTTACGTTAAGTGGCTCTTAATTTAACAAATTTATTTACCTAGGTAAGTGGTTTATATAGCCATCAAGTGCACGTATTTAAATATATTTTTGTATTCCATCTGCAGTTTTCCTGTATACTCCTCACAACAACCAACAGGCCTCATTAGTTGTGAATAGCTCATACAGGTCACTTTTCTGTATCAGACTGTAAACTGAAACAGCAGTAGACTCCAACAGAGATCAGATGCAAATAAAAAGTATATACATGTTTTTGAAGGACACCTACCTAGCCAAATTCCTCTATAAAACTAATTTGCTTGAAGAACACCTACCTATGTAAGTTGTTCTGTAAAACTTTCTCCTAGATTGTTCCTCTTTAGGATAAGATTGATGTTCCACTGCTGATCTGCAACACAGCACAGACAAAGGAAAGAAATATGATAGAAAAACACAAAATGATGCAGCATTTTACTTCTACACCATTGAAGGGCTATGCTGAGAGTGATTTTGTCTCAAGAAAAATATTGGTAGGGGTCCCAGCAATATTTTCATTGGCTGTATGCTAAAAGGTGTTCGGCTCTTCACTCAACCCGAATCATCAGATCGTACACAAGGCACATTTTTGACAAAATGAGGTAAGTGAAAACTTTGTTGAACTAAGAAATATTACCGTATTTAGTATCTGTCTAAAATGCCAGCAAATTCAGATCCTAACGATAAATGAGTTCCCAGCTGCCAAGTCTTGCGGAAGGTAGGCCAAAATTTATAACACACGCCTCAGTGATGCTGATATCCCATAATGCCACTCTCAGGTCTGATTTCACTATCAGTGCTTGGAGATGTGTCATAAATGATGCTAACCAGACCATGTTTCCACCTTGATACTTTAACCCTTTGAGTTCCAGAGGAGTATCATTGCACTGGACACTCAGAGGGGTCAAGAGTCAAATTAAAGCCAGGGTTCCATTTTAGTTCATAACATTATTACTGGGTATAGACACATATTTCCCAACTGACTTCAGTAGTACTTTGTGAGAGAAGACCAGTGATACAATGTATCACCTGCAATGCAATCTGGCAGTTACTATGATATGAACCAGCCTCACCAGTGTTTCTCACCTCCTGTCCTCAGGACCCAGTAACAGGCCAGGATTTGATGATTTCCTTGTTAGAGCACAGGTGAGTTAATCAATGTGAATGAGCCTCTGATCACCACACCTGTGCTGTAGCAGAGAAATCCCTAAGTCCTGGCCTGTTCGTGGGTCCCGAGGACCGGAGTTGAGAAACACTGAGCTACACCATAGGGGACACATGAAAATCCCCATGGGTAGTAGTAATGTAGTAGTCAGTCTTTCTGGATCTGCATCCTTTACATGTTACGGTTTGGGGTTATATAGGAATGCACTTTAGATGGTATAAAGAAGGGATTCCTTGTTGGAAGTTTATTTGGACCTGATGTATAAAATCAAAATTAACTAATTCTGGGGCAAACCATTTGCAGCATGGGTGACAAATAAAAATTACCTTTAAGCTAAATGGAGATTTTGACCCCCTAAATCCTAGAAATGCGTTGGAGACTTCACTAGCATTCAAGGTGTTAAAAGTCTCATTTAAATTAACCGCTTAACGACCCTTGATGTGCCAGGGCTGTCGCGTGGTGGTGGTGGCTTTTGTGGAATGGCAGCGCAGCCATATTACAATTCAAATCACAAATAATAAAAATCTTTGCGGTCCTTAACAGCTGCTGGCTCGACAAATCAGGCAGTCGTTAAAGAGAATTTTTGGCAATGTCTATCCCTCCCCTATGGTGCTTTTGGTTTGCTCCAGAATGTCTCCAGTTATATTGATATAAGGCCCTTTGTTTTCTTCCCCTTAATCTGTCTCAAATATATACACAGAAATGCTCTGTATAAATATTATAGCACAGGGAAATGTAAGGGCCCTGAACAGATTTCTGGTGCACATTGCCATCTACAGGTGTATAGCTGTCACTGTGCCAGATATGCATCTTTGTGCTGAGAATGCAGTAAGCCTGAAAATGGCGTAACTGTGGCTTTTTAACCCTTTGAGTGCCAGAGTGGTACCAACGCATTGCAATGCGTTGCGTACCACTCTGGTACTCAAAAGGTTACACCTGGTTTCCACGAGTGTACCTCTGTTTAGCATGTAGCCTCAAAGAGGCTGCAGTGCTAAACTGGACTAGGTCAGAAGGAAACAAGGATAATGGGGAGTGTGTTTTCTTTCACCTAGTCTAGCAGGGGAAACTGAGATAGGGGAATGAGTCATCCCAGCACCCTGCCTGAACCCTAAGTGACCTACACCAAAACACCCTACAAGCACTTAAAACACGCAAATTGACCTCTTGGTTACTTTGTAGTCTTATAATGCATTGCTGTGCAGTTTCCTGGGAACAAATGGTTGATATAGATACAATTAAATATTCATTACCCCTGAACCTTACATTGATCTCCAGAAACGATTATACATCTGCAGTGGCGGTGGAGGGCTTAGACATTTTAGAATTAAACATTATGTTCCCCCTCTTTCCCCTTTACCTACACTATCACATAATGTGATCACATACATGATTGATGACATCTAAGTGGGCTGACACTGATTGGATTGCTGTGATGACATCACGATTCAGTAGACTGTTTGCTATCTATGCAATGACCCCATAGACCAGGGCTGGGCAAAACGAAGCCCAACAGAAGCTGAGGACTACAAAGTACATCATCCCCTAACAGCCGTCAGGTTGAACACCAATGCTATAAACCACCATTAAGATATATTTACTACATTTTTAGTGCATTTAAAATGCTGTATTCATTGGCATCATGCGTGCCAACAGTTGACAGAGGAACTACCTAAATAGCAACAAAGCCTTAATTTGGGGGAAATTAGAGCAGCTTTGCAGGCACTGCACCAACGCTAACCATGTGAAGGCCCTTAAAAATGTAAACACCAGTCATTGTAAACATATTTGGACAACTGGGTGATGTAATGTTCTACAACACTGCTCTGATGACTGAAAGTGCAACACATTCATTGTGTACAATCCATAGCAAGTCCCTCCTATGGGAAAGAGACTAAGAACAACATTGTTACATGATCTGCAAGCAAAAATGTATTCAGCACTGACATCTGCACGACACTGTAAACTGCTTTATTGTCAGAGAGATTTCCATTACACCCTGTGTGTCCTTTCCATATTATACAGTTTAAATATATTTGAAGGGCAACTAACATAACAAAATATTAATTTGAACAGCCCATGTACATGGGCCACAGTGCCAGGCAGCAATGGCCCTGGTGCAGTCAAGCATGGTAGAGACTCGATGCGCAGATAGGACTATGGTCTGAATTCAGAGCTCCCCGCTCCGTTATCAGCCGCGGCTGCCTGCAGCGCATGCAGCTGCCTGTACTGCACATGACAGCTTCTGACAAACATACATTAGTGAATTATTATATAGGATAAAGATCATTCTCAGGTTCGGTTAATCATTTACTCCGACCCTCTGACAGTAACAGCGTTATAAATTTTCAACCATCAGTATACAGAATTCGCCCTTTGCTTCTTTGTACCAGAGATGGTTCTGTCAGCTCCAGAGAGGCAGCTGACAATTCCTATTGGCTGATGTGTCATCACGCCAACCTGCACAGCCTATTGGAATGAGGCTGCCACTGGCAGATTCAGATGTTGCAGGAGGTGGTAGAAGAGGCTTGAGGAGGACATGTACAATTAGAGCTCTACGTTTTATAACGTTACTACTCCTAGAGGTAATTAACTACAACTGGGCTTTAACATGTTTATTTTTGATGTTGCCCTCGACCTTTAAAGCAGAACTATCATGTACATATAATTGACCCCCAATTAATTGTTAGCATACTGGTGATTATGTAAAGAGTGTTAGAATAGGGGTATTTTCTTCTTCTTCTGAACAAGCTGGGTTTCTCAGTAATGCCGGACTTGTTCTGGATAATAGAAGGACTGATATGTGTATCACTATGTGAATAATGACTTGGGAGGCCATTTCATTTTAATGAAAGTTCCGCTTTAGAACTTTCTGTTTAGTGACCCTATAACGAGACTAAGATCTAATTATTTCTAGAGTTCTAACACTAGTCTCCCTCTATGAACATACCAGGGAATTTCTTCCGCAAGTTTCCCGAGAAACACTGCAGAGCCGAGGAAGTGAGTGTCCACTCCACATTGTTGGTGATGCACTGAGGTCTAATCCAGTGGGTGATTGGTTAAAGGGAGGATTGGGGCGGGAGTGGACGGAACAGACTGGAAAGTGGGTGGGGTTACAGCGTAATTCACCAAGCTGAAGAATCAGCCTCTGTCCTCAGAGACCCGGTAATTCATTATGAAAACCAGTGTCTTTAGGGCACGATTTTAAAGTCTCTTTAAATAGGGCTCTTAACCTTTTAGGCCTCTGTAGTTTGCAGTGGATTAAATTCCCCATTTAAATCATTGGGTGTTTTTATTGGTCCCCCATGATGCGGTTTATTTGAATTTTCCAACATCTAAAACAGAAACTCAAAACATAAATGTCATATCCTGTATAATAATTTGCTAAGATGATTGTCAGAAGCCGACATGTGCAGTAGAGACTGCCCGAATGCAAGAATGCTGGGAGTTCTGTGCTGGGAGCATGGAATGCTGGGAGGTGTTGGAATGCTAGGAGCACAGAATGCTGGGAGTTCTGTGCTGGGAGCATTGTGTGCTTTCGGGCAGTCTCTACAGTGCATGATTGCGTTGGAGGCAGGACGCAGAGCAAGGCAGGCCTCTTAACACTTTGAGTGCCAGAGGGGTAGCAACGCATTGCAAAGCAATGCGTTGCATACCCCTCTGATACTCAAAGGGTTAACATCACCTGGACCTCAGCACGTGTACACTGGCTTTTACACTAGTTAGATTATATTAGATTAGTGATCTGACTGATTAATTTTATGTTGGGCATTTTAGTCCCAAACAGCTGGAGGGCCTCAGGTTGCCCAGCCCTGCTTCATACGTTGAAGTGAAAAACAAGCAAAGCTAAGGAATCTACTGGCAAAGAAGCTGCATTCGTTCTGCATGAGTCAAAGCGTCTGGGAAACAGCAGCTCTCTGAGGCTCATGTACAAAACCTGTAATGAAGTAGCGTTAGACAGAAAGCAGTGGCCCTTCCAGTGCTCTAACAGAGCCGGATTTACATCTAAGGCCTCCATAGGCAATGAACTCTTGATGTCCTGAACTCTGTGACTGGCAGAGAGATCCCATCTGCCTATACCAGTGGTTCTCAATATTTTATTTTTCAGGGAACCCATAACACACAATCTAGATTTTTTTTTTTTTTTTTGGGGGGTGGTGGTGTCACTTCTAACATTTGTTAAATGTGTTATGAAGGGTTCTAATATGTAATATATAGTTCTTAGGTATCACAAGTGTCCCTCTTTAGGAGATATTAGGGATTGGTATCTCCCAAGTGTCCCTCTTTAGGAAACTTTAGGGATTGGTATCTCCCAAGTGTCCCTCTTTAGGAAATATTAGGGATTGGTATCTCCCAAGTGTCCTTCTTTAGGAAATATTAGGGATTGGTATCTCCCAAGTGTCCCTCTATAGGAGGAACAGTCCCTACTTGAGACTCAAACCCCTCTTTCCCACCCTGGTGTCCCACTTTTTAAGAGATCAGACTGTGCGGCGTGTATAGAAGTGCATCACATTGCTCCACAGCAATAAAACACAATATTTGATTAAACTTCAGTACATGTGTTTATAAATTAGTCTGGTTAAATAAAATAAATTGGTCTGGTTCGAAACAATATATTCGGTCACACAAAGAGGTGTCAGTAGGTCATAAAGTAACAAAATAAATCTCGGTAACGCCACACGCACCAGTCACATCCCCAGCAATACCATGTAAAACACAAGTGTCCCTTTTCGGCCATTTGAAATGTTGCAATCAGATGAACACAAACATTGTGCATAAAAATTGTCCATAAATACGTTTCAAACTCAACATTCAAACATTTTCATACAAGACAAGAGGCACCTTATGTAGATGTTTGTAGCACCCCAAAGTGGCACTGCACCCTGTTTGAGACTCATTGGCCTACAGCACACACACGCACAGGGCCAGATTACCCAATAGGCAACTGCCTAAAGAACCAACTTTTGCTGTGAGTCTCAGCTGTGCTGTCACCTCCGTCTACATCTTGGACTTACTGAAGATATCTCTTAAACCAAGGAGCAAGGAAAAATTCATAATGCCCATTAAGATTTTCTGTCCATAGCAAAGTAGAGGGGATTAATATTAGGATTTGTGAGTAAGATAGTTCTGTAGATCAACACCTGCACTGGATCCATCTGTCATAATTTTCAATATCGTTCTGTGTTAGATAGGTAGCCATTGTTCTTTTGAAAGCAGTTACAGCACCTGCAAATACAGCATCCTGAGGCAAAGAATTCCATCGCTTTACCGCCTTTACTGTAAAAAAATCCCTGCCATTGTTTTAGTCAAAAGCACCTTTCCTCTAGTTTTAATGGATGACTTTTCTTATCTCAGCTCTTTGAGTAAACAAACCAGGTTTGGCTACTCTCTCATTATAAGTGAGATCTCCAATCACCTCTCTTCCGCAAAGACACAGTAAAGTTACAGCAGGCTGGACCTTGACGAGCTGACATACAGAGAGAGCTGCCCATGTGAAAACCACCATAATCCAGCATATTATCTTTCACCACAAGAAACAGGTCCAACACAGCATCGTTGCACTGGTGTCGCCCGCGTGAAGGGTCCGTACACACTGTGCAGCATAAGAACTGGGATTTCTCAACAACAACTTTTGTCTCTAGAATGAGTAGAACAGCAGCAAAATGGTATGAGTGCTGATCTAACTCAATAGGGTCAAACAATCGGGGGTATATTTACCCATGTAAAAAACACAGAACATCAGAAGAAAAACAACTTCACCATATTTATCAGTTTAAAAAGTCTGCACTGATATCAATGGGATTTTTATCTTTGCAGTTGTTTTTCCGGAGATTTTGCAACATTTTGTCAGATGTCCTTGTAGGAGGAGATCAAATAGACGTGACGAGGAGATAAAGACGGCTTTGATTAGGATCACTGAAGTGTCTGAAACCACACAACAGGAACTGAAGACAGGATTCGATGCGCGAAGTTCCTCTGGTTTCATAAATTAACCCTTTGAATGCCAGAGGAGAGTGTAATAAAATGCAAGCCCGTTTCTCACTTAAAGGAATAGTAATACTTAAAATGTAAAAAAATATATGTTATAGGGTTTATCCCCCTGAGTAAAACAAGAGTACTCCCACTGCTGAAAGATATTTTATTAAAAAATTATAACAGCTCAAACTTGAATTTTTTAGGTGCAATATCACAGTGGCCTGAAATTGTACAGTGACGCTGTTGCTACACCATCCTATGGACTGCTCTGGTCTGCAGACCATAAATCTCCATAGGATGGTGTAGCCACAGCGCCACTGTAAACTTTCAGGCCACTATGATATTGCACCTAAAAATTTCAAGTTTGAGCTGTTATAATATTTTAATAAAATCTCTCAGCAGTGGGAGTCCCCTTGTTTTACTCAGGGGGATAAACCCTACAACATTTATTTTTTTACATTTTAAGTATTACTATCCCTTTCAAGGAACACCAACGCCTAAAAAAATGAAATTGTTTGATAGAACTTTAAATATCTTGTACTGAGAGCGAACGTCTATAAAAAAAATATTAATGACTTGTATGTTACAGTCCTAGAATACAACCTTAACCCTTTGAGTGACAATGGGTATCCAATTAATGGCAAAGCAATGCTTTTTTTTTTTTTTTAAACTTGCTGTTTAAAAACATGTAAACGGTCCTATTCAGAGAGCGTCTGCTTCCCCTGTGGCAGTCAAAGGGTTAATTTTGCTTGCGCTGGTCGTAATAAGAGATGTATTATAACGTTCAACCTGGTACTCAAAGGGTTAACTTAATGAGAGAATTTTCCTTCTCCGCTTATGGCGACATTGAGCTCGAGAACCGCACATCTTTTTCGTGATGAATAAGGCCCACTGTGTGACTCCTGCACGCTTCGGTTACACCAGATTCCTCCATTACATTTGGATATTTCCGGAATCAGTTATGTATCTGGAGGAAAAGAAAAAAGAGAAATGATATAGAAAGAAACAGTGAATATTTCCATCAGATGTTTAGTATAATTAATACTGTAACATATGATTAACATATGAATACATAGAATTAACTGCTTTCTTGCCAGAGCAGCCTGCATCGTCTTGCAGATCCTTCGGCCGCAAAGAGGTTTTGGGGCTGAAAAAGGAATTACAGGTGCTCGCTGTGTAAGACGTCAGTCATCTATCGATGTGGGAAACCCCAGTTGTGTGCAGCTGTGATTTCATGATACGAAATGTAAAAAGTGTCCCCTAGAGGATGAGACAAGGAATTAAACTAGCAGACCTCTACGTATAAACAATGGCAGATTGAAGGAACGTAATTTGTCTTACAAAATTATGTTCCTTAACCCCTTAAGGACCATTGCCGTGCCAGGACCGTCATGGCGGTCCGGCACTTAAGGACCAATGACGGTCCTGGCACGGCATGGCGTTCAGGGCTCCCGTCGCAGCTGCACGCCGCTCCGGAAGCCCTGAACCAGAAGCGCTAATAAATAAAAAAAAATGCCCCGTGGTCCGAAAGTGCCGGCCGCGCGTGCAGGTCCTTAAGGGATAGTAATACTTTATTATTACTATCCCCCATATTGTAGGCATTTGTAAAATAATTTAATAGCCCCCAGGTTCATCTCTCAAACCTTTATGGTTTGAGAGATAACCAAAGGCAAAGTTCCCCCTCCCTCCCCCTTCCCTGTAGTCAGCGTTGTGCTGACTGCAGGGATATCCGGTCTGACTTGCATCAGGTGGCTCTGCAGCAGAGCCGCGATCGTGTTAGTGACAGAATTATTTTGCTGAAACAGTCTTCTACATGTGCATGGTTTGTTCTTGGTTTGCAAGCACATGTAGAAGATTGTTCTGTGCAGCCATAATGGTGTTAGTCTCTAAAGTCAGCGACTGCATTTGGGGGTATGCACCACAGTATATGACATTGTAATGCATACCAGCAGACACAATCCCCCAGTGTAGAACTTACTGCCAGCAAGCCAGCCCCATAGCATAAAATTATATATCATCATCATCATCATGGTCCATTGTCAATCCACTGTAGGATGAAGGCCTCTTCAACAAGCTTCCATCATCTTCAGTCTTGTGCTTCTTGTTGCCAGTGTACCCAAAAATTTGGTACTTTCATCATCCCATCTTGTCTTTGGTCTTCTTGGACGTTTAGTATCTAGTGAAATACATTCCGAAATTTGTTTGGTCCATCTACCATCTTGTCTTCTTGCTATGAAGCCTGCACATTTCCATTTCAGATGCTTTCCTCTTTCAATGATGTCGTAGACATTTGTTCGCTGACGATCCAATCACACGTTTTTCTGCCTGTTTTGTTATGTTCAGACTGTGCCACTCCAGACCTCGCTGTGTAACCTCAACTTTTCGAGTGGCGTTGGCATTCAGTGTCCATGTTTCACATTCATACGTAAGGGGTTAAGTGATGTAGATAGTCATATTTGTAGATTATAGTATTACTTAACACAAATTATTTTCTTAATTATATGTATCATTTGACACGTATGGAATTACAATTACTGGCACATTATAACTCCATCAGACCTACAAATCTTCATGAGTGGTCTTTATATTTGTAAGAGCGAAAGTCACCACTAAGGTGCGTTTCTGTCAAGGCGAAAACTTTCAGTTCATGTACGTTTGGTATTTACACCGGTATTTAACCCTTTGAAAGCCAGGCACTGGCACTCAAAAGGTTAACACTAACTCTTTAGGGAGAGATGTTCAGAAAGTGTTGGTAACTGAAACGGTCCACCAGTTCTCACACGTTTCCATCATTTTTTGCATCCAATTCCGCCATCTCCGTCAAAGGGAAAAAGCCGTCTTAAAAGTGGGCGTAGTTTAATCTACCATCATATTGTAAGGTATTTTCAGAAAAAAAATATTCGTTTCAACGTCACTTTCTTGTCGGATTAACATCATATTTCCAGACAAAACAAAAACGGTCTAAACTTGGAGGAGACAAATTAAAGTGCTGTTAGGAGGAGTGAGAAGCAATTTGTCATTTCAAACACAAAAAATGACTTTGATTCTTTGAAAATTTTTGTTTCAAAGACAATTTTTAACATCAGAATTTTTAAGGGCAACGTTCATCAAGATCTTCTGTCATTTATAATTCTTTAGTCCTTCTTTTATCACCAACTCATGAGCCAACAATTTTTTCATTATGACAACTTTTTGAACATTTTGCCCTTACAGTGATTCCCTGTTAATAAAGGGAGTGTCTAATAACCTGTTTCATTACACTCAAGAAATCAGACACACACGCAAAGCCAGTTATTCATTTTAATTACTTTTATATTCTTATACATTTTTACACTCTGAGTGCCAGAGAGTTAACGGATGCAATGCTTTGGATACCTCTCTAGCACTCATAGAGTTAATAAAGGTTTTGTTTTAATTTATTTTCTTACCATGAGTCAGAACGGACCTGCGAGTGCTCTTAAACAAAATGTCCTTGGACCTCTCCTGTTCTTATCTGTAGCTAAAGCAGTATATATATATATATATATATATATATATATATGGCCTTGCTATGCTTGGTGAGGTCTTACGTGATCACGTTACACCTAAATTGTGTCCCATAGACCGTTACCCCTGGATTTCCCCCCAGAACCCTATGATTTTCCTTTTTTTGATAGAATATAACGAAGTACATCAGGTCTGTCCAAGTCCAGTCCTCTAGCGCCATCAACAGACCAGGATGTGAGGATTTCCCTGATTACACACAGGTGAGATAATCAGTGGATCATTGATTGTGACTGACTCACCTGTGTGTAATCAGGGAAATCCTTACATCCTGGTCATCCCCCAGTGGCATGACACGTGCGCTCTCCAGGGGCTCAAGAAGACAAAGTTCTCAGGCACAGAAATGAGGATCAGCTCTGTGCCCAGTCATCTGCACCATATGAGCCAATTTCCCTCAATTTCCATAGATTGAAATGTGACTTTTGAATGCTAGGACTGTCTCCAACACCCTAGGTGACAAAATAACATGCACATTGCATTTCATTGGAGACTTTGCTAGCATTCGAGGGGTTAAATTTAATGGAAATATTTATTCCCCCCCCCTGCCCTAAAGTTGATTTGTCCCACAACTACTCCATTTTGCTTCTGAACGTAGGATCTTGAAAGGATAGTAATATTTCACAAAAACAGCAGCTCCAATTAATCTTCATAGTATTTGTGCCATGAAGAGTTAATTCAATACTGTCAGAGTTGTAGTACAAGAGTAATTGAATGATAAAGTATCCCCCTCCTGCCCCTTTTACCTAGCGTAACACTGCTCACCTCAGATGTGGAATCTGGTCTCATGACCAGACAGGTCACAGCAAGGGACAATCTTCTTACTGTGAGAACAATGAAATTCCTGCCTCCTTGACAGGTTTTCCTGCTTTTTTTTTCCCTTATCTTAATTGAAGATTGTCCCTCTCTGGGATCCATCCGGACAGTCATGCTGCTCTGAGGTGAGCAGTGTTACATCAGTAAAATGGAAGGGAGGGGGATACTTTATCATTCAATTACTCTTGTACTACAGCTCTGACAGTATTGAAATAACACTCACCATGGTCCAAATTATATGATGATTAATTAGAGCTGCTTTTATTGTGAAACATTACTATCCCTTTAAGTAAAAGGCTGACGACGTGATTGTGTGCTTTTTACTTTCCTTTCACTCCGTTTCTAATTGCACAATATAATACAGAGGAGGGCGGCTCCCTGACAGTAACACACACTGGGCTGTCCCCGCCCACAATCCAAAAAGTCACAGTCAGATGAAACAACTCATACAGTGCGGAATTCTCTGGAGGTTAATTAAATTGCATTATTTAAGGTGCGGTGCCTCCTGTGACACAACGGAGATATGAAAATTGCTGTTGCAGGAGAGAAACATGTAAATAAATGTTACTAGACACCAGACCAAACTATAATGTGTAATGTCCTTCGCTCTCTGGTGTAGCTCCTGTACAGATTATAGGTCTAAATTCTATTTTGTTAATGACATGTAAGTGATACTACTTGATTATGTGACACTAGTGAGGATTAAATGTCAGTCCCATATAAAGTGAATTAATAAATGCAATTTGCTCACCATTCTTCAACATGCTTGTGTCTTCTACTGGGAATCGTTACTCAAGTCCTCCGTATGTGAAATTACATGTACAGTAACATATGAAGGCATACCTCCCAAGTGCCCCTCTTTAGGAAAGAATTAGGGGTCAGTACTTCCCAAATGCCCCTCTTTATGAGATATTAGGGACCCATACTTCCCAAGTGTCCCTCTTTAGGAGATATTCGAGATTAATACCTCTCAAGTGTCCCTCTTTAGGAAAGAATTAGAGGTCAATACTTCCCAAATGTCCCTCTTCATGAGATATTAGGGATACCTCCCAAATGTCCCTCTTCATGAGATATTAGGGATACCTCCCAAATGTCCCTCTTTATGAGATATTAGGGATCCATACTTCCCAAGTGTCCCTCTTTAGGAGGGACAATCCCTCTTTGAGACTCAAATCCCTCTGTCAATCTTTCTCACCCTGGTGAGTCTAAAGAAATCCTTAATCTTCGGAGACCGGAAACCAGGCATCAGCGCAGACATATTGTTTGTGCACCTACGCTGTCAGTCCCGGTCTCCTCTAAGAAGCATTGCACTAGCCGTAAGGTAACTAGAAGGAATGACGGCGCAGGGCACCAACCTGGCCATCAGTCTCAGAAGATTAAGGATTTCTTTCTGGCTCTTTTGAGAGGTGATAGAAGTATTATGAAGCTAGTCGCCATATGTTTAATTATTGGAGGGCGACTTTATACAGAGTGAAAGTTCTGCTTTAAACATCAGCGCCAACAGGTCATGAAATAACCTAAAAATCCTATCATGCCCCGAGCAACAGCATCGAAAACAAGGGTCTCTCTTTGTCCATCAGAAATCTTGTTAAGAATGTTAAGGGGAGAAAACACATTTTTTGTCTTATCATTTAATCACATCTTTTAAAATGATAACATGCTTCTTGCGTTGATATGGCAATGGGGAGAGTCATTTCTCTCAATTTCTCTTACTCTGGTGATGACCGCTGCGCAGATCCCATCCGGCCCTCTCGCCTCGCACTTTTCTTTCTACTTTCAAACAGTAGGCTGGATAGTGAGCATCAGTGGAAGGCAGTTTTCTTTTTTTAAAAAAATAAAAAATAAAACAGGCAGAAGAAAGTGGAAACTGAGTGAGTTTAACCCCTTAAGGACCAGCGCGCAGCCGGCACTTGACGACCGCTGAGCTTTTTTTTTTTTTTATAATTTGTTCTTTCCCGGTTCAGGGCTCCCGGAGCGGCATGCAGCCGTGCCAGGAGCCTTGAACTCCATGACATGCCAGGACCGTAACTGGTCCTTAAAGGGATAGTAATACTTCATTTTAACTTTATTTTATTTTGTAGGCATAAAAAAAAAATATGAAGAACGATATAAGTCTTATCTCTCAAACCTTTATGGTTTATGAGATATTCACAAGCAAAGTTTCCCCTCCCGCCCTTTTTACCTAGTGTAAGCCATCTCTTCTCAGATGTGGAATCCAGTCCATAGACCAGACAGATAACAGAAGGGGACAATCTTCTTCCTATGAGAACAATGAAAGCCCTGCCCCCCCTTGACAAGTTTTTCAGGTTTTTCCTTTATCTTAATTGAAGATTGTCCCTCTCCGCAGTCTACCTGGGCACCTCCCTTCTGATCTGGCTGAGCAGTGTTACATCAGTAAAAGGGGCGGGAGGGGGACACTTTGCTTGTGAATATCTCTTAAACCATAAAGGTTTGAGAGATAAGACTTATATCGTTCTTCATGTTTTTTTAATGCCTACAAAATAAAGTTAAAACAAAGTATTACTATCCCTTTAAGTGCCGGACTGCTGTGACAGTCCTGGCACGTCAATGGTCGCGAAGGGGTTAAAGGCAACAGAAACATTCCGAAACCGGTTTAAATAGGAAAAAAAAAAAAAACTAACTATAAGCTCTCCAATGCTGTATTTATTGAGAAATTTATTTTTGAATTCTAATAACACTACCCCTTTAAAATTTCTTCAGATACAGTGTATCTGTAAAGTGCATAATGGGATATATTGCCTAAAGCAGGTCTGTCCAAGTTCAGTACTCAGGGGCCACGAACAGCAGGATGTAAGGATTTCCCTGATTACACACAGGTGAGTCAGTCACAATGAATGATCACTGATTATCTCACCTGTGTGTAACCAGGGAAATCCTTACATCCTGCTGTTCGTGGAGCTGGAAGACTGAACTTGGACAGCACTGACTTAAGCCTTTTAGTGCCAGAGGGGTATGGAATGCATTGTTTAAAGAATCCTTCATCTGAACCATCTCAATTTCTATGCCTGATCCTAACAATGATTGGCCAAATAGCAAAAGAGTAGGCAACACATGGCTCACCAGCTGATGTTTGACTACCATAACTAGGAACTTTCGAAATAAGCTCACCATGAGATCTTTGACATATTAACCCTTAACAGTCGCAAGAAAGTAGAGTGTAGGCACTGTGTCAATGTTTGCTTTAACCCAGAGATGATCCAGTGAATCATCAAGGAACCTTTAACATGCTTTAGTTCTCAGATATCACTTTATATATATATATATATATATATATATATATATATATATATATATATACTCACAAAATAAGCAAGATGTCTCCTTTTGCCTTTCTGGTAGAAGTGTCATTAATTTAGGCAGTAAATGAGCAATAAATTGGTGTAATTCATATAGTAAGAAACAGTGATAATTTGGCCCCAAGTCTCAGGGTCAAAACCTGAGACTTCCCAGGTAGACTGGCTACAACTACCATCATCATGAACATTTAATAAGCAGAGCAGTGTTGTAATACAGAGGAAATAATTATTTGCACACATTTCTAGAGTGAAGTCAAACAGCTGGAGAGCCATATGTTTGACATCCCAGAACCAAATTATACATGTGGCTTTCCAGGTGTTTGGCTAAACAACAGGTGGAGAGCCACATGTATAATTTGGTTCTGGGGTGGCAAACATGTGGCACTCCAGCTGTTTTGCTGAACTGCTGGAGAGCCACATGTTTGCCACCCCAGAACCCAATTATACATGAACTCTCAGCAGCAATTCGATTAAGATGGGCAAATAAGAGGTTCTTACAGTTCGGCAAAGTGCTACACAAGCGTGGGCAACCTGTGACCCTCCAGTTTTTATAGAACTACAACTCCCATCATCCTCACCGGCAATTATAGGAATTGTAGCTCAACAGCACCTGGAGACTGGCTACGGGAAGCTGCACGTTACCCACCATTGGTCTAAAAGTGTTAACTGCACATAAACAAAAACGATTAACAGAAAAATATTTGCCTATGTAACCCTTTCCTGACTAGGGGCAGTGTGGCCCTCGCCGGTCACTCCCTGTACGGTTATCTCCTGCCACTGAACGGGTTAACCCTGAGGCCCTGGGGTATAATATTGTGGCAGTGCCTCCACCTGTCTGGGTAACCATATTATGGCTGCTTCCCCAGATAGGAACATAATGATATTAATATGCTAACACCCCATAAACGATCAAAACATAAGGGTTTGTAGTGAACAGTAAAACAGACAAACAAAATGAAATGCAGTTACTAGCTAAACACACCAGTCACTGGCTACCCAGAACCCAATTCCCTCCCAAACCACCTTTTCCCCTCCCGCAGCTTTGTTCTAGCAGTAGGGTAAAGCTGGTGCACTTGGTGGGGCCCTTTAACTGTACTCCCACAGAAACAAACGTCACACAGAGGTGTAGCCAGGACAACGTTTATTTGAAGCGTGTGAAAGTGGAACATACCTCCCAACATTTCAAATTGCCAAAAAGGGACACTTGTGTTTTAGGAGGTGTTGCTGGGGGGGTGGCTGGTAGACAGGACATTAGCAAGCATTTTTATACTATTTTATGACCTATTGACATCTCATTGTTTAACCTAACAAATTACTTATAACAAGACCAAGGTATTTTGTTTACACAGACTAATTTATAAACAAACATACTGGTATTTAAACAAACATCAATGTGAGTTTTATTGCTGTAGAGCAGTAGGATATATTTAGATACACATTACACAATCTGATTTCCTAAAAAGAGGGACATCAGGGTGGGAAAGAGGGATTTGGGTCTAACAAAGGGACTGTCCCTCCTAAAGAGGGACACTTGGGAAGTATGGTGCAGGTGCCTGTTTCCAGGGAAGGGAGGAGGCTTCTCATTACCAATCCAGCTTACTTCAGTTGCAGCCCCATGGAAACCCAACTCAGCCACCCCTGCAGGCAGAGCTTTGTCAGCTGTGTCCCATCTCTGACTACTTCCAGTTTCAGATGCTTGACAGATCTCCTGAGATCTGCTGGGCACTTGGATCCTCCAGCTCTAACGGCCTAACCCTCTGTCTGTCCTCCAGCTTTAACAGCCTAACGCTCTCCCTCTCTGCCTGTCCAGGCTAATCCATCCCCAGCCTTGTTTTTCTGTCCTGCATCTGCCTATTATAGTTTTTGTATTCCAAGCCTCTTTTTCATATTCCGAGCATGCTCATTCAGTTCCGTCACTTCCAAGCCTCCTTTTCACTTCCTGAACACAATCACACAGTTCTAAGCAGCCAATCAAGTCCTTCATAGTTCCAAGGAAACACCCAGGGAGCTACGCCTACAGACAGTTCATTTAGCAAGGGGCGTGTACAAAGAAGTGCCACACACAAGATGGCTGTGAAAGACTGACACAGACAGTTCCAACCAGGCGTGATTTCACTGGACATTTCGGAGGGGAAGTGAATCATTTGTATGGAGTTATTCATTACCTAGTCCCAGCCATATGACATACAGTGGGGCTGTCCATCTCGGTACCTGGGCGTGTTGTGTGTTGGGATCCCTCAATGATCACTAGTAGTCATCATGTCCAGCTGCCCCATAGAGAGGGTATTTCTGTACAAGGTACCCGCTTATGTTATGCGCAGCTTTTATGAGATCATGGACTCACTGGAGGAAACAGACTGGAAAAAGTTTGGTAAGTTCCAAGAACTGAAATAAAGTAGCAGTTATGTCAAGTTACACACTCCTTGTGTGCCCATGTTAGAGGCTACTAAGGGCTGTGGTGGAGTGTAGTGTTGTAATCCGTCTCTGTTATCTGTCTTATACTGGGAAGAAAGAGAGAGATGTGTGGTTTGGTGATGATGTTATCAGTCACATACTGGGGGGAGGCTGGTAATTGTCACACACTGGGGGGGGGGGGGTGAGGCTGGCAATCGTCACATACTGGGGGGGGGGTGAGGATAGTAATGGTCACCTACTGGGGGTGAGGCTGGCAATGATCACATACTGGGGGGGTGAGGCTGGCAATGATCACATACTGGGGGGGTGAGGCTGGCAGTGGTCACATACTGGGGGGGTGAGGCTGGCAATGGTTACATACTGGGGGTGAGGCTGGCAATGGTCACATACTGGGGGTGAGGCTGGCAATGATCACATACTGGGGGGTGTGGCTGGTAATGGTCACATACTGGGGGGGTGTGGCTGGTAATGGTCACATACTGGGGGTGAGGCTGGTAATGGTCACATACTGGGGTTGAGGCTGGTAATGATCACATACTGGGGGGTGAGGCTGGTAATGGTCACATACTGGGGGTGAGGCTGGCAATGGTCACATACTGGGGGGGTGAGGCCTGCAATGGTCACATACGGGGGGTGAGGCTGGTAATGGTCACACACTGGGGGGGTGAGGCTGGTAATGGTCACCTACTGGGGGTGAGGTTGGTAATGGTCACATACTGGGGGTGAGGCTGGTAATGGTCACATACTGGGGGGGGTGAGGCTGGTAATGGTCACATACTGGGGGGGTGAGGTTGGCAATGGTCACATACTGGGGGGTGAGGCTGGTAATGGTCACATACTGGGGGGGTGAGGCTGGTAATGATCACATACTGGGGGGGTGAGGCTGTCAGTGGTCATATAGTGTGGGGTGAGGCTGGTAATGGTTACATACTGGCGGGGTGAGGCTGGTAATGGTTACATACTGGTGGGGTGAGGCTGGTAATGGTCACACACGGGGGGTTGAGGCTGGTAATGGTCACATACTTGGGGCTCAGAGCTGTGTAAGTTAGCGATGTTACTGGCTAGTCGGTCATGATCGCTGCAGAGCTTGTGGCTCTTACTGGTCTGCGTTGCGGTGTCAAGAGTTTATTTGGGGCTTGATTGTTACTGTTGGATTAATGGCAAATTGGTTTTCCAGCTATTAGGGTACAAATCCCCAGCCTTGTGTGGGCTGTCTCTCCTAATATCCCCAACTTGTCAGTTGTCTGGTTGGGCATGATAGGAACTGTAATCTTCCAGCTGCTAGAGAGCTAGAGGTTGCCTACTTTTGGTATAGGTTTCAGTTTTAGCCCTTTGAGTGCCAGAGGAGTATGCTATGCATTGCAAAGCAATCCGTTGCGAACCTCTCTGGCACTAAAAGGGTTAAACGTAATTAAATCTAACTCCTCTTTTACATAGAAACTTTGATTTGTTCTACCTAGTGCGTAACACTGAGTATCTTAAAGGCACAGTAATACTTAAAATGTAAAAAAATATATGTTGTAGGGTTTGTGTCCCCAAATAAAACAAGGGTACTCCCACTGCTGAGAGATATTTTATTAAAAAATTATAACAGCTCAAACTTGAATTTTTTAGGTGCAATATCACAGTGGCCTGAAATTGTACAGTGGCACTGTTGCTACACCATCCTATGGACTGCTCCGGTCCGTAGACCATAAATCTCCATAGGATGGTGTAGCAACAGCGCCACTGTAAATTTTCAGGCCACTGTGATATTGCACCTAAAAAATTCAAGTTTGAGCTGTTATAATTTTTTAATAAAATATCTCTCAGCAGTGGGAGTACCCTTGTTTTATTCAGGGACATAAACCTTACAACATATATTTTTTTACATTTTAAGTATTACTATCCCCTTAAGCTCAGATGACCAGCGACTGGCTTAGGATGATGGGAAATTTCAGTCCAAAAATAGCTGGTGGGCTGCAGTTCGCCCAGCCTAGAACTAGGATTCCCACTGGGGTGTTGTTTGTGTAAGCCATGGCTGACCTCAGAGGGGAATCTAATAAAATCGGGGTTTATAGGCCTGTTCGATACAAGTGCTTCAGCAGACGTCTATTCTTAATCCCTTTAAAGGGATAGTAATACTTCATTTTAACTTTATTTTATTTTGTAGGCATTAAAAAAACATGAAGAATGATAGAAGTCTTATCTCTCAAACCTTTATGGTTTAAGAGATATTCACAAACAAAGTATCCCCCCCCTGTTCAGCTAGATCAGAAGGGAGGTGTCCGGGTAGACTGCAGAGAGGGACAATCTTCAATTAAGATAAGGGAAAAAGCTGAAAAACTTGTCAAGGGGGGAAGGGCTTTCATTGTTCTCATAGGAAGAAGATTGTCCCCTTCTGTTATCTGTCTGGTCATACAACCAGATTCACGTCTGAGAAGAGATGGCTTACACTAGGTAAAAGGGGCGGGAGGGGAACTTTGCTTGTGAATATCTCATAAACCATAAAGGTTTGAGAGATAAGACTTATATCGTTCTTCATGTTTTTTTTAATGCCTACAAAATAAAATAAAGTTAAAACGAAGTATTACTATCCCTTTAAAGGACCAAGGGGCCCCTTATTAAATGGGTTAAACGAACTCTGTTTGCTTTCTCACACAGACTTTCAGATCCTTGTTCAAGAAAATAACTTTCTAAATTTAAAAAACTAATAACGGAAACAAAAAAGAGGATGATGATTCTTGCCAAGCCAGACTCTTTTATGATTGCATGTGCAAAGAGATTTGGGAAGATGTCTTGGTAATTTTTACATTAATGTCAAAAAAAGACACGTGAATATTTATAATAGACTTGCCCTTTTTCATTACATCTGGCCAAAATAAAAAAAAATAAAATAAAATGCAGGAGATAGAAACAGTAAAACTCTGCATCATATTTAATAAGCTAGAGGAGCGAACTGCGCCATGGAGAAGAAATGAAAATTCCCACAGGATCAATTAAGGTTTTCTGCCCCTTAAAGGGATAGTAATACTTAAAATGTAAAAAAATATATGTTTTAGGGTTTATCCCCCTGAGTAAAACAAGGGGACTCCCACTGCTGAGAAATATTTTATTAAAAAAAGATAAAAGCTCAAACTTGAATTTTTAGGTGCAATATCACAGTGGCCTGAAAATTGACAGTGGCGCTGTTGCTACACCATCCTATGGACAGCTCTGGTCTTTAGACCATAAATCTCCATAGGATGGTGTAGCAACAGCGCCACTGTCAATTTTCAGACCACTGTGATATTGCACCTACAAAACTCAAGTTTGAGCAGTTATAATTATTTAATAAGATATCTTTTAGCAGTGGGAGTACCCTTGTTTTATTTGGGGACATAAACCCTACAACATATATTTTTTTACATCTTAATTATTACTATCCCTTTAAATGCTAGTGAGGAATACCTTCCAACGTTTCATCTGGCCAGTGAGGGACACTTTTATTGTAGGTGGTGGTGCGAGGGTGACTGGTAGGCGGGGCATTAGCAAGAATTTTTGATTACTTTACGACATGTTGACAGCTTGTTATGTAACAATAAAAAATCAAGGTGTTTCATTTAGAGAGGCTAATTTCTAAACATACATTTTAAACAAACTTTTAATGTGCTTTTATTGATGTGCAACAGTGTGATACACTTACACACCACAAAGTCTGATCCTCTAAAGAGGAACACCAGGCTGGCAAAGATGGACAATGGAGTTTGAGCCTTAAAAAGGAATTGTTCTTTATAAAGAGGGACACTTGGGAGGTACGGACGCCTAATATCGTCTAAAGAGGGACACTTGGGAGGTATAGATCCCTAAAATCTACTAAAGAGAGACACTTGGTAGGTACGGATGCCTAATATCGCCTAAAGAGGGACACTTTGGAGGTATGGACCCTAATATTTCCTAAATAGGGACACTTGGGAGATATGGACCCCTAATATCTCCTAAATAGGGACACTTGGGAGGTATTGACCCCTAATATCTCCTAAAGAGGGACATTTCGGAGGTACAGACCCCTAATATCTCATAAAAGGGGACACTTGGGAGGTATGGACCCCTATTATCTCCTAAAGAGGGACACTTGGCAGGTATGGACTCCTAATTTCTCCTAAATAGTGTCACTTTGGAGGTATGGACCCCTAATATCTCCTAAATAGGGACACTTGGGAGGTGTGTACCATTATTATCTCCTAAAGAGGGACACTTGGCAGATATGGACCCCTATTATCTCCTAAAGAGCGACACTTGGGAGGTATGGACCCCTAATATCTCCTAAAGAGGAACACTTGGGAGGTATGGACCCCTAATATCTCCTAAAGAGGGGCACTTGGGAGGTATGGACCCCTAATATCTCCTAAAGAGGGACACTTGGGAGGTATGGACCCCTAATATCTCCTAAAGATGGATACTTGGGAGGTATGGACCCCTAATATCTCCTAAAGAGGGACACTTGGGAGGTACGGACCCCTAATATCTCCTAAAGATGGATACTTGGGAGGTACTGACCCCCTAATATCTCATAAAAAGGGACACTTGGGGGGTATTAACCCCTAATATGAGGGACACTTGGAAGTTATAGAGGGTCTCCAGTGCTGTGTTTCCCAATGAATTGGAGACCTTTTTTTTAGGGGTTAAAAGTCCAATTTAACGCAATAAGAATTTGAGGATTTTGTGTTTGTTTTGAAGCTATGCATTGAGACTTCTGTAGTATTCACTGGGTTAAAAGGAATGTAATTGTCATGTTACAGATCTGCAATTTTTTTTTTGCCTCCGTGAGGACCCTAGAGAGAGAGAGAATTCCCAGGCTAGCTTGGAATAGACATTTACATGTGTAAAAACGCATTTCATTTTAGTTGTTGGTGTTGCCAGAGCCGGATTATGTGCAATGCCACCTAGGCAACTGCCTAGGGCCTGTGACTTTGGGGGGACGCCCAAGCCTCCCTCCTCTCTAATCCAACTCACTGTCAGTGAGCTTCTTCTTGCGCGCTCTCCCTCTGTCCCCCTATACCCTGCACATGGTGCTCAGACCACAAGGCCATGCACATATGCTCAGTCAGGGAACTAGCTTCTTGACTCTCAATAAAGCGAAGCCCTTTCCTTGACTGAGCCTGCGTGCTTGCCCTTGTGGTCTGAAAATCATGCACAGGGTATAGGGAGACAGAGGCAGATCCCACAAGAAGTTGTCTGGCACGGAGTTGGGCAATGTGGAGTTGGACAATGGTCCAATGTGGAGGTGGATAATGGGGGCAAAGACAGATAGGATTGTGGCATATCGTTTAGGACTTCTTGTGCTGATTAAAACAGACATATGCCTGTTGCTGGGAGATACCTCAGTCAAATGTTATTTCAGCACAAACTTTCCTTTGTGAGAGGATGAGTGCAATACGTTTATGTCCGTTTCATTTCATGGTGGTGCTATTACGATTAACGTAAATGGAGATCTCTAGGAATTCATCAGAACGTTACATAGACTGCATTTACATAGTATCACCAGCAGGGGTAAACGGAACTGTAGAAAATATTTGAGTCAGATAGAAATTTTAGAAGCATGTTAAAGATTTTCATAGACAGTGAAGGGATCCATTTATATAAATGTATATACTCTGCACCAAAACCTTTAGGGTCCTCGACTGCTAGGCTTCTGGGATTTTTTTTCCACCCCTGATGTAAAGGCCACAACAGATACTGCCTTTATTGACGAACAATGTAGATTTGTGCTGTAATGTATTTTGAACGAAGCACCATCTAGCACTGAGTACACAGTTTACTCAAGATGTGCATTAGCATCTTTTTTTACTCTTTGAGTATCCAACACTGCTTTACACCTCTCTGGCACTAAAACGGTTTTAATCATAGCTGGGAACTCTTCAGATTTGCACCGGAGATTCCGGTTTTTGCTGCTAAACTCCGCCTACTTCTCATCCTTCCCAGTCTGTTCCTCCCACTCCCTGCCCACTTCTACTCTTTCCCAACACTGTTATTCCAAATCCCTGCCCACTTCTCCTCCTTCCCAGTCTGTTCCTCCCACACCCCTCCCACTTCCCTTTTGGTACCGAACGGCTCCTAGTAACGCCTCCTACAGCAGACTGGGACTGACAGCGCAGGCGCGCAGACGTCGCTGTGGAAATATGGCTGCTCTGTTTCTTGTCTGTCAGTCCCGGGAGCAGTAGGAATTCTCAATAAAGCAGGAATAATTCTGGCGACTAGCGCTATTGATCAGCTCGCCAGATGGGTAATTCTTTAGGGGCAAAGTTTACAAGGGGTGGTAATTCCGCTTTAAGTAATGACCAATCAGAGGCTTCCGCCAATAAATATTTGCTGACGCCCATGTTTTCTGTTATTGATTGGATCACTGCAACGATCCAATCATCAGTGTTAAATATCTGTAAAATGAGTCCATTGGTTGCTTTTGGGCTGCATGATGCATGGAAAAGTCATCCACAATGATATATAGCTGGAAAAGTTTATCTCTGCATTAAAAAAACAGCGCCAAAATATGCCGTGTGAATTTAGCCTTACTCAAGTGAAAAAGCCTTACAACACACCTTCCCACTGTCCCTTTAAATTGTTTATTTACATAGCGCCAACTAATTCCCCAGCTCTGTTTAGGGATTGAAAACATACAATGTGTTCTTTCTAATTGTATATTTAGATGTATTTGGAGGCTAGCTGGATTTTGGTGTTAACCCTTTCAGTGCTAGAGATGTCACTAATCCTTTGATTTTGAGATGTTTCTAGTATCCGAGGGGTTAAAGGGGCAAGCCTTTGATGCCTTTTATTTTTTGTGGTTTGACCGTAAGACTTAGGCCGCCGCATCATGTGTATTTAGGTCAGATTTCCTGAAGCTCTTGCAAAACAGTCTTGTCTTTGTCTTTTTTGCCATCGGCCTCTGAGATCTTCTTTCCGATTACATTAATGTCACATAAGGACTGAGATTTTACGTGCAGGCAAAAAAATGTTCCCTCTAAGCAGTAACGCTGTGCATGAGTGCACATAGCTAATTACCTGGGGATCGTTGTTCTTTGTATGTGATACGTAACCCTTTCAGTGGCAAAGGCGAGTAACACCGTGGTAACGGGAGCCCCCACAGAGAGCATGTAAGACCAGATTTGAGGCCTCAGAAAACAGCGCATGGCATAAATACACTGCATTTAAAGGTATAGTAATACTTAAGTATTACTAATCCCTATATTGCAGTCCTATTAAAAATAAATGTATTGCCCCCAGTGTCATCTCTCAAACCTTTATGGTTTGAGAGATAATCGCTCCTAAAGTTGCCCTCTCCTTCCCCCCCCCTTCCCCGTAGTCGGTGTTCTAGCTGACTGCAGGGAAGCCTGTCGTATGACTTTCAGGTGGCTTTCCAGCACAGCCGCGATTGCGTTAATAAAAAATAAATCTTTCACTGAAATGGTCTTCTACATGTGTTTGGTTTGTGCTTGGTTTGCAAGCACATGTAGAAGACCGTTTTAGTGAAAGATGTTTTTTTTTTTATTAACGTGATCGTGGCTGTGCTGCAGAGCCGCCTGATGATCGTAAAACCGGATTTCCCTTCAGTCAGCTACAATGCTGACTACGGGGAAGGGACAGGGCAACTTTAGGAGCGATTATCTCTCAAACCATAAAGGTCTGAGAGATGACACTGGGGGCAATACATTTATTTTTAATAGGACTTTAATATAGGGATTAGTAATACTTAAGTATTAAGGAAGGTGTGCAGAGAGGACTACAGCCTGAATTTGGAGCGTCCCTCTCCGAATCAGCAGCGTTGCATTCAGGCAGTCTGTACTGTGCATGACTGCAGCGCCACCTTTGTTGGCCCATGCACACGTGCTTTAAAACTAGTACATACAATACAACGACACTCTGCAAGAAAGAAGACCCAGAGCGAATAGCTGAGGGAGAAAATATAATATTACAATAATGGTGACAGCGACCCAGTAACGTGGGGGGATACCCGTTCCCTCCCGTGTCTGTGACCACAATGTATAGACAGTTCAAATCTGGGGAGTCAAAGTCGCCATCAAAGAACAGCATACAGACCGCCCTTTAGGAGCCTCATCAATTGAGGTCCCAAAGAGGACCCTAACCATGGGTGTCTGAAGAAACGGGGAAACTAGGTAAGACAGATTGGGGAATAAGAGGGGGAAAGAAAAAGTATTAGGAAAAGAGAGAGGGCAGATAGAAGGATAGGGGTCCCAACCGGATGCAAAAGTGGTGACAGGTCATTTCTAAGTAGAAGGTGTGCAGTTTCATGATTCTGACGTACAGAAGATTGGCTCAGATTGGGGCAGTCCCAGGCTATCTCTTTCCTCATGAACGATCTTTCTTCTCCCACACGTTTACAACACATTCTAGGCCTGGTGTGTGTGAATGACCATGACATATGTAAAACATAATGAACGGATACGTGGGTGAGACTTGTGTTTTATTGTCCGCTTCCTGCTATGTTCATTCTTTGTACATGTAGAAAACGGCCTTCCTTCTGCCTCGTGGGAAAGTAAAATTCCACCTCGGTGACTACCTATTCGTATTGCTTATTGCTCCGCAATGCATTGTACACCGCTCTGGTCCTGTGATTTCTGGATGCTAGGAGTGTCTTCAACACATTGACTGACAAGGCCGGACTAAGAACCTAAAAGGCCTGGAATTTAAAGTTATCATGGGTTTTTGCTACTGCACACTTGGAACATTTTCCCCAGCTCCCTAGAGACCATGACACACCGTACCTGCTGCATGGGATTGCACTGTCCTGTGTGTATGACATCACTGAGCTGTGTCTGGCCAGGCAGCCAATGAGAGTAGAGTAGTTCTGTTTGGCCTACCTACCTTTTCTTGGACAGCTGAATAACCCCTTGAGTGACAGAGGGTATAAGGGATGTTCTACCTGGGCTTCTGCAGCTTACGGGTGAATAGGTTGTGGACCTCCTTGCTGGCTGACTATTGAAAATGGGCCCTTTGATTTCATTGAGGCCGAGAGCTACAGCTTCATCAGCCCCTTGGTTAAAGTGGACCTGTTGCTTTCATAGCTTATAGTCTCATTAAAAGGATAGTAATGTTTCACCATAAATGCAGCTCCAATTAATCATCATAGTATTTGGGCCATGGAGAATGTTATTTCAGTACTGTCAGAGTTGTAATTCAAGAGTAATCAAATGATAAAATATCCCCCTCCCGTCCCTTTTACTGATGTAACACTGCTCCCCTCAGAGCAGCAAGACTGTCCGGATGGATCACAGAGAGGGACAATCTTCAGTGATCATAAGGAAAAAAAAACTGAAAAACCTGTCAAGGGGGCAGGGTTTTCCTTATGATCACAGTAAGAAGATTGTCCCTTGCTGTGACCTGTCCGGTCCAGAGACCAGATTCCACATCTGAGGGGAGGCGGCTTACACTAGGTAAAAGGGGCTGGAGGGGGATACTTTATCATTCAATTACTCTTGTACTACAACTCTGACAGTAGTGAAATAACACTCTCCATGGCCCAAATACTATGAAGATTAATCAGAGCTGCTGTTTTTGTGAAACATTACTATCCCTTTGTATCCGTTTAAAATGCTCAGTATTTTTGCTTCTTGTATCTCAAACAGGTTAATGATGCGATATATTTGGTTTAGTAGTTTGTCTGTTACTTAAAGAAAAATCAAAAATCCAGGGATGCATTGTACAGCCGCAAAATGCCAGCTACATACCTCCCAAGGGTCCCTCTTTAGACGATATTAGGTGTCCGTACCACTTCAGTGTCCCTCTTTAGACGATATTAGGTGTTTGTAGCACTTCAGTGTCCCTCTTTAGACGATATTAGGTGTTTGTAGCACTTCAGTGTCCCTCTTTAGACGATATTAGGTGTCCATACCACTCCAGTGTCCCTCTTTTGGAGAGGCGATCCCTCTCTGAGATCCAAATCCCTCCATCCCTCTTACCTACCCTGGTGTCCCTCTGTTTAGGAGATCAGACTGTTTATATAAATGTATCACATTGTACCACAGCAAAAGAATGCAAATTAACTTTTGTTTAAACTTCAGTATCTGTGTTTACAAATTAGTCAGTGTAAATACAATACTGTGGTCTTGTTCTCTGCCTTTTATTCATTTGCATAAACATCTGTCAGTAGGTCTTAAGTGACCTACAAATTCTTGGTAATGCTCTTCTCACCATGCCCAACAACACCCCCTAAAACAAGTGTCCCTCTTTGGTCATTTGAAATAGTGGGAGATATGCTCCGATCAGCATTTTGGTGGTGGTGTCAGAAAACTGTCTTCCTAGGCCGGTATCAGCCCGGAATGTAATGTGGAAGTACGTGGCTCACAGTCACGAACGGTATGGGGTGCGAGCACAGTCCCTATAGTTCTCAGGCAAGGAAGTCCTTTTCAGGAGTGTATGGGAGCTATGAGTGCAGCCCGGTGTTAACCTTACACAATAACTATTTTTTTCAGCCTTTACTAAGGGAGAGTGTTTCACACAGTTCAATCCTTGAAATTCAGGGATCAAATTACTATTAAGGAAATGTTTCATTAAGCGTAACAATGCCATGCAACAGAATTGCTAGGAAATAACTTCTAGAAAACTTGTGTAAGTGGCTACAGTGAATCGTTATTACCACCTTACAACAAAGGTTTGGAAATGGAAGGCAGCAAAGGGAGAAACTATTTGTTGTTCTGCTATTTATAGAGACACAAACACACTTAAGAGTTCTGCGTTCAAAAGTTATTCTGAGTCAATCCATCTGCACAACAGGGAACAAATAAAAATTCCCACTTCGCCTAAAGTTGCCCCCAAAGAAATACCCATCTGGCAACTAGCTGCTCAATAGTGTGTCGCCAGAATTATTACCGCGTTAATGAGAATTCCTACTGCTCTCGGACTGACAGCCAGGAAACAGCGCAGACATCTTTCCATAGTGACATCTGCGCATTGGTACCAACCAGCTCCTAGCAACACCTCTTACAGTGGACTGACAGCGCAGGCGTCACTATGGAAAGATGTCTGTGCTGTTTCCTGGCTGTCAGTCCGGGAACTCTATAACACAGTAATAATTCTGGCAACTAGTGCTACTGAGCAGCTAGTCGCCAGATGGGTAATTCTGTGGCGGCAACTTGAGGCGGGGTGGTAGTTCCGCTTTAACCCTTTGAGTGCCAGAGCAGTGCGGCATGCATTGCTTTGGTACTCAAAGGGTTAATTTAAATTGTGTTTTTAATCCAAAAATGCAGGCACACTTTGTAGATCAAAACCAGGCGTACTGGCGCTCAGATTATCGGTTAAGACTAGCCAGTGATAGAATGGAGGAAAATCTACTCCGTAAAAGTGTGACACAAAACGCTACATAGTCACTTTGTAGACCGTTCCAATGAAGGATTTATTTGTAGACAATGTTGTTTCGGCGCTGCTGAAGAGCCGTCCGGTCCCGGGACCAGGATCTCAATCTGTCACCTAGAGAACGGACCTCTGTAACAGGGGTAGGAGGGGGGGAACGTTATAAACTCAGAACTATCAAACTTTAACCCCTTAAGGACTGGAGGTTATGGGACATTTCCGTCCCATAACGACCGCATAGGAGCACTTTGACGCGCCGGTACACGTGACCTGTCACGTGTATCAGCGCGTCACTATGGGGCTTGAAAGAGATCGCTCCGATCTTGGAGCGGTCTATTTCATGCCCTATTTTTACTTACAGTGCTCCCGGTAGAGCGCTGTAAGTAAAAAGTACGTGACGTACCATGACCGTCATCGGTCCTTGAGTAGTTCAAGGACCGTGACGGTCCTGGTACGTCAAGGATCCCTAAGGGGTTAAGGAACAGGACTTTAGTATGAACAATATTAAACTTTCTGAAAATGAAGTATTACTATCTCAATAATACATAAGGTCCATAGTCACTTATATATTGGAGATTCATTGAAATCAATTGACTTTATCTCCTATACCATAGGTGACTTTTCCCTGAGTTTTCTTCCCTCTAGCGGATATTCTAAAGTGGTGTTGAGCAACATGAGCTTCTCCAGCTGCTGACATTACAATTCCTATCCGTTTGGCTGGCAGGGGATGATGGGAATTGTAGTCTGGCAGTAGCTGCACCCTCATGTTGCCCTCCACTGTTCTAAAGTGTCCTCCTTTTTTGACAGTTAAAGTATGGTAACCCTACATAGATACCTCCCAACATTTCAAATTGCCAAAGAGGGACAATTGTGTCTTAGAGGGTGTTGCTGGGGGTGTGGCTGGTGGGTGAGGCATTAATGAGAATTTTTAGGCCATTTAATGACCTATTGACACCTCATTGTGTTACCTAATAAATTACTTATAACAAGACCAAAGTATTTTATATAAGCATACTAATTTATAAACACAGATACTGATGTTTAAAGAAACATTAATGTGAGTTTTATTGCTGTAAAGCAATGTGATACCCGTATATACACACCACACAGTCTGATGTCCTACACACAGGGACACCAGGGTGATACACTTATATACACACCACACAGTCTGATCTCCTAAACACAGGGACACCAGGGTGATACACTTCTATATACACCACACAGTCTGATCTCCTAAACACAGGGACACCAGGGTGATACACTTCTATACACACCACACAGACTGATCTCCTACACACAGGGACACCAGGGTGATACACTTATATACACACCACACAGTCTGATCTCCTAAACACAGGGACACCAGGGTGATCTCCTAAACACAGGGACACCAGGGTGATACACTTATATACACACCACACAGTCTGATCTCCTAAACACAGGGACACCAGGGTGATACACTTATATACACACCACACTGTCTGATCTCCTAAAAAGAGGGACATTAGAGTGGGAAAGAGGGACAGTGGGATTTGGGTCTAAAAGAGGGACTGTCCCTCCTAAAAAGGGACACTTGGGAGGTATGTACATACGGTATCTCCAAAGTGATGGTGTAGGATTGTCTGTAAACCAGAGATAAGCTTTGCCACTAGCAGAGCAGTGTATACTAATCCTAACGCATTAAATAGGAACTTTACAGTAAGAATAAGTGGCTTTTAAATGTTTTATCAGGAGGCGTTATCTAAGCCAGTGTTCTTCAAACAGCAGCCAGTCATTCCTGTTTTAATATTTTTGTTTGCATTTGGTCTCTATTTTATTATCTTGCTATCTGTTTCAGTCTAACAACTAGTGTCTCTTGCCAGTCATTCAGGTAGGTCTGTTGAAACCCATTGTTTGTTGTGAGTAGGTGGTGACCTAGTGGAGACTTCAGCAGAGGTCTCTGTGTACAGGAAACTGCTTTTGTGATGCGAAAATGACTGATACACCTGACTTTTGTACAAAGGACTTCTCCCTAAGTAATTCAGTGTATTAAAATAAGAGCAACTCATTCCAAGGATAAAATCGGCCTATAACCCATAAAAGGGATAGTAATAATAATTACTAACCCCTGTATTAAAGTAATATTAAAAAGAAATGTATTGCCCCCTGTGTCATCTCTCAGACCTTTATGGTTTGAGAGATAATCGCTCCTAAAGTTCCCTCTCCCTCCCCCTTCCTCGAAGTCAGCGTTCTAGCTGACTGAAGGGAAATCCGGTCTTACGATCCTCAGGCGGCTCTGCAGCAGAGCTGCGATTGCGTTAATTAAAAAAAAAAAAAAAAATTCACTAAAACGGTCTTCCACTTATGCTTGCAAACCAAGCACAAACCAAGCACACATAGAAGACCATTTCAGTGAAAGATTTTTTTTTTTATTAACGAGATCTTGGCTCTGCTGCAGAGCCGCCTGACAGTCGTACAACAGGCTTCCCTGCAGTCAGCTAGAGCACTGACTACGGGGGAGGGAGAGGGCAACTTTAGGAGCGATTATCTCTCAAACCATTAAAGGTCTGAGAGATGACACTGGGGGCGATACATTTCTTTTTAATATGACTTCAATATAGGGATTAGTAATAATTAAGTATTACTATCCCTTTAACTAGTTGAGTGCCAGAGGGCTATGCAACACATTACTTCGCAGTTCGTTGCGCAACCCTCTTATCCTTAACCCTTTGTGTGCCAGAGGGGTACAGAACGCATCGCTTTGCAATGCGTTGCGTACCCCTCTGGCACTCATAAGATGAACATCGAGGCTTAAATCATAACACAATTGTGAGATGCCTAGACATAATTGTCTTTTCAAGAATAATAGCTGCATTAAAGAAAAAGATAACCTTTTCCGCAGCGGGGAACAGCGCAGACATCTTGCAGAGCCGGCATCCCTGCGTCTGCTCTGTCCGTCCCCTTCAACTCCAAGATTGGGGAGCTGGAAGCCTCTGTGCCGAAAGGGACTGACAGCGCGGGTGCAGAGAGCGCCTACTGCAAAATCCCTGCCGTGCCTTTAATACAGAGATTGTACTTGAAAAAACAACTATGTCTAGGCATATCGCTAATGTAATTATGATTTAAGCCTCTGTATTCATCTTATGAAAGTTCCGCTTTAAGGGATTAATTAGCTGGATTCTGTTAAATTGGGCCTGTCATCGTGACTCAAATTTTCATATTTGAACATGTAATTAAAAACTGCCTTGTGTCATGTTAGTCCTAAGACCGCAGATGTACAGTTAAAGAGATATTCCTGCTTGCTATCCTATGCTAACACAGGACAATTTTGGTACCCAGGTAATACCAGTGACATTTCACGTGCTAATTAAGCACTTTGCTGCACCAGGAGACTTTTACCTTTCCCAGAAATAAAATTGTGAAATATTTCCTAAACTATCCATCTACTGGACATTTGGTTAAATCAGAATTTCATCCGATATAAAGTCGCCCTGCAATAATTAATCAGGTAGCGACTAGCTTTATAATATATATGTTACCTCTCAAATGTAGCGGATTATAAATAAATCGTTTATTTTAGGAGCCTGGAGGCCAGGTTGGTGCAGTCTACGCGCCTGCGATGTCTGTCCTGGTCTACACTGAGCAGCTGCAAAGTATTCGGTAGGGACTGATGGCGCAGGTGTGCAGGCTGCATTAACATGGCCGTCAGTCTCCTAAAATAAACGATTTCTTCAAAATTGGCTACATTCGAGAGGTAACATTCACTTCTATGGGACTTTACATTTTGGGACATATCTCTGCAACTGATCCACATAGCAAGGTCAGAGATGGCTCGTTTTGTGGGTTTGCCTTTGCTCTGTTATCTGGTCAACATTCTGGGCTTGTTGTGGGGCTCCGGGGGCTTCAGGCACTGTTGGGGTACTTTTTTCGAGAAACTAAAATTTCCATGAGCGGTTGCTTCGTGCTCTTGTTCTGACTGGCTCCTGTCACGGCAGCCATTTTGTGCCTTCTCTGAAGGAATATCCTATGCAGGCCTTGGACTATCCTTCTCTCCTCAGCAGCTTAACCCTTGGCCTGCCAGATAAGTCTATTTTAGCATTTTCTGGGGTGAATAGTTAATCATACACACTTTTTGGGGGGTGTTTTTGATAATTTGACCGATTGACTTTGTGAGAATGTCACACTGGGGCGTCTGTGTCCCCATTGCTCCTCATGTCAATCAGGGTTACCTAGAGAATACTCAGGTCATATTTGCCCAGCACGCGCTGCTGCCCCTGAGTCCCCTCCAGGGGCCTCCAGCCATTCATTAGAGCCAGTTTGGATGCAAGAGTTTAAGGCTACTACCAGGGACCTCCGGTCCACCTTATAACTCCTTCCATCCACTTTGCAGGGGGTCTTCCACTCATGACAGGCCCCCACCCCTATCAGGTATTCCCTGCCTAAACCGCTAGGTGTACCTGATGTGTCTGATTCCTCTGAAGAGTAATTTTTGGTGGACAATGATGATGATGATGATTGTTCTGCTGTCCCTTCCTCTCAGTTTTTTGGGGACCCCTTTGAGGCTGATCCTGTTCCCTCAGCTGAGGGCCTGATCAGGGCTGTGTTGAACTCCCTGAACATTCCCTTGGTGCAGGAGGTTTCCTCTGACCCCTCTGATGTGTTTCAGGAGCCCGTTAGGCCCCATACTTGTTTTCCACCTAACCCCACTCTTGACCGCTTGGTGTCTGAAGAGTGGAAGTTTCCAGACGGGACGCCGTCTGTCTCTAGGAAATTTGCTAAGCTTTATCCGTTCTCTGAAGCGGCCCTAGCTCAATGGGTTCATCCCCCCAAGGTGAATGCCTCTGTTTCCAGGCTTTCTAAGTCTACTACCTTACCTGTGGCCGATGCATCTGCTCTGAAAGACTGGACTGACAAGAAGCTTGAGACCTCTCTCAAGGCCATTTTTGCGATGGTTGGCTCTGCCCTGCGTCCCGCATTTGCTGCGGCATGGGTGAATAGGGCTGTAGCTGTTTGGACTGAACAGCTCACCTTAGCTGTCCGTCAGGGAGCTCCCACTACTGAGATGTTGCGGCTTCTCCCACCCTGTCAAGGGACCATGCTTGGCTCTCCTGTGGCAGAAACTGGGGGTCCTTTCGGGTTCATGCTCAAAAGAGTCTTCCTTTACCTTCTTACTACCTAGTCAATAGTTGGTTTTCAAATCTTACTGGATGGGGATTGGCTAACTGCAAGCTAAGGAGAGGAGGTAGGCTCCACCCAGCAGTCACTTCTCAGAATTGTTCCTGCCTACTTAAAGTGGCTGATCGCCTACCCAAAGTTACCAGTAACCTGTATGGACTAAGAGAAAAGGATTTAACAGGTAAGACTAAAATCCTCTTTTATTGGTCTTATCTCACAGATTCCTGATGAGGAAATGTGGTAAATATAACCTTTGATTATTATCAACTTCAGTGGAATTCAGGGGAGTTTCTAGGTTCGTGGGGCTTTCCTAAAAGACGAGAAGGCCAATAAATCTAGAATTAGTGTACAGCTTGGTGTCGCCATGATGGCAACAAACAGGGTCTTTAAACAGGAGATCCTGGGAATAGCCCCCTAAAATAGTAACTAGAAATGCCCCTGGAATCCAATCCTGAATTAGCAATTGTTTCATTAACCCCTTGAGAACCAAACTGGTGCAAAACACATGGCCAAATAATGCCTTCCACGCCCCTCTGGTCCTCAAAGGGTAACAACTGAGCAGACAAAATGCTTGCAATTGTATCTATACAGGACAGACTGCAACTGTATTTAAAGAGATAGTAATGTTCCGCAAAAAAAGCAGCTCCGATTAATCTTCATTGTATTTGTGTGTTATTTCAATTCTGTCAGAGTTGCAGTTCAAGAGTAATTGAATGATAAAGTTTCCCCCTCCCGCCCCTTTTACCTAGTGTAAGACACCTCCCCTCAGATGTGGAATCTGGTCTCTTGACCGGACAGATCACAGCAAGGGACAATCTTCTTACTGTGATCATAAGGAAACCCTGCCCCCCTTGACAGGTTTTTCCCTTATGCTCACTGAAGATTGTCCCTCTCTGTGATCCATCTGGACAGTCTTGCTGCTCTGAGGTGAGCAGTGTTACATCAGTAAAAGGGGCGGGAGGGGGATACTTTATCATTCAATTACTCCTGAACTACAACTCTGACAGTAGTGAAATAACACTCTCCATGGTCCAAATACTATGATGATTAATTAGAGCTGCTTTTATTATGAAACATTACTATCCCTTTAAGCAGGAGACAGGTAGAAGAAAAGTGATACCTTTTTTTGCTAACGGAGTCATTTTAGAGTGCAAGCTTTCAAGACTGTTTAGGTTTTTTCACAAGGCATTTTGTAGAATGAAAGCAGAATATGTCGGATACATATACACAAAACATGACCTAGATTTTACATCAGATGATCACACATTCTCCATGACTGGGAAATGCAAGTTCTCGATTACTTTGGATTCTATTGAAAGTGTAAAAACTGTCACCTTCAGTGGAATCCAAAGTAATCAGGAACTTGCATTTCCCAGTCATGGAGAATGTGTGATCATCTACTGTGCACTCTGCATCATGTTTAGTGTGTATGTATGAGGCATTTGATTTCCTCCTCCTCCATTAGATTACAGCAGAGACAAAGTGAGGCCTCTGGGAATGATGGGAATTGTAGTCTGGCAGCAACTGGAGTACTGCACATTCCCCATCTCTCGATTATAGGGATATCTATCGCCTAAAAATAAGGAGGGTTCATACCGTTATTAATATCATGTACTCCTAGCCAGCATTTTTAAAAACGATCTAAGTGCATAAACCTTAAAGCGGAACTTTCACCTCAGTATGATTGTGTCTTAATCCCTTCCTCTATGTCCCCTGTATGTATTTGTTTGTTTCCTTTCGCTTAAAGGGATAGTAATGTTTAATTATTCAAGTAAAATCGAGTCTTCTCTATTGTTTTTTTTTTTTACAACGATGTGTAGCAAGAAAACGTTATTAAACTCTGTCGTTTTTTTCATTTACAGTGTAATAAAGTTTCCCCCTCCCGCCCCTTCCACTTACTTCCTCAGCCTCCCCTCAGATTTGGAATCCTGTCCGCGGACCGGACGTGCTGAATCGAGGGACAATCTTTCCGCTTTCAGTATAAGGGAAAGACTGCCCCATTAATGAAGGAGGACAGGTTTTTCCTTATGCTGGAAGAAGATTGTCCCTCGTCGCATTCTGTCCAGGCTGGCTCGCTGAGGCTGCTGAGGTAAGTGGAAAGGGCGGGAGGGAGAAACTGTAAATGAAAAATGGCAGCGTTTAATAACGTTTTCTTGCTACACATCGTTATAAAAAAATAATAGAGAATACTTGATTTTACTTGAATAATTAAACATTACTATCCCTTTAAAAAAAAAAGTCTACATTCAGCAATAGATAAATGATTTTGCTACCTGATGACGCAACGTGTGGCTCAAGCTGTACCGCAGCATACCATATGGTACACAAGACATTCCCACAGGGCTTGTCTCTAACTCCTCCAGCCAGCCCCCGCCAAGCCCGTCTGCACCACGTCACCTGGCGCGCTCCTTGAATCGTGTGTGTCCAGGTCATGTCTCTGAGGTGCGAGCGCGTTCATGTACAGCACTCGCACTGTATAAATAAGCAGCCAGTGTTAAAGTGGAACAAACACCCCTGCAAGATGTAGCCTCAATTAGAGGGCTACAATCCGTGATAACTCGCTGTGTAATTATTTCTTTTTTTTAAAAAACGTGTTATTAAAGAGTAATGAAAACACCTACATCATCAGCTTTAGATTCTCCTGCTGGTCCGAGAAGCTAAACCTGATGACGTAAGTATTTTCGTGTAGCCAGGAGAAGTTACAAGAGAGCCAATCGGCTCTGTGCTGACATGCGCAATGCGCTTTTCTGGGGGGAAGACGGCACCAGGTATTTTTTTGGAATAAACCGATTTACTCTTTAATAACACATTTAAAAAAAAAAATAATAATTACACAGCGAGTGACATGACACAGGGAGAGCTGACGCATGCGCATTTATTACTTTTTCGGCAAGATGGCGCCGCTCTCCCTGGTCTTGAAGCGAACACATAAGGTATATTTTAATAACGTACAACGATAGCACAGCATTTATATATAGAGGAAAAGCATCCTATTAGGCATTCTTTTAGACAAGTTAACATTGTCTGAAGGTGTAAGTTCTGCTTTAATATGTTATAACCATGCTTTTCCTATTCATAACCCTAGGCAGTTGTTGGTGTCCGCTTGACTTCTGTTTGTTTATACACGTCATTAGGCAATGTATTGCATGATTTAGGAAGATAAAGAAGATCTTCTGCGAAGCGACTGTGCGGGTTCTAATCTGAAAACCATTATCTGTGCTTGTGGTTGTAGCATTTTCTTTCTCAGGCCTTATTAGCGTAGTTACTATTGGACACTTTATTCTGAAAAATTTTAGAACTTTCGCATTAAAGATTTTTTTTTTTTAAATTTTACTGAGTTTTAAAAGTGTGGGTACAGAAGAAAAAAATGTGTGTGTGGGGGAAATATAAAAGGAATACAAAAGATCCAAGAAAACAAGTACATATATATCGCATGTCATTAACCCCTAAACGACCCTTGACGGTCATAGTTCGTCATGGGTAAATCTGACTTAACGACCCATGATGTACTATGACCGTCATGGGATTCCGGGCTCCCCAGCGGATGCACGGCGTTCGGGGAGTCCAGAATCCGATTCTTAAAAAAAAATGTTCCGCGGTCCTTTAGTGACCGCTGCGTGCCTGTGCGGCCGGTCGTTAAGGGGTTAAACAACGAGGTACAGGTTAGCGTCACCTGACAAAGGAAAAAACACAAAACAAAACAAAAAAAAAAACGGGGGTATGGGGAGGGCAACCCTCTCTAAAGAGATTTTTTTTTTTTTTTTTTTTTTTTTAAATACTGGTGGAGTATGTAATATGTTGATGTATGTGATCAGGGATCTCTTTTTTTTTTTTTTTTTAAAGCAGAACTTTATGGATATTAAAGTGACCCCAAAATCATTTTTGCATATAGAGTTAAGCATATCAATACTTTTATTATCCTTAGTAAGCCCGGCAGTATTTAGGTATCGCCGTCATTCCCTTTCTGTACCTTAAAGGGATAGTAATGTTTCACAATAACAGCAGCTCCCATTAATCTTCATAGTATTTGGGCCATGGAGAGTGTTATTTCAGTACTGTCAGAGTTGTAGTACAAGAGTAATTGAATGATAAAGTATCCCCCTCCCGCCCCTTTTACTGATGTAACACTGCTCACCTCAGAGCAGCAAGACTGTCCTGATGGATCGCAGAGAGGGGCCATATTCAGTGATCATAAGGAAAAACCTGTCAAGGGGGGCAGGGTTTTCCTTATGATCACAGTAATAAGATTGTCCCTTGCTGTGATCTGTCCGGTCAAGAGACCAGATTCCACATCTGAGGGGAGGTGTCTTACACTATGTAAAAGGGGTGGGAGGGGGATACTTTATCATTCAATTACTCTTGAACTACAACTCTGACAGTATTGAAATAACCCTCTCCATGGCCCAAATACTATGAAGATTAATTGGAGCTGATTTTATTGTGAAACATTACTATTTCTGTAAGGTACAGTGCAAATCCCCCTCACCATTCATTGACTAGACAGGGTCGGACATCTTGCCGAAGAGGCATCTGTGCGACTGTGCTGTCATCTGTGGTGAGTCTCCAAACAAGTTGTTGGACTTACTAAGGATAATACAAGTATTGATATGCTTAACACTTATTTGGGGGCACTTTATTATGCATGAACGTTCTGCTCTCACTTTCGGCCACCAACTCCAATAATGAGGCCAGTTTAATCATCGTCGATAGGACATTATCCACGTGATGGTTATACCTTTGAACTCTCTGCATCTGATCTGTAGACACAGCTTTTTATAATTAATTACAGTTTTTTGAAGACCGAGGCCGATTCTCAGGGCTTAGTGAGGTCTCTTGTAACTCTATCCGCTGTCAGTTCTGGTAAGTCTCCTCTGTGTTCTTTCCTCTCTCTGCCCATTTTAGGGACCAATCCCACTTCTCATTATAACAATCCCACCCACCCCAACAAGGCCACACCCACTTTATGACACAAAATCTTCTTTATTAGTAGATATTAAAAATATGCAACATTCTAGAGGCAGTCAAAATTCAGACTTAAAGGGATAGTAATACTTTGTTTTATCTTTATTTTATTTTGTAGGCATTAAAAAAAAATGAAGAACAATGTAAGTCTTTTCTCTCAAACCTTTATGGTTTGAGAGATATTCACAAGGAAAGTTTCCCCTCCGGCCCCTTTTACCTAGTGTAAGCCATCTCTTCTCAGATGTGGAATGCAGTCCATAGACCAGACAGATAACAGCAGGGGACAATCTTCTTCCTATGAGAACAATGAAAGCCCTGCCCCCCTTTACAAGTTTTTCAGGTTTTTCCCTTATCTTAATTGAAGATTGTCCCTCTCTGCAGTCTACATGGGCACCTCCCTTCTGATCTGGCAGAGCAGTGTTACATCAGTAAAAGGGGCAGGAGGGGGATACTTTGTCATTGAAGTACTCTTGTACTACAACTCTGACAGAATTGAAATAACACTCTCCATGGCCCAAATACTATGATGATTAATTAGAGCTGCTTTTATTATGAAGCATTACTATCCCTTTAAAGACCAATGTTAGCTCCTCAGCCAATATGTTTTGCCTCCATAACACTTAATCATGACTAGCAGCTAGAAGAAGATTGTTTTTAATATGACGCTCTCTGTATCCTGTATGTTTAATGGTACAGCTTCCTTTGAGTGATGGTAGTTCTGCACCGACACCATTCATGTTTGAGCTACATTAACTTTTGGATAACCAATTACCCAGCATTGGGAATACATCTGATCTACTCAACAGGAAAAGCTTTATAATATATTTTATTCCATATTACAATGTATTTTACCTTTTAACCTTTTTGTGCCAGAGGGGGAGCACAGCGCAATGCGTTGGATATCCCTCTGGCATTTAACGGGTTAAAGATAAGGTGACAAATCCATGAAATAAAGAAATGTCAAATAAAACAATATTTACAAGAGGAAAGGTTAGTTAAATACCCCTAGCTAGGCTTTGGTGTTAAGTATTGTGTTCTCTTCATGAACAGTGACTAAGCTGGTCATTAATCATTAAAACAACAACGTGAATTTTGCTAAACAAACAGGTGAGTCTTATTTTTAGCTCTCTTATTCTGGGGATGGGTAAACTAGTTTGTTGTAAAAAAAAAAGTGGGTCACATCTTTCAAAGAAAAAGTGGATCGGTTCTGGAGGAAAAAAGACCTTCGCCATTTTTATCAAAGAAAAAAAAATTACACATTACTTTGTGGAACTTCTGCTTTGGTAAGTCTTTGTACGTTCATTTTCATAAATGTGACCCTGTGAGTTTCCTCGATACTTCCACATTGGTTGCAAAATACTGCACTAATACAGCAGAAGTCATTTTTCACACCTAAATACAACATTAAAGGGATGGTAATACTTAATATAAAAAAAAAATTAAAAAAAAAAAAAAATATATATATATACATATATATATATATATATTTATTTATTGTAATGTTCATCCCTGAGTAAAACCATTTTACAGGACAATCAGTTGGAGCACTGCTAAGGTAGGGGATGTCTGCTTCCTCAGAGGATATGTAAGGGTAGATTTTAGGGCTCCGAAAACAAATACAGACAGATGCCAACACACACATGTATTTTTGGTGGGTGAGTAGATGAAGAATATGAGAGGAAAGGAAGGTAGCTAGTTTCAGTTTCACACTTCTTCAGACTCGCCTTTCCTCACACATGTACACACCTTCTACACAGAAGCACAAATGTATTAGTAATTTTCTCCAGGCGATCCATTGATCGACAAAATGAATCACAGATGTTTCTCTCACCCTTTGGCATGGGCCAGCCTCTTTTTCTCTGTGATTGTGTCCTTTCTGCTTCCCATTGCACACTGCAATCCACTTCCCTCTGCGTTTCCTACCTACTGTGTTGGATATGCAAAGTAAAAATGAGGTTGACTCTTGCTTGAACTGTGATATTTCAAAATCATTCCCAAAGCACACAAACGCACACATGCACACCGGACAGCTCTCTGTTTGGTTAGCTGGTTGAACAATGCAGTCCTGAATGCTTACTCACAGGAGTAGATATGCTGAAGGTGACCTCCCGGTTTGTGTTTAGACAAACAGAACTTCAAATTTCGTCTTTCTAATAATTGATTAGATAGGATTCAATGTAGCAACAACGCACAAGAGTGATACAAAGGTGATTCCTTTTAATGGCTAACTGAGGATTTAGAAAGTGCAAGATTTCAGGGCACCAAGGTCCTGTAAGCTTGCACTGTCTATGTCCCCAGTTAGTCATTAAAAGGTATCACCTTTGGGTCACTTTAGTGAATTTCTTTTTTTTTTTTGCTGCAAGAATACTTTTGATTCCCATCTATTCTACTGGCTAACACAGTAAACCATTTCCCTACTAATTGGCTGTATCACAAAACAGAACAAGTGGTCAAAGGACCGAAAAAAGGGCATGGGCAATCTAAGGCACTCCTGCTTCTGAATATTCCAATAACTATTGTATGAGATTTTAGCCGTCAATTGCTAGAAGGTCCGCGGTTCCCCAATTCTGACCTAAAATGCCAGGGTTTGACTGGCTCCGCAGCTGTGCTTTTTCCACTCCACATTGTAAGCTGTGAGTGTAGCCAATGCAATGACTATGTCTCTTCACCCCACGGTTGCCAGACACATTGCCAAGAGCGAAGGGGTTAAAGGGACAGTAATACTTTGTTTTTTCTTTATTTTATTTTGTAGGCATTAAAAAAACATGAAGAACGATATAAGTCTTATCTCTCAGACCTTTATGGTTTGAGAGATATTCACAAGCAAAGTTTCCCCTCCCTCCCCTTTTACCTAGTGTAAGCCATCTCTTCTCAGATGTGGAATCCAGTCCACAGACCAGACAGATAACAGAAGGGGACAATCTTCTTCCTATGAGAACAATGAAAGCCCTGCCCCCCTTGACAAGTTTTTCAGGTTTTTCCATTATCTTAATTGAAGATTGTCCCTCTCTGCAATCTACCTGGGCACCTCCCTTCTGATCTGGCTGAGCAGTGTTACATCAGTAAAAGGGGCGGGAGGGGGATACTTTATCATTCAATTACTCTTTAACTGCAACTCTGACAGAATTGATATTACACTCTCCAAAGTCCAAATACTATGATGATTAATTAGAGCTGTTTTTGTTATGAAGCATTACTATCCCTTTAAGATCTGTACCTCTGTTTGTTAATTGTAGGCATAGATGTATATATTTTTTTTAAACCAGGATACATTGGATAAGTTTGGAGGTGGAATCTCATGAAAAGCCAGGGTGAGGTCATAGGTGGGGCAAAGGGCACCTTGTATTAGCTGTGAATCTGTCTTGGCATCTTCTCATTGCCCCCATATTCATAATGCATGCAAGGAAAAGCAAGGATTGTAAACGTTATAATGTCCTCAGTTTACAGGGTGTTTCTAAGCAGAAGGTTCCAATTGTAACCAGGATAGACGTAACGTAATTTTTACAAATAAAGGAAAACTAAAACCGCCTGGTAACAGGCCCCAATTACATTACTATGGCCAGAAAACACCAATAATGTCTGAATTTTGTGCTTGTGCCTTTGTTCAATAGATAGTATCCAAGATAAGGAAGATGCTCTGTGCATGGGGGCGAAACGTTACAGCTGCTAACAGGACCTCAATCTCTGTTCACTTCACATGCTACGCTTATCTTTTTAACGCTTTGAGTGCTTTACAATGCATTCTGTACCACTCTGGCACTAAAAGGGTTAAGGGCCCAAAGGAGTCTAAACGGCATTGCTTTGTGAACCCATCTAGTCCTTAACCCTTTGAGTGCCAGAGGGGTATCGAACGCAATGAAGAGTGTCATCAGATTTGTATATCCAGAGTAACCGAATCACAAAGTTTTTTTTTTTTTTATCCATGTAAACTGCACAGCAAGACCGTCCGGATGGATCGCAGTGAGGGACAATCTTCTGTTAGCATAAGGAAATACCTCTCCTCCTCCTTCAGGGGGGCAGGGTATCCTTATGATCACAGTAAGAAGATTGTCCCTTGCTGCAACCTGTCCAATCAAGTGACCAGATTCCACATCTGAGGGGAGGTGGCTTACACTAGGTAAAAGGGGCGGGAGGGGGAAACGTTATCATTCAGTTACCCTTGAGCTAAACATCCTAGAGAATGATAATAACGCTCTACATGCCCAAAAACTATAAAGAATAATTAGAGCCGCATTTATTTTGAAACATTACCATCCCTTTAAAGTGGATCTTTCACATATAGAAAAGTAATGCTCATTAGTTAGAGCTTTTAGCGAAAAAGTTTAATATGTTAGTCATTTTTTAAAAAAAAAGTTATCAACGCAAAAATTCAAGTTTAAAATGTGCCCAGCAGCCTAATTCCGCTTGCCGCACAGAGGCTGCTCCCGTCCCACTACCCAGAATCCTCTGATGACGGAGGATGTCTGTCTCCAAGCTGGAGCGATCTCATTGGCTAGATATCAATCTCTGCCAATGAGATCGTTCCAGCTTAGAGAAAGAAAGCCTCCGTCATTGGCGGATGCTGGGTAGTGGGACGGGAGCAGAGGCAGTGCTGCAAGCAGGAAGCAGGCTGCTGGGCACGTTTTAAACTTGAATTTTCTTCTAATGAAGTCGGCGCTAACACCTCTCAAAAACCCTGTATAATACCTCGAATAAAAACATACAATAGGCCAGTATGTCCTTAAACACCAATGTTGGAAAAAATATATATATAAATAATAAAAATGCTCATAAATACTAGATATTACATAAAACAAAGTTTTATTCATATAGAAATCACAGCACTATGAGTATAAGTAAAAACTCACTAAACACTGAATATAATAAATAAAACACACACTTACATGTAAATTTAAGTTCCAATACACAATTGTAAAACCTCTGGCCGGAAGAAAAATCCACTTGCAACGCGTTTCGCACAATAAATGTGCTTTTTCAAGCATTAACTGAATGAATTGTGTATCGGCATTAGCGTCTATTTAAACCTATGTCATTATTATTTCATTGGTTAAGCAGTCAGAAACCATACGGATATACATCGGGATCAAAAGGAGATCTAGCTCCCTATCCTAAGAAATCTATAAACCCTTAAATGGAATTTTTTCACAGATAACATTTTTTTTTTTTTTCTTTTTTCAAAAATGACTAACATATTAAACTTTTTCGCTAAATGCTCTATTTAATGAGCATTAGATATCTATATGTGATAGATCCATGGGAATGTTCGTTTGTTCCCTACGGTGTATCTGGTTTGTCCCAGAATTGTGTCATGTTCTTTTATACATCAGGCCCACTGAATTTGAACATTAATGTTTTGCTTTAATCAATGTACAGCTGCTGCTGCATACAGTGAAGACTGCTAGTCTGCCCTATCCTAATCCTATTACAAACAGCAGGGAATCCAGCCCGCGGCGTAACTCCCTGTTAGTTCTGCTGGAGCGTCTGTGTATTTTGTATTTATTTAGAGAGTTGATGTTTTGTTTATAACAATCCGGTAGAAATTCCTAGTGGAGAAGGAGATCGTCTTTGGGTTTCTGTGATTTTAGTAAATTATGGTACATCCCAGAGGAAACATTAAAATTACCGGTGTTGCGATTGTCTCGAAGGAAAACTAATACCGCCTAAATTAAATCTTACAGCTTATTTTACTATTCCCAGATAATCCTTATGGCACCTTTGAATTCTAGCATCGCGCCTTTGTTCAAGAGATAACCTCTTCAAATCGGTACTGATGGCGTACATGTATGTATGTATCTTTATTTATATAGCGCCGTACATGTACACAGCGCTTAACAGAATTTGAAATAATACAATACAAAAATACAGAACTGGGTTAAGAGCATTAAGTTAAGGGTGATCATTGCATTATTTTTGGGGGAAAGTGCAGCAAGGGAATCATAGACTGGGAAAGGGACCGTGCCCCAAGGAGCTCCACGTCTGCGGAGGCGGACATGACAGTTGATGGCAGTTTTATCAGACTGAAGCAAGCAGAGGGAATAAACCTACTTACACCTTTAACCCTTTGATTCCCAAGCACATCACTGCATCTCTATAGTTCTGGGGCAAACCAAATAAAAAACATAGGGGACAATTAAATATCCCCCCCCCCCCCCCAAATTCCCATTGATTTGAATTGCATTTTTAAAGGGATAGTAATGTTTCACAATAAAAGCAGCTCCAATTAATCTTCATAGTATTTGGGCCATGGAGAGTGTTATATCAATACTGTCAGAGCTGTAGTACAAGAGTAATTGAATGATAAAGTATCCCCCTCCCGCCCCTTTTATTGATGTAACACTGCTCACCTCAGAGCAGCAAGACTGTCCGGATGGATCACAGAGAGGGACAATCTTCAGTGATCATAAGGGAAAACCTGTCAAGGGGGGCAGGGTTTTCCTTATGATCACAGTAAGAAGATTGTCCCTTGCTGTGACCTGTCCGATCAAGAGACCAGGAGGAGAAGGTGGGGGAACAGGGCCGGGGAGGAGGAGAAGCATACCACTGCTGTAGACATGGCCTCTGTCCCCAGTAGACCCAGTAATTCTCTCTAAAAACCAGTGTCTCTGGTGTAGATCCAGGACGTTCCCAGGTATGTCCACAGGTCAAACTCTCCCACAGAATACATTATACAATTACAGTTTGCCTTTTGGCCATTAGTTACTGCTGTTATTACCAGATGAGCTGTAATAGCTTTTGTATGAAAACATCTCCCAGCAGTGAGAGTAGCGTTGTTTTACTGGGCAGATAAACCCTGTAACGTGTGTTTGCAGGCAAAAAATGTTTACTGCGCTTTGGTGCTGATTTAAGGAAATTCTTTTATTTGTATTTGTGGTGCAGTTGGCTTGACCCAGAATTGTTCCATTTTCTTTGAGTATATGGCCCCATATAGGGAACCATAGAGGCCTGTATGTTATGATTATACCTAGGAACCTGCTTGTTCCAAGCCTTCAGAGGACGGGCGGGATTGGCAGGAGAAAAAGTGGGGTTTGCCCGGTGACATAACTAGAAGCCACCGGGACCTGGTGCAGAATTTGCCATACCCCCCCATCTTCACATTGCCCCATGTCCATCTCCTACCTGCTCCCGTGTGGTTTTCAGTAATGCAGAGTGCTGGGAGATGATGTCATGATGATGTCATCTCCCAGCGCTCTGCATTACTAGAGCGCCGGGAGATAAGCTGAGCTGCTGCAGGCGAGTGGCGATGGGTTCGCAGGGGACAGCTGGGCCCCTGGAGTGACGGGCCTGGTCGCAGGTGCGACCCCTATTGTTACGCCACTGGGTTTGCCCTCAGAATGGTCAGTGATGTGGGCGGACTCGCAAAGTCCTGAGAATCCGCCTCGGCCCTCAGAGACCTTGTAATTAACCCTCTGAGTACCAGAGGGGTACGCAATGCATTGCTTTGCAAAGCGTTGCGTACTTCCCTTGCACTCAAAGGGTTAAGCATTGAACGCAATAAATCAGAATCTCCAAGTCAGATCTGGAGAGCTCCCAGGTAAGTTTATGATTAGTGTGTGTACATTTTCATTGCATTTGTTTTCTTTTCCAGCTTCTCGTATTATTGAAGATCAGACTGAGCTGCGTCTGCTTGAGCAGTCGGGCCCACGAGCGCGCACAGAGGGGGTCATGTGGGTGTGGATGAACAAAAACGCGCTGGTGGGACAGCTGATGGCGATCTTAAGAAGCTTGAGTTTGTGGCGAGCGCTCGATGTCTTCGAATCCTGTGAGTCGCGTTGCCTTTGTTTGTATGTATAAAATAAACACACTTCTGGGTTTAAACAGTCACGTGCTGTATAATCAGTCTTCCTGCTCTGTCACTCACTGGGATTATTGGGAAAACCTTGACAGTCACAGTCTCTTTAGGTATTTTAAACATCTCGTGAGTTAAAGGGGAACTTTCACCCCAAATAAAGTCCACCCCATCTAATTAGGCATCTAGCGATAAGCTTAACAATCAAACTGTTAATCAGAAAAAAGACAGTGTGATCTCTGTGATCACAGTAATGGCATATATTGCAGTAATTGAATTCCCTTAAATATATGATTTTGCATGCACTTTGTCTAGTAGTCATTTTTTTTTATTCTTTTTTTTTTTTTCTTTCTGCCCCACCTTCTGTCCTGAAAAATGCCTCACAAGCATATCTGGTTTGTCTTAACCCTTTGACTGCCAGAGGTGTACGGAATGCATTGCAAAATGTGGCCCCAAGGCAGCGTGCTGCGCTGACAGGATCAATATCAATTCCATCAACTGTAATGGTGAAGCTAGGTGTTCGGCAAGGTCTTGGTGGGAAGATTAGCAGTTCAGTTTTGGCCATGTTAATCTTCAGCTGACGCTGTGCCATCCAGGAGGAAATGGCCAAGAGGCAATCTGAAATTTGCAGCTGGATTTGTGGTGAAAGATCAGGAGTGGAGATGTAAATTTGGGTATCATCATTATTGCATCCTTTTATTCAACATTTTGACACAGGCGACATATAGAAGGCAACATTGTGCAAGGCGACATATTGAATGTGCGACTGTTTGACATGCGACACTGTGGATGCTTAATTCGCAAGCAGGCGACCAAATAAATGCGACATTTCAGGATGTGCGATGCAGCGGGCTACATTCCAATAGGATACCATTGTTTTTAAGCACTTCTAATCTATGGTACAGGTAGTTGTATAGATGGCCACTGAGTGACCAGACAAAAAGAAGAAAATACTCTCAAGATTTGGATTTTGTAACACACGATCAGTCAGAGGCGTAACTAGAAGCCTCTGGGCCCTGGTACAAGAAGTGCCACTGCCGACCCCCTCCCACTACATTGCCCCCCTCCACAATGCCCCCATCTCCTACCTGGAGCTCCCACACGGTCCTCTTAGTAATGCAAAGCGCTGGGAGATGATGTCATCACCCTGCATTACTAGATGATGTCATCTCCCAGCGCTCTGCATTACTAGAGCGCCGGCGGGTGATTCTGGGCGCCAGGCGGAGGGGTCGCAGGGGAATGCCGGGCCTCTGGAGTGCACGGACCCGGTCGCAGGTGCGACCCCTATAGTTACGCCACTGCAATCAATGTAAATGTGCAATCCATTGCCATTTAGTGAGTGTATTACTGAAACTACTGTCCTCTTGTTGTTTTGCTTACAGGGGCCTCAAAGTACCAAGAGGGTCTGCATGCTCCACTGAATGTTCAGCCAAGGAAACTATCCCCTCCCCCGCCATATGTGCACCCAGATCCCGACAGAGAGCCCCAGTACCAGAAGCTGCCGCCGCCGCCACCACCACGGCTACAGGAGACAACTGGGAGCCTTCCACAGACAGAGACTGTTACACCCTCAGGTACAGAAACAGACTGTTACACACTAAAGCATGTATGTGTGTATGTGTACATATATGTAGATATCGATATGTACAGGGATCTTTATGGTGAGCTATTCATTCCAAGGCCTGATCAAATAACCAAGAGAAACCCCTTGAGATTAGAGTAAAGGAGGTATCAACTTCAGCAGAGGAAAGGGTTTTTTACAGTAAGGTCTGCTAAATTATGGAGTTCTTTGCCCAAGGATGCGGTTATGGCAGATACAATGGATACATTTAAGAGAAGATTAGATACATTTCTTTCAAGAGGGGACATACAGGGTTATACTTTGTATTAGCAGGCAGCAGGAAGGTCTGATAAAGACTAATTTATCTGGCAGCAGGAAAGTTATACAGTTCTCATGTCTCTGGGTTATGAGGCAAAGGGTGAACTTGATGGACTTGTGTCTTTTTTCAACCTAATTTACTATGTAACTCACTCTATACAGCAACGTTTCGGTCCTCCTCTGGGACCTTTATCAAGCTTGACAAAGGTCCCAGAGGAGGACCGAAACGTTGCTGTATAGTTAAATAAATGATTTTTTGTTTTTCTAAGTCCGTGAGTGCATAGCTTATATTATATATATATATATATATATATATATATATATATATATATATATATATATATATAATATACATACACACACCACCTCTTGACTCTTGATGCTCCCCTTTTGACTCTTTCTCCCCCTCTTGATTTCCACCTTTTGCTTCATTCTACCCCTCTTGAGCCCCCTCCTTTTGTCTTGGCTTTTGATCCCCCTTTCTCCCACTCCTCCTTGACTCACCCTTTTGCCTCTCTCTCCCTCCTGATCCCCCTCCATTTGCCTCTTCTTGGCCCCCCTCCTTTGGTCTCCTGATCCTTCCTCCTTTCGACTTTTTCTCCCTCTTGACCCCCCTCTCTGCCTCTTTCACCACCCGCTGCCCCATCCTGCCTCCTTTACCCTCCTCTGCCGGGTGCTCGCTGTTCTCTCGCGAGCCCCGGCAGAGGTCAGCGTCGGAGCGTTGCCATGGTAACCCGCGGCAATGCTCCGACGCTGCAGGAGTGAGAGAGGTGACCGGGGAGCATTGTGAGCAGCTCCCCGGGCTCCCTCTCTGCAGCACCGACCCTGACACAGGGTATCGGTGCTGGCATCGGCCGAATTTGCGCGAGTACAAGTACCTGTGCAAATGCTGGTATCGGCACCGATACCAGTATCGGTATCGGTGCAACCCTAGTTTGCATGCCAGAGGGGTACGCACGCATTGCTTACGCCTCTGGCACTCAGAGGGTTAAAGCATGAAATGGTTGTGTGAGCTGAATTGTCTTCTGAACGAAGATTCAGCCATCGGTGAGAATGCCTTTATTTTACTTTGCAAGAAAGTTCTTATTTATTCAGTAAATATTGTACTATATAGTTATTCTTTTATAATGCGACTAGGATTATTAGCCTTGGTTCACATGGGCCACAAACAGGAGAAATATGGGTTTGTTTTTTGCGTGTGTGTGTGTGCTTTGCGTGTGTGTGTGCTTTGCGTGTGTGTGTGCTTTGCGTGTGTGTGTGCTTTGCGTGTGTGTGTTTTGCGTGGTGTGTGTTTTGTTTGTGTGTCTGTTTTTATCGGGGGGGGATGTTGTGGGGTTGAACCTGCTATATGAATATTCTGTTACTCTCTCCAATTCTGATTATGCATTTCTCTTGCTATCCTAGAGCTACCTCTGCCCCTCCCGGGACCCCCTCCCAAAGAACTCCTCAACAGCAGCATCTGCCCGTCCCAGACATTGAGCTCAAGGAGTAGCAGTGTCAGCTCTGGCAGCCTCACGCACTCCTCTGTACAGGTACGCAAAGTACGCCAACGTGGTATGACTTTCAAAGAGCAATAGCTTTATTTTTTTCCTTAAAAATAAATAAATATAATATACTAGTTGAACAGCCCGTTACACGGGCCACAGAGCCTCTGGCAGCCGGTCGCGGGGTAATCACGCGCAGTGGAGACTGCCCGCGCCTCGGCTGATACAGAGCGGGACGCTCCTTCGGAGGTCCAAGCTCTGTATCAGCCGCGGCGCGGGCAGTCTGTACTGCGCATGACTGCCGTACGCGCAGCAGTGTCTACTGCGCATGTCGGGTGTTACACACAACTTAGCGAATTATTATATAGGATACTGACCTCACTCAATGGAAAAGCTCTAGTCATTGGCTTTGTCTCTGTGGAAACAGTGGAAACAGCGTCACCTGGTGGCCACACTAGTAAATTGTAGCTTGATAGTAAATCTAGATAGATAGATGGATAGATAGATGGATAGATAGATGGATAGATAGATGGATAGATAGATGGATAGATAGATGGATAGATATGAGATAGATGGATAGATATGAGATATATAGATATGAGATGGATAGATAGATGGATAGATAGATAGATAGATAGATAGGATCCTCCTGAGTAAGACATGGGTATTCCCACTGCTGAGAGGTGATTAATTCAAAAGTTATTTCTCCTCAAACATGAGTTTGTTTAGTTGCAGTATCACAATGGGCTGAAATGTTACAGCGGCGCTGTTGTTACACTATCTTATGGACATCTCTGGTCAGTTGACCATAAACCTCTGCAGGATGGTGTAGCAGCAGTGCCACTGTATGATTTCAGGGCATTGTGATACTGCAACTAAAAAAAAATTCAGGTTTGAGCTGCAATAAGTTTTGAATAAAACTCCACTCAGCAGTGTGGGTACCCTTGTTTTACTCAGGGGGAAAAACCCAACATCATATTTATTTTACATATTAAGTATTACTATTCCTTTAACCCCTTAAGGGTTGTGAGGTCTGGGGGTGGGCGGCTCTAGAGGACTGTACCATTTTTTTTTTCTGTTGTTTACACAGATGCATTCTGGGATTGCAGAATTCCACAACATGCCGGGATCATCACCCATTGGGACAGGAGTGACTACCCTGGCATGTCACGCATTAAGGGGTTAATGTAAAAATAAACAATATCTTCGCTGTAATAACATTTAACTGAAATCACGAAAAAAAACCTTTCTTATAACTTGCACAAAAAACTCTTAGTTTAGTATTATATTTTTTAGCCAAATTATCACACAAAGTAGACATTATAGCTGTAAATGGATTGGTAAACAGACTATCCTAAACCAGAGGCAGGTGTCTGCTGTAGGGGCACTGGATTATGATTACAGCGCCCACTACCAAGCAGTGGTGTACTAAGGGAGGGGCGGTCCACTGCTACTCTGAGACCGCTGCCTGATTGTCCTAAGCCGGTACTGACAGTATCCCTTTAAAAGGTCACGTGCAAAAGAGCATGTGACCTTTCAACACAGTAACCATGTTGCGCGAGACTCTCATATCGCATAGTCATTGCATAACCGTAACTACAACTCCCATCATGCTCACCTGCGCATCAGATACAACGCCAAAAGATATGTGTGTGTGCTGCCACCCTTCACACATACATTCTTATCCTCGCGTTTTGATATGCAATGCCAGAAGAGACCCCTGTAAAGTAATGTTGTAATGGCATTAAAGGGATGGTAAACCCCCCAAAATACTTTAAGCCAAATGATAGAAATAATAAAAACATACTTAACCCTTAGCCCTTATTCCCATCTCTCAAACCGTTACGGTTTGAGAGATGTAAGAAAATAAAGATCTCCGCTCCCACCCCCTTCTCATGCGTTTGTCATGCAACGCGAAATTCTCATGTTGACATTTTAACTATGGTGACATGGTTACTGTGTTGAAAAGTCGCACGCTCTTTTGCCAGCGACCTTTTAAAAGTGAACTGGTAATGATGGCATTAGATGTGCCCTGCCGTTCAGTACCTGCTTCCTTGAGTCGCACTGCAGCCAATGAAAGAGGAGTGCTTTTGTCAGGATACGTCTGTCTCATTGGTTGTAAGTGGTGTGCGGCGCTATTGTGCAAGGTCTGGAGGAGAGGCCTGGACCTGACAGAGCCAGTACAGTGCGTGAACTGGAGCAGGAGGACGCAGAGGCCTAAACACCTCACTGAATCTTCAGACTGTGTCAGCAGAAGGTGAGGGTGTGTTTTTGCTTTAAAGGGATAGTAATACTTCGTTATAACTTTATTTTATTTTGTAGGCATTAAAAAAACATGAAGAACGATATAAGTCTTATCTCTCAAACCTTTATGGTTTGAGAGATATTCACAAGCAAAGTTTCCCCTCCCGCCCCTTTTACCTAGTGTAAGCCATCTCTTCTCAGATGTGGAATCCAGTCCATAGACCAGACAGATAACAGCACGGGACAATCTTCTTCCTATGAGAACAATGAAAGCCCTGCCCCCCTTGACAAGTTTTTCAGGTTTATCCCTTATCTTAATTGAAGATTGTCTCTCTCTGCAGTCTACCTGGGCACCTCCCTTCTGATCTGGCTGAGCAGTGTTACATCAGTAAAAGGGGCGAGAGGGGGATACTTTGCTTGTGAATATCTCTTAAACCATAAAGGTTTGAGAGATAAGACTTATATCATTCTTCATGTTTTTTTAATGCCTACAAAATAAAATAAAGTTAAAATGAAGTATTACTATTCTTTTAAGGGATAGTAATACTTTATTATTAATATCCCCCATATTGTAGATATTTGTAAAATAATGTAATAGCCTCCAGGTTCATCTCTCAAACCTTTATGGTTTGAGAGATAACCGAAGGCAAAGTCCCCCCTCCCCCTTCCCTGAAGTCAGCGTTGTGCTGACTGCAGGGGAAGTCTGTCGTTAGTAAAAAATAATTATTTCACTGAAATGGTTTTCTGCATGTGCTTGGTTTGTGCTTGGTTTGCAAGCACATGTAGAAGACCGTTTCAGTGAAATAATTATTTGTCAGTAACGCGATCGTGGCTCTGCTGCAGAGCCGCCTGATGAAAGTCAGACCGGATATCCCTGCAGTCAGTACAATGCTGACGTCAGGGAAGGGGGAGGGAGGGGGGAACTTTGTCTTTGGGTATCTCTCAAACCATAAAGGTCTGAGAGATGGACCTGGGGGCTATTATATTATTTTACAAATACCTACAATATGGGGGATAGTAATAATAAAGTATTATTATCCCTTTAAACTGGTGAGGGGTGCCAAATATAGGATCCTCCCCAGGTGCCAAATGCTCTAGGTACGCCCCTGGTACCAAGTTGGCATGTGTAAGGCACAGCCCATAATTAGACACCAGATCAGGAGCACCTCTAGCTGTTGGGAAGAAAACCTCTCATCATAGCCAATCAACCATGGCTGGTTGGTTGGGGATGATGAGAGTTATAGTCTTCATCAGCTGTAGTCTGCCTACCCCGGCACAGATGATTGCATGTTCTCCAGACTCCGATTTCTCCTGTCTATCTATTCTCCAGGAATCCCTCGTTTCCAGCAACTTAACAGACCTATCCAGTCATTATATCTGGAACTTCCAGGAGCTGCTGCAGGGTACAAACAACTTCTCACAGTCGTTGCTCATTGGGGAAGGTGGATTTGGCTGTGTGTACAAAGCGACCATGCGGAACACTGAATACGCAGTCAAGCGGCTGAAGCAGGTGTGCTCTCACAGAACGGTTACACTATATTTTACATTGACATCTGAATTGCCTTCTGTATTCTTTTTAATTCCAAAGTATCAACAGGTACAAACAACGGACACGTTTTTTGCAAATAAATCCAGATTTGTTTGAAATGTAGCAGGCAAGGGAGAGGTATAGATGGCATGAAAATTGCACGTTTCATCTTCAGCATCTATTGCTCAGTGTATGCAAAACTTATTTTTATTCTCGTTCCTTTTTGTAGTCTTTTGGGACTTGTCAGGAGGTCTCGTTCACTGTTCCGCTGTGTCAGAATATAAACTAGAAAGAAACTGTTTGTCACTTGACTGGAGGCACTTTTTATATAAATAGCTACTCACGTGTGCACTAAAATTCCCTTCCACCCACACTAATAATTAAAGGGATAGTAATACTGGCAAATTACTAATCCCCATATTGTAGCTTTGTTAAAAAGAAACTTATCACCCCCAGTGTCATCTCTCATACCCTTACGGTCTGACAGATGATAGCGCTCAAAGTTCCCCCCTTCCCTGACTGAACGCTGACTGTAGGGTAAGCTGTCGTACGACAGTCTTATGTGCATCAGGCGGCTCTGCAGCTGAGCCGAGATCGCGTTTATGAAAAATAAATCTTTCACTAAAACGGTCTTCTACGTGTGATTGGTTTGTGCTTGGTTTGCAAGCACACGTAGAAGACCGTTTTAGTGAAAGAATTCTTTTTTATAAACGTGATCTCGGCTCAGCTGCAGAGCCGCCTGATGCACATAAGACTGTCGTACGACAGCTTCCCCTGCAGTCAGCGTTCAGTCAGGGAAGGGGGAGGGAGGGGGGAATTTGAGCGCTATCATCTCTCAAACCATAAGGGTTTGAGAGATGACACTGGGGGCAATAAGTTTCTTTTTTTCAAAGCTACAATATGGGGATTAGTAATTTGCAAGTATTACTATCCCTTTAAGCCGTAAACTTATATTATGGAAAAAACAAACAAACAAAAAAAAAAACCATATAGGAATTTCCCGTAGAGTAAAAAAATGGTACTCGCACTGATGGGAAATGTTTAGTTTCAAATTTATTACAGCTCAAACAGTTGCGGGAAAACTTGCAGCCCATTTTCGGCCGCCATTCTCAGCCAGCCGATAACGGATGAGGACGATGGGACCTGTCAAGAAAAAAAAAATCAGTGTCGGTAGATGGCTTGCCCTTTCCTCTAATGCAAGGGCATCCACAATTTTCAATTGAGAACCACATGATAAGAAAGACATAAGTGTGAAGGCCCCATTTTTTTTATCGATAACAATATTGAATTATAGCCTGCCATCTATTAAACCCTTTGAGTGCCAGAGTGGTACGGAACACATTGCTTTGCAATGCGTTCCGTACCACTCTGGCACTCAAAGGGTTAAAAAGTATGGATTTATTTATTGATCAAGTTAACCCCTTGAGTGCCAGAGGGGTATGCAAGTCATTGCGAAGCATTTGGCCCGTGGGCCGCACGTTGGACGCCCATTCTCTAATGGCATGATATTTCTCTTTCCGCTGTGAGTATAATTACCTCCTTGTGGTTTGCAGGACTCCGAGCTGGAATGGAACACTGTGAAAAAGAGCTTTCTTACGGAGATCGAGAAGTTGACTTGGTAAGACAACCCAGGTAGCCTGATCATCTACGTTTGGTTTTCTGTGATGACACACAATGTATATAGCATTTACAGATGGTTATATAAAGGGCCGGATTTACATCTCAGGAGCCTGTAGGCACAGAAATCTGAAGCCCCCCCCCCCCCATTGGCCATCTCCACTTGACACCTACACAAGGCTCCAAATCTCCACATTACCCTCCACATAACCATATTGCCCCCCATCAGCTCCATATTGCCCTCATCATCTCTACCATGCCCTCACATTGCCCCCATCATCTTCACATTGCCCCATGTATCCGTTTCCTACCTCCCTGGTGGTCCAGCGGCAGGAAAAGTCTGCGCCTCCTTCTGCACAGACCGTATGCTTTTGTTCCCACGAGGTCTTCTCTTCAGTAATGCAGAGCGCTGGGAGATGATGTCATGGAGATGATGTCATGGAGATGATGTCATCTCCCAGTGCTCTGCATTACTAAAGAGATGACAAGGGAACAACAGCATACAGGTCTGTGCTGAAGAAGGCACAAATCTTACTGTGCGTCTGGTTACTGCTGCCACTGTGCGCAGCGCGAGCGCTGTGAATAAAAATATTTAAAAAAAAAAAAAAATTGATTTCAGTGACAGGTGCCCCTCTGTGGGGTGCGCCTGTAGGCAGATGCCTACTCTGCCTTATGGCAAATCCGGCCCTGGCTATATAATAAAGTGAGAGATGAGGTGTTATCACCCCACTGAGTGCCAGAGGAGGGTGCAATGCGTTCATCACCGCTCTGGCATTCAAAGGGGTTAAAGGGGCAGTAAATTGTCAGGGGAATCTGCTATGTTGGAATATACCTGACAACAGTGGGAACAGAGATACCACAGCTTAACCTTTTTAGTGCCAGAAAGTTATCCAATGCATTGGATACCTCTGACACTAAAGTGTTAAAATGCAGCCGTATTCTTCCATTCGCCCTGCAGTTCTCCAGGGCTGGTGATATCAGCTCTTCACTGACCCCTTCTGTGCGATATCGGTCCTATTCACTGCAACTGTGTCTGCAACTGTGTCTACACAAGACTTCAGTGGAGATGACGTTACATCCTCTACCAGACAAGCTCGCCGAAAGGGGATCTATCAGCCCTATACATGTTTGTCTAAAACGTTAGTTTATATAGCAATTAAACTGAAAACTGTTTTCATGTTTTAAAAAAATCGTTATTTTGCCCAAATTAAACATCTAAAGATTACCCTGCGGCGTCCTTTCTGGCAGACTGCGGTTACCATCTCTGTACCACAGTCCGTCACTCTGGCTCTCCTCCCTCTGTCCCGCCTCCTCCGATGACTGAGGCTTTCTGCCTGTAAGCTGGAGCGATCTCTGGCCAATGAGAGATATATGGCCTGCATAAGGGCTGGTCACGCAGTTCTGGGAAAGCAAGCTGTGTTCCCTTTAAGGAACTGACCAGTTACCATTCTGTGATTCTTGAAAACCGTACTTTGTGTCTTCAGGAAGCAGAATGACGGTTGGTAGATTTCCTTTCCTTGAGGTTTTGCTGCAGCTGCTGGTTTCTGTGGGTGAACACATGGTCTTCCAGTGTGGCCTAGATCTTTAAAGGGATGGTAATACTTCAAATGTAAATATCTGCATCTTCTAGGCATTAAAAAAATAAACAAAATGCCCCCTCCCCCCCGTGTCATCTCTCAAAACGTTATGATTTGAGAGATAATCATATTTAAAGTTTCCCCCCTCCTTCCTCTATCCCTGAGGTCAGCGTTCTACCTGACTGCAGGGGAATCCGGTCCTGGGACCAGCCAGCGGCTCTGCAGCAGAGCTGAGATCGCGTTATTGGAAAAGAAATCCTTCACTGGGACGGTCTTCTAAGTGTGCCTGCAAACCAAGCACAAACCACACACAAACCAAGCACACTTAGAAGACTGATCCAGTGAAGGATTTCTTTTCTAATAACTCGATCGCGGCTCTGCTGCAGAGCCGCTGGCTGTTCCCTGGACCGGATTCCCCTGCAGTCAGCTTGCACGCTGACATCCGTGATAGGGGAAGGAGGGGGGAAACTTTAAATATGATTATCTCTCAAACCATAACGTTTTGAGAGATGACACGGGGGGCATTTTGTTTATTTTTTAATGCCTACAAGATTCAGATATTTACATTTGAAGTATCACTATCCCTTTAACCCTTTGGATGCTAGACATGCCTCAGTGAAACATATCTAGTACCCAGGGAGTTAAATTAACACCATCCTGGGTAAGGTGGGACATTTCTTGGACAGATTGTGTTGCATGAAATGGTGTCTTTTTGGCCTGTATCATTCTATATTGATCTATTATACTAACAATCCTATATCATTAGGAACGGAGCAAACATCTTCTATACGTTTCATCTCATGTCTCCCCTCCACTTCATAGCCTTCGACATCCAAACATCATTGACTTGGCTGGGTACTGCATACATGAAGAAGAGTACTGTCTTATCTATCTGTATCTACCCAACGGCTCCCTGGAGGATCGACTCCACCACCAGGTACTGACCAGCAGAGGGCAGCTAGATAGGGGTGTAGCTCTTAGAGTTTATAAACTATTAGAATATTATAGTGGGTATGTAATTGAAACCTTAGAGAAATTAAGAACATGGACCATATTCAGAAATAAAACCGCATCGGTTCTGGAGTAAACCAAATCCCCAATAGAGGACAACTAAATTCCCCATATTCCCATTTATTTCAGTGGGGATTTTAACCCATTGAATGCTCTGCAAAGTGTTGGAGACCTCTCTAGCACTCAAGGGGTTAAAAGCAACATTTAAATTGCAATTTAATTTGGGCAAATGTAATTTGTTTCCTACGATGCAGGTAGTTTGCTCCAGAACTTTTCTTTTTTTTTCTGATTATTGCTCTTTAGAGAGAGAACCTGAAAAGGGGGATGGATGTTGTGTAGGGACATTAAATGTTCAATAAAGTTTTACAATGGAAAAAAACAAACTGTTGTAGGGTTTTTTCCTGCAAAGTAAAAAAAAAAAAAAAAAGGGGGTATTCTCACTGCAGGATAATACTTCATTTCAAACGGTTCAAGCTGTCACAAGACAATGGCGCTTTTTCTATTGCATTCTATGTAGAACTGTAGTCAATGGCTCACCTCTCATATAGAGTTCAGTGAAATAACCATGTTGGCCACCAGATGGCACTGTTAGTGACAACAGTTTAACACAAGGAGTGCCAGAGGGGTGCACAATGCACATATCACAGCAGTGGAATTACCTTTGTTTTACTCTGCAAGAAAAGTACTACAATATGTTTGTTCATACTAAAGGTGTACTACCCTTTTAAGTTCAATTATAACATGCCCTTTCCGCAGGGTAGCCTCCCACCACTCTCCTGGCATCAACGTGTGAACATCCTACAGGGTGCTGCCTGCGGCCTCCAGTTTCTACATACCTGCCAGCCCAGTGTCATCCACGGAGATATTAAGAGCTCCAACATCCTTTTGGATCAGGCCCTTAATCCTAAACTGGGGGATTTTGGGCTCGCTCGATTCAGCCGATACACAAGCAACGTAGGCAAAAGTCGCACCTTGGCAAAGACCAGCACCGTAAGAGGCACACTGGCATATCTACCGGAAGAATACGTGAAGATGGGAAAGCTCACTTTCGAACTGGACACCTACAGTTTTGGAGTGGTGAGTAATTGTTTGCAGATGTGTAAGATTGTTAAAGTGATAGTAAACTTGCATTAAAGGGATAGTAATGTTTCTCAAAAACAGCAGCTCCATTTAATCTTCACAGTATCTAGGCCATATAGATTGTTATTTCAGTACTGTCAGAGTTGTAGTACAAGAGTAATTGAATGATAAAGTATCCCCCTCCTGCCCCTTTTACCTAGTGTAAGCCCCTCCCCTCAGATGTGGAATCTGGTCTCTTGACCAGACAGATCACAGCAAGGGACAATCTTCTTACTGTGATCATAAGGAAAAACCTGTGAAGGGGGGGGCAGGGTTTTCCTTCTGATCACAGTAAGAAGATTGTCCCTTGTTGTGATCTGTCCGGTCAAGAGACCAAATTCCACATCTGAGGGGAGGGGGCTTACACTAGGTAAAAGGGGCGGAAGGGGGATACTTTATCATTCAATTACTCTTGTACTACAACTCTGACAGTACTGAAATAACACTCTCCATGGCCCAAATACTATGACGATTAATTGGAGCTGCTTTTATTGTGAAACATTACTATCCCTTTAAAATCTGCCTGAACATTGGTCAGTCTCCTACCAAAACAATCCTGATTGCCCTCGGTTATCCTACCTGGGTTATTGCAATCTATTAAATTGAAACTGTCAGATTGTAACAAATAGGTCATTTTTAAAGACCTTCAGCTTAGCATTGGACATCCCTCTGGCACTCTAAGGGTTAAGGGAGTGAAAGTATAATCAGGAAAACACTTGTGCTGGTAAATCTGATCCTCCATTATAATGTACTCCCACTGCTGACAGATGTTTTATTTAAAGTTTATTGTAGCTCTAATTTTTTATTTTCATTTTCTGAAATGTGACAGTAGCGCTGTTGCTACAACATCAGATGAAGGCTTATGGTCAGCTGACCAGGACTGTCCGTAGACAGCTGTGGTCACCACATCATTGCCATTCAGTTTCAGGCCATAGAGGTCCTGCTCCCAAAAAAAATGCAACCTTGAGCTGCAATAAGCTTTGCATAAAATGTCTCCCAGCAGCTGGAATAATCTTGTTTTACTTATTGGGATACATGCTACATTAAGAAGTGTTACTACTAGCCCTCCCTGCTCCATAATGGGTGCCAGTAGTCCCTTTCTAACAGTGATACATTTCAGTATAAAAGTTGGCTGATCTTGCAGTCTATTTATATACTAAAGTCATCACCAAACAAAATGTGCTGAAGGAGGTGAGAATCTCTCCCCAGTAAGCCGATCACACACTTCTTAAAATTTGACCTTTTATTCAGACATTAAAAAGCCCAACGTTTCAGTCCATGTCTGGACTTTCATCAGGGACAACTGACAGTGACGAGTCAGGACTGTCACTGCTATTTTTCCGTTAAGGACCAGTGACGGTCCTGGCACATCACGTATTTTTTTCCTCACAGCTCTCCCACGGGAGTAGTAGCAGGGACTGAAATTGGCTGCTTCAAGACCAGAGCGATCACTATCAGTCTCCTGTTCGGCGTGCCGGCACACGTGATCAGTCACGTGGGCCTGCACTCAAACTTTGCCATCTGGTCCTTAAAGGGATAGTAATGTTTCATAATAAAAGCAGCTCGAATTAATCATCATAGTATTTGGACTTTGGAGAGTGTTATTTCAAGAGTAATTGAATGATAAACTGTCCCCCTCCCGCCCCTTTTACTGATGTAACACTGTTCAGCCAGATCAGAAGGGACGTGCCCAGGTAGACTGCAGAGAGGGACAATCTTCAATTAAGATAAGGGAAAAACCTGAAAAACTTGTCAAGGGGGGCAGGGCTTTCATTGTTCTCATAGAAAGAAGAGTGTCCCCTGCTGTTATCTGTCTGGTCTATGGACTGGATTCCAGATCTGAGAAGAGATGGCTTACACTAGGTAAAAGGGGCGGGAGGGGAAACTTTGCTTGTGAATATCTCTCAAACCATAAAGGTTTGAGAGATAAGACATATATCGTTCATCTTTTTTTAATGCCTACAAAATAAAATAAAGATAAAACAAAGTATTACTATCCCTTTAAAGGGTTAAACAAACATGAATATGTGCTTTATTGCTGTGGAGCAATGGGATACAGTTATATACACACCACACAGTCTGATCTCCTAAACACAGGGACACCAGGGTGGGAAAGAGGGACAGAGGGATTTGGGTCTCAAAGAGGGACTGTCCCTACTAAAGCGGGACACTTGGGAGGTATGCAGTGCTGTTAGATTACACCAGTATACTTCTGCTTTGCTTTTATAGATTCCCATGGTTGATCTCCACACAGACTGAATGTCTAACACTGTTTTTCTTGTTCTCCAGCATTTTCTCATTTTGCCACATGCGCTCTCTCGCTCAGAGGTCTTGTTTTAACATAAAGCAGATTTAATTCTCTCCAAAAGGATTTGCTCCACGGGAGAACGACATTGGGTTCGTGTCGGGTGATATGTTGGTTTGGTTTGAGTGCAGCCCCACTTACAAGGGGGATTTATAGTGAGATGAATAGCAATGTGATACAAATACGATACATCTGGCTAGATAGGGGCTGGTTATATTCTTCTGTTACAGTGAAAAACACACATTGCTGGAAGAGAGAAACCACATGTTGCAGCTATTCCTGTGATTAGCAATCCAAGGCCCGCTAGCTGTAGAGGACTACTACAGCTATCATTTGACTGAGGGGGGGTATTTGATAACATCTGTAGTTCGCAACAGCTGGATGCCTTCAGGTTATTCCCAACCCCCCCGCAAGATAACCAGAACATTTTCTCTACTCTTTAACCTGTTTAGGAGCTAGAGAGAAATACAACATATGGCTGCTCAATGCCCTAATGCTCTGACTCCTGAAGAGTTAATATACAGTTTGAGAGGTTTTTCAGTTTAGAGGATGGACCTTTGATTCCTACTGGAGTGTCCAGCCCGTTGTGAAGCAATAACACGTGACATTTAAAGCATCATGTTTTTTTTTTTTTGTAAAACCCCTTTCAGAAAGGTGACATTGTTGCAGCAGAGTATGGAAAATAAATGCACGAATTGTTAATTATTATGACATAGAAAGTAGTTCACACGGGTGGCCATCGCGAGTGCATGTCACAGTGAGATGCTGCACTTTTCCTCCGGCCTTTTCATTGACTCGCCTACAAACTTATGGCCTGGGTCTCAGTGGAATTGCTCAGATATCACAGGTAGTTTACTGTTCCCTGCAGTTTTGTGTCATTCTATGAGAATGGGATGTTGGGGAAAACCTTTCTGCTCTATAACCGTAAAAACGCACCAACGTTTGCATGCAATTTCGTGAAACTAAATGGCTTCTACAAGAAAGGTGCAAATAGTTTCTACCAAAAAATACCATGCATGTGAAAGTGCCCTGAAAATGTTCATCTGGATTCCTCTTAAACCCCGGAAGAGCACAGGGATGGTCCTTTCCTTTCCCAAGTATCTCTCATGTACAGAGAAGTTCTTCACCTTAAAGTACCAATGACGTTTTAACCCCTTGAGTGCCAGAGGTGTATACAACGCATTGATTAATATGAAAATGTATATCTTGTATGGATTTTTAGGCGATACTCCCACAATTGGGAGAGGAATTATTGAAAATAGTATTTCAACGCAAACCTGTTTTAACTGTTAACAGCAGTGCCATCTAGTGTCTAGAAAGCATTTTTTTTCCTGTTGCTTTATTGGAAAGCCTGAGTCTTACAAGATTACAGGACAGTGTTCCATAGAAAGGGATGACAACAGCACCATCTGGTGACCAAAAGAAAAAAAATCGCAGTTTGAAACTTGTGAAGGAACATCACCCTGTAGTGGATGCATATGTCTCTTAAAGGTTTAGTAACGTCTACTTGAAAGTGTTTGGTTGAGTCTTCTTTATATTGAAATGAAGAGATTGTGCTATATTTAAGTGTTTACTTTAGTGTAATATAAAAGCTCTAGCAGCCTGCCCCTTCCTGACACATCATTGCTGCAGCGAGGGACATACTTCAGTAAGCCAAGGGAAATCCTGCCCCCCTTCTCCAAATGGGACAGGATTTCCCTTATACTTACCGAAGTTCGTCCCTCGCTGCAGCCGTCGAGTCGCACGACACAAAGAGAGAATACATGGGAGGTGCCCAGAAAGGGGTGGGCGAAGAATCTTTATCTTTACATAACTTTTGAACTACACAACAGTAAACACTTAACTATAGCGCAATCTCTTCGTTTTAAAGTGGATCTATCACATATAGAAAAGTAATGCTCATTAGTTAGAGCATTTAGCGAAAAAGTTAAATATGTTAGTCATTTGTGAAAAAAACCTGTTATCTACGCAAAAATTCAAGTTTAAAAGGTGCCCAACAGCCTATTTCCGCTTGCCGCACAGAGGCTGCTCCTGTCCCCACTACCCAGCATCCTCCGATGATGAAGGCTGTCTGTCTCTAAGCTGGAGCGATCTCATTGGCTAGATATCGATCTCTGCCAATGAGATCGCTCCAGCTTAGAGAAAGAAAGCCTCCGTCATTGGAGGATGCTGGGTAGTGGGACGGGAGCAGCCACTGTGCGGCAAGCGGAAGTAGGCTATTGGGCACCTTTTAAACTTGAATTTTTGCGTAGATAAGTCATTTTTTTAAAAAACCTAACATATTTAACTTTTACACTAAATGCTGTATCCAATGAGCATTAGATATCTGATAGATCCACTTTAATATAAAGAAGACTCGACCAAATACTTTGAGTAACCCTCTTTTACTTAGAATAAACCCTACTAAGATATATATCTTTTTGCATATTAAGTGCTACTATCCCTTTAAATTTGTCACTGCCCTCTCGTATTCAAGTGGTTAAAAGCCCCACTTAAATCAGTGGGAATTTTATTTTTACTTATTTTATTTGATCCCTATTTTTAATTGGTTTGCCCAGGAGTCGATCCCGTTTCAGCGTTACATTTCTACTCTTTGATGTGTTGTTTTACTAGGTTCTACTGGAGAATCTGACGGGACGAAAAGCCATCCAGAGCAATGGCCAATCTCACACCAAGTATCTGGTAAGGTTCTGCTCTTCCTCCCCTTAAAGGGATAGTAATAGTTAATTGTATGTGTATTTAATATTGTAGTCATTAAAAAATATGAACAACGATGTAAGTCTCATCTCTCAAACCTTTATGGTGTGAGAGATATACATCGCTAAAGTTATCTCGTGAGAGAAGTCCGCGCGCTAGCTGACAGCTGCAGCATCCGGTCATTTGACCAGACCGAGGCTCTTACGCGTTTTTGGTTCTACTGAAGATCCTCCGTCTGGTCAAATGAACGGATTCTGCAGCTGTCTGCTAGCGCGCTGACTTCTCTGACGAGATAACTTTAGCGATGTATATCTCTCACACCATAAAGGTTTGAGAGATAAGACTTACATCGTTGTTCATATTTTTTTTAATGACTACAATATTAAATAAACATTAACTATTACTGTCCCTTTAAATCAACCCATTGGGCACACCTCCCAACATTTCAAATAGCTAAAAAGGGGCACTTTTGCTTAAGTTGCTGTTGCTGGGGGCGTGGCTGGTGAGTGGGGCATTAGAGAAAATGTTTAGGTTATTTCATGACCCACTGATGCCGCTTTGTGTAACAGAGTAAATGATTTAGAGCGAGACCACAGTATTTTATTTGCACAGATCTGGCAGTTGAAGGGTTAGCACATGTATTGATGTTTAAACAAACATTAATTGCTGTGGAGCAATGTGATAACCTTACATGCACACACCACATAGTCTGATATCCTAAAAAGAGTGCCCTTTTGGTGCCACTTAACCCCTTAATGACTGTGCCATCTGGCGGTGGACGGCTTTTTTTAATATATATCCTATATAATAATTCGCTAAAACGTGTGTGTCATGCACAGTAGAGACTGCCAGTGACAAGGCTGATACAGAGTGGGGCACTCTGAGGGAGCATCCAGTTCTGTATCAGCAGTGGCGTGGGCAGTCTCTACTGAGCGTGACTGCCCCGCAACCGGCTGGCAGTGTCACTGTGGCCCATGTAACGGGCTCTTGAACTAGTATATATATATATATATATATATATATATATATATATATATAATTGTAATTGTAATGTATTCTGTCATTGCAGAACAGTGTGTAACTGAGCTGCGATCCCAGAATTCTATGACTGTCACCGTGCCTTAACGCACATCACTGGTCGCTAAGGGGTTTAAGCAATGCGTTGGATACCTCTATAGCATCCATGGGGTTAATTTACCCAATTAAGTTTACAGGTGCAATCAGTACACCTATATCAATAAGTGCCTCTTACAGGCGAAGTAACACTTCCAAATAATAACAACCCTCCCACTTACCTCATTCTGACCAGGAAAACCTAATGACCCCTGTGAATTCTTCCCTGCTGCCTTTGTAGAAGAGATCAATCCTTCCCCCATCCATGGAGGTGGACATGACATTTGCTGAAGCGGGCATTGCACGAGCCTACTAAATCAACACGTTAAAGTCCAGAGGGGCTGTGCAACACATTACAAAGAAATGTATTCCACACGCCACTGGACCTTAAGGGGTAACGTTCAGGATGTTCTCTCTTGAACAAAGGCACAGTTCTGTTAGGATTTTTTGGCCATAATAAGTGTGTGTGTATCTTATAGGCGTTTTTGCTTCTCTGTTAACTCTTTGCGTGCCGGATGGGTATCCAACACATTGATGATGGCAAAACCACATGCCAAACAGAGAGAGCACCACAATAGTTATAACAGTATGGACTGTAAACTTCATATAGTAGAAAATGATGTACTCACACTCTATGATGGTCAGAGCATTGATAGCAACAGTTCTGACTTTTATGCACACGGAGAAATTCTCCCGTCTCCGGGTTTATTTAATCCAATCTTCAGAGAAGGACAGGCCGAGACTGATAGTCTTCAATTACAAAACTTTATTGGAAAAATGCATAGGCTGTAAACGCTTACTAGTTTCACCCAGTTTATTAAAGCTAAAAGTAGCTTAAGATCATAAAATCATATGCTAAAAGTAAAGAATTAAGTATTTCTTTGTAGACAACGCTATTTAGCTCTACTGAAGAGCCGTCCGGTCCTGGAACCAGGATCTCAATCTTTCAGCTGGAGCGCTGATATCTGTAAAAGGGGCGGGAGGGGTGAACTTTATAAACTTAACTCAAAAACTATTAAACTTTAAGGAACGGGACTTCATTGAATTGAATTTTTTTTTTTTTTTTTTTTAATATGAACAATAATCAACTTTAGGAAAATCAGATATTACTATCCTTTTAAAGGGTTAATCCGCAGTTTGAACATTTCTCCTGACTGTGCTCTTCTAGAAGGATCTAGTGAAGGAAGAAGAGAGCAAGGAGGAGGATGATATCAGCTGTGTAAAAGGAGCGAGTGTTGGCGCCAGTGCTGAAGACAAGATCTCGCGAGTGGCATCCCGTATCTGCCAGCACCATCTTGACTTTCGGGTCGGGCACTGCCCTGTAGAAGTGGCTCAGGAGCTTTGTCTGTTGGCATGTCGGTGCCTGGGGCGGCAGAAGAAGAGACCTAGAATGGTGGAGGTAATAGAGATAGTTAAAGACTATTCTTTTTTTAGGCTGTTTGTAATGAGATGCGGGGAGTCACTAAGGCAAAGTCCTGCTTATGCACAAAAGAAAGGGGGAGCAATTTTTAAGGGAGAAAAAACAATTCCCTATTGGAATTTTTATTTCTCCCCTAAAAACTGCTCCCCTGCTCCTCAATTGCAATCTATTTGTCCCAGAATTACTCCCTTTTTCTTTTGTGCAGAAGGAGGAAGGGCCAAATTTCTTAGTGATAGAAATGTTTCACAAACACAGCAGCTCCAATTAATCATCATAGTATTTGTGTCGTGGAGAGTGTTATTTCAATACTGTCCGAGTTGTAGTTCAAGAGTAATTGAATGATAAAGTATCCCCCTCCCGCCCCTTTTACCTAGTGTAACACTGCTCACCTCAGATGTGGAATCTGGTCTCTTGACCGGACAGATCACAGCAAGGGACAATCTTCTTACTGTGATCATAAGGAAAACCCTGCCCCCCTTGACAGGTTTTTCCTTTTGATCACTGAAGATTGTCCCTCTCTGCGATCCATCCGGACAGTCCTACTGCTCTGAGGTGAGTAGTGTTATGTCCGTATAAGGGGCGGGAGGGGGACACTTTATCATTCAATTACTCTTGTACTACAACTCTGACAGTATTGAAATAACACTCTCCATGGCCCAAATACTATGAAGATTAATTGGAGGTGCTTTTATTGTGAGACACTACTATCCCTTTAAGTCAGGGCGAAATAAAAAGGCACTAATGGCTGCCGCCATAAAGCATATTTAAGAGTAGATGTTAGGTTTTGGAATGCAAATAGAGACGTTTTACAGTTGTCCCCATGAAGTACAATGTATTTAGGTGTATATAAAAACACCCATTGTGTACTTGATGGTGGGAGAACTTGATGCAGGGCAGCTTGCCCTTTAGGTTACCTATATTTGTTGTTGGGATTTACCATTGCCCTTGGCTCAAAAGAGAACCACTTCAGTCAGTGGAGAATCTCACATCCATGGAGACAGACATGACAGTTGCTGGCCGGACTCCTGGATTCTAAGATGTGGTAAATTTGAGGAGATCTCTACGGTTCCTCTGTTATTATGTGGAGCCTCTGCACCAACGTAGCTCCAATTAGAGAACTATTAGCGCGTAGGCTCCATAGAATAACATAAGAATTTTTCCCAGTTACCTTCCTGTGGCTAGAAAATTCTAATGGCCTGTATGAGTTTTGGCCTTTTAACCAAGAGATTAGGTCAGTCAGTGGTGGATGTCGTCCATGGCGATGGACGTTACAGTAGTTGGAAGTTTTTCAGACTACAGCAAGTGGAGTGTAAGAGTGTATTTAACCCTTTTAGGACCAGAGGGTAATGATTACTATGTTTAATGAACAGAGCTTGAGGTCATGTGGTCCAGTTAGCATCTGTCACATCTGTCTCCATGGACGTGACATCTGGATTGACTGAAGGTGTTGTCTCTTCGGCAAAAGGCTCAAAAGCAACATTCATAGGGGCCATTAAGAGTTTCTGGTCATAATAAGGTAAGTGGGGGTGTTATCATTAGGTTGTGTTTGTTGTCGTTTAAAGGGATAGTAATGTTTCATAATAAAAGCTGCTCTAATTAATCATCATAGTATTTGGACTTTGGAGAGTGTTATTTCAAAACTGTCAGACTTGTAGTTCAAGAGTAATTCAATGACAAAGTATCCCCCTCCCGCCCCTTTTACTGATGTAACACTGTTCAGCCAGATCAGAAGGGAGGTGCCCAGGTAGACTGCAGAGAGGGACAATCTTCAATTAATAGAAGGGAAAAACCTGAAAAACTTGTCAAGGGGGGCAGGGCTTTCATTGTTCTCATAGGAAGAAGATTGTCTCCTTCTGTTATCTGTCTGGTCTATGGACTGCATTCCACATCTGAGAAGAGATGGCTTACACTAGGTAAAAGGGGCAGGAGGGGAAACTTTGTCATTCAATAACTCTTGAACTACAACTCTGACAGTAATGAAATAACACACTCTATGGCACAAATACTATGAAGATTAATTGGAGCTGCTTTCATTGTGAAACATTACTATCCCTTTAAGAACGTTCTGGTGCTCTTGCATTTCTGTCTTTCAAAATCTGTCCACTGGGGGTGCTGTGTGACAGTAAAGAAGTGGTAGACTGATTGCATATAGACACATAAGCACTAGATGCAGGATGGTTCTCAGTGCTAATCCACAACTGCACCTACGATGCAAGCGGGCGGACCAACAATGACTCTCCACCTACAACAGCACAGATGGCACCCTGGCCCTATGGTATATAGAACTAGTGTTTCAGATCATCTGAGGACATGCAGGACCTTATGCAGAAAGCAAAAGATGTGAAATTCTGGAGTATACCAACTGCACCATGGGGGGGGGGGTACTGTAAAATAAAACTCACATTTTTAAAATGGTGCTTTAACCCTTTGGGTGTGCAATGCATTGCAAACACAATGCCCTCTGGCATCCTAATGGTTAACCACTTGAGTGCTAGCCCAGCTTCCTTTCATGTACCTCTCTCCTGCATTCCACTTGCAATGCGGAAAGCAGGAGGGGGCGTGTCTTCAAGACCCACATGAGCTACAGCCAATATAACTGGCTGGTGCCCAAGTGGGTCGGCCATTCATTGGAGGTTTCCATAAGGTCTGCATCCTCCCGCAGCTTGTGTGGAAGGTCTGCCAACAATCCCATAGGTCACCGTGCAGAACATCCTTGCTGCGTCTTTACTCCTCAGGGAACACGGTGCTGGACTGTGATGCATTCACTCTGATGTTAATCTCCCGTGTGAATGGCACCATAGTCCAGCATATTAACCATTCACTAAAGGCAACAGATCTAACGCAGCACTGTTATGTTAGTGTCATCTGTGTTAAGAGGGCCTGAGGTAAAAGCATTGCATACCCCTGTGCCTCCTTCCTGTACTGTCATAGATAGTACTGATCTGGTTTTCTATGTCACTTAACCCCATGGAGACCAGAGGTGTGCAGCAAATACAAGATAATATGTTGCACACCGCTCTGGTCTTCACGTGGTTTACATAGTGTATTGTTCATTATAGATTACTATAGATCTGTGTATTGTTTTATTGGGAATCACAGTGCCTTTTCCCCATAGTCATTGAGGCTGACGTGCCAAGTAGAATGTCAGCCCTGGGGTGAACCAGCTGCACCACAGGGACAAATGAACCATCCCACTGATTTGAATTAAACTTGTAACTCCTTGAGAGCTTATCACAGTCTCTCTATAGCATTCAGGGCTTGAAAACCCCATTAATACTATACCACCCCCCAGTATAGTACGTTTGATCCAGGATCGATCCAGGTCTACCAGGTAAATCATCCTCATTCTCTTTACACCGCGCATGGTTGTTCTGTTTGTGTAATGGAAACGGAGGGGCGTCTATGCAAAGGCAATTCGTGGAAATGTTACAGATTCAAAAACCACCTCCGGCGCTGTAACCAATCCACAGATACAAATTCACATCATCTATTGTAATCCAGAATTATATATTTATTGTCACAATAACACAAAAAAATTCATATACAAATACTCTATAAGTAATTTAAAATCAGAATATTACAATATAAGTGTCAGAAATATGGGTGCCCTCAAATGGACATTATATCGCGTTCATGATGTCCCCTTTCTGTTATATTCTAATTTAAAACACAATAGCCGATATTACCCCCGGGGGGGGGGGGGGTTCTTGACCAGTATTTGAGGTGGAAACGTAGTAGATGTGTTCCACATTATAGGTGTAATATCGGCTTTTGTGTTTTAAATTATAATATAACAGAAAGGGGACATCATGAACGCAATATAATATCCATTTGAGGTCACCCGTTTTTCTGACACTTATATTGTAATATTGTGATTTTAAATTGCTTATAGAGTATTTGTATATGATTTTTTGTTTGTGTTATTGTGACAATAAATATATAATTCTGGATTACAACAGATGATGTGAATTTGTATCTGTGGATAACCACACCGTGGATTGTCATTGGTTACAGCGCCGGATGTGGTTTTTGATTTTTGTATAATTTTGGAAATTACAATAGCAGGGAATTTATTTTTTCTGCCAGCAGTTACCAGTGGTGGCTTTTGTAATACATATCGCGCCATTTGACTTGGTCATTTCCATGACTTTCATAAAAATTGTACAAGTACTTCCCACAGAACAAGTAAAAACCCCATTGATTACATTCATCCACTGATTTAGATTGACTCTTGAATGCGTTGGAGACCTCGCTAGCATTCAAAGGAATAAAAGACAATTAAATGAATGGGATTTTGCTTGTTCCTTATGATGACGATTGTTAGTTTTCAAATTGTTCTAGTTTTGCCTTTTGTGCGTATGTGGTCCTAAACTGTGTGTATGTGCCTATTGGTCACTGACGTAAATAAAGTTACAATACTGACACTTTCTACTAAACTTGATTTCCAGGTATTTAATATCCTAAAAAGGTTACAAGGGCACCTTCCCCACCCCCCGCTGGGAAGAGGACATGGTATCGGCCACTCTCCGTCATCTTTTCCACACACACAGGAACCATTTCCACCTGTTCTCGAACTTGTATCCAGTTTGCAAGGTGTGGTGCTTACTCCAGAGGAAAACACTGACAAATTCACACCATGTGGAATCCCAGGAAGACTTTCGGGAAAGGGTGGTGTCCAGCCATATAGTCCTGCTATCCCCCGGTACGAAGGCCAGCTGGACAGTTTCTGCAGCATGTCCTCTGACCTCAGCCTAAGGACGTTTCAGGGGAATCAGAACACACCAGTTGAGAGTGACGAAAGTGTCCCTGACTCCTACATGGCTGCTAGTTCACAGGATCCCCAGGAACTCCATGTTTTCCATCCTGACAGACTTCAGGGCATCTGCATGCCACCAGGGACAGCAGTGCGGTGTCAAAACACCCAGAGCCAAGTGCCAGCTGGGAACTCCTTGCCTGGGCAGAGCAATTACTGCAGCGGCTTGGGAAGAAGCAGCAGCTCTGCATCAGTAGCACCACAGGGTAAGTAGAGGGATTGGCAGTCTATAAGCAAAACTAGCATAACCACCTGCTTACTTGGAAACCCTCAGGGTTAGCGTTTAACCCCTTAACGACCGGCGGACCTGGGACGTTTCCGTCCCATAAGGACCGCATAGGACCACTTGGACGCGCCGGTACACGTGACCTGTCGCGTGTATCGGCCCGTCACTATGGGGCCTGATAGAGAATGCTCCGATGTTGGAGCGGTCAATTTCAGGCCCTATTTTTACTTACAGCGCTCCCGGTAGAGCGCTGTAAGTAAAAAGTACGTGACGTACTATGACCGTCATCGGTCCTTGAGTATTTCAAGGACCGTGACGGTCATAGTACGTCACATGTCGTTAAGGGGTTAAAGGGTTAGTATTGGCATATATAAATAAAAATTATTATTGTACAGATTGAAAAAAATAAATCCATCGATGCGGGTCCGATCTCTCAAACCTTTATGCTTTGAGAGATTTAAAATTTTAAAGTCCATTCCCCTTTCCCGGATGTCAGCTGTAAAGCTGACAGAGATTTGTGTTGGCCAAATCGAGGCGGCTCTTCAGCAGAGCCGAGATAGTGCTATGTAGAAAGAGCTACTTAATTGGAACGGTCTACAAAGTGTGCCTGGTTTGCAAGCTCACTTTGTATACCGTTCCAGTGAAGTAGTTATTTCTACATAGCGCTATCTCGGCTCTGCTTAAGAGCCACAGGCCGGTCCCAGGACCAGGATCATCTTCTGTCTGCTAGACAATGACGTCAATAAAGAGAGAGAGAGGGGGGAACTTTATCACCGTATATCTCTCAAACCATAAAGGTTTGAGAGATCAGACCCGCATTGATGGATTTATTTTTTCAATATCTACAATAATAATTTTATTTATACATGCCATTACTAACCCTTTAAGGTTCTGCATCTTTTTGGAGATCTATAGTTCTGTTATGAGTCTTCATGTCTCAGGGCCTGTTTGCCTCTAACTTTTTTCTCTGTCATCCAATACAGGTTACTGATAACTCTGGGTAGGCGATCTGCCCCTTTAATTAGGCAGGAACTCTTCTAGAATTGTATGCAGGGGGTGGAGCCTACCTTCCCTCCTTGGCTGCAGCTAGCCAACCAGCTCCAGTAAAATTTGTTCCTTGGTGAAGACACAGGCAAGAGGACAGTTCTGCTATAGTTTTAGAAAAAAAATGTATTTTTCTGTTAGAAATGGAATATTACCATAACTGACAATGCCCTTAGATGTGGTTAGCTCAGTAACCAGGTGCTTTTTGTGGACCTTAAGCCCTGGGGGGAAAATCTTGGTTACAGGTTGTTTCCTCAGGAGTTGCCCGCCGAGGCTTCTTCTTAATACATGGTGATCTGATGACAGAAGATCTGCAGGAAAGGTGAGCAACCCTTTGAGTGCTGCAGGTCCACATGTCCCACAGTGCCCGTCCGCACAGGGTTTTACCTTTTGGAGTTCCTATTGCACACTCCTGCACTCATTGAGTGTTTTGGAGCAGGTTTATGTGGTAACTTAACCCTTTAGCTGCTGGTTTTGCATCTTGGGGGGGGGGGGGGGGGGGTTGGCATTTTCCCTACTGGGTTCATTGTTTTTGGGGTTATCTAACATGTTCTAGTGATGTGTCATGTACTTTTATTTTACTCTTTCAACTTTGCCAAAATTTGAGTTCCACACGCTTTACCCCATAGACGCCATTGCTCCATACACTTCTATGGGACTGTACAGTTTGGGACATATCTCTGCAACCGCTTAATGTAGCAAATTCAGAGATGGCTCATTTTAAGTGTCTACCCTTGCTCTATCAGTCGGTTAATGTTTCGAGTGTGTTGGGGGGGCTCAGGGGGCTTCGGATACTGTTGGGGTACTTTTCTGGAAAAACTACATTTCCCATGATTGCTTGCTTCATGCACTCGTTTCTGATTGGCTCCCGTCACGGCAGCCATTTTGTGTGTTTTCCAGAACGAGTATCCTACGCAGGGCTTGGGCTCTCCTCTGCAGATTAACCCTTCGCCTGCCAGATAAGTATATTAGCGATTTCTGGGGTGAAATTTTAATCTAACACACTGGATTTGGGTGATTCCTTATACTCTAAACGTTTTTGACACTGTGACGACGGATGCCAGCCTCTCCAGCTGGGGAGCGGTCCTGTGTCTCCTGAGTGCTCAGGGTCGGTGGTCTCCGGAGGAATCTCTCCTTCCCATCAATATGTTGGAGCTTCGGGTGATATTTCATGCCCTTCACCATCCGACATCCCAGTTGGAAGAATACCCAGTCCGGGTCCAGTCCGACAACTCCACGGCCGTGGCTTACATCAACAAGCAGGGCGGAACAAGAAGTCTTGCCGCTTGGTTAGAGGTCAAGGCTGTTTTGTCCTGGGCAGAAGTACATGTTCCTGCCATATCTGCAGTGCACATTCCTGGCGTAGACAACGTCATGGCAGACTTCCTCAGTCGACACACTGTGGAGAGTGGGAACTGCACCCAGAGGTGTTCACCCTCATCGTTCAGAAATGGGGTCTTCCTTGCATCGACCTGATGGTGACAAGACACAACCGGAAGGTTCCGACGTTCTACTCTCGCTGGAGGGATCCTTAGCTCTAGCAGTAGATGCCATGTCCATTCCTTCATTATTTCCTCTGGCTTACAGCTTTCCTCCCTTCCCCATGTTGCACAGGGTGTTGTGGAAATTGAGGCGGGAGCGCTATCTAGTCATTCTGATTGCTCCGTACTGGCTTCGACAGGCTTGGTTTCCGGATCTGTTAGTGGCAGAGCCATTCTGGCTCCCTTGCTGTCCAGATCTTCTTCGACAGGTTTACCTGTGGAAGGAGGATGGTCATTGTCTAGCTTTGATGGCTTGAAAATTGAATCCTCAATACTGAATAAGAAAGGTTTTTATTCTGGTGTGGTGGCTACTATGCTCAGTGTCCACAAACCTGTTTCTTCTAAGGCCTACCATCGTGTCTGGTTGACTTTCTTTCTTGGTGTGCTGACAAGGACCTGTCTGAGGATTTTGATCTACCTACGGTCCTGGCCTTTTTGCAGGACGGTGTGGATAAGCGCCTCAGTTTGAGTTTCCTTAAGGTTCAGACTTCTGCTCTCTCTGTTTTCTTTCAGAGGCGCATTGCTATTCTTCCTGATGTCAAGATTTTTTTTTGCTCATACTCGTCCTGTCTTTAAGAATCCGCTCTTCCATGGGATCTTAATTTGGTTTTGGGCGTTCTTCAGGGCCCTACCTTTTGAATCCTTGGCTACTATTCCTCTACGCCTGTTGATATGGAAAATGGCCTCTCTCCTGGCAATCATGTCAGTTCGCCGTGTCATGGAGTTACATGCTAAGCCACCCTGTTTGGTGCTTCGCACTTCTCAGGACTTTCTCCTGAAGGTGGTCTCTGAGTTCCACATTAATCAGGAGATTGTGGTGCCTTCTTTCTGCCTTGACCCTACCTCTGACAAGGAGAGGGATCTCCACTTGTTAGATGTGGTGAGTTGTCTCTAGTTTTATATACATCGCACTGAGTCTATCAGGCAATCTGACCAGCTGTTCCTCATTGCTGAGGGTCCTAGGGCAGGAAGACCTGCATCCAAAGTGACTATTGCATCCTGGATCCAGTCCATTATTCGTAAGGCTTACAAGCTCAGGAAGAAACCTGTTCCCTTTCGGATCATGGCTCATTCTACTAGATTTATTGGGGCTTCTTGGGCGTACAAGAATCAGGCCTCCGATGAACAGTTGTGCAAGGCTGCCACTTGGTCATCTGTGCACACCTTTTCAACGCACTACCCTGTTGATGTGCTACAGCTTTGGGAGTTAGATCCTGGAGGCAGTCTTGCCTGTTTAGGATCTTCTTCGGTTCTTGGTGATTCCTTCACTTTTGAGCCCTGTTGGCTCTAGTTCAGTGTGCTGTGTAACAGTTCCTGGGGTTTTGTTACCCCTATTCATTGTCCGTTGACACTTCAGTTGTTTTGTTGGGCTCTCTCTGATCTGATGGTTCATATCTGCTCTGGTGACTTTGGGGGACTTGCACCTGCTCCTTGCCTTACTTCCCACCTCTGGGAAACTCAATGGTTGGGCCTCCCAAAGTTACCAGTAACCTGTATTGGACGACAGAGAAAAGAGGATTTTAGTCTTACCTGTTAAATCCTTTTCTCTTAGTCCATACAGGTTACTGGTCTCCCACCCTGTCAAGGGACCATGCTTGGTTCTCCTGTTGCAGACCGTGGGGGTCCTTTGGGGTCATGCTCACAGAAGTCTTCTTTCCCTTCTACTATCTAGTCAATAGTTAGTGTCTCAAATCTTACTGGAGCTGATTGGCTAGCTGCAGCCAAGGAGGGAAGGTAGGCTCCACTCCCTGCATTCAATTCTAGAATTGTTCCTGCCTAATTAAAGGGGCAGGTCGCCTACCCAAAGTTACCAGTAACCTGTATGGACTAAGAGAAAGGGATTTAACAGGTAAAACTAAAATCCTCTTATAAGTCTAAAACCTTAAAGGGAAACCATATAATAGGAATATTTTGATTTTAATTTGATTTGCGTAACAGGTTGTTACCCAAGTAGGTGTCATTCATATAGCTGTCAGCTCTCACTATTTATATTGTATATAACTAGTTTTAAAGCCTGTGTACATGAGCCCACACTGGCGGCGCTGCAGGCATGCGCAGTACTGTCTGCCCGTTCCACGGCTGATAACTGAGCAGGGCATTCCAAATTCAGACCGGAAGGTGCACAGAGAGGACTACGGTCTGAATTTGGATTGCCCTGCTCAGTTATCAGCCGCGGTGCATTCGGGCAGTCGTTACTACTTATGACTGCTTCTGACAAACATACATTAGCGAATTATTATATAGGATATTTAACCATTTGATGCCCAGATGCACAAACCAATACAAATTGTATTCAGCAATGATCTGATCATATCTACTCACTGCTTATTCATTAGTGAGCGATGGGCAGACAGAGCCACCAGTTCCATCCGCCAGCTTCAAGCTGACATCCCATTATAGTCAGTGGCGATATTTATACCACCATCTTTCATCGTAAGGCAGGGACATAAAAATGATCATTCATGGAAAAACAGAGTATGCAACAAAAGAAAGCAACAAAGTGCTTTTAAAGGGCAGTGTATTTAATAGGCTGCTTTTACCATAGCTTAATGAATTTTGGCCTTAGTGTGTGTGTGTTGTGTGTGTATGAGAATCTGTGCAAAAGTGTCTGTCATGTGTGTGCTAGGGCAGGGCTTAAAATGTGAAGTCCTTTGCTACTAGCCAGACCTGAAAAGTTACTCGCCCCTGCAAGCGATAACATACCCACCAGGGCTGAATTTCTACTCGTCAGGGCTAAATTTTCACTCTCCATTGGCTAGTGGAAATTTTGAGCCCTGCGCTAGGGTATGTGTGAGTGTAGGAATATGGTGTGTCTGACTGTGTGAGCATGCGGGTTTTCAGATATTCGTGTCCGCCACTTCTCCAATGGATATAAATGGGTTCAAGATAGTTCACCGAGTGTTGGGGTAATTAGGAATATTTGTAGAACTGTAGGGATACTTGTCCCTGGGATGGTTGTGAAACAGTGTCCTAGGGAACAGTTCCCCTTTAATATGGAGTGGTTTTATCATCCTTATTTTAAAGGGGAACATTCACAGGAGAAAAACTTTTGTCCATAGGCTTAAATTAGTACAGCGACATTAGCATTGGTATCTTTATTTTACCTACCTACTATTTAAGATATGGAGACTTAAAATTTGCCACTTACGCATTCTGCGGCACAACGGTGCAGGACTTCCCACCTCCCTCAGGGAGCGCGTTCATGCTTCCCTTCATAGTGGGCTATCAGTACAGCAAGCTCCGTTTACTATGCTCAGTAGCATGGTAAAAGGAGCTTGCTGGAATGATAGCCCACATAAATGCCACTACAAAGGGAAGCCCAGTGTGCCTTAGAATGTGGAAGTGGCATTTTTTATTTTTTTTTTGTAAAAATTTTTGCACTACATAGAAACGAAAAAGCATCTCTGTTACAGGAGAAACGGTACAGTGAAACAGACAACGTGTACAACCATGAAATTAGGAACAGTGCATTCCTAACAACGCTACTGAAATGTACATTAAAGAATCCTGAACCCACATAGGCAGGGGAAAAAAATTTACAACCCAATGGGCTTTATAACTTCTAAAACAATCAAGTACCCAGATAGGATAGCGGACGTGATCATGGGGAACAAAGTACCTGAAATGTTATAAGGAAAAGAGAGAGGAGACAAAGAAGATAAGGAATAAAAAGAATAGCATAGTGGGGGGGGGGGCGATAAGGGAGTCCGTGGCCCTACTGGGATCTACAATATTGGTTCCAGACAGAGCTCAAACAATGAATCTCCATATGCGAAATGACACAATAATGCAGGGCCTCCATTTGCAGGATGATAGTAAATAATTGGCGTAAAGCTGTGACAGTCGGGATGGCAGCAGATTTCCAGTTTTAAGTCAGGACAGTCTTTGCCGCTAGCAATATCTGACCCATCAACGGTCGCAAATAAGTAGGGATATTCGATGGGAGAATGTGAAACGGCCGCACCAGGGTCCATTGGGAGACTGAACGAAGTTACATCTGAGATCAGATAAAGAGCCATAGTCCAATAGGTCCTCAGTTGAGGACAGGACCACCAAACATGCGTCATCGTTCCTTTCCCCATGCATTGCCTCCAACAGAGATTGGAAGCAGTGGGGTATATTCGCGCTAGCCTCGAGGGAACTAAGTACCACCGGTATAGTATAAGTTTTCTAGCGAGTTCAATATGATTTGTACAATGTGAAAACCTAGAGGAGGACAGTTGGCTTCCCAATTCAGGACAGTTGGCTTCCCAATTCATTTTCCCAAGCTATCATGAAAGGAAATTTCTGAGGCGAATTGACTGTGAGCAGGGTCAAATAACAGAGGGAGACAGTCTTAACTGAGGTCAACTGGTTGACACACGCTTTAACAAGGCCATGCGCAAATACCATCGGTCTAGACAAGGATGCAAGAGACAAAGAGCACGCATGGCGAAACTGAAAATACTTGTAGAAATCGCCACTAGGTAGGTCATATCTGGATCTTAAATCCACAAAAGTTTTGAAGGATCCGTCTACAAAAAGATTGCCTAGAGAAGTAACCTCTGCTCTATGCCATATAGAATAGTAGGAGTGTGGAATGACAAATTCTAGCATTTGAAGAGCAGTAGCTATGGAAAAGCACGCTAAATCCCGCACGCGGGAGGCGTAGGCAGTCCAGATGTGCCTAGACAGCCCTGTGCTGGAGAGAAAAACAGACACGTCTGGTCGCATTTTACTCGGCAGCCAAAGAATGTTGCAAATCCTAGAGTGCAAGACCTGGGTATCTTCCATGTCAATGTCCCACAAAGTCTGAATCTCCAGGGGAAGCCTGGGACGTTACCACCCGCTGAACATTTCCTGAGGAGCGGCCCATCCAGCAGTACATCAGCAGCCACATCCACCATGGGTCCAGGAACCAAAAGGTTTCACGGTCACACTTCCAACATGGGTTAATAGAATCCCCAAGTAAGTTACACAAATAACATATGCAAACAAAAGAATAATAAATGTCTCTGATAAAACCTGTGGTGGAGCACCAAAGGACTTCCACCTGATACCTGCTGAATGTAGTGGTAAGTTCTTAAACTGCATCAACAGCACGTCAGGCCGAGGTGGGTAAGAGAGCAACAACAAGCCCAATACTGGTGCAGAAGGAAAGATGATACCATCCAGAAACAGTGACGTCACCCATTAGATGGTTCTTGAGTTGACATCGGCGGGCTCCGCCCACAAGCTGTCTTGGGTGCAGAAACAATGGACCAGTCTTTTGTTATTCACTAACCCCGTTGGTGCTGGGAATCAGGGGGGACCAACACTCGTATGTTCCATGATGCCAGGACCCGTATTCCTTCTTCCAGGGAGGTGGTGGGGATCTGCATCCCGTCTCTGGTAACTATCAGCTTAACTGGAAACCCCCACTTGTACCATATCTCCACTAAGCGTAGGGCAGATGTCACCGGCCGCAGTTGTCTCCAGTTGTAGCATCAGAGACAAAAGGTTTGCGTACAAGCGAATGTGGGAGAACGGTGCTGGCAGAGCCTCTTGTTGGCGGCCAATATGTAGGAGCGCCTCCTTGAAATGGTAATAATGGAGTCTCAGAATCACATCCCTAGGAACGTCCGCTGGCAAGCTCCGAGGTCTTGGCAGTCTATGTATCCGGTCAACAAGTAAGTCATGTTCTGAAAAATCTGGCAGTAGACTAACAAAGAACTCCTGAGCCCAGGCCTTCAGGTTTTCTAGACGCACGTCCTCTGGTATGCCCCAGATACGGACATTGTTGTAGCGGGATCTATCCTCCAGATCACAAACCTTGTCTTTCAAAAGTTGTACCTCCTTCATAAGGTTCAAATGACTGTCCGCAAGGCCATTATGGAAGTCCATAACTTCATCTACTTTAGTTTCAAGTCTCGAAGTGCATTCCCTGACCTCCCAGATGTCTTTCCGGAGTTCATTCGCTATACTTTACACATCATCTTTTATTTGTGACCTTGGTGTATTCAGTAGAGATTTAAACTCATTCACAACTCCTGGAAGACGTAGAGGCGGCCTTGTCTAACTCAGACATGTCCTCTTCTTCCATCTCCGCATGGGTGCCATCTTGAAGATGCTGCCCTGAGAGTTTCTGTGACTGCCTTCTCTCTTTTGGATAGGGTGACCACACGTCCCGGAATGCCCAGGACTGTCCCTTATTGGGGGTCTGTGTCCCGCGTCCCAGGTCACCCCCCACCGGGACAACAAAGTGTCCTGGAATTGAGCAACAAGCGCCAGTCCAGCCAGCCAATTAAATGTATTTGCTATATGGATGAAGACCATATAGCAAATACATTTCATTGGCTGGCTGAACTGGTGTGCGCGAGACAGCTGGGGTGGAGCAGTTATGCTGGCACTGCGAGTGAGACCTGCGGCTGAGGCTCCCGCCGGCGCTGACCATCTTTCTGAGGCTGTTCCCACTGGGAACTCTTACTATGTCAGCCTCAGAAAGATGGTCAGCGCCGGTGGGAGCCTCAGCCGTGGGACCTAGGGTGACCACATGTCCTGGAATGGCAGAATGGAAATGTGGTCACCCTACTTTTGGAGTCAGATTTTTCAACATCTGCTCCTGGTTCCATTTGTTTCGTTGGTGGGTCATCGTTCAGTAGTGGACTTGGAAAGTACAGGTTAGTTCTCTAGCCTTGCAGAATGAAAAAAAAAAAACAGAGTGCTTAAGAGCTCCCTCGTTATGCCGCCATCTTTGTTGTGCGCTCACGAACCTCCCCACCACCCGAAGTGGCAAATTTTAAGTCTCCATATCTTAAATCGTAGGTAGGTGAAATTAAAATAAAAATACCATTGCTAATGTAGTTGTACTAATTTAAGCCCATGGACAAACTTTTTTCTCATGTGAATCTTCCCCTTTAATAAACAGTACCCCCAGCACTGCCAGATGACAGTGTGTAATGTGCCTTTGGTTTGAGTTTCCATAAAGTGGGAATTTTAAAGTGGACCTATCACCTTGAATTCAAGTTTGCATATTTGAGACTCTGTGTCATGTTGCAAAAGACCAATAACTATATAATTTTAGGAAATATTTCTGTATGTAATCCAATTGCCATATCTATGCTAACAAACAGTGCAACACAGACTTAATTGATTTCTCCAAAACACTGCATTTGTTGGATTTAATAATAACAACACGTAGGATGTATTGAATTAAGTTTCCAAACATACAAGTTTAAGTTCATGATAACGAGCCCACTATAAATCCTTATCTGTTCTGTGCAGATGCACATTTAGAAATGTTCGTGAGCGTACATGGTGGGAAAGATAGACTGAGCAAACAGTGTAGGTTGAAAGGGAGCGAGGTGGTTACATAAGGGCGATGTTGACCGAGTTCAAAGGTGACTATTTTGAATGGGGGAGCGGAAGATGATGTGGATTTGGTAGGAGATAACATGTGGATATGGAATGAATTAGGAGAATGTGGTGGAAGACCAAGATAAAGAAATGGAAAAGGTGGTGGCTCATTGGTACCAGAGGTGACAGGGAAAGAAGAAGAGGGGGAACTAAAGGTGGGACCAATGGAAGGCGGAATGGGGAAAGAATTTAAGGGGAAAAGAGGATTTGAGGAATGAAACAGGAAGATGAAGAAGGAAGAATGGGATGCTGAAAGGTAACATAAGTGATGATGATAATTGTATTGATGGGGGAGGAGGAGATTAGGTGTGGGAGTCTGATAAAGAGGGATGTTGTATAGTTTAGGTAAAAAATGTACCTGGGAAAATAGGTGTAGGGTGGAACGTAATATCTGGGGGCACATTACCTGCCTGTTACCGAACAGCAATGGCTCATTTCTTAAATAAAAAATAAATTATAAATACAATAAAGTAGTTCTAATAGTGAGTGACGTGACTTTATATACAATACAGTGCGTAAGGGGTATAGAAGTGGACTTTAAAGTTAAAGTAATGTTTAATTATGAAAAACATCTTTTGTCATACTTTAAAGTTTGCCCACTTGTGGAAGATGCTTAATTCTAAACGTAATACAGCTCACACTCACCCCAAAGAGGAGCTTTTACTATCACTTTCTATGGATAGCTTAGTCAAGGGTTTCATCAGTCTGGGCTCCAGGGGCACTGTTATATAGCTTAATTAAAATATATGTTTGAGCTGTAATATATTTTGAATTGAGCATGTCATGGCAGTGGGAACCCCCTTTTTTCACTCTGTATAAAAGGTTCTGTTTTTTTTTTTCTCCTTTCTTTACTGTCCCTTTAACCGTTTAAGGACTATACGGTTGTTGAAAACATTGTTCTCTACCACAGAAGGCAGAGGGGAGAAGTCCTGCTTTTTCTTTTGTGTGTGAATAGTGCAGCTCTGATTTACAGCAAACATACTGCCTAGAATCTACATTATGGAGACCTTTTTAATGGTTAAAGTGGATGTGTCACCTCTGTGTAACTTAGCATAAATATTACTAAAACGGTCTTATGTTTTTTAAGCTTTATTTTGTGTAAATTTAAGTTATAAACGCGGTCCTGCGGTTACTTCTGCATAGATTGCAGTCTGTCGCTCTGCCTCTGCTTCCCTCCCTCTATCCAGTCTCCTCCGATGACTTTCTGTCTGTAAGCTGGAGAACTCTCATTGGCTAGATATCGATCTCTGCCAATGACATCGCTCCAGCTTACAGACAGAAGCCTCCATCATCGGAGGAGACTGGATAGAGGGAAAGTGACGGACTGCGGTTACAGAGAAGGTAACCGCAGTCCATGTGTAAAGTAGAGCCAGGGCAGACTTTATAACTTAAATTTACACGAAATAAAGCTTAAAAAAAATTAAGACCGTTTTAGTAATATTCAATATAAAGCCTATTTTGGAAGCCCTTTGCTAAATATACCTGACTGTTGGATATTAGGACACTTGTCTAGTAATTCCTTTTGATAAACTGACCCTATAGGTGAGGTTCCCAGCATTTTAAGGCCTTGTGTTCCTGCAGAATGCGATCTGTTGAAATCACCTAGAGAAGAAGTTGTTAAATCCTTTAGTGACCACCACGTGCCTGCGCGGTCGGTCATTAAGGGGTTAAAACGTTCACTTGAATGCAAAAAAAAACATCTCTCTCAAACAGCTATGGTTTGAGAGAGATCTGTATTTAAAGTTCGACGTGTCCTGCTGTCAGCTGTAAAGCGGTCAGCAGGAGACCCGTGTCAGCCGACACTGAGGCTCTGCAGCAGAGCCGCAATCGTGTTATTTAAAACGAATGACTTCATTGGAATGGTCTAAAAAGTGTGCTTGCAACCATAGCGTGCTTTTTTTTTTTTTTTTTTGCATTCAAGTTAACTTTTTAAGCTCTATACAATGCAACATATTTGTATTTGGACATTACTAACACTTTAAATCGGTGTAAATCTGGAAATATTTAAATGTACCCTGTGGTGAAATTGGTTTATTCCAGAATTGCATTTCTTTTGTTTTCTGCATACGGCCCATAGTATTAAAGGGGATGTATCACCTCTATATAAGTGAATCTAAATGGTTTTTTAGCGTTATTTGGTCCAAATTCCAGTTATAAACTGTGCCCTGTACCTACTGCCTCATAGACTGGGGTTACCAGCTCTGTACCCGCAGTCAGTCCCTCTATCCAGCCTCCTCCAATGACGGAGACTTCTGTCTGTAAGCTGGAGCGCTCTTATTGGCAGAGATCAATATCAAATATCAGTTTATAACTGGAATTTCAACCAAATAACTTAAAAAAAAAAAAATTGACACATTTACTCATATTCAATGTATAACCTAAATATTCAGGCTAACTTATATAGAGGTGATCCATCCCCTTTAACATTCATCATTAAATATTGGGGGACCTCATTTTCTAGCCTTCAATGGGTTAACCCTTTGAGTGTCAGTGGGGTGCACAACACATTGTGTAACCCTCTGGCACTCAAAGGGTTAAGAGATCTATTTAAATCCGCGGGAATTATAGACATTTTTATTTGTCTCCAGCGGTGCAGTTGGTTTGATCCAGAACCGCACCATGTGTTTCTTTCTGCATACACACCATATTATTATTGATTATTATGGGCTGGGGAACTCTGTAGCATACGCAGTATTAAGAGATGCTTCCACAGCTAGGCATTGACCTTGCTTTCAGGCACTATGCTCCGTTATATAAAACCCGTTCCTGTTCTTTTCGCAGCCATCTTTGTGCCACATCCCCAGATCGTAGTGAACCCGGCCAAGCAGAGATTTGTGGAGAAGCTGGCGCTGTATGATCAGGGGAAAATAAACAGCCTGGAGCTGCTCTCGTCTGGAATCCTTCCAGGTAACCAGCTCCACAGAGGTCTTACAGCTCTCACCCCCCCCTTCCTGGGACTGCCTGCCAACAAAACCTCATAGGCCTCAATCCCAACCTATACCTGCTCCCAAAACTTCTCCACTTATTTCTCCTAGATCTAACCCTGTCGCACTATAAATACTTTATAAGGCTTTAAAAAACAATTTTATTATAAAAATAGTAATAAAAATGCTTTTGTGTACAAAACATTTAACATTTATTTATGAGTATTTTCCTGTTTTGGATTGCAAATTAAACACGACAGAGAAGGTCAAAGGCTTAGTATTGTGTAACATGGAAACGTATTGTAGAGTTTATCCTACTAAATAAGAGAAGGGCTATTCCACTGCTGAAAGATGTTTTATTTCAAAATAGTTGCAGCTCATTTTTTATTTTTTTTTTTTTTTGTGGGGGTGTAGTACTTGGCGTGAAATTTTATAGTGAGATTTCTTGCTATAGCAGGTTCTAGACTGCTTTTGTCAGTGATAGCATCTCTCCCACTGTAGCAACAGCGCAACTGCACCTAAAATGCAAGTTTGAGCTACAATAATATTTGAATAAACCATCTCTCATCAAAGGCCTTCCAGCTGATGCAGAGCTAGAATGCCCATAACTACTGATAAACTGAGTCTCACACAGGTTCACATGGAGGTCCAACAGTCCATTTATTTTGGTAGTGTTAAGACACGTTGTTTCAGGGGGCTATCAACCTCCTTTCATCACATTTGCTGAAAGGAGATTGATCGTCCTCTGAAACATTTTGTCTTAGCACTACCAAAATAAATGTGTTCTTGCCCCACTTTAACCCCTTAAGGACCCTTGACGTACCAGGACTGTCACGGTCCTTGAAATACTCAAGGACCGATGACGGTCATAGTACATCACGTACTTTTTACTTACATCGCTCTACCGGGAGCGCTGTAAGTAAAAATAGGGCATGAAATTGACCGCTCCAAGATCGGAGTGATCTCTATCAGGCCCCATAATGACGCGCCGATACACACAACAGGTCACGTGTACCGCCGCGTCCAAGTGCCCCTATGCGGTCATTATGGGATGGAAATGTCCCAGGACCGCCGGTCCTTAAGGGGTTAAACTGAGCCTTTGTAGAACTCTCCATTCTTCAGTACTTATAAAATGTTGAGGAGTAACCATGCATCAAACAGGTTAAATGTTTCATAATAAAAGCAGCTCTAATTAACACCTTAACGACCGCCCGCGCAGGCATGCGGCGGTCACTAAAGGACCACGGAGCTTTTTTTTTTAAATTATTATTATTATTTTTTTTTTTTATACGATCGGACTCAGGGCTCCCTGAACGGCGTGCAGCTGCGCGGGGAGCCAGGAAATCCATGACGGTCATAGTACGTCATGGGTCGTTCTTACCCATGATGTACCGTGACTGTCAAGTGTCATTAAGGGGTTAATCATCATGGTTTTTGGGCCTTGGAGAGAGTTATTTCAATACTGTCAGAGTTGTAGTACAAGAGTAATTCAATGACAAAGTATCCCCCTCCCGCCCCTTTTACTGATGTAACACTGCTCAGCCAGATCAGAAGGGAGGTACCCAGGTAGACTGCAGAGAGGGACAATCTTCATTTAAGATAAGGGAAAAAAACTGAAAAACCTGTCAAGGGGGGCAGGGTTTTAATTGTTCTCATAGGAAGAAGATTGTCCCTTGCTGTTATCTGTCTGGTCAAGCAATCAGATTCCACATCTGAGGTGAGCAGTGTTACACTAGGTAAATGGGGCGGGAGGGGAATACTTTATCATTCAATTACTCTTGAACTACAACTCTGATAGTATTGAAATAACACTCTCCATGGCTCAAACACTATGAAGATTAATTGGAGCTGCTGTTTTTGTGAAACATTACTATCCCTTAAAGTCTGCTAGCATATCTATTGGCCTGTGAGTCTCGGATGGGTCCTTATCAACTATTGGCTGGCTGAGGAGCCCTTCAGGTTGCCTACACACCAAACTGAAACTGAGGATTTACCTATGATGCATGCCAAGAAAATGTAATTGCTCCAAGTCCTACAATGTATATTCAGTTGTGTCATGTATTCAGGAGTCACAACTTACAACATGTGTTAGAAAAGGAAGCGAGTAAGAGAAATCCTTAATATTTTAAGTGCACTTTTTTTTCGGAAATTTAACCCAATTTTTTTTTTTTTTTTTTACTCAAAGGTTATGTTTTCTTGTTTGCTTGTTTTATCAGGCAGTAAGTAGTTGTACGGCATTTCATATTACATTTTAATAATTGTATTAATAATTAAGAAGCATAATATATAGATTTTTTTTTTAAGTTGCCCTGTTACCTTTAGATAAGTTTGTTAAAGAGAATAGGAGAAAAGCTTCCTACCACCGGTTGAGCTTCTGTGCAGTATATCATGAGTTGAAAATGCACATTACAAATATATTTGCTCTCAAATGTTTAATTGTTTAATTTTGAGGCTTAATGAGATAGACAGTATATCTTTTTCTAGCCTTGAAAAACATCTTACAACACAGATGACAACTTTTATGTCTCCATTTGTTGTAGTGAATCTACAATTCCAATTAAGTCCTTTGCACATTTAAAGTGGAAAAGTCACTGTAATAAATTGGCAGTTTTTAAATGGTTTCAAAAAGAGGATTTTAGTTTTACCTTTTAAATCCTTTTCTCAGTCCATATAGGTTACTGGTAACTTTGGGTAGGAGACCGCCCCTTTAAGTAGGCAGGAACAATTCTTGAAGAGAATGCTAGGTGGCGCCTACCTCCTCTCCTTAGCTGCATCTAGCTACTTCCCTCCAGAAATATTTGACACACAAACTAGCGACTAGGTAGTAAGAAGGGAAAGAAGACTCCTGTGAGCATGAACCCGAAAAGGCCCCCACGTTCAGTCACAGGAGAGCCAAGCATGGTCCCTTGACCGGGTGGGAGACCAGTAACCTTGTCGAAAAGGGTCTGGATAGAGCCATGGAACAGGCAACGCTTCTCTGCTCCCTGAAGAGTGTGAGAAGGAAAGAACCGGAACGGTTGAGGAGAGGTGAATGTGACCCAGTACCCCTCCGACACAACCTGCAAAACCCCACGTATCCACCACTGTGTCTGTCCAGACACTGAGGAAGTGGTGCAAATGACCACCTACCGGCACGTGGGGAATGGGGTTCTGCGAGTCATGCCGAAGGAGATTTGGAACCCTTGGGCTTGGTGGAGGACTGCTTAGCCCTCCATTGTTATTTGGGCTTAGAGGAAAAGTGTTGAGCCTGAGGAACCTCCTGGTTCATGGGGCACGTCTCAGCCTGAAAGGGATGAAAAAGCAGATTCCTCTTCGCAGGAGCCTTCTTCCTAGGCACTAAAGGCAGCAGGGTACTCTTACCCCCAGTGGCCTCACTAACAATGTCCTTAAGCTCCAGCCTAAACAGAGAAGAACCCTGAAACGGCAAGGAAAGCAAGGCTTACTTCGAGGTAGTGTCCCCAGACCAGATCTTGAGCCTAAGCACACGTCTGGCTACCACAGACATGGTAGAAACCCTAGCCACCAAGCGTCAAAAATAGCATCAGAGACATAATGCTGAGCCTCAGAAACGTTGGCAAGAAGTCGCAACATATCAGCTGTAGGGGCTCCCTGACGGACAGCCAGAGTCAGCTGATCATTCCAAACTGCAAAGGCCTTGTTTACCCAAGCAGCGGCGAACACCAGGAGCAACAAAGTTCCAGCTGTTCCAGTCCTTGAGGACTGATGCATCTGCGACAGGCAAAGCAGTGAACTTAGAAAGTCTGGAGACTGGAGCATCCACCTTGGGTGGATGCACCCATTGAGCTAATGCTGCTTCAGAAAAGGGGTACAACTTGGCAAACCTTTTTAGGGACAGAAGGCTTCTTGTCAGGAGCTTTCCACTCGTCAGACACCAAACAGTCAAGAGTGGGGTTAGGTGGAAAATGGGTAGACTGCTTCTTAGGCTCCTGGAACAGAGGGGTCAGCAGGAGCCTCTGGAACCAAGGGAATGTTTAGTGTGTTCAACACCACCCTCATCAGGCCTTCAGCAGAGGGATCAGGGTCAGCCTCAAAGGGGTCCCCAAAGAATTGGGAAGAGACCACTGCAGAGCATTCCCCTTCATCAGAATCCACCAGTAACTCCTCATCAGAGGAGTCAGAGACATCAGGTATGCCCTGCGGTTTTGGTAGGGAAAACCTGATGGGAATAGGTATCTGCCATGACTGGAAGACCCCCTGTAATTGGGATGGAAGGAGTTGTAAGGTAGACCTTAGGTCTCTAGTAGTGGCCTTAAACTCTTGCATCCAAATTGGCTCAAGTGCATGGCTGGAGGTCCCTGGGGGAGACGCAGGGGTAGCAGCGCATGCTGGGCATAGATGACCTCAGTATTCTCTAGGTAACCCTGATTGACATGAGGAGCAGTGCACAATGGGGGACACAGACACCCCAGAATCCATAGTCTTAGGTCTAGCCCCAAGTTCCAACAGAGTTGACATTCACACAGTGTCAAAACATCCCAAGTATAAGGGTGAATAAAATTTCACCCAAGAGAATCGCAAAATTATCTGGCAGGTGAAGGGTTAATCTGTAGAGGAGAGAAGGAGAGTCCAAGCCCTGCACAAGGATACTCTTGAAGGGAAGACAGAAAATGGCAGCTGCAACGGGAGCCAATCAGAAACGAGCACGCTAAGTAAGCACTCATGGGAATTGTAGTTTTCCCTAAAAAAAAAAAAAAAAGTACCCTAACAGTGCCTGAAGCCCCCTGAGCCCCCCAAGACACTGAACATTAGCCAAATGAAAAACCAAGGGCAGACAATTAAAATGAGCCATCTCTGAAGTCGCTACGTTGAGCGGTTGCAGGGATATATGTCCCAAACTGTACAGTCCCACAGAGGTGAATGGCGCAATGGTGACTATGCGGTAAAGCACGCCTTTAACTCAAATTTGGGAATTTTTTTACACTACATTAAAAAGAGTTAAATAAACATCACAGAACATACTGATATGCAATAAAACACCATACCCTGAAGGGAAAAGTGCCAAAAGGATGCCAAACCAGCAGTCGAAGGGTTAAGTTTACCACAGAACCACTGCTCCAAGCCCCACAACAGACATACTGTATTAGTGCAGGAGTATGTATTAGGAACTCCAAAGGAGACCTCTGTGCGGAGAGGAAACGTGGGACAAGTGGACCTCAGCACTCAAAGGGTCTCTCACCTTTTCAGCAGGTCTTCTATCTTCAGATTACCATGGATAAAGAAGAAGCCTCAGTGGGGAAACTCCTAGGGAAAGAACTTGTGAAACAAGATTTTCCCCCCAGGGCTAAGAGGTCCACCATAGCGCCTGGAAACTGAGCTAGCCACTTGGGAATTGTCGGTAATGGTAATCAGCCTAATGGTGGTATTCCATATCTAACAGAGAACAAAAAATAAGCTAAAACTATAGCAGAACTGTTGTCTTGCCTTGTACCTTCATCAAGGAACAAATCTTTCTGGAGAGGAGGTAGGCTCCACCCATCATTCTCTTCAAGAATTGTTCCTGCCCACTTAAAGGGGAGGTCGCCTACCCAAAGTCACCAGTACCCTATATTAGACGACAGAGAAATCACTTTTATGTTACATTTACTTAAATGGCAATTATCAAAATTTACTACGTCTGATCCTTTAGCCTAAAGCCTGGGACTGCGCATCCCTAAAAAAAAAACTCCTGCAGGCAATTCTGGGGCACAGAAGACATAACCCCTTTGGTTGGAACACAACCTGGATGCTCTCAGACAAAAGTAATGTGGGCTGAGAGTTGAGACTCCGTAGGCCCTCTGTGTCTGTCTCTTAATAACAAAGCAGGGTTTTTTTTATGAACGGTGTCGTACAGGAGAAGAGACTAAGCAGTGAGACTTCATGTTTCAGTTCAGTCTCTTCTTATGAGAACATTTATTTGTCAGTTTGTGCCAGCCAGAAACTAACATTCCAAATTCTTCTCCCCCCCCCCCCGACACTGGCCACTGGCCACTACTAATTCATTTGTATAAGCCAACTAAATGACTGTCATTCATATTCTGTGAAGATTGATGCTCCCTTTGAGCACAGAACGTGGACAGGGGATAGTAATATTTCAAATAAAATGCAGCTCCAATTTAGTCTTTATACCATTTGTACCACATAGCCCTGTATTTCAGTACTATAAGTCTTTTGTAGTTCAGCAGCAATTGAACCAGAAAAGATCCCCTCCTATCAGTTGTGGAATCCGGTCCTGAGACTGGACGGATCGCAGCGAGGAACAATCTTCATGCAGTAAGTGTAAGTGAAAACCCTGCCACCTTAACAAAAGAGGGGAGGATTTTCCTTATGTTTACTGAAGACTGTCCCTCACTGCGCTCCATCTGGACCATCTTGATGAGGCAGAGTGACGCAGGGGAATGAGGCTGATCCTTTCTCATTCAATTGCTGCTGAACTACAAGACTGACAGTACTGAAATACAGCGCAACGTGGGACAAACAGTATAAAGAAGAATCGGTTCTGCATTTTGTTTCAAGTATTATTATTCCTTTAACCCCTTAAGGACCAGCCGATCAATCACCTGGCCGGCATTTAAGGACCACGGACCATTTTTTCTTTTGTCAGCATCCGATTCAGGACTCTCCGAACGGCGAGCGGCTGAGCGGGGGAGCTCTGCATTCCATGACGGTCTTGGCACATCATGGGTCCTTATCGCCCCCCATCCCATGACGTGCCAGGACTGTCAAGGGTCCTTAACGACCCTTGACGGTCATAGTACGTACGTCATGGGTCGATCTGACTAACGACCCATGACTTACTATGACCATCATGGAATTCCGGGCTCCCCCCGCAGCTGCACGCCGTTCAGGGAGTCCGGAATCGGAAAAAAATCTCTATGGTCCTTTAGTGACCACCGTGTGCCTGCACGGTCGGTCCTTAAGGGGTTAAGGTTCTTGGTATAACTGCGTGGGAGCAATATATCTTATGTCTTCTAACTCTGTGTCTCTCTTTAGTAGGACGGCACTCTGAGACTCGTGGGTACCCTGAAGAGAGCGACGATTTTCCCAGTTAGCATCACGGAATTATAAGAAACGTAAAAATATGAAATAAATAAAAACAATCAAAATGACTGAGAAGAAGTTCTCATTACAAGGACGGAGCCCGGGGACGCGCATGGAGAAGACATGGAAGGATTCCTAACTTTGGAGAAGGTTGTCTTGTGTACATTTTGCAGTTACGAATGTACCAATTAACAGGAGCAGTATTTCAGGCCCCATCCAAGTGAAAGGGCTTCAGTCCCTCTGTATGGGTCATCCCCACTTTTCTTAACGACTTTTTTATAATCCAGCGGCTTGTTGTGAATTATGGATTTAGTGGACATGGCGGAGTTATGCATTTACCATAATGGGAGATTTGTTTTTATTTATTTTTTCCTTATATAAAAGATACTTTTTGGTACGCAGAAAATAGTGATTTCCTGCATATTTCAGTAGTGTGTAGCACGTTATGTATACGCACATTGCTGAGGTTTTACAGTTGTGTTTTGAGAGATGCGGTCATTGAGGCAGATGTTGCTAAGACCTGGATCAAAACAGCTGCACCTGATCTAATTGATCTAAATGGGACTTTGAAACCCTTGATTGTTAGAGAGGTCTTCAACCTCACTAGCATCCAAAGGGTTAAAGGCCCCATTTAAATCAATAGGAATTTTGCCAATTTTTATTTATCCCCTGGTTTGCTTCAAGACCAACATCTGATTCTTCAGCTATTAAAATATTAGTAATGTCTACTGCCACTTATTTCTCAGTCTTCTTTATATAAAAACCGAGTATGCGCCAAATTCACGTTCTTAAAGGGATAGTAAAGTCGCCTGAGAAGTATTAGCTGTATTGTAGATATAAAAAAGAGATTATTTGAGGTTAGTCATATTTGAGAGATACACAAGGATATAGTTCTCCCCTCCCGTCCCTTTCTCATACGTCAGCTGTATAGTGGGCAGCATGATATCCTGGTCCCGGGACCAGCTGGCGGCTCTCCAACAGAGCGAAATAGTGATACCTAAAATTAAATGCAAACCAGGCACACACTGTAGAGCGTTCCAATGAAGTATTTATTTGTAGGTATCGCTATTTCAGCTCTTCTGGAGAGCCACCAGCTGGTCCCGGAACCAGGATATCATGCTGCCCACTATACAGCTGACATATGAGAAAGGGGCGGGAGGGGAGAACTATATCCTTGTATATCTCTCATATATGACTAACCTCAAATAATCTTTTTTTTTTATTTGTATATCTACAATACAGCTAATACTTCTCTTCAACTTTACTATCCCTCTAATATTTTATACTTCAAAAGATCCGAAGCGATAAAGATCCACCGCCCGTCCCTCTCCCCATGTCACTCTGAATCTGCAGTCTGGTGAGGATGGATGCGGCGAGGGACAATCTTCAGTAAGCAAAGGGAAATCCTGCCCTTCTTTGTCAAGGGAACCAGGATTTGCCTTGTACTTACTGAAGTTTGTTCCTCGCTGCAGCCGTTGAGTTGGACGGCGCAATATGAAATTCAGAGGGAGGCAGACAGAAAGGGGCGGGCGGGGGATCATTATATCTGCATAACTTATGAAGTACAGAAAACTCTTAGTTTTTATATAAAGAAGACTCTCAGAAATACTTGTAAGTAGACATTACTGACACTTTAAAAAGACAGTAATGTCCCCAAAAAAATATTTCCAGTTTTGTAGAGTTTAAAATAATGATCAATATGCTCCGAACCCTATCTCTCAATCCGCTATGGTTTGAGAGATACAGGGATTCAAAGTTCCCCCCTCCCTCCCCTTCTCATGATGTCAGCTGTAAAGCTGACAGCAGGAGATTTGAGTAGTACGACTTGAGTAGTCTCTGCAGCAGAGCCGAGATCTCTTTATTGCAAAATAATTCATTCATTGGAAAGGTCTAAAAAGTGTGCCTGGTTTGCAAGAAAGTGTAAACACAAAATAGCAGAAGATGGAAAAATAATAACATATTATCCATAGAGGATACCAAGAGATATTCTGAGACTGAAGTAGAGTAAATCAGGGACAAACCAACTACACCTTATGAGGACAAATAAAAAAAGAACATCTAATCTGTATATTTATGGGGCTTTTAATGACCATTAAACCAATGCACCACATCCGACATTCAAAGGGCTGACACACAAAAATGAAAGCGGGTTATAGCGTTTTAAATACCCTGTATTTCCAGATAGAATTTGTAAGATTTAGATCTTTAACCCTTTGAGGCAGAATGGAGTTGTATACCTCTCCGGCACTCTAAAGGTTACAATCTAACCCTGAACTTGCCCTTTTAATTCTTCTATAGTCGTTATTTGGTTTGGATTGTTTGTGCGGTTTGAGATGAGAAACAAAAGATTCTGCAGTTATTGCATTGAAATTGGTACCCACTGCCCTGGTGTCCGGGCCATTTACAGACAATGCAGCATTATGAGCTATATGTTCAAAAGAAAAGTGGAGGCATTCAGGGGATAAACCATTTCTTCTATAGGGGAAAACTAAAAATTCCCATTGATTTTTAAATAAGGATTTTAACCCCTTGAGTGCTAGAGAGGTCTCCAGCGCATTGCTCTCTAGCATTCAAATCAAATGGGAATTTTGGGGATTTTTAGTTCTCCCCATACTGCATTTTTTTAGTCTCGGAACGCCTCCCACGTTTCTTTTGAACATACAGCCCTGTCCCTTCTTGCACATGTGATGATTCCTATGTTACTGGGAATGATTGCCCCCACACAGCATATGTAACACTAGATTTTAGGCCTCATAAAACAGAGATTATTACAGGTTCTTGCATGAAGTCCAGGGTATTTAATTGTATATAAAATCAAAATTATTTGTAGGTCTTACTGCTACTTTAAAGGGACGCCAATGTCTAATAGTAACTTTATGTTGTTTTGTAGATTTAAAGCAGAACTTTAACATAGTAACATAGTAGATAAGGCTGAAAAAAGACATACGTCCATCAAGTCCAGCCCATGCCAATAACACCCCTGTTGATCCAGAGGGATCCCGCTATAAAGTCGCCTGCAATAATTAAGCAGTTAGTGACTAGCTTTATAATAGATATGTTACCTCTGAAATGTATCGGATTATTGTAGGAGACTGACGGGCAGTACAGTGCAGTCTGCGTGCCTGTGCCGCCAGTCCTTTCCGGTTCCCACGCGGCACACTGCAGTGCTTCTCGATGGAGACCGGGACTGACAGCGCAGGCGCGCAGACAAGATGTCTGCACTGATGTCTGGCTTCTGGTCTCCTACAATAAAGGATTTCTTTATAATCATCTAAATTTCAGAGGTAACATATCTATATAATGCGAGTCGCTACCTGCTTAATTATTGCAGGGCAACATTATAGCGGGGGAACGTTCCACTTTACAAAAAATAAATTATGTAGCGCAAATCCCATTTCTTAAACATTTACGGTTTGAGAGATAACCTCATGTAAAGTCCCCCCCTTCCCCTGACGTCAGCGTCTACTGCCAGCAGGAGGTCCTGGGAACAGACGGCGGCTCTGCAACAGAGCAGAAATAGCGATATCTGAAAATAATTACTTCATTACAACGGTCTACAAAGTGTGCCTGGTTTGCAAGCATTGTAGACAGTTCCAGTGAAGTAGCCGCCGGCTAGTCCCAGGATCTCCCTCTTTCAGTAGTGCGCTGACGTCAGGAAAAGGGGAGGGGGTTGGAACTTTAGATGCGAATATCTGTCAAACCATAAAGTTTTGAGAGATAGGATTTGCGCCACATAATTTATGTTTTTTTTAATCTACATTTGGACATTAGTGTCCCTTTAACCCCCTGAATGCAAGAGAAGTCTCCAAAGCGTTGATTTGCAGTACACTGGGAATCATTAGCATTCAATGGGTTAAAGGCTTCATTTACTTTCACTGGAAACGTATTTATCCTCGGTGGTAGTTGTTTTACCCCATAATTACTCCAATTCTCTATGGTCACTATAGCTTAAAGGGATAGTAATGTCAGAAAAAAAGTAGTAACTATATGGTATATACAATTAAAAGAGAGTACTTGCACTTACTCGTATGTCTCAAGCCGTTATGGTGTGAGAGATATAGGAAAATAAAGTTCTCCGCTCCTCCCCTTTACGTTTGATGAGCTGTAAAGCTGTCAGAAGCAGATTCTGGTCACTTGACCAGATATGGCTCTTCAGCAGCACCGATATAACGATATCTAAAGATAAATACTTAATTTGGAACGGTCTGCAAAGTATTCCTGGCTTGCAAGCACACTTTGTGGACCGTTCCAATGAAGTATTTATTTCTAAATAGCGTGATTTCGGCTCTGCTGAAGAGCCTCTGTCTGATCAAATGACTGGAATCTGCAGCTGTCCACTAGATGGCAGACTTGAGTAAAACAGCCAGGAAAAGGTAACTTTAGCAAGTTATATCTCTCAAACCATAAAGGTCTGAGAGATAAGACTTATATTGATGTTAACCTTTTTTTAATGTCTACAGTATTAAATCAACTTAAAATTAACCGTTACTATCCATTTAAAATTAAAGATTCTTTGATACTTAAAGGGAAACTGTCACCTTATAACTTATTATTTATATGTCTTATTAAGAAATCCTAAACTGCACCTGAATATTGTAATGCATATCTCCATTTTTATGTTGACTTTCATATAATTCATTTGAACCAGTGACATTTTATCAGTTGTTGCTGGTATAAACTGCGCTCCCACATTACTTGACAGTATTAGAATAATATTTAAAGGAACAAAAACCAAATGGAAAATATTTAAACCAAATTGCCTATATTTTAATTTTTGTTTCTTAACCACCTGTTGTTTTTGTTTATTCTTTACAATTTTATGTCCTGAAAGACAGCTATTTGTTTTGTTTTACCCCAGAAATAATTGTGTTTGGGTCTGTGAAAGCAGACAGTGCAACAATGTAAAAAAATACACAATGTTTTAATAAAACAAAAAACAAAAACCTGAAACAATGTAGAAAAAAGTGAGGAAGGTCCCGTACAGGACCGAAAACGTTTGTTCAAATGAAAGCACCGCTTCATTAAACATCACTTTGTGGAACATCTTTGAGTATCGTCTCCTTCTCTAAAGTCAGGAAGACATAAGGACCCATGGAGTGCCAAGACCGTCATGGAATTCAGGGCTCCTCGCATGGCTGCATGCCATTCGGAGCCCTGAATCTGTTTCAGTTATAAAAAAAAAAAAAAAAAAAAAAAAGGGTCTGTGGTCCTTAAGTGCCGGTCAGGTGTGCGATTGGCCGGTCCTTAAGGGGTTAACATTGAACTGCGATATACGCGAATAGTGTGCCACTGTCAACTCTTCCTGAGAATATAAAAAGAATAGGCAATTTGCCTTTATGTATTCTGTTCTTGCAGAATACGTTGAGTCAAAATAAAAGGTTACCCTTCCTTTAACACCTTATGTCCGGCCACGTACTAGCACCAGTACGGATGTTAAGGACCGGTGAATGTCCTGGCATGTCATGGAATTCTGGGATGGCAGCACGGCTGAGTACCTCAAAATCTTTGAAAGGAGTAAAGCACTTTAACCCCTTAAGGACCAGCGGTCCTGGGGTGTGTGGTCCTTTAAGGACCAGATAAGGAATTTTGGCGTGCTGCCCCACGTGACTGATCACGTGGGGCGGCACGCAGAACGAGGGACTGAAAGCGATCGCTCCGGTCTTGGAGCGGTCACCTTCAGTCCCCGGTATTACCCACGGCACTCCTGCAGGAGACAAACCTGGACCGTCACCGGTCCTTAAGTGCCGGACCAGCGTGATGGTCCGGGTAAGTCACCGGACATGAAGGGGTTAAGGGATGGTAGTGTTTCACAAAAACATCAGCTCAAATTATTCTTTGTGGTATTTAGGCCATGGAGAGTGTTATTTCAATACTGTCTGAGTTGTAGTTCAAGAGTAATTGAATGATAAAGTATCCCCCTCCCGCCCCTTTTACCTAGTGTAAGCCACCTCCCCTCAGATGTGGAATCTGGTCTCTTCACTGGACAGGTCACAGCAAGAGACAGTCTTCTTACTGTGATCATAAGGAAAATCCTGCCCCCCCCTTGACAGGATTTTCAGGTTTTTCCTTATGATCACTGAAGATTGTCCCTCTCTGTGATCCATCCGGACAGTCTTGCTGCTCTGAGGTGAGCAGTGTTACATCAGTAAAAGGGGCAGGAGGGGGATACTTTATCATTGAATTACTCTCGAACTACAACTCTGACAGTATTGATATAACACTCTCATGGCCCAAATACTATGAAGATTAATTGGAGCTGCTCTTATTGTGAAACATTACTATCCATTTAATGCCTTAAGGACCCATGATGTGCCAGGACTGTCATGGGAAAACTTCCCTAAAAGACCAGTGATGGTCCTGGCATGTCATGGATTTGTAAAAGAAAAAAAAAAATGCTCCCTGGTCCTTAAGCGGGTTAAGTCATGGCAACTGGAGATAACGATGAGGCTGATTTATAAATATGAATGCTTAAGGACAGCAGATACCTGACGTTAAAATTCTGGTGAAAATTCTGTTGTAAACAGCGACATCCTATATAATAATTCGCTAAAACGTGCGTAACAACGCAGTCATGCACAGTAGAGACTGCCCGCGTCGCGGCTGATACAGATCGGAGCGTCCTGCAACTTTTTACAAACTAAGTTACTCCATTTAAAAAAAAAAAAAAGTACTACACGGCGTACAGCCCTTCTAAATGGTCGTTCTTAGTTTTGTAACTATCGATGTCACCATTAACTCCACGTTAATAAATCTCCCCCACTGAGACTTCGGACAATTAGGAGATACAATAAAAAAAAAATATATATATATATTAAGTCCTGCTAGTGAGAGTTTACAGGCTACAGCAGAGGTAGTCATCTGGACCTCCTGCTTTGGGGGGTGCAACTCCCATTACCAGCAACCAGCCAACAGCTAGGGTTGGGGATTATGGGCGTTGTAGTACCCAGCGGCTGGAAGGCCAACAATTGATTACACCTGATCCTGAGAAAACTAGGGGTGATGTTGAGTGTAAATTCCTCAAGTCACATGACCAGTGAGGTTAGTAGATGGGAGATGAAAGTACTTTGCTGTGCAGTGGTCCAAGCATGCCACAGTTCTGTTAAAGGGATAGTAATACTTATGTTTAAAGCGGAACTACCACCATAGGTAAAGTCGTCCTGCAATAATTAGGCAGGTGGTGACTAGCTTAAAGTGGAACTATCACCTAAAACCAAAGTTTTACCATGCGTTTTAATGTTTAACCCGACATTAGTGCTGTGTGTGTGTTCTTCAAGTCTCCTGGTAGTGGAGATATTTGCCCTGCAAAACCGGGCACTTCCACGTTCTACGGTACCCTGTACCATCTCAGGACTTCCCAGCTGCCCCAGGGATCGCGTTCACGCTGCCCTTCGAAGCTGGATTTCTGTTCCGCATTCAGAGGGACTCCATGACGTCTCAGGACTTCCCAGATGCCCCAGGGAGCGCGTTCACGCTGCCCTTCGAAGCTGGATTTCTGTGCTGTATCGTTACAGCAGACTCCATTTACATTGCTACTGAGGTGTATATAGTTGTATTACAGGTTGCAACCTCAGTAGCATTATAAACGGAGTTTGCTGTAATGCCACATCACAGAAACCCAGCTTCGAAGGGCAGCGTGAACGTGCTCCCTGGGGCATCTGGGAAGTCCTGAGACGTCATGGAGTCCCTCTGTATGCTGAAGTGCCCGATTTTGCAGGGCAAATATCTCCACTACCAGGCGACTTGAAGAACCCCCACACACACACACAGCACTAATGTCGGGTTAAACATTAACACGCATGGTAAAACTTTGGTTTTAGGTGATCGTTCTGCTTTAATAATAGTTATATTCCCTCTCAGAACTATGTGATTGTACAGAAATCCTTAATCATCCAAGATGCATGGCTAGGTTATTGCAGTTTGCGCGCCTGCGCCATCAGTCCCTTCCGGTGCCTTTCGGGACACTGCAATGCTTTTTAATGGAGACCGGGACTGACAGCGCAGATGCACAGACAAGATGTCTGCGCTGACGCCTGGCTTCCTGTCTCGGAAGATTAAGGATTTCTGTAGAATCATGTCATTCTGAGAGGTAATATAACCGTTATTAAGCTAGTCACCACCTGCCTATTTATTGCAGGGCGACTTTACCTAGCGTGGTAGTTCCGCTTTAAAATTTTCTAATATTGTAGAGCTTAACAACAGAAGTAGAATAACCTACCTCCCATCTCTCAAAACGTAATAGTTTGCGAGTTCATAGTATTTAAAGTCCCCCTTCCCACCCCTTTCAGGGATGTCCGCACTCTATGGGACAGAAGCGGATACTGGTTATTTAACAGGCAGGCGGTTTTTCAGCAGAGCCGAGTTAGCGCTATTTAGAATGAAATACTTCACTGGAACAGTTTACAAAGCGTGCCTGGTTTGCAAGCAGACGCTGTAGACAGTTCCAATGAAGTATTTGTTTTTAGATCTCGCTATTTCGGCTCTGCTGAAGAGCCGCAGGCTGGTCTGCGGACCAGGATCACCTGCTGTAAGACAGAGCTCTGACGTCAGTGCGGGGGGGGGGAAGCTTTTGCTGTGAATAGCTTTCAAACCATAAGGGTTTAAGAGATGGGACTGGCCTCAATTATTTACTTTATTTAATATCCTACATAATAATTTGCTAAAACGTGTTTAACGACAAAGTTATGCGCAGTAGATATTGCTACGCGTGCTGCAGCCATGCACAGTAGAGACTGCTCGCGCCGCGGCTGATTCAGAGCTGGATGGTCCGAAGGAGCGTCCAGTTCTGTATCAGCCACGGTACGGGCAGTCTCTAGTGAGCATGACTGCCCCGCGACCGGCTGGCAGTAGCACTGTGGCCCTTGTAACAGGCTCTTCAATTAGTCTACAATATTAAATTAAAGGGACAGTAAAACCCAGAAAAAATCTTTATAGTTTTGTAGTGCTTAAAAAATGCAACTATATGCAACACATTCTCTCTCTTAAACCACTATGATTTGAGAGATATTCGGCACAAAAGTACCCCCGTCCCTCCCATTTTTACTGATGTCAGCGCTGTCCTGACTGCAGGGTATTCCTGTCCGGGGAGCAACTGGCAGCTCTGCAGCAGAGCCCAAATTGGGTTATTGGAAAATAGTTACTTCATTGGAAAGGTCTGGTTTGCAAGCGCACTTTGAAGACCATTCCAATGAAGTAATTAGCTTTAAATAACGCAACTTTGGCTCTGCGGAAGAGCCTCCTCGTGTCGGTCGACATGGATCTTCTTTCTGTCAGCTTCACGGTTGACATCAGGAGAAGGGGACGGAGAGGGGGTAATTTGAAAGTGAATATCTCTCAAATCATAGGGGTTTGACAGATAGGATTTGTGGCATATAGTTGCATTTTTTAAGCACTACAAAACTATAAAGATTTCTTTCTGGGACATTACTGTTCCTTTAAAAAGATCCATTACGGTCCCTTTAATTTGTGGTCTTACTTTCCGAGCTAACTTAGGCTACTTGACTGAGAAACGTCACTGAAGTGCAGAGAACACTGAAGCACCCTGCCAAGTTGTACCACGTGATTCCACACCCCTCCACCAGGGGCCAGTCACAGTACAGCAGTGTTCTCTGCGTTTCATTGGCACATTTTACTGCTTTTTGTCATTTCTAATATAAAAGCAATTTGTTTTCAAGCATCAGAGCCCTTTTTACTACCGCACCACTGTATCCTGTACTAGTCACAATAAAGAGGATTCTTATTAATTGATATGCCTAGTTTTTCTTTTATTAAAGAGTATTTTTTTTTGCCATTTTAATGTGGTGGTTATTGCAAATATTCACATACCAAGAAGCATCAGTGGAAACCGTGGTGAGAAAGATCTTAACCCTTTGAGTCCCAGAGAGGTATGTAACGCATTGTTAACCCGTTCCAGTGAAGTAATAATTTTTCTCTCTCTCGTGATCTCAGCTCTGCTGAAGAGCCTCTGACGGTCCCAGGACCAGATTCCCCTGCAGTCAGCTAGAGCGCTGACGTCAGGGAAAGGGGAGGGCGGAACTTTACTGCCGAATATCTCTCAAACCATAAAGGTTTGAGAGATGGGACTGGGAGCATTTAGATTAATTTATAAATGGCGACAATATTCATGGTTTTTTTTTTAAAACATTCACACTACTATCCCTTCAACCCACTAGGAACCAGAGGGGCGAGTTATGTATTACAAACAGAGGACTAACTAAAGAGGGTGCAGTGGTGCTGGGTCCCAGCATCCAAGGGGGGCCCCATCTGCCACAAGGCCCAATAGGTTCTTGTTACATGTAAAAATATGTGTTGGGGCTCAAAAACTGCTTACACCGAGTTGCTTTCATGTCACCACTCATCATTATTAAGAAACACTCTGGTGTTCAAGAAGTTAAAGGGATAATAATACTTAAATATTACTAATCCCCATATTGCAGCCATGTTAAAAAGAATTGAATTGTCCTCAGTGTCATCTCTCAAACCTTTATGGTATGAGAGATAACCGCCTGCAAAGTTCTCCCTCCCCTTTCCCTGAAGTCAGCGTTGTACTTAGGGGTGCACCGAAATGAAAATTTTGAACCGAAACCGAAACGTCAGGATGCACTTGGCCGAAAACCGAAACCGAAACCGAAAATGACTTTAATGCATATTTTAAAACCGTAACCCTGACAAACTGTAGAATAAAAAACTTTACACAGTTAACATGCATCATTGTTATTATTTTACTATGGGGTCTATGCACCTCTCTTTCTCCCCCATGTACTTCTTTGTCCCCCCATGTACTTCTTTCTCCTCCCTTGTGCCTCTCTTTCTCCCCCCTTGTACTTCTTTCTACCCCTTGTGCCTCTCTTTCTCCCCCCTTGTACTTCTTTCTACCCCTTGTGCCTCTCTTTCTCCCCCCTTGTACTTCTTTCTACCCCTTGTGCCTCTCTTTCTCCCCCCTTGTACTTCTTTCTACCCCTTGTGCCTCTCTTTCTCCCCCCTTGTACTTCTTTCTACCCCTTGTGCCTCTTTCTCCCCCTTGTACTTCTTTCTCCCCCTTGTGCCTCTCTTTCTCCCCCATGTACTTCTTTCTCCCCCCATGTACTTCTTTCTCCTCCCTTGTGCCTCTCTTTCTCCCCCCTTGTACTTCTTTCTACCCCTTGTGCCTCTCTTTCTCCCCCCTTGTACTTCTTTCTACCCCTTGTGTCTCTTTCTCCCCCTTGTACTTCTTTCTCCCCCTTGTGCCTCTCTTTCTCCCCCATGTACTTCTTTCTCCCCCTTGTGCCTCTCTTTCTCCCCCTTGTACTTCTTTCTACCCCTTGTGCCTCTCTTTCTCCCCCATGTACTTCTTTCTCTCCCTTGTGCCTCTCTTTCTCCCCCTTGTGCCTCACTTTCTCCCCCATGTACTTCTTTATGCCTCTCTTTCTCCTCCTTGTGCCTCTCTTTCTCCCCCTTGTGCCTCTTTCTCCCCCATGTACTTTTACCTCTTTCTCCCCCATGTACTTCTTTCTCCCCCATGTGCCTCTTTCTCCCCCATGTACTTCTTTCTCCCCCATGTGCCTCTTTCTCCCCCATGTACTTCTTTCTACCCCTTGTGCCTCTCTTTCTCCCCCATGTACTTCTTTCTCCCACTTGTGCATCTCTTTCTCCCCTATGTACTTTCTCCCCCTTTGTACCTCTCTTTCTCCCGGTCCCCTGCGGCTGGCTGGCTCTGAGCTCCCTCCTGCCCGCCCGCATCATCACTCGCCCCTGCGGGCCGTGATGACATACAGACAGAGAAGAGGGCAGAGGCACCGGAAGAGAAGCGCTTGCTGCCAGACAGTAACGATCAGTCTGCTGGCAGCAAGCGCTTCTCTTCCGGTGCCTCTGCCCTCTTCTCTGTCTGTATGTCATCACGGCCCGCAGGGTCGCGTGATGATGCGGGCTGACAAGGATTTTCGGCCATTTTTTTCATTTCGGCTTTTTGCCGAAAAGGCCATTTTCGGCCGAAACATTTCGGCCACCGAAATTTCGGTGCACCCCTAGTTGTACTGACTGCAGGGGAAGTCTGTCGTACAACAGTCAGGCGGCTCTGCAGCTGAGCCGAGATTGCGATAGTAAAAAAAGAATTATTTCACTGAAACGGTCTTCTCCGTGTGCTTGGTTTGTGCTTGGTTTGCAAGATCACGTGGAAGACCGTTTCAGTGAAATAACTATTTTTTACTAATGTGATCTCGGCTCTGCTGCAGAGCCACCTGATGCAATTAAGACCGGATATCCCTGCAGTCAGTACAACGCTGACTTCAGGGAAAGGGGAGGGAGGGGGGAACTTTGCGGGCGGTTATCTCTCAGACCATAAAGGTTTGAGAGATGACACTGGGGACAATTAAATTCTTTTTAACATGCCTACAATATGGGGATTAGTAATATTTAAGTATTACTATCCCTTTAAGTCAGCGGTTCTAATAATACCCTAATGCATTCCATCCACTTGATTTTATATTAAATAAAGTAGAAAATGTTCTTGTGCTTTGTATGTATTTGAATACATTTTCAGACATATACCAATTACATTAAATTGTCCCTACTTTTTCTAACATTCTGTTTCCTACAATCGTTTTGTAAATTCTGAGTCGTCTTTTCCCTGATTTTTCTTTCCCTTATTTGCTTGTATTTTACTCTGTACGCAGTATGCATTATTCCTGGTCAGGGTGCATGCGGTGTCCAAATACAGGAATCTAGACATGCTTGATAGAGGCAAAGTGCCACTGGATTATGTTTATAGAGAACAGCAGTGTAGAAGGAGACTCTGTGATCAGCAGGCCACTGTATATGCTGGTACAAATATCTCTCTAGGGAACCTACCTGAATGGTACCTGGATCCATACAGAACTACAACAACACAAAGCAGACTACCCTCTCACTCGCTGTGCTCGGTTACTTGCTCACCCTCTTCCTTGTTGTCTAACTCCTACCTGCTCTCTTGCCCTCTGGTTCTCTCTCTCTCCCTTCTTCTCCATCTCTCGCTCTCTCTTATGCTCAGTCTTGTTCTTACGCTCTTGTTCTATTTGTTTGGAAGCCCTCCGTCGATTACGTGCCACCTTTAAGCACCTAAGCCTACTATTTAAAGGGATAGTAATACTTCGTTTTATCTTTATTTTATTTTGTAGGCATTAAAAAAACATGAAGAACGATATGTCTTATCTCTCAAACCTTAGGAGTACTGGTAATAAATAGCAAGTTAGCAGTAATAGCATAAGTTTTTCACATGACTATTTACTGCAGGCCCTTGAGCTTTATTTAAAGAAAAAAAAAGAAAATAGATACTCAAGAAAAGAACACAGAACTGCACATTCATCTATTTTAATTTCTTCATTCTCGAAGGTCGGTGGTGGTCCAAGTGAGTAAGGAAGCAGAAAGCATAATGGAATTGCAAGATATCACACACTTTGGACCAGAAGTGGCCGGTAAGTCTCTGAAAAATAAAACATTGAGCCAGCCATTGATCAAGTAACTTCAAACCCACAAATCCCATACAGGAGGTCAAGGCGAGCACCAAATATTTTTTTGAGGAACCATCTCCATATCGGTTCTGTAATCTCACTCCAGATATAAATGACCACAAGATATGTAGGGAAAGTGCTATTTCGAAGCCTTGGGAATGCAGCAGACACAGTGAATAACTGCTAATTGATAACAGTTCCATACACACAAAATATTGAGGGTTCCAGTTGAGTAGGATGGAGTTGCACCAGATACAGGCCCAAGCAAAAATAGGAAGCGTAAACCATTGATCCAGCACAGCAAACCGGTGTGCTTGTGTCCATAGTCTGAGCCACTGGACTGGGCCATATGCCAGAGCCATCCAAGAGAAGACATTCTTTAGATACTGTCCAGTCTGATCCTGAATTCCGATTGCCTTATTTTCTTGGCTCAGCCAGTACATCCCCAGTAATATGTAACCAAGATTAATGAGAGAGTTAAAAGGCATGGCGAGAAATGATGGGAGCCAAGAGATGGGTTTTTCGGCATAGTGACTGTACCCCAGTCCTGTGGACACAGAGTCCATCGTACCCATGCTCACTAATACCAGGCAGACTGTAAATGCCACAGCTACATGACAAAGTGATTTGTCCTGTCCTAGAATGTGTGCCATTTTTCCAGTGTCCTCCTTTTATGAATTGCTTGTTTGGTTTCAGATGTAAGAAGGAGACAGTGAAACACTGTAATCAGTGTTTAGCTTCAGGTAGAGACGTACTAAAGTCCTAACCCCCACCCCCATTCAGTTGCCATCGGCCTTTGCACTTCCTGAATGTGTAAGTGTTGAGGCTGAGGAGACAGGCCCCCTGCTGACGTCAGGATTGGCCTGTGCTTCTATCAGATTCCGTTTCGGTTTGCATAGCCCACAAGCAAATAGCAAAATGACTGCAGCACACAGCATTATTTTACTGTGGGAAGATACTTGCTTAAGAGTTTTACTTCCCGCTTTTCTGCATTAACCCCTTAAGCTAAAAAGAGGACCAGTTTTGGGGGAGCCCATCTGCATCAGTAGGGGACAATTTCCATAATTCCTTTTTAATTTAAATGGGGATTAGAACCTACGGAATGCTAGCGAGATCACTGACACATTGCAAAGCAATACATTTGAGACGTCTCTAGCATTCAAGGGATTCAAAGCCTATTTACATAAATTATATTTTATTACACCCCGACCCCTCAGCATTGCAGCTGGTGTGTTACAGACTTTTTCCTCTAACTTCATGAATATGACCCACGGTGAGGTAGATGTGCTAAGGGCCATATCTGAAAAAAGCGGTGTCATTTTAGGGCAGACCAACTGCACTCATTCCTTCCGACACTTCAAATGTCCAAAAAGGGACACTTGTTTTAGGGGCATTACTAAGACTATTTACGTTATTTCATGACCTACTGGCACCTATTTGTGTAACTGAATACACGATTTAGAGCGAGATCAAATAATTTTATTTATATTAACTAATTTATAAGCACATATGCTGAAGTGAGTTTTATTGCTGTGGAGCAACGAGATACATTTCTATACGCACCACACAGTCTGATGCTCTAAAAGGAGGACATCAGGGTGAGAAAGGTGGGCAGAGGGATTTGTATCTTAAAAAAAAGACTCTCCCTCCTACAGAGGGACACTTGGGAGGGATGTGCACTTTAGGGAACAATTTCCAAATACCATTGATTTAAATGGGGGTTTTAGTCCACAGAATGCTTATGATTTCTCCAGCATTGCGACACACACAAAAGAAAGGTTTGTACCATGCTAGAGGGGTCTCCAAAGTATTGCAAAGAGCTAGCCTGCGAAGCTCCTTGTGTGCGAAACCGCCCATGTGCGGGAGACTGCAGGAAAGATGTGGTCATGTACAGTAGGGACTGGCTGAACGCACTGATCCGGAGTGGGGAGCCCACCGCCTGTCTCTGCTTCCGGCTTTGGGGCAGCAGCCGAGGCCACTGGGTGGCACTTTAGCCTGTATATATGGGTTTTCATACTAGTATTATATTATATTATATATAATATGTGTGTGTGTGTCTGTATGTTATAGGCTTTAGGTATTTTCTGTTCCAGGGAACAGTGGGCGGGACTGTGGGCGGCATCAGTTGAGGAGTGGGGGTGGAGCAACTGGCAGAGCTAAGTGAGCCTTGAGTGCTTGCCTAGTGGCGCCTGAGATGTAAATCTGGCCCTGATGCCAGCCTTGTTCTAATATCCACTGGTAGTCACAAAATTACACATACACTGTCTGGCTCCCCAGCCTTGTACCACAGTACGCTGTCTGGCACCCCAGCCTTGTGCCACAGTACTCTGTCTGCCACTCCAGTCTTGTACCCACATATACTGTGCGACACCTTGCCTTTGTTATGCTGTCGCACTGCTTTTCATAAACCCATACATGCACTGTGTACCACTCCAGACTTATTTTACTGCCTCACTCAAAGTCACAGGATCACACATATACTGTCTACCTCCCCACCCTTGGATCTACACATACAGGTGACACTTAATCGGTGTTCCACTGTCCTACTTGTAGTCACAGACTTTCACATACTGTCTGCCACTCCAGCCTTATGCCACTGTCCACTGGTAGTCGCAGAATCACATTTATACTGTATACCACCCCCAACCTTGGACCCACGCATGCACTGTATGGCACATAAGTCTTGTCCCACTGATAGATCTACACATGCACTGTTTGACACCTCAGCCTTGTTCCACTGTCCCCTGGTAGACACAGACCCACACTTACACTGTGTCACCTCAGCCTTGTTCCACTGTCCCCTGGTAAACGCAGATCTACACTTACACTGTGTCACCTCAGCCTTGTTCCACTGTCCCCTGGTAAACACAGATCTACACTTACATAGGGTTGCCACCCAGCCGGTATTTTACCGGCAGGCCGGTAAAAAATTGGCTTCTGTCCAATGTTAAGTCTATGGAGGGAATGCCATGGCCGGTATTTTTTTGAAGAAAAGGTGGCAACCCTACACTTACACTGTGTCACCTCAGCCTTGTTCCACTGTCCCCTGGTAGACACAGACCCACACATACACTGTGTCACCTCAGCCTTGTACCACTGTCCCCTGGTAAACGCAGATCTACACTTATACTGTCTGACACCTCAGCCTTGTACCACTGTCCCCTGGTAAACGCAGATCTACACTTACACTGTGTCACCTCAGCCTTGTTCCACTGTCCCCTGGTAAACGCAGATCTACACTTACACTGTGTCACCTCAGCTTTGTACCACTGTCCCCTGGTAAACGCAGATCTACACTTACACTGTCTGACACCTCAGCCTTGTTCCACTGTCCCCTGGTAAACACAGATCTACACTTACACTGTGTCACCACAGCCTTGTTCCACTGTCCCCTGGTAGACACAGACCCACACTTACACTGTGTCACCTCAGCCTTGTTCCACTGTCCCCTGGTAAACGCAGATCTACACTTACACTGTGTCACCTCAGCCTTGTTCCACTGTCCCCTGGTAAACACAGATCTACACTTACACTGTGTCACCACAGCCTTGTACCACTGTCCCCTGGTAAACACATATCTACACTTACACTGTCTGACACCTCAGCCTTGTACCACTGTCCCCTGGTAAACACATATCTACACTTACACTGTGTCACCTCAGCCTTGTTCCACTGTCCCCTGGTAAACACAGATCTACACTTACACTGTGACACCTCAGCCTTGTTCCACTGTCCCCTGGTAAACACAGATCTACACTTACACTGTGTCACCTCAGCCTTGTTCCACTGTCCCCTGGTAGACACAGACCCACACTTACACTGTGTCACCTCAGCCTTGTTCCACTGTCCCCTGGTAGACACAGACCCACACTTACACTGTGTCACCTCAGCCTTGTACCACTGTCCCCTGGTAAACACAGATCTACACTTACACTGTGACACCTCAGCCTTGTTCCGCTGTCCCCTGGTAAACACAGATCTACACTTACACTGTGTCACCTCAGCCTTGTACCACTGTCCCCTGGTAAACGCAGATCTACACTTACACTGTGTCACCTCAGCCTTGTTCCACTGTCCCCTGGTAAACACAGATCTACACTTACACTGTCTGACACCTCAGCCTTGTACCACTGTCCCCTGGTAAACACATATCTACACTTACACTGTGACACCTCAGCCTTGTTCCACTGTCCCCTGGTAAACGCAGATCTACACTTACACTGTCTGACACCTCAGCCTTGTTCCACTGTCCCCTGGTAAACACAGATCTACACTTACACTGTGTCACCTCAGCCTTGTACCACTGTCCCCTGGTAAACACAGATCTACACTTACACTGTGTCACCTCAGCCTTGTTCCACTGTCCCCTGGTAGACACAGACCCACACTTACACTGTGTCACCTCAGCCTTGTTCCACTGTCCCCTGGTAAACGCAGATCTACACTTACACTGTGTCACCTCAGCCTTGTTCCACTGTCCCCTGGTAAACACAGATCTACACTTACACTGTGTCACCTCAGCCTTGTTCCACTGTCCCCTGGTAAACACATATCTACACTTACACTGTGTCACCTCAGCCTTGTACCACTGTCCCCTGGTAAACGCAGATCTACACTTACACTGTGTCACCTCAGCCTTGTTCCACTGTCCCCTGGTAAACACAGATCTACACTTACACTGTGTCACCACAGCCTTGTTCCACTGTCCCCTGGTAGACACAGACCCACACTTACACTGTGTCACCTCAGCCTTGTTCCACTGTCCCCTGGTAGACACAGACCCACACTTACACTGTGTCACCTCAGCTTTGTACCACTGTCCCCTGGTAAACGCAGATCTACACTTACACTCTGTCACCTCAGCCTTGTACCACTGTCCCCTGGTAAACACAGATCTACACTTACACTGTGTCACCTCAGCTTTGTACCACTGTCCCCTGGTAAACACAGATCTACACTTACACTGTGTCACCTCAGCCTTGTTCCACTGTCCCCTGGTAAACGCAGATCTACACTTACACTGTGTCACCTCAGCCTTGTACCACTGTCCCCTGGTAAACGCAGATCTACACTTACACTGTGTCACCTCAGCTTTGTTCCACTGTCCCCTGGTAAACGCAGATCTACACTTACACTGTGTCACCTCAGCTTTGTACCACTGTCCCCTGGTAAACGCAGATCTACACTTACACTGTGTCACCTCAGCCTTGTTCCACTGTCCCCTGGTAGACACAGACCCACACTTACACTGTGTCACCTCAGCCTTGTACCACTGTCCCCTGGTAAACGCAGATCTACACTTACACTGTGTCACCTCAGCCTTGTTCCACTGTCCCCTGGTAAACGCAGATCTACACTTACACTGTGTCACCTCAGCCTTGTTCCACTGTCCCCTGGTAAACGCAGATCTACACTTACACTGTGTCACCTCAGCTTTGTACCACTGTCCCCTGGTAAACGCAGATCTACACTTACACTGTGTCACCTCAGCCTTGTACCACTGTCCCCTGGTAGACACAGACCCACACTTACACTGTGTCACCTCAGCTTTGTACCACTGTCCCCTGGTAAACACAGATCTACACTTACACTGTGACACCTCAGCCTTGTTCCACTGTCCCCTGGTAAACACAGATCTACACTTACACTGTGTCACCTCAGCCTTGTTCCACTGTCCCCTGGTAGACACAGACCCACACTTACACTGTGTCACCTCAGCCTTGTACCACTGTCCCCTGGTAAACACAGATCTACACTTACACTGTGACACCTCAGCCTTGTTCCGCTGTCCCCTGGTAAACGCAGATCTACACTTACACTGTGTCACCTCAGCCTTGTACCACTGTCCCCTGGTAAACGCAGATCTACACTTACACTGTGTCACCTCAGCCTTGTTCCACTGTCCCCTGGTAAACGCAGATCTACACTTACACTGTCTGACACCTCAGCCTTGTACCACTGTCCCCTGGTAAACACATATCTACACTTACACTGTGTCACCTCAGCCTTGTTCCGCTGTCCCCTGGTAAACGCAGATCTACACTTACACTGTGACACCTCAGCTTTGTTCCACTGTCCCCTGGTAAACGCAGATCTACACTTACACTGTGACACCTCAGCCTTGTTCCACTGTCCCCTGGTAAACGCAGATCTACACTTACACTGTCTGACACCTCAGCCTTGTTCCACTGTCCCCTGGTAAACACAGATCTACACTTACACTGTGTCACCTCAGCCTTGTACCACTGTCCCCTGGTAAACACAGATCTACACTTACACTGTGTCACCTCAGCCTTGTTCCACTGTCCCCTGGTAGACACAGACCCACACTTACACTGTGTCACCTCAGCCTTGTTCCACTGTCCCCTGGTAAACGCAGATCTACACTTACACTGTGTCACCTCAGCCTTGTACCACTGTCCCCTGGTAAACACAGATCTACACTTACACTGTGTCACCTCAGCCTTGTTCCACTGTCCCCTGGTAGACACAGACCCACACTTACACTGTGTCACCTCAGCCTTGTTCCACTGTCCCCTGGTAGACACAGACCCACACTTACACTGTGTCACCTCAGCCTTGTTCCACTGTCCCCTGGTAAACGCAGATCTACACTTACACTGTGTCACCTCAGCCTTGTTCCACTGTCCCCTGGTAAACGCAGATCTACACTTACACTGTGTCACCTCAGCCTTGTACCACTGTCCCCTGGTAAACACATATCTACACTTACACTGTCTGTCACCTCAGCCTTGTTCCACTGTCCCCTGGTAGACACAGACCCACACTTACACTGTGTCACCTCAGCCTTGTTCCACTGTCCCCTGGTAGACACAGACCCACACTTACACTGTGTCACCTCAGCCTTGTTCCACTGTCCCCTGGTAAACACAGATCTACACTTACACTGTGACACCTCAGCCTTGTACCACTGTCCCCTGGTAAACGCAGATCTACACTTACAATGTGTCACCTCAGCCTTGTTCCACTGTCCCCTGGTAAACGCAGATCTACACTTACACTGTGTCACCTCAGCCTTGTTCCACTGTCCCCTGGTAGACACAGACCCACACTTACACTGTGTCACCTCAGCTTTGTACCACTGTCCCCTGGTAAACGCAGATCTACACTTACACTGTGTCACCTCAGCCTTGTTCCACTGTCCCCTGGTAGACACAGACCCACACATACACTGTGTCACCTCAGCCTTGTACCACTGTCCCCTGGTAAACGCAGATCTACACTTACACTGTGTCACCTCAGCCTTGTTCCACTGTCCCCTGGTAAACACAGATCTACACTTACACTGTGTCACCTCAGCCTTGTTCCACTGTCCCCTGGTAAACGCAGATCTACACTTACACTGTGTCACCTCAGCTTTGTACCACTGTCCCCTGGTAAACGCAGATCTACACTTACACTGTGTCACCACAGCCTTGTTCCACTGTCCCCTGGTAAACGCAGATCTACACTTACACTGTGTCACCTCAGCTTTGTACCACTGTCCCCTGGTAAACGCAGATCTACACTTACACTGTGTCACCTCAGCCTTGTTCCACTGTCCCCTGGTAGACACAGACCCACACTTACACTGTGTCACCTCAGCTTTGTACCACTGTCCCCTGGTAAACGCAGATCTACACTTACACTGTGTCACCTCAGCCTTGTTCCACTGTCCCCTGGTAAACGCAGATCTACACTTACACTGTGTCACCTCAGCCTTGTTCCACTGTCCCCTGGTAAACGCAGATCTACACTTACACTGTGTCACCTCAGCTTTGTACCACTGTCCCCTGGTAAACGCAGATCTACACTTACACTGTGTCACCTCAGCCTTGTTCCACTGTCCCCTGGTAGACACAGACCCACACTTACACTGTGTCACCTCAGCCTTGTACCACTGTCCCCTGGTAAACGCAGATCTACACTTACACTGTGTCACCTCAGCCTTGTTCCACTGTCCCCTGGTAAACGCAGATCTACACTTACACTATCTGACACCTTAGCCTTGTTCCACTGTCCCCTGGTAAACACAGACCCACACATACACTGTCTGACACCTCAACCTTGTTTTACTGTCCACTGATAATCACATACCCAAATTTTTCCCCACCTCCTCTGCATCCCTGTCAATTTTCATATCCCCCCAAGTCCTGCCAGTGTGACACAGTAAATTTGCTCCAAGTCATGCTTGTTTTTCACATACTATGCGATATTCTTCTTTCCCACTGGTGCTGCTCTGCACGGGGAGAAGACTCAGTGGAACTTGGTGTGTGTCCAAAAATAAAACTACTTCCTGTCTCTTTGCCACAAATAGTTTCGTTTAGTTTACCGAGGAAAACAGTTTTACTGAATGTTCTGCAGCAAAGCAGAGTAGCACTGGGAGGAGAGCGGAACACTGCTCAGTACATGAAAAACACACGGGGTGTGAGGGTGTGGGAGAAATATACAAGGAACCTTTAGAGGAAGAGGGGATAAGCAAAGCGATACGGGCATTAAGAGGAGGTGGGAGTGATATGAAAAGTGATGGGGACATTGAGATGAGGATAGGAAAATTGGTAGAGTATTGAGAGGAGGAGGGTGGATAAAAAAAAATGATGTGGGATATGGAAAGTTCCCAGATATGATTGTGTCATGATTAGGATTATGCCAGCATGTCTGTAAATATCTTATCTTTGGTGTACACAGTTTATTAAAGGGACACTAACACCTAAATGTAAACTGGAGTTAAATCCACCTAAATACGTTATACCTCAAATTAGCATCTGTAAACAGCATCTGTTTGTTTTCTGAGGCCTGAAATCTAGTCTTATGTTTGATCTGTGGGAGCAGACATTTCTGCCTCCTCCAGGCCTCTCCTGCGTTGTGCAGGATTATTTGTGAGTGGGCCAAGATAACTTTTCTAAATAGAAGACCAGCAGGCACTAATAATAAAGAACAGAGCCAGAAGGGGCGCAAACCACCGAATGTATATCACAAACTGTAAATGTGAACAGTGAGCCCAGTACTCACACTTAAAGGGATAGTAATGTTTCATAATAAAAGCAGCTCTAATTAATCTTCATAGTATTTGGACTTTGGAGAGTGTTATATCAATTCTGTCAGAGTTGTAGTACAAGAGTAATTCAATGACAAAGTATCCCCCTCCCGCCCCTTTTACTGATGTAACACTGCTCAGCCAGATCAGAAGGGAGGTGCCCAGGTAGACTGCAGAGAGGGTCAATCTTCAATTAAGATAAGGGAAAAACCTGAAAAGCTTGTCAAGGGGGGGCAGGGCTTTCATTGTTCTCATAGGAAGAAGATTGTCCCCTGCTGTTATCTGTCTGGTCTATGGACTGGATTCCACATCTGAGAAGAGATGGCTTACACTAGGTAAAAGGGGCGGGAGGGGAAACTTTGCTTGTGAATATCTCTCAAACCATAACGGTTTGAGAGATAAGACTTATATTGTTTTTCATGTTTTTTAATGCCTACAAAATAAAATAAGGATAAAATACCAGCTGGGTGGCAACACTAGAAGTACCCCATCAGAGACACTGACTACTTATAGAGGATACAAACATTCTGAGTAACGTGGTGTACTGGAGAAGATTTATGTTATCAAGATTATTGAACTAGGAAGCACCCCCCACTCTTTTCTGTCAGGCATTAATCATAATCAATTGGCTGACATCTCATTACCACTCCGTTTATAACAGCACAAACGACATTAAATATCTGCCACCCTCAATAGGACAATTTACACACGTAAATAATAAAGTTTAGGATTATATTTTTGGATATAACACATTAAATATTGTTACATATTTTAGCTATATGTATGTGGTATATAAGGTTATATCAATCTATTTCATCTTGGTGTTTATGTTCCTTTTAAGTTTGCAAATAAAAGTTGTTTCACACTGACCTCTTTCACACTCCTTCTCCCTCTACACAGACTCATGGATGATTTGTAGCCAGCTCACATGATATCCAAGACTAAGAACCTTTTCTACCCATTTTTTTTTTTTTTTTTTTTTTTTTTTTTTTTAACAAGACCAGCAGCAGAGCAACACACAATTACTGAATGAGATGACTTGGTTACCTTTTCTTTCAAGAATACCACCCTGTACCTTTTTAATCTCTGTTTTCGCCCTGTACACTGTTCCCTCAGCACTTTCCATGTTTTAATAAACTTTAATATACTTTAATAAACAGACATGTTTAAAGGGATAGTAATGTTTCACAATAAAAGCAGCTCTAATTAATCTTCGTAGTGTTTGGGCCATGGAGAGAGTGTTATTTCAATACTATCAGAGTTGTAGTACAAGAGCAATTGAATGATAAAGTATCCCCTTCCCTCTCCTTTTACTGATGTAACACTGCTCACCTCAGAGCAGCAAGACTGTCCGGATGGATCACAGAGAGGGACAATCTTCAGTGATCATAAGGAAAAACCCGGAAAAGCTGTCAAGGGGGGCAGGGTTTTCCTTATGATCACAGTAAGAAGACTGTCCCTTGCTGTGACCTGTCCGGTCAAGAGACCAGATTCCACATTTGAGGGGAGGAGGCTTACACTAGGTAAAAGGGGCGGGAGGGGATAGTTTATCATTCAATTACTCTTGTACTACAACTCTGACAGAACTGAAATAATACTCTCCACGGCCCAAACACTATGAAGATTAATTGGAGCTGCTGTTTTTGTGAAACACTACTATCCCTTAAAATGTTTTACTCCTTTCAAAGATCTCTTTTAGCTAGTGTAGGAAACTCTTGCATCTCAGTAACACTGGTACAGCCAAGAGAGGGAAGAACTAAGGGCTCAGGCTGTGAATCATTAAAGTAGACGTAACACTTTCATTCAAATTTTTAATGAAGTTTTCAAATATGCAAAATGCCTGTGTGTCATGCTAGCCAAAAGGGTATCCTTTTGAAATGTCGCACTGCGCATTGCGCGTCTTAAAATGTTGCATTTGTTTGGTCACGTCAATGCTAATGGTGCATTTACAATGTTGCATGTTAAACAGTCGCAGCTCTAACATGTCGCACGTCTTAAAATCTCACATTTGACATGTCGCAGGGTTTAATGGTGCAAGAAGGGCGCATTAACAGCGCATATTACAAAAAAGGAGGACTCTGTAGTGGCGCATAGAGGGCTCAATAATGACGATTGTCTCAAAACTTTGTGTGGATTTTGGGCTGGTTTTTAGTGTGTTTTGGGTTGGTTTTAGTCTTTTTTGGGTTGAGTTTTGGGTTGGTTTTACTGTGTTTTTTGGGTTATTTTTTTTTTTTTTTTTTGGGTTGGGTTTTGGGTTGGTTTTTGTGTGTTTTGTGTTGGTTTTACTGTGTTTTTTGGGTTGAGTTTTGGGTTGGTTTTCCTGTGTTTTTTGGGTTGGTTTTACAAGGTTTCGTGTGTGTCCTTATTGCATCCTTAATGCATCCTTAACCCCTTAAGGACCAGCGGTCCCGGGGTGTAAGGTCCTTTAAGGACCAGATAGGCGAGTTCGACGTGCCACCCCATGTGACTGATCACGTGTGCCGGCACGTCAAACGAGGGACTGAAAGAGATCGCTCCGGTCTTGGAGCAATCAACTTCGGTCCCCGGTATTACTCACCGCGCTCCTGCAGGAGCGCGGTGAGTAAAAGTACGTGACGTGCCAGGACTGTCACTGATCCTTAAGTGCCGGACCAGCGTGACAGTTCGGGTACGTCACTGTACACGAAGGGGTTAATGCACCCTTAAGTGCACCTAACTTCATCATTTGATCGACATTTTGAAGTAGGAGACACATAGAATGCGACATGTTGAATCTGGGACATGCTGAATGTGACATTCGCATTGACATGACCAAAGACGACATTTTAAGACGCGCGGTGCAGAGTGCGACATTTAAAAAAAAACAGCCAAAATACCAGCAAATGTACAGTTAAATGAGATATTCATACTTAGTACCATGTTAATATATACTAATTGTGGTACTAGTGATGATTCATGCACTAATTAAGCTTTTCAGTGAGTTTTCCTTATGCTAATTAGGACCTTTCAGAGATACTGCATATGCAAATTGAGCACTGTGCTGCAGCAGAAGACTCTTCCCAGAAATGTGTTAATATTTCCAAACTATACATCTTCAGCTCATAGGCAGTTTTCCCTAAAGCTTTCAAGGTGACAGGACCACTTTAAACCATACTGGACATTGATGCATTTAATTTGATGCATTCCTCCAAGAGGAGCCTAAGGTGGACACGTTTTATAATATTGCGTTTGTACAAACTGCTACAACACAATCCTAAACAGTCTGAATAATAATAATATGAAAGTATTTTACCAGGAACGATACATTGTCTCTCGTTTTCAAGTATGTCCTGGGGGGGGGGGGTATAGATATTATTACCCAATTTAATGGTACTTATTTTATCTACCTCGGAAGGCTGAAAGGCTGAGTTTACCCTGCTGGGACTAGATCCTGTGACCTTGCGGTATGAACAGATTCTACAGCTGGTGCATTAAACGGATAATATTGCGTTTTTTTTTTTTTTTTTAAATTAACAAACAATCTTGTAGGCAATAAAACTAAATGTCCCCAGTCCCATCTCTCTCTTTATGATTTGAGAGATATTCAAAACCAAAGTTCTCCCCTCCCTCCACTTTCCCTGACGTCAGCGCTGAAGCTTTCTAATTGAAATTAGACACTGCCGAAGGCTGCATCGTTACTGTGTTCAACACAGACTACAGCAAAGATACAACAGTGGATAGTGGCAGTTTGCAGATCATTCACACGACTGATTGGATTGTGGCAGTCCAATCAAAATCATCACCTCTCGGCAACAATCATATTTGGATGATATGGGCTGCTTGTCAATCATGCCGCTCCAGCATTTGAGAAGTAATTAAATGGGTGATTAGAAAGTGGCAGCATCCAATACACTGTGAGAATGGGGCTGAACTCTGAAGTAATATGCTTCTGGCTAGGACAGTGGTAGACAACGTGAGGCCCTCCAGCTGCTGCCCTACTACAAACTTCCATCATTCCCTAACAGACTAATGGGAGTTTAATCTGGCAGCAGTTGGAGGGCATCATGTTGTCCATCCCTAGTCTAGGATACAAGCAGAATAGAAGTCACCAAATGACCAGATAGCGAAGTTTGACGTGCTGGCACACGTGACTGATCACGTGTGCTGGGACGCCGAACAGGGGACTGATGAGGATTGCTCCGGAGAGCTGTGAGAAAAAAATGCGTGATGTGCAAGGACCGTCACCAGTCCTTAAAGCAGAGCTTTCCAAATTTTTCATGTTGGTGACACGCTTTTTAGACATGCATCATTTCGCGACACAGTAATTCATTTTTACTAGCAAACCGGACGTTAAACTAATAATCTCTTATCAGAGATACGGACACATCCATAAATTGTAATAACGAAATGTATGGGGACACAACATATCTCATGAAAACCTTTCATTTATATTTTAAAAAACATATGGTTTGTAAGATAATAACACACATTTCCAAGACACTTGTCATTTATGAGTAAAAATATGTAAATATGTGCAAGAATTTAAAAAATTTGAACAACACCAATAACTACTTCTTACCATTTTAATGAGAGGTATGAAGTTGATGGGATGAACACAGCTTTGGAATATTTGGTGGAATATTAGCGAAAGGAAATACCAGCACCAACACTCTACTCCCACAGTGATAAAGTGAGAGAACAGTCCCACACACACCTACAGATAGCGCAGACTAGACGGCTTTTCGTCGATCGGCCGCAAGTAACTTTTCACATTGAACAAATGTTGTTGAGCGGTGATCGAGCAGAGGTCAAGACGATGTTCTATCAAAAAACTGGACCCATGGAATTTCTCGAACGCGTCACTTCAGGTGCAGCCAAGTCACTTCTGCTGTTTCAACCCCATTACGCATACTATGCATGTGCAGTACCTATATGATCCCTTGACCATGGTGTGCATACGATACAACAGAAGGGGAATACACTAGTGCACCATAGTAATCTGCACCTTTGCTGCATAAAAATGCATGCAAGTTCACATAGACTCAGAGGCTTCTCTTTACATTCTCACGACACACACCTACACACTGCAGCCGACACACTAATGTGTCGCGACACACAGTTTGGAAAGCTCTGCCTTAAGGGAAAAACAGCAGTGATGGTCTTGACACGTCACTGGATGTTAAGGGGTTAAAGTAGTTCCACTTTCATTTAGCAAACTCTAAATGAAAAGTACAATTATGGATCCTTTTGTATTTGTAGAACTGAAGCAATTTGGGAGGACAACAACTGCTCCATAGAGGATAAATAATAACCCCCACTGATTTATAGTGAATCCCCCCAAATAAAGTCCCCCCCAATAATTATTCATATAGCGATAAGCCAAGAAATAGCAGTATTATCCAGCGTAAGTCCAGCGTCATTAAAGCGTAACTTTCACCTATTTATAAAATTGCTTCTGTGTGTTCCTTATGGCCCAGTATTATTGAATATTGAAATTATTTAAATAAAAGATCCTGTGGTACAGCGATACTTCCCTGTTGTAATTCCATCGTGACGTCAGTTGGCTAGGCGCTGCGGGACAAAGCGTCCTGCTGAGCTTCTCAGATCCTCCCCGAAGGCAGTTAATCCTGCCCACATTCATGGCGACGTCTAGTTGTCTCTTTGGTCAGATCGCTCTGCCGGAGACAAAAACGGGACGTACTTTCAATGACCTCTGAAGAACACGTCCCTGGAGTGGGCTGGAAATCAACTTGTACGCCACTGACATGGCGCCGCTGTACCTCTCTAATACGGACAAACTAAAAGGTATTTTCTAACTGCTATGTACTCTTTTTAAACTTATGAATAAAAAGAACTGACATTTAACATAATAACTATGGGAAGGCTTAGTTTGTTCTAGGTGAAAGTCCCGCTTTAAGAAATCCTACTTGATCCGAGACGAACAGGCAGGCACAAGTGCAGACATCTTACCTTAGAGACATCTGCGAGCCTGTGCTGTCCGTCCCGTTCTCCTCTAGGGGGCGCTGCATTGTACCCTAAGGTAACAGGAAGGGACTGACAGGTGCACAGATGTCTCTACAGCAAGAAGCCTGCCGGTCAGTCATAGATGAAGTAGGACTTATTAACCCTTTGAGTGCCAGAGGGGTACGCAACCCATTGCTTTGCAATGCGTTGCTAACCCCTCTGGCACTCAAAGGGTTAATCAAGCTGTACTGATGCTGGATAATAGTACTATTTCTAAGTTTATCGCTATAAGACTAATTATTGGGTGGGGGACTTTATTTGGGGTGATAGTTCCATTTCATATTGGGGTTTTAAAGGGATAGTAATACTTAAAATGTAAAAAAAAAAAAAAATATTGTAGGGTTTATCCTCAAGTAAAACAAGAGTACTACCACTGCTGAAAGGTGTTTTATTCAGAAGTTATTATGGCTCAAAGTTGAATTTTTGAGGTGCAATATCACAGTGGCCTGAAATTGTACAGTGGTGCTGTTGCTACACCATCCTATGGTGATTTATGGTCAACGGACCAGAGCTGTCCATAGGATCTTGTAGCAACAGCTCCACTGTACAATTTCAGGCCACTGTGATATTGCACCTCAAAAATTCAACTTTGAGCCGTAATAACTTTTGAATAAAACACCTTCCAGCAGTGAGTGTGCCCTGTTTATATTTACTCGGGGGGATAAACACTACAATATATATATATATTTTTTTTACATATTAAGTATTACTATCCCTTTAACCCCTTGAATGACAGACCTTAGAATGCTAAACAGGAGGTGCTTACAAGGATCAACATTTAAATCCATCGGAATTATTTATTTATCCCCTGTAGCAGAGCTGGTTCACTCCATAACTGCAGCCATTCTTCTTAGTAAATCCGCATCAATACGGCTGACATACTAAGTCTTACATACGGTCTACGGGGGCTCCCTTTACCACAGAAATCAAGACAAATGTCTGAGAATTGAAAATGTGGTTTTATCTTTAACCTTTTGAATGTCAGAGAGATATGCAACACATTGCAAAACAATGCTTTGTGCACCCCTCTGCCACTCAAAGAGTTAAATGGGCTGAGAAGGTCACAGAAAAAAAAAAAAAAGTTGGCACTTATCTCGATAAACCAACTGTGTTAGCCCTTATCTCTCATTACAAACTGCACAAACAAATGGAACCAAGTGGTGTCTATAGAGGACACGTATTAAACAGGTAGTAATGAAAGCAATATTATGAAACTAAGACAAAGCACACATTTTTTCAGATGCCTGTCGTAATGACATGACACTTAAAGTGATACAACCTAATGTTATATACCTCCCAAATGTCCCTCTTTGAGACCAAAATTCCTCTGTCCCTTTTCCCTACCCTGATGTTCCTATTTTACAGGAGATCCTAGAAACATAAAATTTGACGGCAGATAAGAACCATGCGGACCATCTAGTCGCCCATTTTCATACAGTAAAAACCTCAAACCTTGTTTGGTCCTTGGTCTTTTCTTAAGTTAAGGAAAACTTTTGCCTATCCCATGCATGGTTACATCCCTCACTATATTAACTTCTACCACTTCTGCTGTACCAATATGAACATTGCAAAAGGTATGGAGTATTATTAAAAAGTATAAGGAATTATCGGATCTTCATTTATAGAGTGACATTATTATATCTTTAAAGAGCCTGAATCAGAACAAATGTTTAAATTTTTCTCCTGTGGCAAGCTGGTTTTACAGGATTACTAAACTCTTCATTTGAATATATGACTCAACATGGTGTTGTAGATGAACCAAGAGCATTTTTGGAATGGATAATTGCACTTGACACTAAAGACAAGAACAAAGATGGATTGATGACATTACCAAATGTGTTGGCGCACAGTGTCAACAGAAAGCAAAAGACCAAAATAAAAAGTTGGAAACTTGCCTTGGAGGCCTTCATCCCGCAGAGGATCGACAATAGCTGAAAATGACGATGAACTTGTAAAAGCTGTAACATCCTTTGTTCCACGGTGCAATCATCTCTGTTCAAGTATTTTCATGAGTTGTTAAAGCTGAGAGAAAAAAAAAAAGCTTTTAGAATTGTAATGGCTAGCAGAACATGAATACCAATAGCAATACCATAAAACTCCACTTACTTAATTCTGGGCAGAAAATCCTAATGGTCATCAAGAATCAGTTGTATGTAGATTAGTTCACCAACATGATCTTTAAATAGTGCCGGATATCATATGGATATCAGGAGGCAGACATGATTATCTCTACAGGAATCCAGGACAGAACACTTCTCCCACGGACGTTCTTTTCTGGGAAGTTCCTGGAGTCCTGCAACAAACAATTTTGTCAGTATCTGTGAACATGATATTCATTATTAAGTAAAGATTCTTTCTGGACAACCAATCAGCTCAACGTGTATTAATTGTGACATTAGGATTCTTGTGCCCTGAGAAAAGCAACTAGTGGATTATTAGATTAGTGTTGCTCTAAAGGAAAAGGAAAATTATTTTGTGGCCAAATCAGATTTAAATTAAAACTTCAGTTTTGTTAAACCACATAAGTGACTGATGGGTAATGAATGGCAAATAACTGAGGTGCGCATCTTTCTAATATTCCAGAGGGCTAATCCACTCCCAGCTTTAGGTAATACAAATAAAGATAGGGAGAAGCAAGTCCTTCACTAACCCTCTGAGTGCATGAAGGGTGTGCAACGTGTTGAAGTTTTATTCAGGAGGTATAGTTTCAGTCATGACTTGAAGACCATAAGAGAGGTACAGTGACGCAGGGTCGGAGGTAGAGTTCCATAGACAGGGAGCAGTGAGGGAAGATTTGACACATGAGAGGGCTGTAGACACAAAAGGAGCTGAGAGAAGACAGTCATTGGCTGAACGTAAGTGGTGGGATGGGGGTACAGCGGGAAATCAAAATGGAAATGTAAGAAGGGGTAGAGGGTATCGTCTTGAATGAGAGAAGTAAGAATTTGTAAGTATATAAAAGGCTCATATAAAGCACAACGTTTAAACTAATTAAATTGAGAAATCTCAATGTATTCTTCCTAGTAGAACTATAAATAAAAATAATTCTAAATAAAATGTATTCTGCTAAAAAAAAATTACTGTTAGTGTGTGTAATATAATAAACAACAGAATACAACATAAGCAAAACTGTTAAATACAGACAAAAAAATACAAAATTTTATATTTTTTATATTATATATATCAGGGCTCAAAATTTCCACTCGCCACTAGCCAATGGCGAGTGAAAATTCGGCCCTGGTGGGTATGTTATGTATTGCAGTGGTGAGTAGAAATTCAGCCCTGGTGGGTATGTTATGTATTGCAGTGGCGAGTAACTTTTCAGGTCTGGCTAGTAGCAAAGGACTTCATATTTTAAGCCCTGTATGTATGTATGTATGTATATATATATATATATATATATATATATATATATATATATATATACACACACACACACACATACATATACATACGCACATATTTTTTTTTATTTAGCTTTTTTTGAGCTCAAGAGGTGCTTGCAATGCATTGCATACTCCTACGGCAAAACAAACCACCCTGGGGAGTTTTTGGGTGAAAGCAATGTCTGTTACCTGTACTCCAAAATTAATAATCAATTTATATAAAAGACAGTTACTTTGTAAGGAGCCGAGACCATCCCATTTGTTTTTATGGTATATTTTGTGTTTCAGAAGTTGCTGTTCAGTTCTGTACAGCAACCCCCAACCTAGCCTGGGACTGTCAATGGTTGGTGCATTTCCTGGAATTCAGGTAGTCTGTCACCCCAGTAAAATGTTTGTCCTTTTGTACTTCCCTCCTGTAATATGATCACAAAAGGAGGTTTGATGTTAACCTATTCAATACCAAAAAATACCATGACAGGGGTTAACAAGTGTGTGCACTGCATTAACAACTTATTGCATGACCCTGTAACACTCTGAGGTCAACCCCTTAATGCATTCCCTTTTACTGATTGAGGCAGGATTGGAGTTAAAATATAATGGAAACATGGTGGTTTAAAAGACAGTGAAAGTGAGTGGTATGAATGTTCATTGCTTTCAAACCAGCTATTAAGAATGAGATCACATGATCAATGGGTACATTGCACAAGCATAATAGGTACATTCATCATGCTTGCATAGTAGTAATCTATGATATTGCCAGGAACGACTGCTTTTTATTATGAAGGCAAAGTACTTCATACTTCAGACATTTAGAATGTATCCATTCCCACAACATGCAGGGTTTCCACCTAGCCAGTAAGGTAACACTTGACGTGTGGTCAATAATAACTTCCTTTACACATTGTATCATAGTTGACGAGGCTGAAAAAAAGACATGCGTCCATCAAGTGCAGCCCATGTTAAAACACCCCTTTGATCCAGAGGAAGGCAAGAAAAAAAAAACCCACTGAAGCCATATCCAAATTAAAGCGGATAACCCCAAATAAAGTCCCCCAATAATCCTATATAATAATTTGCTGAAAGTTTGTAATGACGCAGTCATGCGTAGTAGAGACTGCCCGTGATGCGGCTGATACGGAGCGGGGCTCTCCGAATTCAGACCGTGTGCAGAGAGGACCACCGTCTGAAATTGGAGCACCCTGCTACATAGCAGCCGCGTCACGGTCAGTCTCTACTGCGCATGACTGCACCGCGCAGGGCCGGATTTACATCTCAGGAGCCTGTAGGCACAGAATTCTGAAGCGCCCCCCTCCACGATGTGCGAACTCCACTGGACACCTCATCAGCTCCATATTGCCCCCCATCATCTCCATATTGCCCCTCACATTGCCCCCCCATCAACTACAACTTGCCTCCCATCATCTCTATATTGCCCTCACCTTGCCCCCATCATCTCCATATTGCCCTCACCTTGCCCCATCATCTCCATATTGCCCCCATCAGCTCCAACTTGTCCCCCATCATCTCCATATCGCCCCTCACATTGCCCCCCCATCAACTACAACTTGCCCCCCATCATCTCTATATTGC